>OZ018415.1:20403781-21003781 GCA_963969595.1 Neckera pumila | reverse complement strand
CTTGAAAAGATTCCTCAAGAAGATGAGTAGTACTTTGTTGAAGAATATTTTAGATTAGCAACCAAAAGTTTTACTAATCACTTCTATATGAATGGAAACAAACAAATAAAGAAATGGAGTTACTTGTGTTGATCTTTGTAGCATACTTCCATCCATTGTTAACAAAGTCTTATGAACTATACATTATTGACTTTTCAATTTATTTTTTAATATTTAAAAAAAAATTTGAAGTACTTCATAAGCATTGCAGCATAATGCAACTAAATCAATATGTCTTTCTTGCAACCATCCTAAAATCCTTGAAGACAAAGACGCCATGTTGAATATTGTCATTTTTTTTAACAATCTTGGACTTTGGACAATGCCAAAATTCTCTACAAAAAGAATCTCATTCTTTGGATTTTGTTGGATAGGGCCAAAAATAAATCTTCAAACTTCAAATGCTTTAGCCTTGTACATAACAAGGTCAAAGTTTGCAAAAAAAATCCTACACTTTCCTAGAGTACTTTAGTAAAAAATTGTGATCATAGTTCAACACACAATTTATATTTTTTGTATTTGCTCAATGAATACAAAAAGGGCAGTTTTAGACACTTTTATAGAATGAATTCATAGAGAAGTGATCAATTAGGAGTTACAAATAAGTAGTCAAAACTGTTAACGTATACTACAATCTTTTATTTTCTAAACTCTGTATTATTTCATTTTTTGATAAAATATTCCACATAACATAAAATAATAATAAATATGACTGGAACTAAATTTAATGATGTAGATATGCAGTGAACAATTTATGCACAAAAAATTGAACAAAAATCATCTATTTTTCAAAATGAAAAGAATTATTCTGATATTCCTTAAATTATTTTTTGGCTCAAACAATAGATCTGTTTTTACTTTGGATAGAATTTTATGTCTCACCAAAAGTCTCAGACAATTATTGGAATAGGTAATGCCTTTGTCACTATTATTAATGAAAACAATTGCTGTTCACTTCTATCTAAATAAGGAAAAATTAAGTACCTATTAGGTTGAAAACATTTTAACCATTCTATTCCAAATAATGAAGTGAAAGTTGTGAGGAGTTTTATTTTGTCAACAATGAAGGTAAAAAAACACATATAAAGTCATCTTTTGCTCTCAATTTTGAAAATTTTCAAATAAAAATAAAAGTAAAGGATGCTACTTGTTTACTAGAATATTTTCACCATTGGGATTAATTATTTTCAATTTCTTGTAAAATTTGTTAGCACATTTGTTTTTTCTTTCATTCACTACTACCTTCCGTTTTACAATTTTTTTAAAGATGAGTATGAAAGTATTTTTGGTTAAATTTTTTTACATAAGTTTTCAACTCATTTTTCAATATATTGACAAAAATTCACAAGTTATAGTACAAATGTGTTTTTCTCTAAAAATGTTAAAATACAAAACTTCACCATTTTGAAGTTTAGGCACATTGAATTTGCAATTGGTGATATTTTCATTCTGAAATTGTGGCACAATATACTTGAACAAGTTGTCCAAAGGATCCTATGGTTGGATTTGTTGAAATAGAAATATTGACAAAGATTTTGACCTTATATGAAGCAGTTTTGGGCCTCTAAGCATGTTGGTCCTTTAGAAGTTAAGGATGAAGGACAACACTTTTACATCAATTTTTTAGAGACTTCTTCAAATGTTTTGGGTGAGGTAGTTCTGCTTCTTTTCAGCTCATTGTCATTGTCATTGTGACTGTCACAATGAGCTCAAAAAAAAAAAAAAAAAAAAAAAATTTCCATCCCACCCCTTTATAATTTGACATTAAAACAATTCAAATTAACCCCTAAAGTCCCGAGGCCTTTTCTATCAAAATTGATTCAAAACTGCTAGTTATGCTGCGTTCATCTAAGAAAAGAGAAAAAATCATTTTTTTTAGAATCTAACCATAGGATCTCGTACTTGACCTATCTCAAATCATGTGGTAAAAATTTCATAAAGTTTGACCATGTAGATTAGAAGATATAAGCATTCAAAGTTGGAAAAATTGATTTTTTGAACACTGACTTGCAATTTCAGATGACTTTGACAACCATTTTGGAAAAAAAGTTGCACTACAGACTTTGAATTTAATTTTTTTTATGTTGAATAATTGAGTACAAAATCTAGGGAAAAAAATTCAAAAAAAAATCACTTGATTTTTATTCTTTAAAAAATTGTTAAGTAGAAGTAGGTCCAAGGTTGAAAGAAAAATTAAAACGTCAGTAGCTCTAAGATGGAATTAAAACAGTATAATCCCAATGGTGTGATTGTTTTAGCAAAAAAACTTGGCCTTGTCAAACAATGTTTTTTGAAAAATTGCAAAAATTGCATTTAGAAGATTTCTACCCGCTACACCAAAAAAAAGGACCTTTTGTGCCATAACTTTTGTTCCCGGGCACCAATTGAAATAAAAATTACATCCCCATAAAGTTAATGTAATTTTCTCTCTTCACAAAAAGTTTCAGAAAATAATGATGAAAATTGAAGCCGTAGTAGCCTACCCGAAATCCATTTTGTTCCCTGAGGGGACAATGGGACTTTAGGGGTTAAATTAATTTTTTTGTCTGCACCCCCATTCCACCCCTTTGTAATTTTCAGGTGGGGGTGGGGATGGCATTTGATATGAAATATATCGCGTATCCCTTATCCGTTTTTGTATCTTGTACCCTTATCTGTATTGCATTTATATAATATCCATATCTATATAATATCCATATCTATATAATATCCATATCCGTATCCAAAGTTGTTTTTAAAGATGAACGGCGTTGAGGGTGGGAGAATTTTAGAAAAAATAAAAATCAATGTCTCTCAATTTTTTGGAGGGGTAAGTGGAGGAACTTATGTTTGCCACTAATTGGTACATTGTAGTGGATGGCTACAAAGATTCTCTCATTGATGTAATATTATGAAAGTTTAGAATTTTTTTAGTATATTTTGCCAATTCTTAACAGTTTGCTCCAAATCTGAAGTAGACCAATGAAAAGTTATTTTTTGAACTTCAATCTAATTAACCCCTAAAGTTTCATGACTATGTAATCCCGAAAAACGCTCCAAAATTGCCACTTCTAATACAACTACCAAATTTTTGGAAAAAAACAATTTTCGACACATGTAACCGTATGATTTTGTAATATGATATTTTGGAAACATGTGGTAAAAATTTCAGAAAATTCCAACGTGTGGATCATAAGATATAAGCATTCAAAGTCTTTGAAAACCATTTTTTCAATCGTGCGAAAAACCAAGCAGCTGCACTTTGCAAGCTCACTTTTTAATGAAAAAGTGCCGATAAAGGTGGTGCTTCTTTGAATTTAGTTTCCTAAACAAGTTGTCTATATGCTTGAAAAATTTCACATCATTTGGAATTGTACAACATATAGGAAAAAAATAGTAAGTAGAAAGAAGTAGAAAATGATTCAAAATACTAAATTGTTAAAAATTTAATTATGGAATTTAAAAATGCCAATCCCAACGGTTGTAATGTTGTAATAATCAATCTACATCCTAGGATTTTATTTTTTCCAAAAATATTGAAAATTGAGTTAAATAAATGACTTCAAAGTAGTTTTTAGAATAGACAATCCATAACTGCCCGCAAACCAAAAACCCTCATAACTTTTGCCCCATTGATTGAAATGGAATGATTCAAAGCTTTTTAAGTATATATAAATGTAGAGAACCAATTTCAAAAAAACAATTCCGGAAAAAATGATTTTTTCTGATTTGCCCAAACTGTCCAATTACAAAAAAAAGTAATATATTAGGTCACAACTTTTGACTCGTATTTTGAAATGTCATGAAACTTGATATACATGAAGATATTCGTTGTCTCCACCTTCTATTAAAATTTCAGCCTCAAATATGGAAATCTCTAGTCACACATACCTGCCCAAAATTTCTATACGGCCAAAAAACGCATGTTGGTCCTTTAGGGGTGGAATGAATTTAGTCAAATCCATCCTCTGTGCCAGATTTTAAAATATATTAAATTCCTAAAACTATATATTTTATTGTAATTTGAATTTATGGCCAATTACTATAGTTGATTTTTATTTTCTCTTTAAAGAAAGATACCAAAAATCAAAATTTTGTTTCCGTTATAAGAGTTGTCTCTATAATATACAACTATGGTAAAAAAAATTCAAATTCTTTAAGCACATTTTATATTATATATGAATTTTCTTCCTTTTTTCTTAAAAAATTTATGGTAATTTGAAATCACACCTCTAGATCTAAGAAAATTATAACTTGAAAATGATTTGTGAATTCATCAATTTAAAAAAAACAAAAAATAATTTTGTCATTTGTAAATAGTAGGAAAAGTTCATTAATGAAGCAAAATATTTCAAGGTTAAATACTGCAAGCAAAGTTTTCATTTAAATTGGATGTACTATATATTGTTGTAGATTTTTCAAGACAGAAATCCAATACATTTCCAACACACTTCCAATACATTTCCAATACATTTCCAATGGTATATAAAGGTCCAATTTGAAGTTAAATTTTGACTTTTAATATGCAAATCTATAATGATTTATTACAAGTCTAAATCAATTACCAAATTCAACTAAGTTTTCAATTAACCCTAAAAAGCCTATTGTCTCCTCGGGGGACAATTTAGCATTTCGATCGGTTTCTATGAACTAAATTTTTACTTGATTTTTCTTAAAACTTTTTGAAGTTGCGTAGTCTACAAGAGCTTTGTGAATATATAATTTTTATTTCAATCCGATATTGAGTAAAGAAGTTACAGGCTATTTTAAGCAAATTTCAACTTGAGGGTCAGACTAGAGGGGCAATATTTTGTTGACTAAGGTTAGGGCTAGCTGCATAGGTAGCGCTGATCAAAAGGACACATGTTGAGGTGAAGGGCTAGGGGGTGATTGCAAGAAAGACCAGTACTGAAACATTGTCACAAAAGCAATGCCGAAGTTTCTTTTTGCAATAACTTTTGAATATGAATTTGAAATTTTTATAGGAGATTCTTCTTATGAGTTTAATCATATTTCATATTTTTTTTTTAATTTTCAAAAATCATTTTATATTTAAAAATCATATAGACTAATATGTCACGTTTTGAGTTTTAGGGGTTTTTACTACGTAAGGAGTCCCCAAATTTAATGATATGGAGCTAAAATTTCTATGATCTATTCCTATAATAGGAAGTCATGTTTCTACCAAGGGGCATTAAAAAATATTTTATTTATATCCTCTATGTCTATGCAAAGAGGGCTCCCTTGCGCGTGCAATTCTGAGCATTAAAGATGGTTTCAACATTATTTTTTTGGTGAAATCTCATTATCATGAAGTCTTTCCAAGTGCCATTTTTAATCTTTAAAAAAATCATTGTCCCTATTTTTTACAAATTAAAACATCAAAGTATATATTTTCTTCAAATTTTCAACTCATCTTTCTTGTGAATAACTTTTGATCTAGATTTTTTTAGGTCTGAAATTTTGGTGATATGCTATTTTTAGTATCATACTAATTATCCATATTTTATTTTATTTTTAAAAATTTGTATGCAAAAGCTCATCGTGCTAGGAGTACTAGCCAAAATGGAACAAAAACGGAAGGTCATTCTTGCAACAACCCTAGGAACAAAATCAATTACCGTAGCTGTAAAGCAAGGTCAGCAAAAAGTTATCATTCCAAAAAAATCCCAAAAAGAAAAGAGAAATTTTCAAATTCAGCAAAAATTAAATTACTAAGTAGTCAAAAAAAAAGTTCAAAATAAAATCTAATTATTATCTACCATCAAATTTTTTTATTAACGGAAATGAAAATGTAAAAAACTTACTTCATTAACATTGAGAGAAAGTGAAGGGTGATGAGGTTGATTTCATAATAAAACCTATTATCCATCATAAATTTTCAAAAAGTATGGAATAATTTGAAGATGAGAGCTTGACCATTCCACTATCAATAGCAAAGAATTGTGCTCAAAGTAGGAATTTAGACATCATTTTGGCATAGTAAATAACTTCTTTCAAAAACTTTGAACTAAAAAATGTTAGGGAATCAAGCTAATCTTCATCTCCAAAAATCCTTTTTAGATTTCAAGACTTCAATTAAAAGTTATGTACAAATTTCAGAGAGAATGTTTGAAAATGTCAAAGAAAATGTCCTTTCGAAGCCCTCTTTGAAATTTGTCCATAACTTTTGATTGGAGTCTTCAAATTCAATCTCAAAAGGTATTTTGAAGACCTTTCCAATAATATATCACACGCCTCAAAATTCTAAAAATTGCAGTCAAAATTTAGAAAAAAAAATGACTGCAATTGTTGACAGCTTCTATACCACTATGGATTAAAGAACCACGGTCAATTTTGACAACAATTTTTTAAACACTTTTTGGATACAATGATGATTACTTTTGGTCTTGATTTTGATTTTGGTTTTAACTAAAACTTTATCCTTTGAAATTTCAAATTAACTTGCATTATAGCGCCAATGAAGTATTAATAAATCCATAAAATAACTGCATTTGCATCTTTGTCATAGCAATAATTATCCCTCTTTTATGACTCCAGGTATTTCAAGCAAGAGTTGATTAAAAAAAATAGTATTGAAAGAAAATTCATATCCAAGCTTTTTAAAAGTTGGCTTGATACGTCTTTGAAGGGCTGTATATTCACCTTGGCTCAACAACGGAGCATTTCAATCCAAGAACTCCAAGCTTGTTTTGGGTACCTAGAGTGCCCAAGGTCTTTTGCCCTAGCATTTGATGTACCTAAGAAGGAGGCTGTTAAAGACCATTCCAAAACAACCACATAGGAGGAGTTTTTAGATGTAGAGTAGGAGCTTGAAGAAGTTTCACCAGTGAAGAAGGGGCGTAAATCAAGGAAGAAGAAGGCTTGGAAGAAGATAGTGAAAAAAAATTCCATGAAGGATGACACCCCCTCTTTGTCTGTACCAGCATCTATTCTTGCACCTCCTCCTTCTCTAATGCCTCCCATTACTTTTGAAGTGATGGATGCGGCTCGATCCCAGTGCCTTCCAACACTTATGTCTATTACAATAGATGTTTATGCTTCATCAGAGTACATTGCCAGATCAGACTCTAATTCTACCGTTATTGATTTGCTATGCTTAGTATCAATGGGAAGATAGGAGACAATGCATCATTATAGGATGAAATGCTTGATTTTGCAAAAAAGGTAAGATCTATGCCTTGTTTAAATTCTTTCTTTTCATTTTCATCTTAAATTATAAGCATGGGATTGCAATTCATTCATACATCTCCAAATGTGCATTTTCTAATGTCAATGTTGCAAAGAAGCGTGTGCAAACTCTTGGGGGCAACGTGAATCTTGATCCATGCTTTGACTTAGTTATTACTGATACCCGGATGGACTACTGGTCTTCAACGTCTTGCTTCCACCTTTGCATATTCTTGCTTGGAATGTGTTGATTCAAAAAGAGATTATTGAACCCATCTTTGAGTTTGCTTCAAAGTATATTCACAATGATGGAGCAATTTTATTGTTCTACCCCAAAAACAAAAATGTGAAGGAATTTACACTTGAGCGTGCAATATATATGGCTCTTGTCAACTTGACTCTTGAATGGGCGCAAAAAAGTTGAAGCTTTTCAATTACAAGAAATCTAAATGTTGGATAAGCTCCATATAAAAAAATTCATTTATAAATATTGATGCACTATAATAAAAAGTGGTTAAAAAATCATAGTCAAAATTGATTGTGGCTTTTTTATCCACAATGTTGTAGACGCTGTCAACAATTGTAGTCGTCTTTTTTCCTAATTTTTGACTGCAATTTTTAGAATTTTGGAGCGTGTAAAATAACGTTGGAAAGGTATCTGATCTAAATCAAATCAACTCAATGCATTGTGCTTGTTTGAATGGTGTACTACACATTGCTGAAGTTCAATTTATTTTGGCAATTAGATGTAAGTAGTACCTATCAACTTTTATATCAAATACCTTGGGTTGATAGAGTGAATAGTCATGAATCCATTTGACACAAGAAGCTTCTTACATAGGATAAAGAACTCAATTGGGCAGTTGGCCTTAACATTTCTTTTGTCCCAATGTATTAATATGATTTTACTTGACAGTAGAAGCTATATACAATGTAATGTTAGAAGGAATGCATCTAATCTGTTTTCTGTAAAATAATTGTGTACCTTAGAAAAAAAAATGAAGATGTCACAAAAATATATAATCGAAGAGAATATATCAGAGTTATCAAACAGGGCTAAGATGATTCCACAATTAAAAGCACATATTCCAAAATCAAAGGTATTTTTTCAAAAAGGGAATCAAATTTATACCATTTGTTTTAATGTGTGTTATTCATACGCTTTGTCTTAGGTAGCATAGGCATGTGAAAATCTGATTTTTAGTTTTATGTCTTATTTATTATTATTTTTTATTTTTTAATATTTATTTGTTTTAATGTCCATTGATGTTTCTTTTTTTCTCTGTAATGATTCATATGTTCTCCTTTCTGTTCCTAAAGTTTTTATTAAATCCCTAAAGGACCTTCATGTTCATAAGTCCATGATTGCTTTGAAATACTCATATGCATTGAAAATTTGTCATCTTTATCAATAATTATTTACCTAGAAATCTAACTTCATGATCTTTTTGTTGAATTCTTAAAATACATTGTTCTAAAATCTTAAAGCAAATAGTCCTACCAATTGCTAGTTTAATGTGTTTGAACTTTGGAATCTATGCTTTTTTAGCTCTTCTAGAAGATGAAGTTTTGACTTCCATCATTTCAAAAAAATAACACATATGTCCTAAAACTTGTGCATTTTGCCAATATGTTGAAAAATGAGTTAAGAGCATATAAAATATATTTTAAACCAAATGACTTTTGTATATAAATTTAAAAAAATTGCAAAACATGAGGTTGTATTGGATGAAAGAAAAAATTAGTTTGCTAATATATTTTACAAAGAATTGAGAATAGCTAGTAATAATGTTGAAAATGTAGTTGTAAACATCTAATATCAAGTTAATTATTTTTTCTTGAAAAAAAACAAAATTGAGAGCAAAAAAAGAATTCATATATTGTTTTTATACCTTTATTGAATGCAAAATAAAATTCTTTAAAATTTGTACTTCATCATTTTGGTTGAAATGGTTCAAATTTTTTTAGTAGTTATCAAAAAGCCCAAAGTGGATCCTAAGTGCAGTAGGATTTTCATGTGTTTAGAGTTTAATTATTATGTTTATCATTTTTTCTTCAAATCATTTTAAATTACACTGTGAATAATGTAATTCTTCTTAAATTAGGTATTATTAACTCAATATATGTTATACAAGTGCTTATATTATTCACAAGCAAAGAAGATTGGAGGATTTAGATGAATTGTATATACATTCTGTTCCTCCTAGCTATTTTTGCGTTGACCATCAAAGAACAATTATTCAAGATAAGATTTCTAAAGAAATAATGTTTGTTACAAACTTCATTCCGTTTGATGAAATGATGATCAAAGAGTATGTAGAAAATGACAAAGTAACTTGTTCTCTTATTAACATTAGAGAGGGCACTAGTTTAGTGACTCCTAATAAATCCCAAAAGACAGGTGCAATGTATGCTATTGGATGGAGAGCAGGTTTGTTTCCTATACGCAAAATAATTATAGTGTTTTGGTAACTTTCTGAATGTCTCTAATTGTTTTCATCATTATATTTTTGTGAATATGATTTTAATATGTGTGTAGTTGTGTTGTGAAAAACAGGTACCAATAGGGATTTAAGTCTCGGTCAGTATGTTCCAAGTTTGCAATGCAATATGATGTTTTGGGCCTTTTGAACTGGAAAGAACAACAACTAGTGATTTCAAATATTCCCAGAATTTATGCCAAAATGTTTGGTAGATTAGTACCATCATCACTTCTCACTTCCCCTCCCTTGGTTTTGGTTTGTAATTTTAGGGGGCGTTGGCTTTTTGGACGCCAAATTTTCAGATATTCTAAGCTTTGTGCATGATTCTTATTAGAGATTTGAGTTCTGTAGCTTCTGCGTCCACAGGAGCTTGCAATTACGGACAGATAGAGCTTGGTTTTGTGAAGATTGGAGGTGATCAGAACAATCGCTGATAGCCGCAGTTGAAACTGCGCATTTTCAAGATTAAAATTTGCGGTAGTTTGTTGGTAGGTTCAGTTTTAGGTGGGGATCCCTCTTGATAGAGAGGTTACATTGCTTACTGGAGATAGCTACAAACAATAATACAGCCTTGTAATTGCTGCTAGGCAAACGGTCGTACCAGATTGTGGATTTTTCAGAGGGTAGGAATTTTATGTGGTCGTATTTTTATTATTTTGGGATTTTGAGGTTTGTGTGAAGTTAGTCCTTGCGAGATTTGCAATGTCTCAGGGTTTTGTGATTTGGGTGGAGAGTAGACGATATTTCTGCAGCTAGAACAGCTAGCATCAGCTTAACTGTTAAAACCCCTAGTTTTATTCCAACTTTTTCTTGGAACACAACCGCTATTATTTGCATGGAAATTCTAGTACAATCTAGGCTTGATTGAGCTTGCATGATGGAGGAAGAGAGAGGTGATGGGCTGCTAGAGGTGATGGGCCGCCCGAATGACCCATCACCTTTGGACATCTTCGGGCGGAGACTAGGAGAAGCCGGAAAAAGGCATGGAGGCGCAATTGCATGCGTCGCATGCAGGGACAGACGGCAAGCAGGGTACAACGCCTAGTATTGTTGCAGATACTGTAGCAGATTTGGCAAAGGGTCAAGCCTCCCAAACTGCCAAAGAACTTGCGGAATCCAAAGTGCCGAAGATCGATTCTGAGTGGAAGCTGATGCTGGACTTGTCGAAGGAGCAGCTAGTGGAACTTCAGAGTTTCAAATCTGAGATCCACAGCCGTGTGGTGCTAGGTAAAATCTTCAGAATATCCCCGAGCTTTGCTGTTTTATTGAAGTTCCTTTTTGATAGCTTGCCGAACCAATTTGTATCGATCCAGATCCTTTCTTAGGGATATTTTAGGGTTGAATTTAAACATTTAGATGCGACTAAGAGGTGTGTGACGCTAGAGGTCAAAGAACTAGAAGGGAAATTCGTCAAATTCTTCCCCTAGGTTAGAGACTTCTCAACAGAAGAACCACCTATCAATATAGAATCCGGTCATATTGTTCAGGTCTAGTTTTTGGACTGGGATCCGATGTTTTAGAAGCCTGATTAGTTGCATAATTTTGCCTCTCTCATCAGAGAAGTACTAGAGATAGAACTGCCATCACGGTCTGTAAAAGGCCTTCGAGACCAATGGTGTTCATTAGGGTTTCAGACATATCGACTTTGTCTAGCTACAGTAGAATTCCGTCTTTGGTAGAGGGATCTGACAAGATCAGCTACTTTGGCCTCCTGAATTAATGTAATCCGTGCCATAGATTTGGTCACAATGCTCTCGGGTGCCTGTTGAATTTGAAAAAAAACACCAAGGCCACGAATCTAAGCAAGAAGACGGAGGATAAGAGTTTGCCAAAGAAACATTAGTACCCAGAGGCTAAGAGTTCGCCAAAGAAGCAGCTGGAGTAGGCAGCATTGAAGCCAGTAGAACAAGACATTCCTCAGGATGGATTTACGATGGTTAAAAAAAAGAACAAAAAGAAAGGCGGAAGCTGCGAGTCATCATATAAAGGCAAGCATAAATCTTGATGCAGCAGTGGGTTGCTAAGAGGAAGAAGTAGGCAATTAAAGAAACGGATTTGGCGGCCCATGTGTCCAAGAATCCGGTCCCAGCTCCTCATCGAGGTGCAAAGTTGCTGGAGCTTGCTTCCGTATAGATTCTCGAGGGCTTATCTCTGTTAACACAAATTGAGGTGGGAGATCTGGATATTATGATGGAGGAGGTCATGGACCATACAGATTGGAGCAAAGATCTGTCTCGGATCAAAAAGCACGCCGAAATTGAACCAGCAGAGAATCCTTTTGAGTCGGTTAGGAGCCTTAATGATTCAGATTTTCCATCCTTAGGAGGAGAGGATCAAACATCTAAAGATAAGAAAAAGAAAAAGAATACAAGGCGCAAGTTACTCAAGACAGATCCAGGAACAACATAAAAGAAAAAGGGCCCGACTGACATGGAGGGGGAGAGGTTGACAAACCAAGCAGATTTCTTGTCCGAAAAGCCCATTGAGGGAAAGTTTAGGTCATAGAAATCAAAGAGGTCAACGACCAATCTCTCGAAAAGTTGGTGGGAGGTGTGGACTCCGGATTCGCTTAGAACTGCGTTCAAAACTCCAGGGTTGGGCCTGCCTGACCAAGGATCTCGTTTCTTTTTCATCCGGCCGATTTTACATAAAAATAGCAGCAACAAGACGGCAGTCTTGTTAGATGCATCAAGTAATATATCTAGACTCATGGAGCTGCTAAAGTTGGCCTTCACGGAGGGCGAGGCTCAAGAAGACACAATTAAGGCTGTTATTTTGTAGACAGTCATCATTTACCTCAAAACGCATCCGGTTAAGCCACCAAACTTGCACAAGTGCGAGTCCATGTCTTGGGTTGCAAGATGGGACAATGAGGGGAGCTCGCATGAGTTCACGGTCGTAGCAGTCATCAAGGTGACACAAAAGCCAGATGTTTCAAAAATGTAAACTCTTCTTAGTGGACGTTGGATCAGATCAACAAAACTGCAGAATGGAGAGATTGGACAAAGGCAAACATACTCTTTAAAGACTGGTTGGGCGCTAGAGATATCTTGGATGGAATATTAGGGTGGCAATTGGGTATCACTGCCTCACCGCCGCAGAAGAAGAAGAAAAATAAGGTTTTCAATAAAGGACTTTTAGGTCCAGTCATTCAGAATGATTGAGGCCTGATTAACTTTGACTTAAAGTGCAGGGAAGCTATCCCCTTCGGAGATCTTTGATGGAGCTAGGCTTTTTACTGGCCTCCTTTAAAATTAAAGGAGCAGAAATAGGTACTAAGGAGTCTCAAAAACAGGTACATATTTGCAGAATCTTTGATAGGATGGCGGTGCAACCACAAATCTTGCTCTTTCAAGAGCATTGGATGAATGAGCGTCGTTGTAGGCTTAGGACTCGTAGTTTTCTTTTTCCAAATGGCCATCGAGCATGGAATACAGCTATCTAGAGCGGCACGGGAAAGTGGCTTGCTGGGATTGATTTTTTGGTTTCTTGAAGTATAGCTCCGTCAGTGGTGGCGGAAGGAGTCATTTATAAGGGGAGGATTCAATTTATTTTGATATAGATCAATAGCAACTTTACTTTATCAGTCATCAATGTATATGCTCCGGGCACTTTACATGAAAGGGCTGTTTTTTGGAACAAGCTGATGGATGCAAATGTGGTGGAGTAGGAATACTGTAATTAAGACAATTTTATTTTTAGTTAAATTTTGTTCTTTTGAATGTGAAATGGGTTAAATGTTTAAAGTTTTGAGTAATCAAGTGTAAAATGTGGTGATATTTGAAGCTAAAGTGTGAACAGACTTTTTGGCTCGAGCAGTTGTGAGTTTGACGGGTTTTTATCAAGAGATTGGAAGGGATATTTGAGGAGGGATTGTGATATATAGTCTTTTCTTCTCTCATTATTCTCTCTTCTTAATTTTTCTTGCATTTTGTGACGTGAGATTGTGTTTTTATTTTTTTTGTTGTTGTATTAATTTATAAATTCATAAGTGTCATTCTTAGTTATTTTATTCACTTAAGTGATAGTGATTAACGTTTAAGCATGAAGTTGAATTTTGATGATATTTTATTTTGAGTATTTTATGAATGTCAAATCAATTAATTGAATAATTTAATATTCACTTAAGTAATAAATAAGTATTCTTTGCCTTGAGCATTTTATAAAGAAGAATCTCTTTAAGAAAATTTGATTATATTTTGAGTAGATTTTGTCTATCGATTATATTTTATCTCTTAAAAGAATTTTTGTGTCAATGCTTAAAGCAAGATTGAAGTAAAGAGGAGCAAAATATTAAGTTAGTGATTAACTTAATAATTCCAGTGATTGAAAATTATTTGTAAACCAAGGTTCGGTTTGGAATTGAGTGATCTAGAGATTGGATTTTATTTTGGAAGTTAATGATTAACCAGTGATTGGTAATTATTTTCATTGAAAGGATTGAAATATCTTTGTACCACAAATTGACATGTATGTTTGAAACAAAATTAGGGATTGAGATTTAATTTGTGTTGGAATATGAGTTCACATTTTTAGCAAATAGAAATCATTGAACAATTATAAACAATTGATGTACATTCTAAATATTGAATGATTATTCATATGTTTAATAAATGATATTCCAATTGAAGACATGAGTACATGATTGCATGTTTGAATGTGTATTTAAATTCTTTGATTAGCAATTGTATGTAGTTGTGTGAATTAGTAAGCATAATTTAGAATTATTATTACAATAAAAAAAAAAGGTTTCAAGATAATATGGTGATGCGAATGGAGAAAGTTTAAAGCTAAACATGGAAGGATATATAATCAAATAAAGACCGGAGCCTTGAAAAAGAAAGAATTTGAAAGGTTTTAAATAATTTAGCAAAGCATATTATAGATCCCTCAAAGAAAATTTTAGAATTGCTTAAAGCATATGTGTATTAATGTATTTCCTTAACAAAATGAACTGCAATGTCCTTGGTTGCTTTCAATCCCTAAAAAGGATATATGTTACATTTATTCTAAGTAATTAAGACATTAGCGCTTAAAGCGTCTTAGATGTTAAGATGATATTTGTATAAAGCAAATGATGAGTTCTCGGTTAAACCAAATTTTCAAAGTTCAAATATATATGTTGGGAGATGCAAGTTGTAAATAAATATATTTGTAATATATTTCAATGAATTCAAAGTATGAAATTTATGGATGCAGGTTCTCTTAGTTTATACTTTTAGATTTATATTTTATTTTAAGATAAGACCGGGACGGACTTAGTAGTTAGAAATTTATATTTATTATTGGATGGAAATTAGAAGGAGAACTCCTTTCCCATTCCTAAATAGAGTATGAAATATATCAAATAACCTAATATATTAAGATTAACAACAAAATTTACCTACAAAGTGACATTAGCTAACTAAAACACAAAGCTAATTTGAGTTTTTCCCCGAACAAACCTACTTGAAATTGCCTTGGATTTGTCTTAGAAAAATTGTATTAAAGATACATTCTTGCGGAAGATTTTAATATGGTAGAAGAAGAAAAAGATTGTTTAGGCAACTCTCGAGGATGCACTAGCACTAATAAAGAGAGAAGGCAGCTTGGACGAGGCTTCTCAATCATTATGGTTTGGAAGATGTCTGGAACTCAAACTAGATACGGAGGACATCTCAGAAGATTTTTTATGTAGGTTAACAACCAAGCAGGACGTGACCGTAGAGGAGCCAAATTGGACAGAATATACCGTTCGTCCAAATTGTATGACCAAGGAGATGTGCTCACAGTACACTTTCATGTAGGAGTCTCGGATCATTCTCCAATGTAATTTCAACTCTTGTCGTTATCAAAATCTAAAGCCCGCACTATAAGAAACTCATGATTTTTAGAATGTTTTCACGATTTTTTGGAACGTATTTATGTGGATATTACAATTGAAACCTATGTTTTTATATCAACAATGATGTTCAATAATACATCTTGATGTTTTATTGAACATTATTGTTGACATAAAACATGGATTGTCAACGACAATGTCCACACAAATGCGTTCCAAAAAATAGCGAAAACATCCCCTAAAACACGGGTTTCTTATAGTACCTAAAGAAGCAGATGCAGGTGGAGGTTTTACAAAATGAAAAAGCTAGGACAAGGATCGAGAAGGCTTGGAGTCAAGGGAATAAGCTAGAAAATGAATCCTAGATGGATTGGATTCAAAGTGCAGAAGATTGGGCCTTGATGAAGGCAAGCAAGATTAATAAAGAATGGCGGGCTACAAAATTCAAGCTGGAGCACAAAGCCCTTCGAGACTCGGAGATTTCAAAAGCTTTTTTGGTTGACCACCCGGGAGATGTAGCCACTACTTTGAGGCTAGATGGGGCCAAAATGGATTTATACAATCTCACGATTGAAAGCCTAGAGGCTGAATATCATGCAGTCTCTGTTAGGTGGATCCGTAGATGAAGAATAGGAATCGTTGTACTAAATTTTTTTTTGACGTCTTTAAAGATGTGCATAAAAGATCTAAGATCATTCAGCTCATGGTCAATGGAGCGGCAATCACTGATCAGCAAAAAAAGGCTAGGGCTATTACAAACTTTTATTAGATTCTGTATACAGAGGGTCCAGAAACTCAGGCAATTTTGGCGGCTAGATCTCAGATTTTACAAAGCGTATTGAGAGTGGTCATTGAAGCTCAAAATAGAATTTTTATAAAGGAGGTTATACTTTTTGGAAATACAAAAAGTCATCAGAAATTTATCATCCGAGAATGCTTCCGGGGATGATGGAATCCCCACATCCGGGAATGCTTTCAAGTTGTGTGTGCACTCGGTGGAAAGAGAGTTGTGGGAAGCTGTGACGAAGGTTTTTAAAATGGAAGAGCTCTCATTTGGCCACAACAAAGGTATTATTACTTTGATTTCTAAGGGAGTAGATGTAGGTTTGATTAAATTTTTTTGTCTAATCACCTTATTATCAACCAAGTTGGTAGCCAAAGTCTTAGCAAATAGGTTGCAGAAGATACTTCTAGTGATTATTTGACCCAGCCAGACTGGCTTTGTGCCAGGATGGTGCACTATAGATAATATTTTCTAGCACAAGAATCTATACACTTTGCGGACGAGTCCGGACAAGACCTTACTTTGCTCTTATTAGACTTTAAAAAGGCGTATGATCGAAACTCTTGGAGCTTTATGAGAGAAGTGTTGGAAAAGCAAGGGTTTTATGGAGATTTCATTCGGAGAGTAATAACATTATATAGAAATGTCTCTTCAGCGATTATTGTGAACGGGGAAGTTGGTGAGCATTTTGACCTTTCTAAGTTAGTGAGGCAAGGATGTCCTTTGACACCCTTCTTTTTCGTTGTGGTGTTGGATTCACTTGGATATATGTTAGAGGATATCTAGCATGGTTTGGAGGGTTTTTTATTGCCAAATGGTTCAATAGTCACAGATGCTTCTTATGCAGATGACACAGCCTTGTATTTATAGGGAACCTTAGAAAATTTAAACATAGCTTATGATGTGCTATCCATTTTTTGTTTAGGATCAAGATCTAAATTAAATTGAGATAAAACCTATACTATTTGGGCTTCAAAGAACAGGTAGAGTTTCTCTTGGGGAGCAGATGTAGGAATTAAGTGGATTATAAAGGACACTAGAATTAGGTATTTAGGCCCTTTGATAGGGTTTCACCTCTCTCCAGATGCAAACACGGGTCTATTAATAGTTACTATCAAGAAGAAATTACGTTTATAGGCAGCTAAGATGGTATCCACAGCACGGAGAGTCATTATTATAAACCAAATTCTACTAGCTACTTGTTGGTATACATCAACATGTTGTGGGATTTCGGTGAAGAATTGCAATATTATTCAAGGATTGATGACTCAATATTTACGGACAGGAAGAGATGAGGGCAAACGTACGTTAAGAATGAAGTAGACGGCATGCATTTTACCTCAGTAGAAAGAGAGAATTTAGCTGATAGATCCTTACTTGCAAACTCATGCCTTGTTGTCACAATTAGTAGTGAGAGGATTATCACTTGGGAATGAATCTTGGAAGAAATTAATCTGTTACAAGATTAACTCTGGAAGACTTAGAGGAGATGCTAAATGGCTGGAATCACCTGGTTGGCTCTTTTATAGTAAGGGAATTAAGAAGGAGAACCACTCTCCGCTGTTACTTTCTTGCTTAACCTCTAAAGTCCCATTGTCCCCTTGGAGGACTAAATAGATTTTGGGTAGGCTACTACAGCTTCAATATTCATCATTATTTTCTGAAATTTTTTGTCAAGATAGAAAAACACATTAGCTTTATGGAAATATAAATTTTCTTCCAATCAATGCCTGGAAGCAAAAGTTATGGCACAAAAGGTCCATTTTTTTAGTGCGGCAGGCAGAAATCTTCTCACACAAAAAAAATTAAAAAAAATTAAAAAAATTATTTTCTCATAGATTGTGTTTTTATCTATATAGGAAGCTTTGATTCATTCCATTTGGATTGGTTATGTGAAAAATATGGACAATCTTATTTTTTGGGCAATTAGAACATCTTTTTAAAAAAATAACTTGTAAAATTCATTTTTGAATGCAATTTTCACAGTCTTTCAAAAAAATTGTTTGACAAGGCTAAGTTTGCTTCCTAAAACAATCTCACCATTGGGATTATAGTGTTTTAGTCCCATCTTAGAGTTATTAACGATTTAGTTTTTCTTTCAATCTTGGACCTACTTCTACTTAACAATTTTTTAAAGAATGAAAATCAAGTGGAATTTTTTGGAATTTTTTTTCTTAGATTCTCAACTTAATTATTCAATATAAAAAAAACTAAATTAAAAATTTTTAGTGCAAATTTTTTTACAAATGGCGGTCAAAGTCATTTCTGAAATTGCAAGTCAGTGTTCAAAAAATCAAAATTTTCCAACTTTGAATGCTATATCTTCTAATCTGTATTTTCAAACTTTATGAGGTTTTTACCACATGATCAAAGATAAGTTAAGTATAAGATCCTATGGTTAGATTCTAAAAAAATAATTTTTTCTCTTTTCTTAGATGAATGCAGCAGATCTGGCAATTTTGAGTCATTTTTGACAAAAAAATGCCTTGGGACTTTAGGGATTAAAGGCTTTTATTTCGGTGAGGGGAAACCTAAACCAAAAGAAGCCAACCTTAACCCCTAAAAGACCATTGTCCATTCAAGGGACAAATGGGATTTTGGGCGGGTACCTACGGGTTGAATTTTGTTGTGATTTTTTGAAACTTTTTTTGAAGATAGAAACACTGATAAGCTTCATGGGAATATAATTTTTTTTTCAATCGGTGCCCAAAAACAAAAGTTATGCCCAAATAAGCTCAAAACAGGAGAGAGGGGCAACAAAAAATTTTTGCAAAAAATTTAATTTATTTTTAAATTTTTTTCCTTATAGATTATATTTTTGCCTATATGTGAAAATTTGATTCATTCATTTGGATTTTTTATGAGAAAGTTATGGACAATCTTGTTTTTTGGGCAATTAGAGCATCTTCTTGAAAAAAATAACTGTAGGATTATTTTGGAATGCAATTTTTGCAATTTAAAAAAAATAAAATTCCACATGGTTTAGTTTTTTGGCTAGAAAAATCTCACCATTGGGATTAGTGCATTTTAATTCCATCTAAAAGATATTTAGATTTTAGATTTTCCTTCTATCTTGTAATATCTTCTACTTAACAACTTTTTTTAAGAATGAAAATTAAGGTTTTTCGAATATCCTTTTTTCTTCCTAGACTCTCAACTCAATTCTTGACTATAAAGATTTAAAACTCAAAACTCTATAGTGCAAAAAATTTAAGTTAAAATGTTCAAAATCAAAAAATCTAGTCCTGCAATGTACTAAAAATCTTGTGTTTTTCACTTTGAACGCAAATATCTTGCAATCTAAAAGGTCAAAAATTCTGAAATTTTTTCCACACATTGTCATACTAGTTAGATATAAGATCTAATGGTTGAATGTGTAAAAAAATCAATTTTCAGATTTTTTTTCTCTTTGCTCTAGAATTGGCAGTTTTGAGAGTTCTTTGGCAAAAAAAAGGCCTTGGTCTTGTAGGGGTTAACTAAAAATATCTTGAGACAGTTTTTATTTGATAATCCTCTTATTATAGAAGATGAAGGCATTCCATTGGAGATGGGTTCCAATATGAGATTACATCTTTGGGCAAAAACAGGGATTACACAAGTGAAGGATCAATAGGATTTAAGGAAAGTAGATTGACTCAATATTTTAGATATTCAGAGGAAGCTTCTTTGGAGAGGTGTGGTGACGAAAAAGGGAAGGCTGAGGCATTTGAAGATTTTGTCTCACGGACCTTTGGATCCAAGGGTGTTCCCGGACAGGGAGATAGCGGTGTAGCTACATGCACCCAGGACTTGTCTTTTTTTTCTATCATGTTATTTTAGATGGGGGAATCAACTCAATTATAAGTTTTATACAAGACAGAGGAAAGGGCATTCTGATTTTAGAGACTGTGAGCATTTATTTACCCACCCTTGGTAAATAAGCAAGCACAATCAGGCTCTAGTTTTCGTGTGGGTTTTTATACAACCTACGGGTGCTTAGCGCCAATCCATTGTGCTTTCCAAACAATGGATATTTTTTCCTATATTTCTAACATCCACAATATACATGAAAACCAAAGATTTGAACTACTTGATGATTTCTATTTTAACTTCTTCAATAAAAAGAGGTAACGGTAGTTTCAAATTCAAACTAGTTACAGTCCAATTTTAACTATCCTAAGTCATAGAATATGTCATGCCATTTCTAAAAACATAGAACTCGACTCTAGGCCCTTTTCTTAGCAAAAAGTATGGATGAATGAAGTTTAGCCCTTCTAAGATTATTTAAACTTCATCCACGGTTTAGGTCGTGTTTCCTATTTCAATTGCACTTGAAAATTGAACACTAGTTTTAAGTGAATAAGACCTACCTAAACCCTACGTTTTGACTTGGATGAACTATTTTAGGTCAACTTCATCCGGGTTTTTTTGACCCAAACTTCATCAATGAATATCACCTAGGGTTTGTGGTCTTTCTTGATGTTCAAGCCATTTTAGGATTACTTTAGGATCTTAATTTGAATTCCTAATCCTAACTTCTTCCTTGGATTGAGTTAAAACAACCAAATTTTTTCTATCCTTGTTCTTTGAGGTTTTTAGTAAGTTTTAGTAAGTTACTATTTTTTAAGGTTTTTAGAGTTGTTCCTTCTAGAGCCTAACCTAAGCTTTCCAATTTTTTATTTTGCTTGACTTTCTACTTATCCTATCAAAAGTTATTGATGGATGAAATTTGACCGCTAATCGGTGTTCAAACCGTCATCCATTGATTACTCCTAACCCCAATTTGATCATTAATTTTTAATTCCACTTTTGAGACCTAGGTTACTTCTAGTTAACACTTCCTAATTTAACTCTTCTTGGTGATCTGCTAATCACTTTTCATCCAAATTAGGTTCTAAACTTCATCCCTCCATTTCTTGCTCGTTTAACTCCAAATCCTAGGTATGAGATGGTTTTGGAAAGCCCTAATTGTAATCTACAAGTTTTTAAATCTAAACTTAAAAAAAGATCTAGTCTTGATGCTCTGAATTGGTCTTGAACTTCGGCTAATTGTTAAAAATGTCAAACTTAAACAATTAAAAAGAAGGGAAAAAGTTTAGTGAGTTACTTCAAGTTGCCCTTCATCTGCCGTGTTGTAGAGTAACTCCTCCAAATATTCCCGACTTCTTCGAGTGCTACTTTGGAATTTTGCTCACTGCTTGAATTTAAGTATTTAATACAAATTTTCTAATTTTTTCCTACTTGTTCTTTTTCTTTCTACTTCTTTTCCTTCCTTTTCTTTTGGAACTATTCTACTTCAATTATTTAAATATCCCAAAGGTTGACTAGTCTTGGAATAAATAATTGAAGTCAACTCCTAAATAATAATTGGCTCTTCAACTCCTATCCCATTTTGGTCAATTATTATTCTATCCAAATTTTGATGGTTCTAAGTGTTTTTCCTAGATTTCCACCTAATCCTATCTCTTCCTAAACTCCCTTCCAACTCCTAAATTGTCACTTCATCTCTCTCAATTTTCAATGTGGTTCTATCTCTTGAGGTGTTTGGGAGCTACTATGATACTTGGAAATTTGGCAATGGAAATGTTGCACCCAAGTTTCTTTCTTCTTAATTCTCCTCCTACTAATCCTACTTCTATTTCTTAATTCTAGTTGACTACAAGCAACCTTTCACCTCTTTAGAATTCCAAATGGCATTTACAAATCCTTGTGGGGTGAGTTTTCTTTGTTAGTATCCAATTTTTTTAAGTCTTACACCCAAGGAAATTCAAATTTTTGTCAAGCCTGGATGAACAGTTCGAAGCCTGGACAGGGGAGTAGCAATCAGAGCCTCTAGGGAGCAGCAGTCGGAGCCTCCTCCTCACCACCACGTGCT
Source organism: Neckera pumila (assembly GCA_963969595.1). NCBI lineage: Eukaryota > Viridiplantae > Streptophyta > Bryopsida > Hypnales > Neckeraceae > Neckera > Neckera pumila. The sequence goes on along the minus strand of OZ018415.1, from coordinate 20,981,651 downwards.
GCGCCGACTGGCCGGCCCCTTCTAGCGCCCCATCAGCCGGCACGTGGCGCGGCGTGAGTGGGCGGATTCCTCCGGTCGGCCTGGTCGTGCTTGGGTGAAGGGGGTTCTGGCTGAATCGTTCTCTGGAGGTTCTGGCTGGTTTGGATTTGGGGTTCTGGACTCAAAATTCACAAATATAAACGACCCCCCTAGTCACTTCTAGTTAAGCATCACTAAGTGGAACTTTGATAAGGTACTATTGCTTTGGAAATTTTGCCAAAAAATGCTAAACAACTTTTAAGACTTAAGATCAAAGCTTTGCCGTGTTTGGTAATTTTGCCAAAATGCTAAATAATTATAACACTTAAGATCAAAGCTTCGCCGTGTTTGGGAATTTTGTAAAAATGCTAAACAGTTCTAACATTTAAGATCAAAGCTTCGCCGTGTTTGGAAATTTTGCAAAAATGCTAACAATTCTAACCCTTAAGATCAAAGCTTCGCCGTGTTTGGAAATTTTGCAAAAATGCTAACAATTCTAACCCTTAAGATCAAAGCTTCGCCGTATGTAGGAAATCATCAACACTAGGGGCAAATACTTTACAAAGAAGGACTGTTAGTACAACTCTACAAGGTCTAAAACAAACACCAAACTAACATGGAGGAAAGTACCAATGATTAGTAATAGCTAACAATTCGAATATACATTAGTCAAGAAGACTTTAGAACACGAATTTCTCAAAGAAAACACTAGAATATCCCCCAAAGCGGCATAATCCAAGGTGCGGAGGGGGGATCTAGGATTAGTACAAAGGTTAGTGAAAATAGACTTCAAGTTGCTATAACAAAAGGCCAAGTTAGTATTTTTAATCAAAAATCTGAAAACAAAGACAATCTTTGAAGGGACCCCAATGTTTTTTAAAAAAAGCTTGAAAATTAGCAACAATGGAGCTTAAAATGCTCCAAAAACACACGTTTACAACTTCTGGCTCAAAAATGGTCAAAAAAGTCCAAACAAATGGACCAACGTGTTTTGAAAGCCAAAATAATGACCCAAAGGGAGTTTGTGAGAGAAAAGTGAGCCCCTTATAAATATTTTCAAGGGTGCTCACCCTCCTCTCTTTTCCTATTAGTAAACTTATCACTTGAAATTTTCATCCTAATCTTCTACTTTTTTACTTTCTACGCTCGTCCAAACTTCTAACTTTTGGAGAACAATTCCAAATCACAAATGGATTGCACCATTGGCTTCAGAAGGCCATTTTTAGTTCTGTAGGCCTTCTACCCCCTAACTTGAACTCAAAAATGCAATAATACTTAGCGCTAACTGAACACCAAAAAAGGATAAAACACCAGATTTTGGAATTTGACTTTTCTAAAAAAAGTAACTAGCCTAAGTTTTTTAGAAGGTCTAAGGGAGTAAGAAAAGATCTAGCTTCGGCCCTATTCCAATTTTGTGTGCTTCCAGGACGCCAATCAATTCCACCGGATTCTTTAAATTTGGCAATTGTCGAGGAATCTTGCCGGTTTGGGCACTTCTGACTATCGAAATGCCCTGAAATTTGTTGGAGCATCTTATTAGCATAAAAAAAGCTAGTCTAATTTTTAGTGAAATTTTACCGCAACCTAGATAATTTACAAAAATTTCTCATCCCAAGTTTTGGCGGTTGACTATTTGGGAAGGCATTTTTGATAAGCCACAAATCTTCTTATGGAATCTCTTATGAAATTCCGCAAAGGATGTGCAAGCTCATATTCTTACTTTGCACAAAGGTCATAGGAGAATCAACTCTTGTCTTTTCCTTGTGAAATCGGTAATCAAAGAATCTTCTGTGTAGGGGAGAATCTTGGCAAACCAATTTCGTTGTTGGTCTCCAAACATGAATTCTACCCAAGAACAACATATTGCATCCCTAGATTCTTCCCAAGTGTTCGGCTTGCGATTGTAACTTCTGCAAGTCTAACAATTGGGGTTTTTGCTATTTCATTGATAGAATGGAGAAAGTGAAATCTATCCTTGAGAATGAACACAAAACCTCAACGGTATTCCTTTAGACCAAATCTAGACCTAAAAAGTCATTTACACCATAGGTTTTGGCGATTCTAGTCCTATTTACTACAGATCCATCGAATGATGTGAAATCCCGGTTATACCTATTTACAAATAGAAATCGGGTTTAATTGGGGCAACTTACTGATAGTAGACCAAATGCTATATTGGCATATGATATACCTATTTTGGTCTTATACTCTTTTTTGGGCTTTTTGTAACTAAAAATACATTCAAATTTACTATAAAAAAAAAAAAAAAAATAGTAAGTCCTGGATGACGAATTGGGACCTCACAGAGACAGATAATATTCAGCAACCCACTTTGGGGTTTGCAACAGGCTCGAATCGTGCTATAGGATGCTCATTCAAGGTTGTTTCAGGAATGTAATCCAAAAGGGATTCCAAAGAGCCCAAGCTCAGTTTGAGCTTTCTAAGAGGGATCAGTCATCAATTTACATTGGATCCGGAAGATTGGAGTTGAGGCAAAATTGACAAATTTTAGGAGGCTTCATTTTTTGGGTATACAGTTAGAAATGGATACAAACAAGGACTTAAGGCTAAAAGAGAGAGACCGGTCAATGTGCAAGAACTTGTGAATCGAAGATTTATAGAGACGGACATCACCAAGATTTTCAGATTTCTTTGGCACAACAGTAGACCTAAGAAACAGGCCATGTTTTTATAGCAAACTCTGAACAGGGGTATAGTAACTGGGGATTGGCTCTTGTGGCACATTCCTAATTCACAGACAGGGTACATATTGTACTCACATCACATGGAGTCCATGACTCATTTGTTTTGGGACTGTTCGGTCACCCGGGACTTATGGTCAAAATTGAATACTTTGGCGATTTCCGCCAGAGCTCGCAAAATCAACAATCTTCAATAGGCTCTTCTTGATCATTGTGATACTCCAATCGGCGACGACTTGAACAGATATGTTTATAAATATCAACCTTGGAACTTAATGAGAATTTTTCTTATTTGGTACATTTGGACAGACAAATGTAATAAGCGCTATGCTGAACAAGAGATTATTATTAAATAATCATCAGTTCGACTTGGACTTCTACTTTACATGCTGGAATGGCAGCTTAGAAAAATTTCCATTCAGTTATCAAAAACAAAGAAATTCTAGCTAACATTGAATTATATTTTGTTGCAAAATGGACACCACTTTTCTGTACTTCAGGAGATGGAGTTTGGCAATTCATTGTGCCTCCTATTTTTTTCTGATTTGTTGTTTACTCGGGTTTGTTTTAATGTGAAGAGGGATTCGCCTCCCTCTCTGCCTTTCACGGAGTTTAAAAGATTAGTACCATCTCTTTTTCAACAGGTAAAAATGGATTGGAAAGAGCACATGTGCAAAGTTTATTTAAAATGGAATTTGGCCTCTTATGCGAGTAAAAAGAATACTTTTGCAACAGTTTGACATTTACAAGATTTCAAAGATTTATGTAATTTATTTTTCAACGATAGGGATTCAAATTCCTATACGTTTGGTGTTTTTGCCCTAGTCTCTCTAGCAAAAAAAGTTCCTTGACAATCCAAAGTAGTGGTTCAAAAGTGAAGGAAGTCAATTTGTTTTGGATGATTACAAAGTTAACATTGATTTCAATGTATGTGACGAAATAGTCGAAATGATATGATGAGAGAAAATTGATAATCACTATACAATTCATTCACAATTTTTCCTGACTATACAAGGCTAAAAATGTCTTTGCAAGTGAACAAAGCTCAAATACATTGAATGAGACTATTAGCCATAAAATAGACGAAAGTAGAGATATTAGCAAAAGAATTAGGGGCGATTATGAAATCATGCAATTAAAATTGAAAGAAATAAAATATGAGCGTGGGAAAAAGGTTGCAATGAACGTGCACAGTGATTACTAACAATATCTTCCTCCCTTGAAGTATAGGTAAAAAAGAGGCTTGTCAGTATTTTTGAAGTTAGTTTTCAATTTTTTCTGAATTGCATGCTTTGAAATTGTAGTTTCAGAGTTTTTGTATACTACATTGTTGTAAAATATTGTTGAAAATTGCATAGTTTTCACTTCATTCTTATATTTAGAGTTTTTCAAAACAATTGTCTCCCTTGCATTTGTTTGATTTTATTATGAACGTGACCTAATTTGTTTGTGTAGTTAGCACCTTGGCAGTGATTTGAATTACTTCAAAAAAATTTGTCGTGCCTCTTCATTTATAACAGAGTGACCAAAAGATGTTGACCACATTAGTAAAGAAGTAGAATTGAAGAAGTGGATGATGATTTTGTAATCTACCGCATAGGCATGCTGTAAGGTCGGTTTTAATTTGAAATTTTCTTAGCAATTTGTCTAGGTTTTGGATAGGATGTAAACTTGTATGCAATCTATTAGATTTATAGAAGAGGTAGCACCACATGGCTTAACAAAAGAAATGCAATGAACCAGAAATGAAGCTTTAATGCAAAGGGAAGTGGATATAAAGAACTAAAAGTACTTATTAAACTCAACAAATATTTGATGCATATACACAAATTTAAAAATGTTGCAACAAGTGTTGGAACATTAAGAACATATGCTGCCTAAAATGGCATTCACATTGAATTATTTGAGGCTATGACTTAATAATTGAGTAGACAGAGCAGTGGTTGTTTTGCACAGATTTATTGAATCACACATTCTTTGGAAATCCATGTTGGATACAGTAGCACCTCATTTCAATTTTAGAATAGAAACAATTTATAATCTCATTGTTGTTGTGCACCTGGGAAGAGCTATTACTTTATGGTGCACATACAAGTAGAGACTAGAAATACCTCCAAATCTTATTTTTTCACTGTGCACATATTGTGCTCTATCTTCACTTTTCTACAAAAAAATTATTGCTTCTATCAAATAAGGCATCGCAAAGCAAATACCTTCTATATAGCATGCAACACTAAAATACCCCAAGACACACTCAAAGACTAATAAGACCCAACCTTGTTGACGAGTCAAGACCCGAGGTGGTCAATTAGATCTTCCATTTTGTTATTTCATTAGTAGAAAAATTAGTGTCCAAATCAACAAAAAAGTGTTGATATTTTTTATTGATAGTATAAACTCCATCCAACACACTTCACTTAAATTACATGTAAAATATTGAGATTTTTTTCTTACTTATGCATGTAGAATTTGGTATTCATTAACTCATCAGACTTTGGCGAGCATTTTTACATAGTAAAATTATTTTTTGGGAAAATTTTGAACTAAATTTTTTTGTAAAATCAAGCTAAATTTCAATTGTAAAAATCCATTTGTGATTTTGAATTTTTTAATCAAAAGTTATTGACAAAATTCAAAGAGGATGTTAGAAAATGTCAAAGAAAATGTCCCTTCTGATTCCTCTTTGAAACTTGTTTATAACTTGATTGGAAGCTCAAATCTCAAACGAATTATTGAAGATGAAATTTAACATGATTTTGCATCTTTGTTTAGCTCAAAGTTTTCTTAGAAAAATTACTCTTCTAATCTAAAATGACCGCCAAAGTCAAAATCACCAAATTTTAATGATTAAGTTAAAAATATATATTTTTATTATACATAGAATTCCAACCATGGTGTTCCAATCCTAAAAAACCAAATAGAATTTTTGGTAACCTAGTGATTATTGATAGTTTGCTACAGACAAAGGTTTAAACTTTTTTCTTTAAAATTTTCACACATGTCGTCAAGGAATAGCTTGGTAGGCAACTCGGGCAACTCAAAAAAAATCATTTTTCTAAGAAGAAAAATTTCAACTTAGTATTCCAGATTTTCATTTACAACAAAAGCTTTGATTTACTCCATTTAGACTAACAAGATGAAAGTTATGAGGAATTTTAATTTGCAGACAATTTTGGAATTTCTATTATGAAATAAATATTGAAGTTCTTTTATTTAATTCAATTTTCAGTATTTATAAAAAAATATAAGCATTGAATGTAGACTATTTATTACAATATTGCAACCATTGGCATTAGAATGTTTCAATTCCATAACTTAATTCTTAACAATTTTGTATTTAAAATAATACTCAACTTCTTTCTACTTACTAATTTTTTCAAGCATAAATATGAAATGTTTTTTGTTAAAATTTTATATATATATATACATACATATATTTCCTATTTATTTCTTCAACATACAATGTTGTTGAGAATAAAATGTAGATATTTTTCTCTTAAAAATTTGAAAGATGAAATCTAACGATTTGAGAAGAATTGAAAACATTTTTGTTTGAAATCCAAGCAACATGATCTTGCAATTGGTAAGATTTCTTTTTTTTTTAATTTTTAGGAAGTTCTATTTTAATAAGTGCAATATGGGATCCTATAGTTGAATTTGTTAATGAATAAATATGAATGAAGATTTTAGCTTTGTTTTAGGTTTCACGACTTGCCTAAAAGCAACAATTTCATTTAGGAGTTAAATGGTGCCCAAATGAGAAAAAATTATTTAAAACACTTGTAAGTCAAAATTGTGTGTTTATATGCCTTTCAATTTTTTGGATTCTATTAATAATCTTGTTGAAAGTATGTATGAAGAATTTCAGACCAATTGGATTTATTTGTGATGGCTCGCTAAAACTGCCCGTTACTAAAAAAAACAATTTTTTGAGGCATAACTTTTTTATTGCATCTTAGATTGGTCTAAATGTTTTAGGCATTCATCTAGTAGTGAAACACCTTTGGTAAAAAATTTACAAGAATTGTATTCAATAAATTTTGCAATGAGAAGGGCTTGCCTCAAATAAGAAAATTAGATTGAAATCCAATTCTTCCAGGCCTAAAAGGTTCATTAGTTATTTGGCATCAATGTGTTGACCTAGCCCTATTGCAATGAAACAAAAACGTTTCAAAACATTATAAATTGTACTAAGAAGATTCCAAAGATTCTAAAAAGATTTCAAACAACTTCAAAAAGATTCCAAAAAGATTCCAAATTCTTGAAAAGTCTGTTGCTATGGTCATTGTACTATTAAAATCAACAGAAATTGAGCGGCTATTTATTGACTTCAACTAACCGGTCATTATAATGCTTCAAACAACAAGAAACAATTGATTTTCATTGCTTGGTCGTGATTTTTCTACTTGTGGTTGCTCGCAATAAATCATTCACAGCTGGTACAGTATTGATACTTGCCTTTGTGCTTTGCCTATGAACGTGCATTTGGTGCCCTGTCTTACTTTTGTAGCCAAATTCTACGTCTGTGGGCTTCTAGAAGATGTTGCTATATCTTAGTGTCTAGCATTCAAATCTTGCCTACGGTGTTCAAGTAGCTACCGTAGCTCTGTGTTTGATCCACCTCTATTGTCAAGAACTCTGAAGTTGTAGTGGTAGATGTTGTCTGTCCGTTGGTTCTCCTACTGCTACACACCTTGGTGTTGCCTATTTAGATGAGGTTAGAATTGACTTGACGTCCAAGTGCCATTATAGAAAATCTGAGGCCTTTGGAGGGCCGCTCCGCAGCCCTCCAAAGACCCAGAAGTTTATTTTTTTTATTGATGATTTTTTTTCCCTATAGCCACTTGACTTCTATTGGGTTGTCAGATGACTATTACTAATTCGAAATCCAAGTACAAGTGTTTATTAATCAAAATTCAAGTATTCTAATTTTTATTTATTTTTTAAATAACTTAAATTCAAATGCACCTTGTACACAAAAAAATTGTGGAAAAACAAGCAACAAATTAATGTTTAAAAATTCCATTGTCCATCTACTTTTAATTTTTTTTTTATTGCAACATAAAACACTTATTTCATGGACATTGGATGAGATTGAAGATGAAAAAAGAAGCACTTTATACAAGTTGAGTAGTAGTAGCAAACACAATCTATGTGAAATATGTAAACTAGACTCAATAGGAGCTCAACCAGTCATAGTTAAGTCAAATGTAAGAATTGTGTTAAAAGTTAAATTCTAGACTTCATTTAGGCATAGAAGAATAATTATTTTGAAAAAACTTTGAATTAAAAAAGTTAAGGAATTAAGCTAGCTTTTATCTCCAAAAATTTGTTTGAGGTTTTGAGACTCCAACTAAAAGTGATGAATAAAATTCAAAGAAGGTGTTTGAAAATGTCAAAAAAATTGTCCCATCAAACTTGTCTTTAACTTTTAGTTGGAGTCTCAAAACCTCAAACAAATTTTTGGAGATAAAAGCTAGCTTAATTCCTTAACTTTTTTAATTCAAAGCTTTTTCAAAATAGTTATTCTACTATGCCTAAAAGAAGTCTAAAATCTAACTTTTAGCACAATTCCTGGATTTGGCTTAACTATAAGCGGTTGAATTCCTATAATCTTAATTTACTTATCATCTGAATTGCTTGACCTACTACTATCCCAATTGTATAAACAACTTCTTTTCTCATCTTAAAAAATCCTAAACTATATGGCTTTAGAAGCTAATTGGAAAACGTAAGAGTTCTCTAATTAATTTAGCAATTAGCTTGAAAATCCACTTCATTTGCTTAATTTCATTTAGTTTGATTATTTGCCAGTTAAACACTCTGTATACTCACACGGCTAATTATTAAACAGACTTCTACTATACCCTCATTATTGAAGTCTTAAAGTCTTTTGCAAAAATAACACACTCTAACTATACGCATTTGACAAAATTTATAAGCTTTTTAGACCTCAAATAATAGACTAGATTGTCACTCTCTGGCGGCCCAGCCAAAGGTTGCCTTACTTTCTAATGTAGGATCCTTATAGTTATGTGTGATTTCTTCCCTTCTTGCTATCTTGGTCATTGTCACCTCCTTAATAGCTGTATTGTTGTCATTTGTCCATTTTGATCATGCTTGTCTTCTTTGCAGTTGTTTTTCAAGAGCAAGAATTGATCTTACCTCGCCTCTTAGTCTTCAATATTCAAGCTCATATTTCTCTCTAATGGTGGTCCTAATTGTAGTGATGCATTTGCAAGTACAAAGCGTTCATGATAAAAACTCCTCAACAGCACAGCAACCTCTACTCAAGTATACATTTTTGTTGCTTATGTCTGCTTTACCTTCCTACATTTCCAATTTTTCATGCAAACATGCATCATTGATATTGTCGTTGTGTTTGCAGGCTTGTGTTCTCAAAATCAAAGCCTTTGTTTAAGAAAGAGTTCACTAGAGGGATAATACTCCCTCTAAATGACTAAAAGAAGAACTTAGTTGACTGCTGCCAAGTTTGTTGCACACATACCAAATTATTAGATATAGCCAGCCGCGGCTTAGGGACTTTTAAGAGTGAAGGTAAAGCACGTCCATTATCTCCCCTTCATTTTGCTTATCACCTAGCTATTTCTTATTTCTAATCTTTCTTGCAAATAGGCAGAGAAACACCGCAATATGGTGATCTCCATGTTGTCATAGATATATGCTTTTATTAATGCATGCAGCTTGCCATCATACACAACTATTGCCTTTGCTGACCAGACTACATTATGTAGCTTGTTTCACTTCAACAGCGACTACCTTTCCAACTTATCCTGTTCTTTTTGTCTTTTTTCTATATCTTTTTCACTTTCATACTTCTGCTTCTAATCTTTTGGTCTCCTTCTTATGTACAGTTATTCCTTCTTGGTTGCGATTTGTTCCAAGGAGTTGAAGTAATCGACTTGAATGAGCCAAATTGACTTCAAATAGTCAATGTAAGGGTCACCGTCCTTAGGACTTTTTTCTACTTTGAGTAAAACAACTTTAGAAAGCTGAAAAAAAAAAATTTGCAAAGGATTCTCTTCATCTTTATAGTCATCATCACTTGCTCTTGCACTTTCTACATTCATGTCATTGTTACTTCTTATTTCTACAAAGTATTGGTCACATTGTGGTACTGCTGTTGTATCTTCATCATTGATTTCTTTTATATGCCTTTACGGCAGGCCTTGTCTGAGCACACCATCAAAGCAATTGCATTTGTAGTCTTCTCTCCATTAGAAGTGTCTTTAGCATCTTCTCTTTTAAAAGTGGGACTATGACCTATTTTGTCTATGGCCCTAATATCCAATGGATAAATCCCTATAGTTTTAAAATCCTTAGTGATGTTTTCTATTAATTGTTAGGGCTTTTTTTAGGCTACAAGAAATCCATGTTGTAAGGTCCTCTTTGCATGGACCTCTTCCTACATGTTCTACTATCCATTTGTCTTTATATGCCCATAGCAGCTTTGAAAGGTTTGAAGTATGATACATCGAATGGTTGAAGTGCGTGTAATGTATGAGTAGAAAATGTGAGTACATCTAGACCACTAAGCATAGAAATCTTGAAAACCTTCAAAGTCACATGTGATGTATGCCCATCTAAAATTAAAAGGTGTCTATCGCTAAGGGATATGCCATATATTTCTTTCAAATTTTTGTTTGTCACCCTTAGCATTTATACATGCTAGACATTAGATGACATTTGAAGACATTGGGAGATCATGAGTTCTCAAAGAGTTTCCAAAGAATTCTCTGCATTTTTAGACTGCGGAAACACAACAGCAATAGCTGGCTGATGTGGCCAGCACTGTGCCACATCATTTAAAAATAAAAATAAAAATTGCTTAAAATAATATTAGGGAAAAATAAAATAATAATTTTGACAATCCATACCGACTGTTCAGAAGATTAGAGAACGGGCCGAACCGGCCCCCACCAATGCCCTCAAATGTCATCTAATGACAGAAAGCCATTCTTTCTTGTTAAGTACTACCTTATGCACATTTCTCTTCCCTCTCTTTGCAAGTACAAATCTACCCCCATCTCTTCTTACCTGTGCACTGGATTCTTCACAGTTCCATGTTTAATGAGGTCTGTATGCATGCTTTTCATAAAGAGTAGATAAGTTGTCATAAAAGTTTTCACATCCTCTAAATTGAATGCTTTTGCTTGAGTTAGTTCAAAGGGTTGTGCCTCTCTTAACCTCTAAAAGCCCATTGTCCCTTTGGAGGACAAATGGGATTTTGGACAGGTACCTATGGGTTGAATTTTTGTCTTGATTTTCTGAAACTTTTTTTAAAGATAGGAAAATTACTAAGCTTTGTGGGAATATAATTTTTTTTAAATCGGTGCCCACAAACAAGTTTTGAGCTTATTTCTAATCTCTATAAGGGGGTCAAATTAGTCTTCTAACTATGCCCAAAGCTTCAAGTGGCAACTTGGAACGTGTGCTTCTGCTTCAAACTCTTAGACTCTCAATACAAATCGCACTCCTCACTTATGCTTGCTCCATGGCTTCTCGGGTATAGATTTTTCTCACTCCTTTCTTCCTCTTTAGATTAGAGTTTTTCCAAGCTTCAAGTGTTTTTTCTAAACTTCAAAACCTTCAATCTATATCACTAGATTAAATCAACAAGTTCCAATAATAGATGAAGGCAAGCCTGTTTTCTAACTTGGGTTCTTAGATTTGGGATTGCCTTGGTGTTATGGTTTATTCGTAGGCTTTAATTCCTCTCAAATTTCCCCCTAAATCTTGAAAAAATTGTAATTAATTGCTTTATTCCCCTCTACTTCCTTTCTAAGTCCTATGAAAATTTTAAAAATATTAATTAAAATATAAACATATGCCTTTCCAAATTATTTTATGCTAGTTCTATAGGTGACACAACATACAAAAAAATAATATTTTTTAAATAGATATGAAATAAAGCCAAACCTACATTCAAAGGAATAATTCCTATGGCCAAATTACAAGAGGGACATCTTAGATTACTCACCTTTTCTTTGGGTTGCCCTTATAGCTACCAAAGGGACAGAGTCAATGAGCTCTATAGATCAAATTTGTCATCTTCTCGAGGGGACCCATACTAGGAGAAGCCTATGAACCGATTGTCCTTTTTAGATAGATATGAGATGGAACAAAGGATTGAGAGGCTGTGTGAGAAGATCAAGCGCATAAAGATGCGTTATGAGTCTCTTATTACTTGCCTCAATGGGGGTGAGACGAGTGAAGACCACTCAAATAGTAGAGGAGGCAAGAGTAAAGAGTTGTTTGATCATGGAGGAATTACGCTTGGTGATCGAATGGCTAGGCACTTTAGGTGGACAAAGTGGAGAAACTAATGGTTCGCTTGGCGGACGTTGGTGCGACCTCTATGATAACATGTCCAAGGTACGGTGGTTGTTTTTGTAGAGTCCCACTTTTAAATTGTGGGTTATATTTCATTTGGATGTTTTTAGTGTTCCAACTCATTTTTGCCTTTCCTATTATATTATTCTTTCTAATGACGCGTTTTCACTCTTGTTTGTGTTGTAGTATGTTCAAAGTTAAACAAGTTTTTAAAGAAATGATTTTTTGAGTTTGAAAATGATTGTTGTTATTTGGATAAATTAATGACTTCTACAAGTATATTCCTAACATCTCTTATTAACAGGTATGGGTCTCCTGTGTGGTGCAAAATTGGCTTTCGGTAATTTAAATGATGTCAAGTGGCAGTATCAAGTAGAGAGAGGTTTGCCTTGGGAAATCACAGGGATCCTGGTTGCAACCAAAAATGGCTTGGGAACAAAGAGAGTTGTAATTTTGTAAAAACAATCTTCTACATTGTTGTAGAACCTCCAATCTACCCAACTAAAAATGATGAAGGCAAGTGAGTTTGTCACCCACCAATTCAACTGTCCGCAACGATGTTTACAAAACAGAATTGAAATAAATGACAACAAGCCTCTAAATCAGGTTAGGAATAACAAAGCCACATCCACACATACATTAAAAAAAAAAAAAAAAAATTCCTCTTCAAATCTTCATGTCTTTATGTCTTTATGTCTTCAAATCGTCTTGTTTTAAGAAAAACAATGGAGAAACTCCAAACAACAAGTCCTACAATGATTCCAAATCTTCCTCTTCAAAGCTCCAAATCTCAAGTTCAATAAGTTTTTAGAAAGCCCAAACAAAGACAAATACACCCTTCAAATATTGTTGCAAAATGATAGATTGAATATTAGCTATGGCTTGTCAAAGTCTCCGCCTTTCTTCATAAACGGCTTTGGATCTTCACAAATTCACGCACTCATAGCTTTTGCATCCAAACTCCAAATCAAGCATGCAAACCCATTTTGGAAAGGTATTTTCACAAGAAACAACTCTTCCAATTTGCATTTCAAAATTCTCCAAAATACTACACACTATGCTCCTCCAAAACTCCCCTCTCAAAAACCAACAATCAGCAAACTAACAACAAGGAAGAAGATGACAGTGTCCCCCACCTTGTCTCCTACCTCAACCACTCAAGTAAAGTAGACTACCACCCATGCTTTCATCACATGGCTATCCTAACACCCTTTGGCCATCATTATTGACCACACAACTAACTCCCTATTTTTTCTTAAAGATAAATCATCTCAAAGTTAAACTAAAAGACAAATTATCTTTATTTTTTTCTTTTACAACTTCACATCCACGAAATAAAATTAGAAACTAACTCCAAGTATGAAAATAAGGATCTAACATATGTCTAATAGAGGTAAAAAATATAGAATTCCAAGAAAAATATTGCTCCATCTTTTAGTTGTGGTTCTTCATCTTGAGACTCAAAAATCCCCCTCCAATTCGATATACTAAAATCTAAAGCAAAAACAAACTAAATTCTACAAATCAAATCCTATAAAAAGAGCATAGAAATAAACATTTTTGCATAATGTACGCATTTGCAATGCGATAGCGAGAGCAAATTGAAGCCGAACAAGGCTTGAATATCTAGAGGCTATAGCTAGTGCAAGACCAAGCTCAAATCCAATAGGAAGGGATTCGACTGAAGTTAAATATTCAAAAGCAGCAGGCTTCAACACAAGGCAAGCAGATATAGTCTTGTTTGTCCTTTTTGTGGACTGTATAGTAACAAACCTACATCACCATGTTTGGGCGATTAAAGTAAACCAACTCAGATGATAGATGGACTTGTAATGCATAAAAATGGCTACACAAAAAAATGTGATTACAAAATATGACTGACAAAAAAATATGACTACAAAATATGACTTAAGCAAAAATATAACTGGAGTACTGGACACTCTCCAAATATGATTTCTGCCCAAATTTTTTTAGGCTATCTAAATTATTTTAATTAATTAGTTAAAATATAAATATGCGCAACTCCAAATTATTAGACACCAATTCTATAATGGACACAATATCCAAAAAATAAAATAAAATAAAAATTTAATAGACAATCATAAAATACAATCACACCTATACCAAAAAGAATACAAGAGGGCCATCTTAGATTGCACACCTTTTCCTTAGCCTGCCCCAAAAGAAATAAAATTCACTAACAAAAAAATGTAACTACAAAATACAACTGACCAAAAAATATTACTGCAAAATATGACTAAGGCAAAAATATGACTACCAGCCCAAATTTCCCTTGGCTGCTCAAAAGAAATAAAATGTCACTACCATGGAAAAATGATTGCAAAATATGATTAACGCAAAAATACGACTGCCCGCCTAAATTTTCCTTAGGCTGCCTCCAAAAGAAAAAATGTCACAACCATGGATATGACTGCAAAATTTGACTCCAACAAAAATAGGACTCGCAATATGACTTGACGTTTCCAAACATGTTCTCTGCTGTTCCCTACAAAGTATTTTGGTGTTTCCAACGGGCGTATAGTATACGCCCATGAGTTACAAGGCCAAAAAATGACTGGCAATCATATTTTGCAATTGTCTTTTTCACCAAGGTATTGGCCTCCAAGAATATGACTGCAAGTAGTCGCCAGTCATCTCCAGTCATATTTTTACAATTGTAAAATACCCATATTCTTGTAGTGACAGGCTCTTGTCTATAATGTCAAGGAAATCCATGCCAAAATCCCTTGCCTCTGTGACCTCTGTGTGCTCGACGTCTTCATCTTCTTCTGACAATGTTGAAGTCACGCTTATTGACACTGCACCCCTAGTGAAGCGCTGCTCTCTGTTGTAATCGGAGACTGCAAGCGCTTGTCTTCTTAGGGTTTTGAAATTGTTGCTTGTGTCTCCCTATTTGTTGTTGTGCAAACTGATATTTGACAATCGCTAGGCTAGTGTCCAATATCCTATTCATGGTGGTTTGAAGATTTAATCCAGTCGCCAGCTGGCATTACTCTCAGTGCTCTTGGTTTTGAAATCAAAGGCCTCGAAGCTTTGCTAGCAAATCTCCCCACAACCCTCTGGCTTCTATCAAGAAGGTAAGATGTGTCATTGCAATAGTTGTCGATAATTTTTTGAGGCTAATCCGATAGGTGAACATTCTCGGCTAGATAGTCATTAGTTTCCTATTCCTTGGATTGCCCAGTCAAAGCAATCAGGTATGTCTTCATCATGACTTTCTTGTTTGACGCTGATGTCCACATCTTTGTAATTTCTTTGAGTAGAACTCCAACTTCAAGGTCTTCTCCACTTGCTTGTGTCGCTTTTGCAGCTGTCATCTAATGATACATTAGAGTCGTCCTTCGAGATGTCTGTTATAAGACCTTGCAACAGCCCACAGAAAGATCAGACCTTGTGTTCCTATGACTATTGTCTTCCTACAATCTTGAGTTTCTACAATAAGTCCCTAAATATGATGACTTTTGAATTATGTTACAATTTACAACTTCTGTTCAACTCCTTTAGAAGCCTCTCATTATCATTTGACATGTAGAAGGTGAAGTTTTAGCAAAAGAGCCTATGAAAGCATCCAAATCTTGATTCAATTGTCTACACTTACGGTAGTCTGCATACTATAAGTTATTGTATAATTCTCAAAATGCATTAAAATTCTTTGAAGTGGGAACATAGTTGTAGAAAATCACCATGTTTTGTTTTTTACAATAAATGGAAGCTCATGCATCTCATGATCCACTTCAATTCTATGGAGAAATAAGGTAGTTGTCATTTCCTTTTGAATAGCCTTAAAGATTCTTTAAATTGAAGGTGTACTCATAAAGGTTTAAAGTAGGCTCATGAAGATTTTAAAGTTGATGAAGTTTTTGCTTAATTTTGTCTGCCCACTATCCTAAAGGTAGACTCCATTTTCCTATGCCTGTCCTATGCAATACTTCTTCATTATCTTTGATTCTGGAATAATTGATTAAATTTATAAGAATCATGTGAGATATTCATATATTAAATTTGATTAAAAGTCATGCTTCTAAGTTGTGAACCGTCTAGAAGTAGCATTAACCCTGTAAGGACAGGCCTATGATGATTGATATCAAGACTCAACCATCATTACTCTATTTATTTCCATTTTGCAACTAGACATGAATGAAAATTTATAAAGTTATTTTTCAAAGATGAATTCATATGTCTAATACAAATTATAAAATTTTCAAAATTTTTGGGAAAATTTTGAAATGATTATGAATTAGTTAAAAGTAAATGAAGAAAATTTATATCAAATACAAAATATACTCAAAAAATATGAAATTTTCACCATAGATGTATATTGTTGTGTAGAACATCACGGTATAAACCAAAGGTAATGTGTTATTCTAAAATTAGAAAATACCAAATCATGGTTATAGAACCAAATTTCATATTGCTGTAAAATATTGAAAGTTGTAAGTTTTTCAAAATTTCTAATTGGAGTAGAAATTGCACTTGATAAGCTTCATTTTATTAGTTGGAATCAAATTCAAAAAAGCATTATTTTCATGATTGAAATTCACATCACAAGAAAATAGGAAGAAATGACCAAAAGACATATACTATAAGGGTGATCCATGGATTGAGCATATTCTTTAGAAAAGTCAATAAGACTACAATTCAATATAACTCCAATACAATTCACTAAAAATGTACTCAAGTATCCTCCAATTAAAGAAATTGAATGAAAAAGCATTTTTCCATCCTATAGTGCCATATGTGGGTAAACATTGGGCAATTAGTGTTAGCAGTGCTATAGGGTTAATAATCATGGTATACCTCTATCAGAAACAAATGAACGAGAACTCAAATTTCTTCTAGATTTTGGTAATTGTAGTAGTCTTTTTGAAAATATCTGTCTAAGATACTAGTACTCTAAGGTAGCAATTGAGATGCTCCAAAAGAATGCCTCAGATTCAACAAAACAGTGATGAAAAACCAAAACAATAGTTCAAAGCTCCAAACACGGATTAAGAAAAACAATAGCAAAGATATTCCAAAATAGCGGGCCACAATACTTTCAAGTAGTGGAGAAACCAACTTACAGTACCATGGTGCCACCCGCCTTATATGTTACATGTATTGTTCCCTCCAGTTAGAACTCATCTTACAAGTTGACTCCTTATAGTGTTCCTGCCATATTCCACCCTAACCTTCATCCATCCAAGCCTCAATGGTGTAAGGAAGTATTGTAAGGATGAAAGAATAGCAAGGACAAGCATCATAGGAGGAACTTCAAGATGTAAACCACTATTGTAACTACTGTTGGTACCACCACAATACTAGAATTAAAATACTGGAAGTTGCTAGTACCAACCTCCTACTTCTGGTACCTCCAACTCCCCAAAATGTCGTTGTTGGATCCTCTATGGCCTTGGTATTTTGTCTATTTGGCACATAAGGTACTACATTGGATTTGACAGTCCATATGCAAGGATACAATTTAAAAAGGCATTTTTAGGGCCTTCTAGATGACCTCTGGGAGGGTCAAGTTTTTTCAAATCTGTAATAAGAATAATGTTAGCAAATATCTTATAAATGAATTATAATTTAGGTAAGCCTCTAACCATGCAAAGCATGTGAGTAGCATTTTTTTTCTAGAGAATAGTGATTTTTTTGTTGTCCTTATTCTATTTAAGAATATTTAGAAGGCCATCACAATAGAAGCTGCTTTGGGGGAGATTTGGAGACATTTCACTTGAATAAAAAACATTGCTTGGGAGGACATTAGTATTCTTTGGATTATTTCATAGAGGCCACTAAGATGGAAAAAAAAATTTGCATCCAATTTTTTTGGAAGGAGCTATTGAATTCATTTTCAATAAATTCAATTTTATATTCCTTCCTAGTGATGAGTTTTAACTTCCCTACATAAGAAAAAGACAAATCTACATATCATCGTGCACATATTGATCTATTGGTAACTTTTGTTCCTTTCTCTTGATCTAAATTTTAATCATAAAATCAATTTTCTAAAACTTTGGCCCCAACTAATGAAAGAAACTTATCAAGTCTAGTTTCTAATCCAATTTCAATATTTCTTAAATTTTCTTAACTCCTAAATGCCTAAGGCCTGTTTTTGAGCCTCTGGGAATTTGCTCTAATTTGAACAAAAGCCAACATTTTGATAAGTTGTGCCAATTTCTTTTGAATTATAACCATACAAATTCAAACGAGACAAGTTAGAGATCACATAGAAAAAGAAAACACAACAATATCATATATGAATAAAAAGATTGTAATGTTTGACCATGAGGGTGTTAAACTATGAAAATGTTTCAATTCTCTATTTGCATATATCACATCTAAAAAATTGGTCACCAAAAAAATTTGAGGTTAAAATGCCTAACATGCATAACTCCAATCAATTTATGGTTTCTCAAAATCTACTCTACAATTTTTTTAAATGAATTTCTAATGTGATTTCTCCTCCAAGATCTAGTGTATTTGAGGCTCATTTTCAAAAGCCCGTAACACTACAAAAAGTCAAGATTGCAATGGGTATCCTTGCACAAAATCTTGATTAGAACAATAGTAATCAATCATTTTCAAAATCAAATTTTTGATGCTAAAATTAGACTTCAAAAAGAATTTAAAAAAAAAACTACTAAAAATAGCAATTTGGTTAGGTTTAAATTAACTTCAAAGTACTTTCAATACCAAAATTTGGTGCCTCGGACATTTAGGAATTAAAGTGTATAATTTATTGCAAACTAAAC
Source organism: Neckera pumila (assembly GCA_963969595.1). Lineage (NCBI taxonomy): Eukaryota > Viridiplantae > Streptophyta > Bryopsida > Hypnales > Neckeraceae > Neckera > Neckera pumila. The sequence goes on along the minus strand of OZ018415.1, from coordinate 20,962,819 downwards.
TTTGGGCCTATTATCATGGAATAAATTAGAATTACACAATAATTTTTTTGGACCATATTGTTCTACAATATAGTACACACTTATGGAGAAATTTTCAGATTTTTAAAGCATAATTTGTACTCCGTATTTGATATGAATTTTTTTCACTTTTTATATACAAACTCACAATAATTTCAAATTTTCCCCCAAAAAAAACTGAAATTTTTTTATGGCTTGTAAAAAGATGTAATTACATCTCCCAAGAAAAGAAAACAAACAAAATTCAATCACATATAGACGCACAAAGATGCACAAAGGAAGCATACAGAGAAGAACTTTGAAGTTTGAAAAAGTGGTCATAGACCCGCCCTTCGCTTTGCAACTTACGACGGCTAAGATGTTCCAGACTCTCTCAAATAGTCTCCAGCCACTACACTCCACTAGTTGTCCACCACACAAACCAGCTCAGCAAATAACAACATCCTGACCACTACTCAGCATCTTCTGAATCGGCATGAAAAGCAACCCATACCAAAGCTGCGCTAACTTTGAGCAAGGAAGCTACTCAAACGGATATGCCTAGTCCTTCAAATGTGAGCAAATGAGAGATTTAATTCCCCTTAAAGTGCTCTGGATTGACATAACAATGTTCCCATGCCAAAACTACTCAATATTTTTCTAATACGGGCCTAAAACAACTTGTAATCACAACACCAGTGAAAATGGAGTGGAACTCCACAGACAAATGTGACATTCAGAGTCTCCAGGCCTGGTTATAAGCAAAGCCCTCTAGTACACACCATCATCGTCTGGACAGCTACTAACAATTCCGAGAAAACACTGCTGCGATGGACAAAACTGGACGCAATGCTACCCCCCACATTGTTCTATCCAGCAAAGTACAATTGATTCGACAAATTGACCCCATATACACAATCTCAACCACGACGACACGGCTCATCATTAGCTATGTCGAAGCAAAGCGCTGCAAACAACTCCTATCATGATACCAACTCGCTCATCTAAAACGACTGCCATGAGAAGTTCCATAATTTCAGCATCGGCCATGGCAATCATGAGGGTTTCTTCAGCTTCAGCTTCTTCTACATCTGCAAACAGTCCACACCTTACAGTCTCAAAGCTGAGCGCTCTCAGCTCTTCAGACATTTCTGCATCCTCTCAAGAACCTGCAGCAACGGATCCCAACTCCCGACTTCTATCGCTTCCTGCCTCCCCCACCCTGCATATTCTGGAACTGGTTCAGCGCTGGCTGCAAGATGTTAAACAGCACCCAACCGATAGCTGGAAGCAGAATGAACAAGATGATCAGTCCACGAGAGTCCGAGTCCGCGCCAAGCTGGGCCATCTCCTGCACTTGGGCGTCGGCCTGGGGGGCACACAAAAGCAGCGAAGCCGCCGCTGCGCTGATACCCGTGGCGCCCACCATCGCCCTCGACTTCAGCTTGCCGGTGTTGTCATCCACCATACGGTCGAACTGGTTCAGCGCAGGCTTCAGGATATTGAACAACACCCACCCGATGGCTGGCAGCAGCAATCCCAAGATGATCAGCCCACGAGAGTCCGAGTCCGCAAGGGTCGCGATCTCCTGCGCGGCGTCTGCATGGGGAGCCAACAGCATCGACAATCCGCCCAAACCCAGCGCGCCGATCACGCCCTTCGGGCTGCGCATCCTGTCAAACTGATTCAAAGCCGGCTGCAAGATGTTGAACAGCACCCACCCGATGGCGGGCAGAAGCAGCCCGATGATTATCAAGCCCCTCGCGTCCCCGTCGGCCACATTCGCGATCTCCTGAGCCGCGTCGGCGTGGGGAGCCGCCAGCAGCGTGGCCGCGGCTCCAAGGCCGGCGCCCGCCACCAATCCCTTCACGCTCCTCATCCTATCCACCTGATTCAGCGCAGGCTTCAGGATGTTGAACAAAACCCACCCGATCGCGGGCACCAACGGAATCAGCAAGGCTACAGCCCTGTTGTCGCCTTCCGCCAATGCCATCATCTGCTGAGACGCCAGGGCCGACTCCGAGTTCGCCATGGCCGCGAACATCGCACCTGCCGCAGCACAAACGATCACGCCACCAAAGTCACAATCATAATACATCCACGTCTCTAATAGTAACATAACCTTCATCCCCTCCCAAACGGCAGAATGGAGGAATTCCAACCCCAATCGACCAATGCCAACAGAACGACATAACAAGAATGCGAGGAGGAGATTATCTGAAACCGGACACTGCAAGAGAAGGAAAGATTATGCTGACCTGCAACGGCGTTGGCGCCCACAGTCACCTGCTGCGCAAGGCCATCAGTAGAGGTCGAGAGCTTCGCGGAAGCGCAAGGCACGACTCCGAGCTTCACCGCCGACCCCTTCTGGATGGCAGCACGCAAGCCCTGCACTCCAGCTCCGAAGACGGTGGTCTTCTGGTGGGAAGTGAAGCTGGTGCTCGTGACGGCGATCGCCATGGCCATCGTCGCAACCGCGTTCTCAGTCAATTACACCGCAATGAAACTCTTATCAACTGCCAACAACAGTTCCCACACCACGATAACTATCAATCCTTCCCCAAACACGAACCCACAAAAACCCAACATCCAGAACATCCATCCAACTCCCCTCCACCTCAAATTCACCACTTCAGAAACCGAAATTCGACACTCATCAACTCATCACCCCCACATCCCACAACCCACAACCCCACAATCCTCGCACTTCACCATGCACCAAAACAGAAACCGAGTGCCTCACGCAATTCCCAGCCCCATTCGAAATGAAATTCCCATGCAATTCCCAACTCACTCAAAACTGTATTCCTGACCCACTCAAAACTGAATTCCCATCAAACCAATCACACACATCAACTACATCACAGGCATCAGTGAAGAGTGTAGAATCGGACACCCCCCCTGCAGTACACTCAGGCACCCCTAGGTGTTTCCGATTCAAGATATCTGATATAGTAGTAAAGACACCAGGCATCCCAAGCATCCCAGGCTTTGCAAGCTAAGAATCGGAAGAATCGCAAGAATCGCAAGAAATTACAAAAATCGCAGAAATGCAGGTATAGCAGACATGGAATTCAAAGATTGCAATGCATACTGAGAAACTTACAAAGCGAGACGGCGCAAAAGCACAGCAAGGTACCTTGAGAAGTAACAACAAGACGAACCGGTGGCTGTGGCGATGGTGGCGAGCTGGGTGAGGAGATGGGCGATGCGAAAGGGATCCTGTAGGGGAGCAGCGCAAGCAAGCATGGGGATAAGGCTGCTGCTGGTCTTGGGCGGGGCTGCCAATGGGCTGCCTTCTTCCACCACACACACGCTGCGGGGCCGTTTCTTTTGGGGAGGACATGGACCCCATGGCCGCCCTTTACCGTGAGGATCCTACCACCGTGGAACAGGGAGTGGCGTTGAGAGATGATACTCCGTGCATGAGGGGTGGGACACCGAAAACTGCCACCTTGTTCTGCTGTGAGCAATCTCTATTTCGAGATTAGTGAATTTTTTTGTGTGTTTTCTACTTGGTAAATGATAGGAGATTTCAACATAACTTTGTCCTTTGAATGGGAAGCATAGAATTAGTGGTGAGCATGTTTTCACCTGGGTTCAGTTGCATCACCCTCACAAATGACTTGGTATTTGCAAAATATGGTACAGTAGAACCTCTCTTAATGCATAGTGTGGGGACTATGCACAGAGAGAGGTTTTGTACTAAATTGTGGCTACCGTGGCACTCACTATGGGGGCCTCCAACTATTGTTCACAAATAAATGCTTCAAAGTACGACCTCTCTTACTGCATATTATGCACTAAGAGAGTATGCACTCAAAGAGGTTCTATTGTATCTCTCAAAGTCTCTATCCTCTCAGGGTTACCTTACTTGTAATTCTTTTGGGTTATTTGTAGGACACACTTCAACAATTCTGAGGAGAAGCGCACTTTGATAGAAAAATATAATTGCAATTGCTATCACCTTCTCTTACATGTGTCTACATGTTGACCATCCTTTGGGGCAACTCAGCCATTCTGCCCGGATTGGGCTCATCGCCTTAATCCGGAAGTACACTACAATGCCACGCTACGAGGTCCCGTCACACTTTTCAGTTGCAGCTACTTTACGTTGAAAGATCCATTGTGAATTCACTAGGGCATCAGAAAGTTCGTAATACACGAGTCTTCAATTTTATTTGGTCAAAGAGAAGCGAGTCCAGATATGCACGTGCGCAACTTCTAAACACACAACATTATTCACATTTCACAGTCTCTGCATCGAATGTGTGACAAAATGTGTGCGAGAAAATGCAAACTTATCCTTCTGTATAGAAAGCACGAGTCAGACAGTACCCTTTACTTTCATTGCTCGTTTGCTCACTGCAAAGTTGTAGCATAGTGCAGTATACATATAAGTTATGCTTTGGCTATGGCCAGACCAGTTTAGTGCAACAGCGGGAGCAACTAACAAGAGTGGTTCCAAATGCTTTCATCTCTGTCACTAATGTTTTGTTGAACCTAAGACACTCAAGTCTATCTACAGTAGTTCTTATTCATACAGTATATCAGTTGTCTCTCTTTTAGCTGTAATTTGAGAAGGATCAACAACCAAGATATTCTTTGAGGTTTACCAAGTCTCCTTGCTTGCGATTTAGTAGGGAAGCAATTTCAAATAAACTGGCAGCTTTTGGATTGCTAAAAATGAGATGTAGAAGCAGTTCTTATTTGAATAATAACTAGGAGAGGAATTGATGTAAGTTCCGCATGATCGTCCAGAAAACTTCCATTTTCATTAAATATAGCCGTTGGAAAGTCTCTTAGGATTGCAGAGTTTAAGACTTGTGCTTAGAGAGTGGATACAATTCAGGAAATGTAAACTGAAATCTCTGTGAAGGGGGTAGCAGTTTGAGTCACACGAGTGAGAATGAGACGTACAACCAGTTTCTCTTTTGATCACTAGGACAAGTATAGATGTAAGATGAGTGCAATTGTACTGTACAAAACCTTGCCATTGCAACTGTAACTGAAAAAAGCCAATGTAATGGAAGATCTTGTAGGGGTGTTTGAGTTCAAGACTTCTGCTTAGAGAATGGAGTCAATTCAGAAAATTGAAATCTGAAGTCTCTAAAGGGGACTTAGTAGTTTGAGACCAGATTCTGAGACTGAGTCTTGCACATGATTTGGTCACAAATGACAGAAAAGCGCGGCAGAAATTGCAAACTAGTTCTGACAAGTGACAACCCCAACTGAAGAGCAGTGGCCGGTCATGTCTTCGCAGGAAACCAGGAAACTTCGCCACGGCTGCACAATGGGCCAACACGACGGACGTTTTTCATTCTGCAGCTCTCAAAACACGGCTGTCTTCAGACCGGTTCAGACCGGGACGTCCACACGAAGTGGACGAAATCCAATGTCCACCACTTCGTCCGCTACCTCGTGGAGGGAAATTGCCATATCATCAAGCATTTTGTCCGTCCAGTGAATGCTTTCACACTTGGAACCGGACATCCGGTTGCATTGCATTTTACCATCTTTCATGCCAAAATTTTGAAAATGACACATATCAAGTGAAAATTACCCCTTCGTCACAACGCACTACTTTCTTACATGAACAATAAATTAGATGATGTTCATTTTTTTTTACTTCATTCTTTGGTCTTTCATATGATGAATTATCTAAAAATATTGTAAAAATATTAAAAGAATAAATGTAATAAAATCTTAAATATACTTTAACAAGATAGTGAATATATCCTAAAATATTCTATGAATACTAAAAAAATCTCTAAAACATTCAAATTTTTTTTAACCCCTAAAAGACTAGCCTGCTATTTTTAGCAACATAGTAGTTTTGTTGAAGGAGAGCACAAGCTTGAACGCACCGAGGTAAAGATGAGCAAAGCTTAGAGGCGCGCGGGTGAAAAAAGAGGGTTTCGTCCTCTGGACAAGTTTGGGATCACCTCCTGACGTGATCCCAAACTTGTCTGCTACAAGTTGGACTTGATCTTCACTTTTGGCGGGAGTGCATGATGACATGGACTTCTTCTCAAGTGGACGTCCCCCGGGTGTGAAATCCCTAGCGGACAAAACATTACCATGGACCAATGACGAAGCCCTAAACCTTGTCCGGTTGTTGTGGACATCTTGGTCTGAACCGGGCCTCAACAGTCTTGAGCACCCCGTTGCTTTACGGAACTGATGCGGTGCACGGCCACAACAGCGTCTCCGGGACGACCATTTTTGCTCACAATGTGGGCCTCGGATGCACAAGGTGAGCCATGCTTGCTTTACCCCATCATACTCAGAAAATGAAATTCAAAATGCTCTTTGTGTAGAATCTTGACCACTTTTAATTAAGTACCCCTCTGATAGTGATCTAGCGGGGTCCAGCATTCACCGAAAACAGTGTTTTCTGGTTGTGAAATAAGATGGTATTAGAATGCATAACGTGAATTCCGTTAAATTGGCGTATGAATCCCTTGATTGATTATAAGGGAAAATATGCAAATCTCCTGAGGTCTCACATACATTCTCCCCTACGGATCAAGGATCTGTTTTAAATCCCCCGTGAGGGCAACGAGAGTTTAACACGCGGGGTTCAAGTGAAATAACCATCTTGTGAGTGGTTTTGAGTGCTGAGCACTTTGGGGAGTCCAATTGGTAATTTTTCAAACCATGAATCTTTGGTTCTGTAAGGGTAAATACATTGTTCCCATGCAGCCATCCGGAGAGAATTAATGTAAGTTTTCTTACTAGCATTACTGTGCTTCTTCCGGTTTAAGCACATTTGCGTTTCATGTGCTTATAAGTTATACCTGTTTCAACCCTTGTGCTTTGTGTTGTGGTCATCATGTTAAGCTGTGTCTGGTTTTGAAGAGACCCACAGTTGGTGAGGCGAATCGGCCACAGCTCTGGAAGTGCGTGCCACGGGCATCCCGTATGTGTTCAAGCCGTCACGGTCCTAGTATGGGGGGTTCAAGCCTTGCACCGCCGTTTGCTGAGATCCACGGCGGGGACGTTGTTACGAAAACTTCAGCGAGGATCCACAAGTGGTGAGCAGCATGACCTCCTTCACTGACGGTCTGCAAGGCCAAGCCCCTCCCCACTGGTAGGGACCCTTCGTGCAAAACAGGTCAGTGCAAGGACCAATTCTACTGATACATAATGACCCCAAAGTGGCACAAATAATCAGATAACACAAACAGGTTTTCCCACCTTAGCGAAATTCCGCCCATTTAACAAACTTGACGTTTTATTTTGCTAAGTCTAGACGTGGAATGTAATGCAGTCGCAAAGTAGCGGCGTGCGCTAAGCATTTCGTGGGCGACGGAGGGACGGAGAATGGGGTGGACCGAAACAACACAGAGATCAGTTTCCAAGGCTTGGTGCGCATCCACATGAAAGCCTACGTGCCCGCCATCGCCAAGGGCGTCTCCACCATCATAGTGTCCTACTCCACCTAGAACGGAGTCAAAATGCACGCCAATCGCTTCCTCCTCACAGACATTCTCGAGAAGAATTGGGGTTCCAGGGCTTCCTCATCTCGGATTTCCAGGGGATTGACAGGATCATGGACCCTATATATGGGTGTGAAATACTAGAACTCGGTTGGTGTGTCGATCAATGCTGGCATGGACATCATGGTAGAATGCAACCATCCTCACCTTTTGTGAAAACATGGTCTTCGTAGACCATAGACATGACACACAGGAAGGCCCTCTGGGACATGATCCACTAGAAGCTACGTTCTCTGTGTAGACCATGGAAATTGACAAATTTGACAAGTTGCGGGTCTTCTTGTGATCATTTTGCTGATCTAAGCGAACCATGTTTACACTAGCCTGTTGCGACACTGCTCCCCATTTTGTGATTGGGAATTCAAATGCCGTTGTGCAGATTTTTGTAAGTGCACAATCACTGCAAATTTTGTTAGGTGATGGTGCCATATGCTTACAAAAGCTTCCAATCGATAGTGAAGGACCATGTTGTGCACAAGAGGATACGGGTGTCCAGAATTGACGATGCTGTGTCACGCATCCTGCGGGTGAAGTTTGAAACTGGCTTGTTTGAGGCACCCTACTCAAGGCGGCGACTCCGTTCATTCCTTGGTGCTCGGATAAGCTTAGGGCAGTGACTTTCTTTTGCCCAAGAATTTTAGCCACATGCATACAAGAGAATTTTTTGGCTAATTTCATCAAAGAAGGGTTTTGAGGGTCTATTAGCCAAACTCATATTGCAAAGATGTGGAATGTTGGAAGAGGAGGAAGATGTCTTATTTTCTGACAAGAGAAAGAGCTTATTGCACGCAGTCCCATAGAGCCTTGGCCCAGGAAGTCGTGACGAAATCTCTTGTGCTGCTGAAAAAACAAAAGCCCAAGGGATCGGACAAAGCCATGCTGCTCCCCCTGGATTCGAATGTGCACAACATATTCTTGTTGGCTTTGTGCAAAGGACAGACTATCGCATGGACTCTGGTTTCTGAATCCCAGTTTCAAAATCCTATTTACAACCGCATTCACACTACATAACACGGTTAGGGTTTGGTTGGAGTGGGAATGTGGGGTCTGACTAATCCATAAATTAACATTGTTGTTTACCTAGTACAAAGCCTCACGGGCACACCATTCTTGTTGTTGGAGTTCATGCCGATAGTTTTGGTTTGCAATGTGGAGTTTGGATTGTCATCTGGAAAGGCTCTTCCAAAAATACTACCACAGTTACTCTGACTAACTTCTCCTCATGCATTACAAGAGTTCCACATTTCAAATTTTCAATGTTTTAACATGTTTCTCAACATACACTCAATGGAGCCCGTTTTTGTAGACGTGACCCCAACATTGAATACCCGTAGCTTGTTGTGTAGACAGATCTGTAAATTAATTTGCAAATTGCATTTCATTCGCAACATTAAACACCGCTAAGCTAGGATTTTCATTTCTAGATATCAATTTTTTTTTTCTTTTCATTCCTTGCTTGTGGGGCTATAATACAATTCCAATGGAATTGTATCAATTTAACAAAATACATCTCTTTTGTGAAATTGACGCAATTCCATTGGAATAAATAATATGCTCTTTTCCAAGACAAGCACCTGCGATCCGTCTTGTAAAATTGGATGGGAGCCTTTGACATCATCCGCTCAATTGGTGAAAATCAGTCAACATTCATCCATCCGCATTCATCCAGACCTTGAATTTGTCTGCCATCACTCATCCATCCGCATCCGTCCGTCAGTTCTAAACTTTCAAGTTGAGTCTAGGCCAGGGTTTTTGGTTTTGGGACAAATGGTTATGTGGCCTTTCTTTCAAGAAGGTTTTGAGTTCTGTGGCTCCTTCGTTCTGAGGTTTGAATTAAAAGAGGCCAATTTAGAGTATGCAATTTTGAATATGTAATTTTTGTATGCAAATTTTGTATATGTTGGCTTTGCTGGATGGATGAAATGAGGTTTAGGAAGCATTGTGGCAATAGTGTGCACGGCATTACAGTCTGGCATTTTTTAACACATTTACCCCCTTTTTTTTCTATAGGCTTGAAGTGGCACATTTTTTTTTTTTGGAAATTGGGCATTAAATTGCCTTAAAAAAAAACCCTGGTCCAGGCTTATCATCCTCACTGCGCAGCAGTTGCAAAGCGAGTTTGGCGATGGCGATGCCCTCCTCCACCGCCCTCATCGTCGCGCCCTCGCGGCCCCCGTTGTTAAACTCCTCCTGGAGCGGCTTCAAACCAAGTCACTTCTCCGTACTCCCTCCTCCATTACGACGCGGAAGAAGAGTTGGCTACAATTCGAATCCTAGGATAAGAAGAAGACTTGAGGGAGTGGTAGTGGCAGGCTTTCTGCCCGTTGATCCTTGGGCGCCCAACACCGACCAGCAGAGCATTGCATCTTCGTTGTTCGCGGCGTCGTTGTTCCCGTACCTTGGCTTCTTGTATCACCTCACCAAGTCCAAGACGGCGCCGAAGCTCACGCTCTTCGGCTTCTACTTTTTGCTCGCTTTCGTCGGAGCCACAAGTAATTGATTCTGCACTTTCGCTTCTCCTCTGATTTCAAGCATTTTCTCTTCTTCTACATTTGTCGCTTAATGCCGCGTGAGCTCGAGTGATGGTTTAGTTCAGTGATGGGTTAGATTGATAGCTCGGAACCGTTTGAGGTAGGAGAATTTTTTTATTTTGTTCCTGGTGAGAACATGGCGCAATTTGACGTTCAAAAAATGTGCTAGGGATGTGGCATGGCCTTCCACATTGACATTGAACCGAGAGCTTGAAAAGGAAAAAAGATTCGAGGGCATCAGGACATGAGCTGGACCTAAGATTTCGATTTGGTTTTTCAATGAAATGAATTGAAGCAGCTTGCAATTTTGTTTGGATCGTAAAAATTTGGATGCTTGGTGAAGTACATATTTATTTTTGAAAGTCTAATATTCCTAGGACTTTAATTGCATCCCCTTCTTGAAATGCGCAAGGTATGTGTATTAAAAGAAATCAATATATTTCATGTGTTACATTTTACTAGGGCACGCTTTGAGAACATTGACGGTTTTGGAGCCTCCTATCTTGGAATCGATTCAAATTGTAGATAATGTACAATTGAGGTTTTCGAGGACAATGTTCCGTTGCCAGGCAGAGACACTTTTTGACAGTGCCAAAGCTCTACATCCTTTGATTGTAATGTGAGTCATTCATCTTCATTTAGTTTCACAGTTACTAATTTGGTGTGTATGTGCGTTTCGTGTCAATCGCCTGGTCACTTCTTCAAAATGGAGCAGTTCCAGCAGGCATTTATGGTGAGTTTGAACTTTTTTCTTGCAGATGTCTCACATGCCATAGTCATAGATTTGTGAAGCAGGTTCATACTGTGAGTTGCCGTAGCTCATTTGGTATGTTATGTCCTCTTATGTCAAATATGCTTAGCCTGTAAGTGCTCAAATAGTTGCTGTTCCCATGTCTATAAGATTTAGAACAAATTGCAATTTAGAATAAATTGCTTAGAAGGGTAACAAATTTATTGTTTGAAAGAAAAAATCATGACCCACAGTTTTTAATGGTAAATTTATGTTTTGACGTTGAATATAATTGACTGTTAGCTTCCAAAGTGGACTTCTTCTATATTGCTTTGGCACGTAGGGTTTACTGTAATGTATGAAACTCATTGATCTAATGTGGACTTTTGTGTGCAACAGCCAAGGTACACTACGGAACATCCCTGTCTAATGTAGATTGGCTTCATGGGAGTGCTGAATCCTTGTTGACTCTAACAAATCTCTTCATCGTGTTCGGATTACGTAATTCTTTGCAAAGTCCTCCGAAGTCTGAAGAGAAGTCTGAAGACGATGCCCCTGCGCAAGAGGAAGACAAGCGTATTCCCCTATCAAAGTGATACTTGTCAACTTGCTGTACTGTGTCTGTATGTATGATAGACAGTCGAAAAGTTGAATCGTTGAAACCAACTGTGTACTTGTATTGATTTGAGAACCCGTCAATTTGAATAGGATCATTTATACTTTCAGATAATTTTGTAGCCTCCAGTGTATGAGCTTGCTTGAAAACAGGTCCTCCAACAACAGTTTCCTCATTGCTCATGCAGAGTGGGAGTCTCCATTCAGTGGACTCTTGCTGTCGTTCTTGTTGAGCCCAAGGTGACCTCTGGAGTTTGAGATATTCCTCTTCTGCTCACAATGGTTAAGCAAGTATAGTTTTTACTTATTTGCAATTATGCAAAAATTGAATGAAATTTGGATGAAGGAATAATGTGTGGTTGTTAGACATTAGAAGAGGAAGAGTGTAGAAGTGAAAATAGAAAAAAAATTATCAATTTTAACTTATGGTTTCAAAGTTCAATCAAGTTTTTGTTTTTTTCATCGGTTCACACTATACACTAACAATCAAATTTCTCAAATCACTTCCTTTTATCACAAGCAACAACTCATCTATTCATACACTTGGTTGGCTTCCTCCAATTAACATATGAATTAAGCATAACTTGACAAAATGCCAATCCCCTCTTCTTTGTATGGAAATGATATTGTCTACTATCACTTAAATATACTACATTTGTTAACCCATGCAAGGACAAGACCTATTGCCAAGGCATTTTGCTAAAAATGATCAAGTTCGTAGATCAATAGGTGCATTCTTCATTTCTACACCAATCTTATCCATTGGCCAACCCTAGAAGGACACCATAGACCAAAGTGGTCCAATGGATGACTGCACTATTATTGTAGAAACATAAAATGCACCTAATCAAAGTATAATCAGAGTATTTTGGTGACTACCCTGATCATGAGGATCCACGTCCTTCCAGAGTTAAGAGTGTGCAAAATATTTTGTTTCAAGCCATTTACCTTCAAAGAATGTCAAGAACTCAATGAACAGTGTGATACCATCACAAATGATCATACCAAGGACTAAAAATATATTCTTGAAAGTATATGTAATTTACAGCAATGGCGAAAACCATTGTCAGTACTGCAATCCCTTATCACTGATCATAAGTGGTTTGCAAATATCAGTCCCTGGAATTGTGATTGTATGTCCTAAGCTGCACCTATACACAACCCAGGCGGCAGGCCTCCCTATAGAATGGACACAGCTACAATCGAATCTCTTCTCAGAGAATACTCTACAGCTTGAGGACTTTTAAATTCATGACCCATGTGGAAACAATATGCATGAGCAACGAACCAAATGGGCAACCCTAAACCAACTCCCCTATCGTGCAAATTTTAAAAGGTTCGAGTCGAGGCACCTCAAATGTTGTCTTCCGGAGATGTAGACCAGAAGGTGGTTCAGGGTTTAGGGTTTAGGGTTTAGGGAGTCAACCAAAAGGTGGGTTAGGGTTTAGGGTGTCAAAGATTAGAGGCTAGCATTGGTGAAGCAAAACTTGGTTTTTCCGAAGTCTCGCTACTTTCAAGGACAGCCAAACACATCCACCGTAAACCGGGTTTGGGTGAGAGAGATATGCTGGCTCAGGACCAAAGGGGAGGAGGCTATTGCATTGACATTGACAGAAGCTACATGTGAACAAGTTGTTGAAGTAGGACCTTACTCGAAAAGCAAGCCAGCAGTGCTCCAAGGAAATAGCGTCGTCTCGTATGTAGCTACTTGTTTCGGGGGAGGGAGAGCCTCTCTCAAGGCGGAGCTGCTTATTTTGGAAAAATTCGTCAGGAAACAACTGTTTGAGGGCTGCATTGCTCTGAGTACATTACATTGCATGCGCGTCAAAGTTGTGTCATGATTTTTGACCCTCATCGTCACTCGTAATGCACCAAACCCAAACATTTGGTTCACACCCACTCCACCTCCCAGTCTTGACACTCACTCGTGTTGATCAGAGTCCCTGCGACGCTGGTGCACTGACAAGCCGTGTGAGACGGGCATGCGGATGTCTCTGTGCAGCCTGCAGGAGAAACTTTCCAAAGGACGAGACGTCTCCCAAATCTTCCAGCTCCTCTTCGTCTTCGACTTCTTCTTCAGTGGACTCCTCCACAATCTCCAGCTCCTCGGCAATCTCGTGCAAGTGCCCGACGGTGGTGAGATCTCTCAGCCACGAATCCGTGCTCACGGAGTTTGATAAAGAGGAGGACGATGAAGATGTTAGCTGATCCGTTTGATCATGTTTCTTGAATTGGATTGTTTCTGCATCCTGTTGAAAAGAAATGGCAATTAGGTTATCGATAAAGGACTCCAAAAAATGGAACTAGTTTGTTTCAAACGACGCTAATCAGGCATGACTTTAATTGCAGGAATGATAAAGAGTAGGGCACCGTGTGAGGCACAAAGTGTGAGACAAAGTGTAATGACAAAGTGCAATTGAAACTGGACTAAGCCAAACTATAAGCACCAAGAAGTGCAATTCCCTATGCTGTTTATATAGGATAAGCCACTCCATCTCGTGGCTCGCCAATTTTAAGGCAATTGAGACTTGGGTAAGGCAGCAGTGACTCAATGGAGTGGCCTACCTCACAGACAAATAAGGAGGACATCCATACAACTCCAAGCTGATATCAGGACAGTTTCACGAAGGTATTTTGAGAGTCAGCATTGTTTAATTACAATCAAATCGTTCTTTAATGCAAAATGCGTAAACCTAGAAAAGACCAATTTATCTTGCTCTTTTTGACATTTAGCAGCTACAAAGACCTGTTAACAGCGGCAACACCCCCTGAAATGTACAAAAAAGCTACATTCTTTACATAGGACATACACTACGCTTCCTGAGCAACACTCCACACCAAAACTGAAGCATGAGAAGCCTTCAGCAGATAACTTCTTCCAGAACATATGCTGACTCTGCTTATTCTAGGCCGAAAAGTAGCCCCACTGTACACTCGGCGGAATCAGGATCACTGTAGGTTCAACGACTGTCTGTTGGCTCAGAAGATGCTAAAAAACTGCTGAAAAATCTCTAACAGAAAACACCCTTCCTTCTTCCCGAGCAAGTCGAGCCCATTCAAATTGCACGCTGGATTTGCATATGGCAACGCACGAACTTGCAAGTGAGAAGTTACCCAATCTGTGCCAATTGGCAGATGCCACTACAAATATGAATCTCACTAAAACACTCTCAACCCCTGAAAGACCAATTCGACTGATCACATTGCGAAAAATCAATAACTCAGAGGGCTCCCTCTTGACCTACTCAGAACACTCAAAAAACACCTAGTGCTACGGATTCTTACTGTAAAACAGACCAATTCGACTGACCACATTGTCAATTTCAGAATTCAGGCGGGGCCAAACATTGCACCACCAGAACCAGCGAACAACATTTCACGCTATGCTCCCCAAACCAGAAAAAAAAAAAAAAAAAAAAAAAAATACATACAAAAGACAGTCGTTACTCGCCCTCCTGAAACCTAAAAGAAACACGAAAAAAGTCACTACCTGCAGCCACGAAAACACCGACCGCGCCTTCGCTCCACCTCCGTGTTGCTCCCGTCCCCTCCACAACGGCGACGCTCGGCCTTGCACATCCTTGAACCCCCAATCGGAAGAATCAAACCTAGCTCCTCTCTTAGTACTCCTCGCCTTCTTCCTCACATCATTAGATCGGCTTGGAAACACGCGGTTTCTCGACGTCATAGGGCTCGCTAGCACCTTCACCCACTTGGGACTATGCCACACTGGACTGAAACAACGCTGCACGTCATGCTCTTGCACAATTGTCGCGCTACTAACACCGCGAGCGCCATCGCCATCACGCACTTCATAAATCTCGAATTCTTCGTCCAAGTAGTCGTCATCTTGCTCGTTGATCACGCGCGCAGCAGTCTCCTCTGCACTTCGGAAGTCCAACGGCATCGACTGCGAACGCATCTTCTGCGCGTTCATCAGGATGCGTAATTCGGGGTTGGGGTGCACGGGGTGGCGAGAAAAGCCAGTCGTCTCGGGTAACGACTCAATGGAGTCGAAGCTCCTGGAAGACTTCGTCGTCTTGGGAGACTCGAGCTTGGGAGAGGAGAGATTGGGAGACTTGGGTTTCGGAGACTCAGGATCAAGCTCTGGCTGTGGCTCTGTGGTGGCTCGACGTCGGGCGTGAAACGCTGTCCATTCTTCGAGAATAGCTTTGGAGGTTGGGGGAGTGGGGTTGTCTGCGGCCATGGTGATGGGGATCACTACTGTGGGGTCGCCATGGGGCCCGTTCTGGGATGAAACCCTAGGTCGGCTCGCCACGCCGAGAACGTGGAGCTGTTGCCTAACGCTTTCTAACGCGGAGTTGCTGTCCGACTCGGGTAACGCTGGAAGAGATGCAGCTCGTTCGGAACGTTGTTGCTGCAAGAGCTTCGGATGTGAGGAGACGTCGACGGCGAGTGATGTTGATGTTCTTGCTGTTGTTGCTATTGTAGTTCTCGTAGTTGTTGTAGTACTACTCGCCATGGCGTCGTGACGGAAGCTCTCCCCTCGCCATAACCAGGCCAGTCTCTCCTCTAAGCAACTGGCGCACACGCCGCCGCCGGGTTGGGATTCCGAGGGATGTCTTTTGCACTCCCGCATCACGCTCCTCGAAGGCCACTACTCTGCGCACAATCAGAAATGCTCGCTTCGCTCCACTCGCCACCGTCGTGACAACATAACTACCGTTGCGCACCGTCACTCACCGACTCACAGTCATGCCCACAATGGCAATCACCGAGAAATTCCAAAACAACGATAGCGTGAACGCGATTCGTCCTTGCTAATGCTTCCCAACATGCTTCCCGACGTTTATGTTCTAGACTGCTACAGCAATTTCCACCGAACCTACGACAAAACGACATGTGACGTTACGAAAGCTTCAATCTGCTTGTAGCTTACACCCGAGCTGTTGCTAATTCCATCGACGTCAACGTACGCAAACCTGAGGCTCCGACCACGTCGGGCGTTGGCGTTTCACCCCATTAATGCCTTGTGAGCTGTGTTAGGTTGCGGTTCTGCAGACGAGCACACACTCATCAGACATGGCCATTCACTCTCTCACCCAATTCGCGTCTGTACAACAATCAGACTAACAGAAAAACAGAGCAGTACTAAGCGACCCAGCGACCGTTTCTGAGTGGATAACTCCAGCTCCCCGAGGCAGCAAAAGGGGCGATCGGTTGTGCTGCTTGTGCACAAGACGCGGACACAACCTCCTGCACTGATGCCGATATGGAATGTGTGACAGGCTCACGACAGCCATAGTTCGTACAAGGGATGCCCAACACTGTCGTTGGGAGTTGGGACTTGGGAGGCGTGCTTAGACGCCCTAGCTACCTGGCAAAGAAAAATAAGGAATTATACTAAGTTAACCTAAACTGACACGGCTAGAAAACAAGCGCCATTACCCCAGCAGCTAGCAGCACCTGCATGACCTGACACCGCTAGTGCCTATCACGTCGCAACGATGACGAGGAGCGTCCGCCTGACATCGCCATATTCATCACAACGTGCAAGGGGAGCTCCTAAACAACCGACATGAGAAGTTAAGGGCTGAGCCTACAGCAGCTGAATTCCAGCTCAATGACATCCCTGTTGCGAGAGCGAGTTCGCCTTCCAGCTAAGGAGGGAGGGTTGCAACGACAGGCTCCCAAGTCAAAGTGAAGGTGTACTCCTTCACGGTGTCCGTTGGGGCTGATGAGCTTGCGTCGCGTGACTTAAGTGATTGATGCCACCAAGCGTGCCGAGGCAACAGCAGGCCCCGCACGGACACCAGTAGAGTCAAAGGAAGCCGTTGCTTCCACCCCCTCCAATGTGAAAAATCCTCACGGCGCGATTGACATCTTACTGCAGAAGCTATCATACCTGTGATCTCGCGAGAACGAGAAACATCCGCGTTTCGGCGACTAAATCCACACGAGGAGTGTCAAATCAGAGCTTCACTGCTGAAGAAGGCGATTCACGTTTTCCTAAAATCTAAGAGAAGCCACTCCTTTTGCGACAA
Source organism: Neckera pumila (assembly GCA_963969595.1). NCBI lineage: Eukaryota > Viridiplantae > Streptophyta > Bryopsida > Hypnales > Neckeraceae > Neckera > Neckera pumila. Next base: position 20,945,439 of record OZ018415.1, on the reverse strand, counting down.
ATGCATCATATCACGCCAAGTCCAAATTGCTGACCATCTCGTGAGCATTGACACCCCTGCTCCTACTCCATAAAACTAGCTCTTCTAATAGGAATTACGAGCCCTCATCGAAATGGACAGTAGAGATCTCAGATTGTGCTCTGCGAGGCTTCTCTTCCTTTACACCTACTAGCGCAAATCTTTGCCCCAAATTCTTTCGAGATGTGAAGCCTCGGTCATCTGATCGATCGAGAATAGCCGCGCCTCCTATTGTAAAATGCAACTCCCGCGCTCTGAGACCTCTTGCTCGATCACGCGCGAGGATTAATTCTAATGCGGCCTTCTGCAAACCAAGCTCGTAATCCCAGTAAACGAATATTAATTAAATTAACACAACTGGTGACGATTGTTACCGCACAAATGAAAGAAACCCACCCGACGACGACAGCGAAAATTCTCGAGGCTCATGCATTCACTGCGCCCAGACCGAGTGAGAAGGCTTCGCCTAGCTTGCGGGCAAATTGAATTGATGGCAACCATCAAATTAAATTCCGCGTTCCGTTGCATGCATCGCAGTGATTACGAGCTCAGACATTGTCGTACTGAGGTCAATTCGATCGAGTGAATGCAGGGATGAATGCGAAGACTGTGTTGCAGTACTTCCGGGATGTCTACTGTTAAGTTAGTACGTTGATGTGAACCTCTTTAACCCCAGGTAGCAAGCTGGCTATGGCTACTGGAAAACCTTGGAAGTGTGACGAGGAGAGCGCGCGACATTAGCCTGCACTTCTGCAGCACAGTTCTGACACCAAGTGTTGAACTTTTGTTGGTGCCAGGGCGAGGGCTGCTGCTGCTGCATGGCGACTGCCCGAAAAGGAAAATTTTCGGTACGGGCAGGAAGGGGTCAGTATCTGAATCATGAATGTCAGAATTATTTTATGTCAATTATAACACCGCCTGGGTGTTTGTAGGGTGAGTGTTTTGTTTGTTTGTGTTTGTTTGTTTGTTTGTTTGTACTTTTGTTTGTATTTTTTTCAAATTTTCATATGGGTTTGCAAGGCTCTTTTGGCAATACCTCAGTATGAGGGTTGGTACACCGAAATGGTTATCGAGTATAGGTGAATAATTGGTCGTCTTGTAAATTATGAGGATTTTTTGTTTGCGGGCAGTTAAGGATTCTCTACTCTAAAATAAAGTTTAAAATCCTTTATCTTACTCAATTTTCAATATTTTTTGAAAAAAATAAAACCATAGGATGTTGATTGTTTATTAAAACATTGCAACCACTGGGATTGGCAACTTTCAATTCCAGAATTAAATTCTTAACAATTCATATTCTAAATCATTCTCTACTACTATCTACTTACTATTTTTTTCCTATATGTTGTATGACTCCAAACGATGTGAAAATTTTCAAGCATGTGTGCAACTTGTCTAGGAAAAAGAATCTCAAGAAGCACCACCATTTTGGAACTTTTTTCTTAGAAAGGTGAGCTTGTAAAGTGCAGCTGCCCTGTTTTTTGCAAGGCCAAAAAAAATGGTTTTAGTAAATTTGAATGCCATTATCTTGCAATTCATACGGTGGAAATTTTTGAAACCGTCAATCTAAAAATTTCAAAGCTTTCCATGTATACATAATTCTAAAAAACCAATTTAAAAATTTTATTGTTGAAAAAAGTGATTTTTTCTTGATCTTCTTAGACTGTCCGAATTGAAAACAAACTATTATACATTATGCCATAACTTTAGACTCATGAAATTTAGTGTATATGAAAGATATTCCTCATCCTCACCTTTTCTTAAAATTTGGGCCAAAAATATAAAAATCTCTATCACACGTACCTACCCTAAATTTCTATGTAGCCAAAAACCGCATGTTGGTCCTTTAGGGGTTAAGTATTGCTATAATTGGGACTCATGAACCTAGCATTTGTTGACTTTGATGGCCTATAAAGTAATTTTCTTGGGATGAGGCAACCTAACTATTAAAGCAATCTAATTTCAATATTTTGTATTTTATCATTGCAAAAACAAATCATAATTATAAGAGTGATTTATGAAAATTAGTACAATATACTATCATTTGATCCTATGTTACTTTGAATATACTACAAATAGTGTGACTTTGGTAAAGTAATGTCATTCACACTTACTACACTAAAAATGATATTTAGTGTTGGCAACACTAATTACGAACCTTGACACTAAATATCATAAGTAAGTAACACTAAATCTAATTTCTAACACTAAATATGCTCTATGGTAAATCTGAAATCTGAAAAGGTTTACATTTAGTGTTAGAACACGTTAAAAAAATGAACTTGCAAAGGAAAAGATTGAAGACAAGTAAAATGGCTGGTAGGGGGGTAAAACACTAAATGTCATACTACACTAAATATCATTTTTAGTGTAGTAAGATATATCGGTATAGTGGTTAATATATGTCTACTTGGATTTGCTCTTTAAAAAAAAAGGTGAAAACATTCATGAAGGTCAATATCCGAAAGTTATTCACGTGTTTCAAAATTACTTGGCCTGGGAATATGCGGAGGTCAAGGCATTATGCATTACAGTGGCATCAAACACCCAGTCAGTCAGGGCATAAAAATAATTGACAATAGTAATGGACAAAAAAAATAATTAATTTTCAAAGTGAGACACCAATTAATAGCCCAAATCACAAGATTTAATTAATATTGCATTTTTTGCTGTTAACAACATGCTGATCCACAATTATTGAACTAATCACGTGAGAACACCAAATGAATGGTAACATTAGCATCCGAGAATTTAAGATATTGAAGTAAACTAAAATACTCTATACTCCATTCCAGATCAAATGGGAGCAAGCTCATTGTGGAACTGAATTAGATTAGTGGTGTACATCATTAACCCCTAAAGGACCATTGTCCCTTCAAGGGACAAATGTGTTTTTGGGCAGGTACCTAAGGGCTGAAATTTTCTTCTGATTTTTTGAAATTTTTTTTGGAGGTAGAAAATCTGATTAGCTTCATGGGAATATAATTTTTTTCACAATTGGTGCTCGAGAACAAAAGTTATGACCAAATAAGCTCAGAACAGGGGACGGCGGGTAACAAAAAAATTTTGCAATTTTTTTTTTTTTTTTTAAGTATTTTTTTGCTCATAGATTAGGTTTTTGTCTATCTAGAAAGCTTTGATTCATTTCATTTGGATTTGTATGAGAAAGTTATAGACATTCTTGTTTTTCGGGCAGTTAGAGCATCTTTTTGAAAAAATAACTTCTAGGATGCATTTCTGAATGCAATTTTTAAAATTAGATTTTTTTTTTTTTTTTTTTGCATGGTTTAGTTTACTTGCTAGAACAATCTCACCATTGGGATTAATGCATTTTAATCCCACCTAAAATATATGAATATTTTAGATTTTCCTTCTATCTCGTACCTACTTCTACTTAACAATTTTTTTAATAATGAAAATTAAGTTTTTTTGAACTTTCTTTTTTTGGCTAGATTCTCAACTCAATTATCTAGTATAAACATTAAAAGCTCAAAACTCTGTAGTGCAAAAAAATAAAGTCAAAAATGTTCAAAGTCAAAAAATCTAGTCCCACAATGTGCTGAAAAACGTGTTTTTTCCACTTTAAACGCAGATATCTTGCAATCTATGCAGCCAAAAATTCTGAAATTTTTTCCACACACTCTCATACTAGTTAGGTGTATGATCCTATGGTTAGATGTGGAAAACAAACATTTTTCAAATTTTTTTACTTTTTGCTATAGAAATGGCAGTTTTGAGTATTTTTTGGCAGAAAAAGGGCCTCAATCCTTTAGGGGTTAACATAATTTAACCCACAGTGGGCTTGCTCCCATTTGATCTACAATGAAGTAGGGTAGGCGACCCATTCTTGATACACACACACTCCATTTCCATAGTCGGTAGGCTTCTCTACTTTCAACTAATTGTGGTTTACATTACAGCTCATGTAGAGGTAAAACCATCCTACTGAGATATGCTCAATTCCTTAAATGGTTGGAAATGGGTTGTAAGCTTCTAGTTTACCTTATTATATCAATGGAAGTCACCCGGCCTTGTTCCATAAATTCAAGCAAATCCAAGTCCAGCCATTTTCTGTCTCCAAGGCGACTGATTTTCTGTCTCTAGAGTCCAGAGAGACGAGTCCCGGAAATTGTGCCACTATTCCCGAGAGGTCCAGCCGAGAGGTTCCGCACGGCCACCCGAGTCCCTCATGCCTAATGTCAGAATTAGACATGTTGTGGATGGCGTGGCTGGAGAACTTGAAACTCATGCGACACCGGAATTGTCACCTTTTTCTTTCCAAGGAAAGCCAAGTGGACATACAATGTACAAAGCATTTCAAGTGTGTTGATCTTTTGCTACTGACCGTAGGTAGTCTGCTTGTAAAGCAACCAGTCCTTAGTTTCAAAGGTTGATTGCGTTTTGGGGGGAGCCTAAAACTCCTTGAAATAATTTTTAGTAAATTTTGTTGGAAGAAAATTGGAATTGGCATTGAACCCAAGTTGTTTCATTGATTTTTTGGATCTTTATGGGAGTAGTTACAAATTTTTGTAGGAAGAAGAATGGAAACGGCATCGAACTCAAGTTCTTTCATTGATTTTTTGGACCTTTGTGGAATTAGTTACAAAAATCTTGAAGTAGAAACACAGTGATCACTAACTAAAAGCAACCATCTCATGAAATGTACACTATTGGTACACTAAAGGAAGCAAAATGCACCTCTGTGTTAGTGATCGCTTTTAACCCCTATAGTCCCAAGGCCATTTTTCTGTCAAAAACCACTCAAAACTGCCATTTTGGTTGCGTTCACCCAAGAATATAGAAAAAAACATTTTTCTTAGAATCTAACTATAGGATCATGTACTTCACTTGTCAAAGATCATGTGGTAAAAATTTCATGAAGTTTGACCATATAGATTGGAAGATATTAGCATTCAAAGTTGAAAAAGAAAGTTTTTTTGAACACTGATCTGCAATTTCAGATGACTTTGACCGCCATTTGTGGAAATTTTTTGCACTACAAACTTTGAATTTAAATATTTTTCATCCGAAGATGTAAGTTGAAAATCTACCAAAAAAATTACAAAAAAAACAACACATGATTTTCATTCTTTAGAAAATTGTTAAATAGAAGTAGGTCCAAGATTAAAAAAAAACTAAATCGTTAATATCTCTTAGATGGGATTGAAATACAATAATCCCAATGGTGAGATTGTTTTAGCAAGCAAATATAACATTCTCAAGAAAAAAATTGTAAAAAATTGTGAAAATTGCATTCAGAAATGAATCCTATAAGTTATTTTTTCAAAAAGATGCTTAGATTGCTTGAAAAACAAGATTGTCCATAACTTGTTCATTATTAGTCCAAATAAAATGAATCAAAGCTTCACTTGTAGACAAAAATATAAAGTTTCAGAGAAAAAAAAAATTATTATTTTGACTTTTTGCAAAAAAAATTGTGCTACCCACCAAGTTTAGTTTGAGGCTTTTTGTGGTATAACTTTTGCTCCCAGGCACCAATTGGAATAAAAATTATATTCCCATGAAGGTAATCAGTTTTTCTATCTTATAGAAAAGTTTCAAAAAGTTTCACTAAAAATTGAGCCTGTAGGTACCTGCCCAAAATCTGATTTGTCCCCCGAGGGGACAATGGGACTTTAGGGGTTAAAGCAAGGGCAAGAAATCTATTTGAGCACCCTAACTTACTAGTCCTACTGCCCCTCGCTGAGCACACTGCAACTCAAGGGCAAGAAATTATTATATTTTGGTAGGAATTAGGATCCAACAGTCAAGGAATTTTTTTGAACTTTCCCATCTATTTTTCTTCAAATTCACATATTGAACCAGTTTTTTGAGTACCCAATCCGCCTTTCCCTCTATTTTTCCCTCTAAATAGAAAAAAAATTTTCACCAAGTTTTTTTTTCCATTGTTTCCAAATTGCAACCATTTTTTCTCCCAAGTCCACCGACAATTCCACGGGTGATTCTCCCCAAACATTGGGAGGACATCAGCATCAAAAGCGCTCATGAACTCAATTGAATGTCAGAATTATTTCATAGGTACTTATAATCATGTGGAGGATGGGTAGTCAGTATTGGACAAGCGGGGAATTGTTACCTTCATTTTTTCTCAAAAGCAAATCCAAGTTGAGCCTCAGTTTCGTTGGAATGATGGTAGATTGAAGGAGATGTTGCATCTCCCTTACCTTCAACCAATGAATTTCTGGATAGATTCCTCTGCCCATCAGGACACCTCAATTGTTGACATTCAATAAAAATTTGGTGGTTGGGTGACTTCCTTCAGTTCACACTTGTTCAGTGTTTATGAGGTTGGTCATGAGCACTGTATTGTCCACATGTTGACTGTACAAGGGCAGCTACGTTCACTAGTATAGTTACTTGCACACTATTATAGTTACCCCGACCAACTTCATTCCACTACAAAAAAATGAGGGGTATAAATGACTTTTCCACAATGACCGCAAAATAGTCATTTTGTAGTCATTGTTGAGTTACAATTATAGTGAACAAGTCATAGTGGACAACTTGGTTTTTTGTAGAGTTGCAATTGATATTACTGTATGTATGAGAGCAACAATAGCTACACTGAATAGTGAAATTAGATTGCCTCAACCATTAGGTTGCCTCACCCCAAGAAAGTTACTTTACAAGCTATCAAAGTCAACATGTATTTTTACAAGTATTTCCATTTCTATTTGTATATACGAAGGGACATTCATGACATAACATTCAATAGTCTTCATGCCCACTGCCTTTCGTTTCTGCACCCTACTCATCACATTGAGCCTCCACCTGTCCACTTAGCTATTGACAATGCCATGTTGTCTAGATGCAAAATATTCCACACCATCTATTGTAAAGCTGAGGTAGTGATAATGTATGCTATTGAATGTTATGAAGTCCCAATTACAGTAATACCTGATTTAACAGTAGTGCATTCTTATACACTAACAACAAATATTTATATAATACCAAATGTTGACAAATTAGTGTGGGGCAACTTAATTTCATTATTTTGTGTACAATTAGAAGAAGAAGAAGAATTGAAGAGGGACTACACTAAATAGTGATATTAGGTTGCCCATCACTAATTTCTTGACATTTGACACTATATAAATAAATATTTACTATTAGTATACAAGAATGCATTACTTTTGAATTAGATATTGTTATAATTGGGATTCATGAACCTCCATGTGTACAAATGGGAAATATCTATAGAAATAAGTGTTGACTTTGATGACTTGTAAAGAAACTTTCTTGGGATATTTAAAGCAACCTAATTTTTCAAGCAATCTAATTTCACTATTTAATGTAGGCAATGTGAAAGTAGAGCCAACTAGAGTGGCGAGGGATGTCATTTTTCATAGTGAGACTTGACTTTCACATCAACAAATATAAACTCAATGTCGGATGGTCAAATTTGGTTCAACCATGCTTAAATGAGGACCTAGAAAGATGCACGAAGGTGAAATTTTAGAATCTATGGATAGTGGAGAAATTGCTAGAGAATATTTTCAATAATTTCTGTCACTATTTCATTGAAAAATCAAAATTGTGTAGATTCAAAATGCAAACATATTTTGTTTTTAATAGAGCCCCACATGTAGAGATTTTATCTTAAGTATATATGCACCCAACGTATTTGCCTTTTGAACCAACAAGATATCTGTATAATCATTTTAAACAAAACTACAATTCTAATTAATTGATACCATAAGTTGCAATCCAATGTTGGGCTCCCAATCCAAGTCAAATTCCATTCTGAAATTATTCAAGAAATGGGCACTCAGCATCATTCTTGGAAAAATGAAATTTTATTAAGATCTGACACTTCCATGTAAATATGGACCACTTTCTAAAACCGATTATTACAGATTCTTGCCTAGAATGTACAGTAAGGTCTACTTCATTTACAAATTTTTGCTCCCTAGCAATTTTCATTAGGAAGTTCCTAAACTTCAATAAGCCATATCAATCTTTAAACCGCAAGTTGCATTGGAATTGTAGAGAAGAGTACTTATCACCATAACAAATATGTACAAGGTGAAATTCAAAATCATACAACATTTTGGATGCTTTTTTGTACACTATCTATCATCTAATAGTACCACCTTTTGCCAAAATTTCTACTTGCATTTGATTGGGCATGTTTGAAATGATTGTTTGTAGCTGTTGTAGAGACACTTCATTCCATACCACTTGAATTGCTTGTGTGATTTCTTGCTTATTCTTCACCCCATTGCAAAAAAACTTTGACTATCTTCCAAAGGATGGTAGATTTAAAACTGAAAAATTTTGCGCTTTAAAGACCATACAAATAGATGAGCAAATCAACATGCCAACTCATTAAAAAAAAATGCAAGGAGTGAGGTTGCGGCCTACTATCCAACAAATTGACAAGATCTTCCTTGAGTCAACAACCATGGCAGAAACCTATAGTTTCCAGAGCCATTTGTGCCATGATTGGGCCCTTTTTCTCCTTGGTTGGGTCCACGGTGGACCACTTTTTCTTCACGGGCTGTGCCCACGCCCAAGTCAGAGAGCTTCCCAATGAATGGTGGCAATGCTCTTAGTCACTATAGCTTGCCTAAGGACAACATAACATTTCCTTGCTTTTTTTTCTCTTTTTTAAGCAAACAATAAGACATATCCTTTGCAACTTTCTCCTTCTTTTTCTTTTTCTTTTTGAGAAAATAAAAGGATCAATTTATTTCCTCAAAACTAGGGCTGGCAATCCAAATTTTTTCAAACTCAGAGGGCCGTAGATGTAAAACAAAAGCTTTTAAGGAGTTTGTCTATGTTGTTTTTATTTTTACTAGTGTACCATCTGCCGTTGCCACAGCCAATACAAAAAAATAATTTCTTATTTTTAATTCATAAAAACTTCCAAATTCAATATCTTTTCTTCCATGAATCAGAACGCCACAAAACAAAGCCCGTACACCCTTCCTTACTGAGGGCTTTTTGACGATACTAAGAATGCAATTGGGGAACGGACGGTCTAGGAGATCTCACCATAACAAGCAAAACAATTAAAAAAAAACCCTAAGGTTTGGATTTTAATTTTTAATTTTTTAAACATTGTTTTGTTGTTTGATTTGATTGTGGCAAAGCAATGAGGAAACACTATGGAATCAAGTACTAGGTCGAATGAATTATGCGCAAAGATTCAGATGGGAAGTCTACCTTGGAGGCCTTAAATCCTTAAACCTTTGGTGCCCACCTTTTAAAAAAAAATTAATTTATCATTTCTTATATTTGATGAAATTGTATTATTTTTCTCATTTGCATTTGGTTGTATTAAAAATGTGATTTCAATCATTATTGTGGATGGATAAGAAGTTATTTTGGACAAAACATCATTCGGAAGCATTTTGTTCATCTTTAAGGATATGAAGTACTTTGTTCAATTTTTTTTTCTTCTTACAAAAGAATATTTATTCTCATCTTTTTCTAGAAACATAAATCAAATGAATGAGGACTTAATTTGCTCAAGCTATAGACTACCAACCTATCTATTGTATCCATATAAAAATAACATGTCTTCTAGGATGTCTATATGGTTGGAAAAAATCTCGGGGGGAGCACTTATTTTTTTTACCAAATAACTTGAGGCATAATATAGGAAGGTATTAATTCACAGTGTTAAAAAATTAGAAAAAACTTTGAGGTAATATACACAATACAGTTTAATTCACACTTAGTTATCAATAAGATACACGTATAAATAATACCTCATAGTTGTAATTTTTTTTCTAAGATAGCCTCAAAGATATAGATCCTAGGAATTTATTGTTAGTAGGATCAATGAGTAGGACTGTTGGCCTTGAGTTCATGGTTGAATGAATAATTGTGTAATGGTCCAATGCAATGGATATTTTCTATCCCTACATAGCTTTACAGTCTTGTCCTCTCCTTTGCACTGTTGCATACATTTTGGAAGCTTTGAATGTTGTTTCACATTTCACTTTGACTGCTTTGTTTGGATGCTTCGAATTTTATTTCCCGCTACCATACCAACTTCACTTCCTACTTCCCAAAGAATAGTTTGAATGTGGTACTATGCATGCCGTCACTTTAAAGGTTTAGGGTTTACGATGAGTTTATCTTGTTAAATTTGCATGATCTGGTTTAGAATTTATTGGTGTTGTTTATCGTTGGTGTTTTATACTTCAAGTTTGCAATTTACTATCATGTGTGAGGTGTACAATGAGGGACTCACTTTGTAGGAATTTGTAGAAACTTGAAGGCATATAGGGTGTTTTTTACCTTACAATGAAGGTTTAGGGTTTGAATTCCAAACTATATTTTAGGTATTCATTTACAATGAGGATTCATTCTTTAGAGTTCCAAATTGAATTTTAGATATGTTTGGTCTAAGGTTTTAGACTTTCAATTTGAACGGTTGTGTGTGCCTTGACATCCCAAGTTTGATGGGAATGCATTTATGGTGGACAACTTCAGTCGCAATATGGGATTTTTCTTCAAATTGTGGCAGCTTTTGGCACCACTTTCAAATCGTCTACACATTTTTTCCTTGTCAAATTTCAACAGTAGAGAGTTGGAAGAGCTTTGTGGCATTTTGTGCCATGGTTAGCAGCCTCGTAAGTTTTCTATGGTGAAGGGTGAAGATTGGCGTAGCTTGTTATTCTTATAGGTGACCCTAGCCTATAGCCTATATGTGAGAGGGTTTAGTATGTGATTTTGCCTCTTAGCTCTGGGGCATTTTTTATTCTGTAAATTTTTAATACAATATATGCAGATTTTCTAAATGTTCATGTAGTCTATGCAACATGAATTATTATTGTTCATTTCTAATTTAGTTTTGCCTTTCCATGTTTTTTTTGGCTTCACACCTCTTTAATTTCTTTGCATGTTGTTTTGTATTGCATGGTATATCACCATATTGATGGGATTGTGGTGCCTCATTTTGTTGTTCTCATTCTTTTGGATGTGTATGCTGCCATTTTCTAGTTTCTATTTCATGTGTATTGTTTTTGTCTTTGTATTGTTTTTTGGCCCTTACATTAAGTGCTTCAAATTGTGTTAAATGAATGTTGTATTTAATTTATAGTTTATGTGTTTTTGTTTTTGTTTTTAATCTTTGTGTTTGCCTTTTTCATTTTACTTTACTTTGATCTTACAACAAAGTATAGGTGCAGAAAATTGCCACTTTTAGAATTATGCAGTAATAGTGAGGGGACATAAAATACCATAAATTAGGAAATTAGGTAATAATAGGGACCATTTAATTGTTCATAGTCATCAAAATACCCTCCTAAACAAAATCTCTAGCTGGACGTGAAGTACAAACCTCTATACGGAGTGATCTCCCAGAGGAAAAAATACTTCAATTTATTTTTCAAGAATGTTATGTTGAAGTCAAATGACTACATTCCAAACATGTACCCAAAAGCATGCCCTATTAAGTTTAGTGAGCAGAAAGATGCTCCGTGCACAATGTCCAATGCAAAGGTATTGAGCAAAGAGCACAATTTTATAGTATCTACTGATTTTTCTTTGACCTTAAATAACTTTTGCAATTGAATATTGAAATCTCATTTTTGGACTTCAACTAAATTTAGCGCCAATTTATATATATTTCATTAGAACAGTAGACCTAATTGACTATTAACCCCTAAAGTTTCATGACTATGTAATCACCAAAAACGCTCCAAAACTGCCACTTCTAATACAACTACCAAATTTTTGGAAAAAAAAAATTTTTGACACATGTAACCGTAGGATCTTGTAGTATGATATTTTGAAAACATGTGGTAAAAATTTCAGAAGATTCCACCGTGTGGATCATAAGATATAAGCATTCAAAGTCTTGAAAACCATTTTTTCAATCCTGCGAAAAACCGGGCAGCTGCACTTTGCAAGCTCACTTTTCAATGAAAAAATGCCGATAAAGGTGGTGCTTCTTTGAATTCAGTTTCCTAAACAAGTTGTCTATATGCATGAAAAATTTCACATCATTTGGAATTGTACAACATATAGGAAAAAAATAGTAAGTAGAAAGAAGTAGAAAATGACTCAAAATACTAAATTGTTAAAAATTTAATCATGGAATTTAAAAATGCCAATCCCAACAGTTGTAATGTTGTAATAATCAATCTACATCCTAGGATTTTATTTTTTTCCAAAAAAATTGAAAATTGAGTTAAATAAACGACTTTAAAGGTTTTTTTAGAGCAGAGAATCCATAACTGCCCGCAAACCAAAAACCCTCATAACTTTTGACTCATTGATTGAAATGGAATGATTCAAAGCTTTTTAAGTATATATAAATGTAGAGAACCAATTTTTAAAAAAATTCCGGAAAAAATGATTTTTTCTGATCTGCCCAAACTGCCCGGTTACAAAAAAAAGTAACATATTAGGTCACAACTTTTGACTCGTATTTCAAAATGTCATGAAACTTGGTACACATGAAGATATTCCTCGCCCCTACCTTCTATTAAAATTTCAGCCTCAAATATGGATATCTCTAGTCACACGTACTTGCCCAAAATTTCTATACTGCCAAAAAATGCATGTTGGTCCTTAGGGGTTAAAGATTGATTTCAAACATTTTTTCCCAATTTAGAGCCATCTTCCCTTGAGTTAAGGTCAGTTGGCCCATTGCAAGCAAAATTATACTAGTGGTGTACATTTCAAAACTTGAATGTACACCACTAATATAATTCTGTCCACAATGGTCTTGCTCCCATTTGGCCTATAATGGACTCAATTAAGGTAGGAATTTCTAAAGGTGCTCTAGCTCTAAAATCACCCACCTCTTCAAATGTACACTATTTGTACATGATGCTTTTTTGTAGCCTTCAACAATGTACAAACAATGTACCTTTGAGGAGGTGGGTACATGATTTTAGAGCCTATTCCACAAAGCTCCAAAAATTACAAAATGACTTGGATTACATGCCAATTCCCCTTGCTTTTCAAGGAAGTTTTTTTGAAAAAATATTTCAAGAAATTTTACCTCCGCAAAATTTTGTTTCAACTCTTAAATAGGCAATTTATGGACCTCCTACCTTACCTTAGTGCTTCAATGCACCATGATCGTGCAAACTCCCTGTCACTAGAAAATATTTGTTTTCGTACACATATGTTTCCCAAACTGATGGCATGCCTGTGAGTCCATTGCTAGTCGGTCCTTTTCATCTTATTTTGGTTGCATTACACACCAAACGCCCCTCCAAACTACAAGCAAAGTCGCACTTAAAATAGGTCAACACTTTGGACACACTTTCTTTTTAACACATGCCAAGAACCTTGTCCCTCGAAATGTTTTGCAAAGGACTCCCAGTAGATCAGAATTATGACAGGTTTTAGACACTCCCACTAACGAACTAAGGTAGGATGGCTAGACTTCTTGAAATTGAAACTGATTTTCCGGTACATTTATCTTGAAAGACAAATGGAATTAGCATCTAATCTAATTTGTTTCATATGTTTTGGAGCTTTGTGGAATTAGTTATAAATGTTTGAAGTTGAAATGGAATTGTCACTGTAAGCGTTCACTTCCTGAAATGTATATTGTTTGGACATTGATGGTGCAAAGTTAGTGTAAACCATACTAATTGATTTATAAATGCTTGATGAATATTTTTACCAACTTTGTTTAGAAGGATCCCCTCTTTGAACAGTGTGCTCCGTCTTGGTAAAAAATCTTAACCAAAAGTAAAAAAGTTTTAGCATTTCCAAATCAATTAATGTGGTTACACTAAGTTTCATTATTGTTTAGTGTACCTCATACCACAAATTTTATGCAGATAAATACTGTAGCTGTTGAAACAGGGCAATCAACAGAAGTTGATGACTGCCCTATCATGGCTGTAAAAAACATGATGTGCCAAGCACAAGGTAATTCACTCAAACATCTCCATAAGTTATGGACAAGGTGACAATGATATTCAAAATCATGAGAAGGGAAGGCATTGTCAATTCCAATTTAATTAGTGTAATAATGTAACTATTGGCATAATGAATTTATTTATTATTACTGAAATTTATATAATGATATTTCTGAACATATAATCATACCAAAATATCTAGAATTAAAATGCATGTATTTTTAATAACTATACAATTTACTACATTTTAGGGAAATGGAACATATTGTCATTGAAAAAAAACTTGCATATTTCAATAATACAAGCCATCTCTATACATAGGGACAAGGTAAATGTGTGCAGAACGGATCACAAGAATGCTTGTTGCACTTTAGGTTTTCATTGTAAATGTGAGATGAAATAATTGATGAGGTTTATCAGGGATGAAAAAAGTGACAGATTTTGCAACAAGGATCGTGATAGGAATCGTGACGTTGCATACTTAATCCCTAAAGGACCATTGTCGGCTTGACGGACATTTGGGATTTCGGGCAAATACCCACAGGCTGAAATTTTGTCGCGATTTTTTGAAACTTTTTTGGAAGATAGAAAAACTAATAAGCTTTGTGGGAATATAATTTTTTTCACAATCGGTGTCCGGGAAAAAAAAGTTATGACTAAATAAGCTCAAAACAAGGGACGGCAGGCAGCAAAACAAAAAGGACAAAAATTTGAATTTTTTCTTTTAATAATTTTTTTCTCATAGATTATGTTTTTGTCTACTTGAAAAGCTTTGATACATTTCATTGGGATTTGTTATGAGAAACTTATGGACATTCTTGTTTTTTGAGCAGTTAAGCATCTTTTTGAAAAAAATAACTTCTAGGATGCATTTCTGAATGCAATTTTTCAATTTTCCAATTTTTTTTTTTTTTTTTCACATGGTTTATATTACTTGATAGAACAATCTCACCATTGGGATTCACAAATTTTAATTCCATCTAAAATATATGAATATTTTAGATTTTCCTTCTATCTTGTAACTACTCCTACTTAACAATTTTTTAAAGAATGATAATTAATTTTTTTTATTTTTATTTTTTTTCCTAGACTCTCAACTCAATTCTCCACTACAAAGATTTAAAGCTCAAAATTCTATAGTGCAAAAATTTTAAGTTAAAAATGTTCAAAGTCAATAAATCTAGTCCCGCAATGTGCTGAAAAACTTGCTTTTTTTTTACTTTAAACACAAATATCTTGCAATTTGTGCGGTCAAAAATTCTGAAATTTTTTCCACACACTTTCAAACTAGTTAGGTGTAAGACCCTATGGTTACATGTGAAGAAAAAATATTTTTCAGTTTTTTTTACTTTTTGCTATAGAAATGGCAGTTTTGAGTGTTTTTTGGCTGAAAAAGGACCTCAGTATCTTAGGGGTTAATACAACAGATGATGTTTGGGATGTCATTGTTGCATTAACAAGTTCTTCTTAACTTTTATATGATTAGTGTGTGTTTTGGGCAGAAACTTGTCACTTTCTATTGCATTGATAAATTGAATAAAAAGTTTAAGAAAAACTGGAACCATGCAAAATTACACTAAACTACTATGGGAATATTTGGGAAAAAAATTTAGAAACTTTAATAGCAAAAGATTGAAATATTCAACATTTGAACTGAAAAGTAGTTTTTCTTCAACCTTGCACAACATGTACAACAAACTTTGATTTCTCTTGACCCCTCTAGGCCCAACAACTTCTTGACAATGGAGATTTTCAATGAATCATCCCACTTTGATATTTTTTTGCACATGGATGTGCTTGAAATTTGAAATTTGAACCATACAAAAGTGAAGACAAAATTTTCTGGTATACATGGAATTAATTGTGGAAAATATTGCCTATTAGATTTTTAGGATAAAACAATTTTGGATGATCACCTTTATAGGCAAAAAAATGTACCTTTTGGAGAAGAAAAATTATAAGAAGATAAATGATGCTTTTTTACCCCTCCAAAAAAATTGTATTGGAATCTAAGGCAGATTTGGAATTTTTTTAAATTAAAAAAAATGTGAAATAAAAAACTCTCTCAAATTTGTACACATTTTCAAATAGAAGGACTAGAAAGCTAAAACTGACCAAATTGGATCCTATAAAAAATTTAAAATTTATATACGTGTTAATTTTTTTAATTTAATAGTAGACATTATTAGCATTTTGTTTGGAATATCTTCAAAAAATTTGGAATGATTCTAATTATTTTTGTATCCTTCATTTCACCAGATTGAACCTTGTATTTTTAAAATTGCTAAAGAAATGAATTTGAATTTTTTTTCCCTAGGCCTAATTTATTTGTCCAAAGGAAAGACTAGATATGTCCAAGAAAATGTTTTTTTTCCAACCCTACTATTCCTTTTATTGTAAAAAAATTATATTTGTCCCATTTTCTATTAGACTACATTTCCTAAATAAATTTACAAATACTTCTTACACAAAAAAATTGAAAATAAAAAACTGCAAAATTTTTGTCAACTTGTTATTCTACAAGTCTCTGTTTTATAAAATATTGAGATTTGTGTCATCCTACCAAGAATTTGTCATTGGAAATTTGAAGATAAAACATTGTGTCATCTTGGTCCTTGAAGGATTAAAGTGAGATTTTGTAGCAAAAGCAAGTTTTTTAATTTGACAATTGCATATTGTTTCACGATAGTTACATACTTATCAAATTTCAAAAGCAAAAGAGGGATTTAGCACAAGCTACCCAAAGTTGTTTCCTTAAGAGCATCATCAATAGTTAACCCCTAAAGGACTTGATGTACATTTTGGATAGGAATTGTCAAAAAATGTCACTTTTAGGGCAATGAAAAAAAAATGAAAAATCATAATCAATCATTACAAAATCGGATTTTTGATGCTAAAACTAAACTTCAAAAAGAATTTTTTTCAAAAATATAAACTACTAAAAATAGCAACTTGGTTAGGTTTTATTTAACTTCAAAGTATTGTCAACACCAATACTTGGTGCCTTGGCCAATTAGGGGTTTGATAAGTGAAAATACTTGGTGCCTTGGCCATTCTGAGAAGAACCAGCAGTTCGTTCATTGTTAGCCAATGTATTTGGAAAGTGAAAATGGAGGATTCAAAACCAAGACAAAAAATTAATAGGACCCGCAACCAACCGGTGTTGAGAAATAAATGATGGATACTTAGCCGCCGCTTCCATGAAATTGTCAGATTTTAGCTGCTTCCAATCCAAAATCCAAGGCTAATATATAGGTTACTAGAGGCGGGTATCTTCTTGGACAAGACGGGTATCGATTTACGGTTGGCTATTGTCCCTTGGAACAACATTACATACTTAAGTAACAATCACAACTTGTTTGTTGACATCAAGCTCTAAGTGCTTTGATTAGGCAAGAGTTGATAAATTTGAGACATGTGAACAATATATATGAAGTAACAACCACAACAGTTCTAAAGTTAATTTGAGACATGTGAACAATACATAAGTTATTTAAGTAGCAACCACAATAGTTTTGAACTTGATTGCCATGAAAAATGGATTATTCCTACTTATACGGAAGTTACAAATTTGAAGTTAAGAAAATTGGCCGGTGAAAATCTGATACCAGAGGTAATGGACTCGGAGATTTTGATAAGGAGAGGATGCAAACGGAGCCCTTGGAAAAAAACCCACCTCCCTCTACGAACAGGAGGAAAATCACCGTTATCAAACGCTGGTGTCATGTGAAAGTAATAAAGAGTCATCTCCCACGATAGGAGACAATGTTTTGCCAAATTCTAGACAAAGAATCAATGGTACCCAAACTTCGAAAAAACGTCCTTTTTCCCGTCTCCCTGCTGCACAGAGTTGAAAGATGCAAAAGGAATTTGTCACCTTCTTCCACTGACAATGAATGTATGGCTGCTTGAAAAGCATTGACATTGCTACTGTAGTGGACTGCTGGTTGGGAAACTTGCGGTGGTGAACAGAACTTAACTTAACTTAAGCTTAATGAGGGTGGAACTGAACTGAAGAGCACCGACTCACTCACTCCAAACTCCAAAAGAAAGTAACTTAAGCTTAATAATAAAACAACAACAACAACAACAACAGAAACAGTAGAAACAGTAGAAACAATAGAAACAATAGAAACAGTTGAAACAATCACCGTCAAAGTTCAGCTGATGTCAGCTACACCATGAGAAATTGGGTGCTGCTACTGATGACAAATGTTTTCAGTTCTTGAGAAAAATGATATATGATTTTTATATGATTTCAAATGATTTACTCTTTGTTTACTTTGAAACACAATAAAATAGTCATTTGAAAACCAATAAGAAATTGTCCCCCTTTTTCTTGAAACACAATAGAATAGTCGCCCTTTTTTTTGAAACTATAAACGGCTTTTGATGGCGTGGAAACCTCCGTCTGATAGTTTCTCAGAGCCACTCACTGTAGCAACACTGTGGCACAGTGGCTGCTGCTGCTGCTGCTGCTGCTCCAGTGACAGTGAGCGTATTGGGAACCTGGCTCTTCAACGATGATTAAGCTTAGAATAATAAGAATGGCCGCTGTCTTCGTAAAGCCGGTGCCAATAGATTAAGCTGAATGCGCATAAGCATTGGTTCAAAATCAGAAGAAAGTTCTTCAGTTCAGTCAGTGGCTCAGGAGTGGAAATGCAAAAAACATGTGTTGTAAGCATTAAATGCAGGATGGCCGGCCGAGGCCCTCGAGTTTCTTCTGCTGTCTGTCTGAGATGGAGAATTGTGTGACTTGTCGTTCAAGTTGTGGGCAGAGTGTCTGAGTGGTATTTTACATTTGTTGGAATAGGAATTTTAAATTTTTGAATTTTGAATTATTGAGGATTATTTTGAAGATTGCAGTGAGGTAGCCATCAGCCTATTACAATATCCAGTTACCTTGGAGAACAACTATTTGTCAACTCATATACGCTACTTTGTAGAGATTGAAAAGGTGGAGAAAAGCCATTTGCAAGTAGAATTGAAGAAATGAAGAGATTGTGATAAGAAATGAATTTTTTATGATTTTTCAAAGTTTGAAAAAACAAGAAATCAGTTTTCAATGTTTGTCATTTGCAATGTTTGTTTGATTTCAACTTCTTCTTGAAAATTCTACCGCCAATTCAAGAGATGTTGTTTTCATGTCTCACCTCTCCCGTAAATAACAAGTTCTAGCATTTTCTCCCATTCGTGACTTTCATATTGTGTAGACTCAATCATTGCAATAAACATTGAAGGACATTCTTACGTGGGTTGAGGAGAATGGAATGCAAGTATATATGGGTAGAGAGCCTTTTAAAGGGCCTATAAGGGAAAAAAATAATTGCACAAGAAGAAACCACTAGAACTTGTTATTTACTACTGGTGATTAGATTTGAAAATTTTTGATTTCATATTTGGAATTAGACAAATTAGCTTTTAGAGGTTAAAAAATATAAAATTAACCACTCCAAAATAGAGGATAAATTATACATATATCATGGGAAGGTTTATTAGGGAGGTCTACAAAAGGCTTGCTACCCACGCACTATACTTTGGGTCAAAAATTTACTTAGCCCCATATGCAATCATTTCCTTTTCAAATGAATTTCCATACATTAACTTGATCTAGAATTTCTGAAAGTTCATTTTACAAAGTTCAGCATATTTTGTGACCTTTACCAATACTCACAGCTTTATCAATACTCATGGCTTTGGCATCATGGTTTTTTTGGATGAAAATTTCATTAGATGCCATATTGAATTATTTTGAATTATTTTTTAACAAATCTGACCCTAGCGTAGGTTATACTTGCACTTAAGTGCATCGACGACATTCTTGCAACCAATATTGACTTTGAGGTTATTTTCTTACAGCTTCGTACACGCCAGGTTTCCCCACTTTTTGCGTACCACCACCGACTTCAGGTTGTTACTGATTGCACTGGCTTGTGACTGCTTAAGAATCATGATCATACTTGTGTCTGCTTGATACCTCCGAGATCATGTACAGTACAGTACATTAAGGTATCAAGTATTTCAGACGGTTCCAATGTTTCAAAATTGTAAATTGCCAAAAACGGTCCTGTAGTTACCGAAGTAACAAAATAAAAGGTATGCAAAATTCCCCAGAATTGATAGACTCAAAAAAATTCTTGGAGCCGCCTCAGTGAAATAACGAAAAATGGGATGAAAAATTATTAAAGAAAACAAAACACTCATCCAGACATATATTAATTAGTTCCAATCCAGATATGCCTCGTAAACAACAGTTAAAATACATGGACACCTTGATACCTCCAAGACCATGTACAGCACATGAAGTTGAAAAATGTATCTTTCGCACCTTGGCCTGGTCCCAAGGGTAGTTGTGTCGAAAGGATTGGATCACCAATTCTCAAATTTGCCTCTCCATTAATTTCCCTAGATTAGAAAAAGTCACCGCCGATTCCTCAGCACATTTCAGAAGATTCGTACCAAGCAATATCTTCAAACCGATACATGTTGGCTGAAGATGCGGTAAGCATCAAGGTCTCCAATGCCAACAGGAGAGGTACCCAATTGCAGCACCTGTCTACACCCCGAAAATCTTGCACGATGAGTACATATTACCTTGGAGAATGTACACGATCTTACCATCAAAATTTGTGTCGGTTAGAGGTGATCTACAGATAAAATTGTGAATCCACATAATGTTAGCATATGGTGTTCAAATAATGCATTCGCGCACGGTGCATTAGAATTCTCTTTGATTTGCGAACAATATATTAAAACCTGAAAATTTTAATTATAGTAGCTATACCCGATGCTTGACGTGTCGGATTTAGGCGTGGTTACCTTAAACTGAACATCAGAAGTTTCACACAATGCCACGCCGTTCCTTGTACTGCTCAAACGTAAGGAGTGTTTTGGAAACTTTCAACCAGTCCTCTGGTCTTGGCATCATAATTGCAATGTGGCCTTCGGTGTCCGCCTGGACCAAATCAAAGAGAATTGAAAAAGAGTGTCAGTGAAGAATTTGGTAAGGCATCCAATTACAATTGATAGAATCAGAAGATAGGTAGGGAATCCATTCTTGTGGTTCGAGAGGTTTCTCTTCATTATATGGTTTTTTAATGTGGACCTCGTCCAAGACGATTCCAACACACTCAATACTTAACATTTACATATTATTTGATCAAGTTATGAGCTTTCAAAATTTTCAGCAAAATTATTATTTGATGAATTGGTGTCACTTGCAAAATTATTGTCACTGCAAAATCCTCTTTTTATGGAAATAAGTACAATGTAGGACCACTTCAACCTGCACTAATTCAAATTATTGTGAGACATTAGTAAATTGATGTCGCATACACTAGTAAGATAAATCAGTGTTCCTAACTTGCAGTCAACAGAAAAAATTTCAGCAGATTGTGTTGGAATAGATACTTCCAACTGGGGAGGTAACGATCTCACAACTTTCCGGAGAAATACAGCAGATTCTGGGAAGTGCGTTCGGAATAGAGAAACAAACAAGAATACGTTAACTTACCCTTTTGTTCAGCAAAGTAGGATCCTTGATAAGTCGTTCATTGACTTCCAACAAGACTCCTCTAACACAACACCTGCTTTTAATCACCCCACTTTCACCCATAAACAACCACATTTGACTCCTGAAAATACATTCAGAAATACTACATTGTAAAGAGCACAAAAACACCAGAAGAATTAAGACTGTAGGAACTAACCTTATCATAAAAAAAGCCTCCCCAACCATAACTTTGCAAAGAACAGAGTTTGGCTCCAGCGAAAGTGCATTCTGAAACAAAATACAAGAAATAGTCAGACAAGTCGAACACCTCACCACAAATATCAGTCATGATAGCCATGTCATGGTACTTTTGCCTCCACAAAAATACAAAAAAAATCGTGAGGGATTCCAAAAGCAAGAAGATCTTTATCACGAATAGCCCAGCGGGAATCTTATCAAATTAATGATAATAACAAAAGTCGCCTCATTAGGTCAAAGTAAACCTTCTTTCGTTTTCCAGATACTTTAGCATCAGCACGGTTCTGCTTCCCAACATTGAAATCAACAGCTGTTACTGCTGGTGTGGGCTTGAAGGCAGCATGAGTTGGCAATAGACCTATCACACACAGCCTGCACATGATTTAAGGTCCAGTGTCATTGTTCCATGTCTTAGTCTCGTATAACAGTCAGCTCATTCTGAGAGATCAAAAGCACAGTTTGCACTTCAACGTCCCAGCAGGATTGGCAATAAGAGCTCCAAAAGAATTATAGAAGACTAAGTATAACAATAAGAATAGTAGAGTGAGTACGACATCTAAGTGCTTGAACTGAAAGGACAAAGATCAATTTTTTGAAAAACATAACATACAATAGTAACTCCAAAATAATTTTTTCATTAATTCATGTAAAGCTCTTTTTCTTCATTCCATCGATATAAGCCTCGGTCTTCTTGGAAATTTCCTCAACGAATATCATTTGAATGAAGTGGATTTTCTAAAACATTTATAATGGATGGTTGAGCATTTAGGGTTTAATTCCTTGATAATAATTTGTGTTCAAGGCGAGAAGCTTGTTCAGTAGCTTCATTATGCAAAATGATAGAGCATTCACATGACAGTTACCTAGATCGTATTTCACATAAACATACATTTGAAAAAGAGACAATGAAGCAACAAATTATTCAGAGTAGACGAATGTTGAAATGAGATGCCGATGAACCTGTAATTAAAAGGCACTGCAAAGAACATAAACTTCCCATTGCAAAACCACTTTAATTCTTCCACATTAAAAGCTGCAGTATCATTCGTGTTTCACATTCTAGTTGAACACGTAAAAGTAACAAAGATATCCACGTCACCTCAAAAGTTCATGCCCAAACAACATATGGCCAAGGTGAGCGAGGTAGAGAACTGCATCCACAAGTTACGCACCCGTTGGCATGTCTGTATACATATTGATCATGAAACTCTTTGCCCACATCTGCACCCTCCATCCATGTGCATACCCATTGTTAGCCCCACAAACCGGATGCTTACATACGACAAGTGTAATCCACTATTACAAACTCAAAATTCACAGACCAATCATATATTTAAAAGCCCATCCCTCAAAAGCAAAATATTTAACGTTCCTACGTGTAAGGGACACCCTGCACCTCGACATTACTCCAGGGACCACACTAAATAGAACAAGCGGTAAATCTTCATTACGAGCTATAAATTTCTGGATACTGCAACTCGCAGCTACTTTCTTACTTTTTCAACAAATGATTGTCCCTCTGAAAGACTGCAAGGTCAGAAGATAGAGTAATTATAAAACTGCTAGTAAGCTCACCTCGTCTCCCATACACATGACAGACCCCGTTACGAAACTCACACATTCATACGTTTGATTGGACTCATTAGGAAGTGGTGAAAGCATGACTTGGCTAAACGACCAGGGCTACTGATCATTGAATGAAAATGGGTTTGTCTACAGTCACTCATAGTGGTCTACAACCTCCCCTTTGAAATTGCTTTAGAAATTCACGAAGAGTGATAGAAAATTAGGTCTCAAGAAATGTGGCTCTTATATCCAAGCTGATCTCTCCACAGCTTTATATATACCACCCAAAAATCACAGTCCAACGTATATTAGAATGCTTAAAACTAACGCAAATAATATCCTCTGCCTTTACCGAGCAAAATGCAGATTACGTAATAACGAGATAAGGGACGAATTACTTGTAATTACATCATCTTCTGCATTACGTTCGGTACATTATCAGCATTGCGGCCATAATCTGTTGCATTATGCTCGGAATTACAATGTCAAAGCCATAATTGCGCCAAAAAGGTTACAAAATTCTCCAGCAAGCGATAGATTGCAGTCACAAGGTAGGACATACCAAGAGCAGCCCAGTGAATGTAATTGCATTCAATAGCACGCGGCGGCCGCGCCGGCAACTCATGCGCCCGTGGAAACAAGCTCTCTTCTTCTTCTACATCGCCCTTCCCTTCCTCTACCACATCGCTCCCATTCAAAACTGCAGTCGGAATCTCCTCTCCCACCCCTGAGGCTCCAGCCATGCCAGAAACCGCAACATCCAAGTCACTTGCAACTCCGCCTTCTACCACTTCCGCAGCCACGGATGCGTCCTCCTCCACCATTTCAAATTCTCTAACACGCAAACCCAAAAGCCCTCACACAAACCCCTAAACTTCAGAATGCCAGAGAGAAACTCGTGATTCGGAATCTGCTGTTACTCAAATTGATTCCTCGTCTCTGTGACGGAAACAAACTGCATTCTCTGAAAATTGGCGTCGTCGTTGAAGCTTGGTGCACAATTTTCTCGCAATTCATGTCGCACACATGGACTGTCCTGCGTCGGGAAGGGATTAGGGTTTAGGGTTTAAAGAACATACAAGATCAACAGTTGGGACTAATTTATGACTGGCCTTAAGGTGAACCAGCCTATTACCACCCAAATTACAATCCTGTACACATTGTGCACATTTCCGTTCTGAAATGAACTGCATGGGTACATAAGGACAAAATTTCAAATAAGGTGAATCACCCAAATTACAATTCCGCCCTCTTGTACTTGAGGTGTATTTTTGTTCTGAATTGTACCTCATGAATACACAAGGACGGAATTGCAATTGTAACAATAAAGGGTGGTCACCTTATATACATCTCTTTAACCTTGAAGTGTCCATTTGTTTATCATATAATCTGATATCCAGTTGAATGACTAGAATATGAATTATATAGTAAAATATGGCAAGAGCTACATCATTGGATTGATAATTTAACAATAAGCATCTTCCGTTTGAATGTTATCCTAACCTTATTATGTTCAAATACTTCACTATACATGTAGAATATGGATTATCATAAATACAAATTTTTTTCATTCTTTGATACTTTAATCTATGCACTGTCTATCTCCAAGCTAAAAAAAATTGTTGCGTTCAAAATTGGACTTTCCAGACAATTAAGGATTAATTCCAAATGATCCAGGTGTTACTAAGTGGGTTGTGAATGTTTTCAAGAATTTCATTACAAAAGTTTAAGGCCGTTAGTTCTGTACCCACCCCCCACCCACCCCCTTTGCAATTTTGGTGCAATTAAAGAATTTTTTTTATATTAAAAAATTGATCTGATGTGGCACTACTTGTGCCATGTCAGCGCCACATCAGCACATCTAAATATTTTAATATTTTTTAATCTTATAATTATTTTTTTGAAAAAAAAATAACTTTTTATTTTTCTATACTTGCACTGCCGAGGTGCCGAAAATCAGAAACTAGCGGCCTTTTGCAGACCTCAAAATTTTCCTAATGATTGTGGGAGTTTCCAAATGAAGCACATCCAAATATATAGAGAAAGTGAATTTTGTCTATTCTTTGTCAATGCAACTAGCATAATTACTTGGTTCTTCATATTTTTGTGTAAGGTTTCGAATTAATTCATATAGAGATGAGAGGGAAAAGGAAAACTTGAAAAAATAAAGACCTTATGTCTTGGTTCTTATCAAGCTATAATTGAATTCACCTAAAATATTCCTACTATAGATGCTATTACCTACTAGAGACTCGTAAAGGTTAACCCTTGAATCCCTAAGAGTCCTAACATCAATTGGATGGATTTACAATGTTTTCAGAGTTTATTCATTACATTATTAACCAAACCCAAGAGGGTCCCTTTTGCCTCCCCAGAAAGAGGGAACCCCCTTGTTCTGAAGATTCTAAAAAATTGGCACGTGGAAGAAGGATATGGGCCAGCTGATGGCCAGCTTAGACCACTCAATCAAGCTCTAAGAACGCAATAATACTCAACCAATCATGTGCTCTATATTATATTTGAACTCCCCCCAAGGTATCCAGGGAGGAATTATACCTTCACCTAGGGGGAGAAAGTCTCTGGGTTTAACAATGTTATGTTGTAGAAGCTACAAGAAATAAATAAGGATATCGTAATATACAAAGCTAATCGTTCAAAATTCACTCCAAAAATGTATACCACCATATTTGTACCCCTATCAAAGGCTATAATTTATAGTTACATGATAAGTCAATATGTTACTTTTGAGTAATTAAGTTGATCCAAGTTGTAGAAATACTTTTGAAGTGTTCAGGTGACAATTTTGTGTTGTAGTGGCTGCAATAGGTATAGTGTTTTTGGGGTGTAAACTCTATTTTTCTAAAGTACTTTTTTGTGAAATGAAAATTTAATACTTTCTCATCGGCTTGAACACTTGTTCAATATATGTTTTTCTTTTCAATGTTTGAAATGTACATTATAAGAATAATTTTGTTGCTATAGGCTTACCTAAAATTCCATCTCGATAGGCTCATTCAATGCACTCTTTAATTGCCAATGTCATATTGTCATAGATATGAATAAAGGATGTTGGAGAAAATTATGATACATGTTGGATTTGAAAAATATATATTCAAGCTAGTGGATGAATTGAGTCGAGAAATAAATGCCCATCCAACAATGTGGTCACGTTTACCACAATAACATTTGTTATTGTAACAATAAATTTCATATATTTTTTCTTTGCATCTTGCATTGGATTTCCCATTTTTAAATGTTCTGACTACATGTATATATATGCTTTGCACACAATCTATATTAGTTGTAAATAATATGATCTTTGTCATTGCCACAATTATGATGGCCCAATTCCTACTTAAATTTTATTCCTAAAAAAATCATTTTATGTAATTTTGAAACAAAAATTTTCCAAAATTCAACATTTCATTTCTTTTAGATCCAAACATCAAAACTACAATACTTCTTTGAAGACTTTTCTATGGAATAAAAAACATCTAAATTTTAATTCATAGCATAGAAAATCTAAACATCAAATCTTCATTTTATAACTTTTCTTTTTACCCTATATGAACTCATTTATAACCTTTTTACAATAATCATGAAGAATCAAGTGACCACGTAAGTTGCACTGTTGAAGAATAGACAAAAACTGCTTTCTCAACATTCTTGGTTGCACTTCATCTACTTCCTGTAGCTTTAGCAATAAGTAGTTTAAAACATTTATAATCCATCTATAATATATTGTCTCTCTTAAAAATTAATGAAGAATTATATAATCATATTCAATAGTATGAAGGGTGTTAGTAGTAACAGAAGATGAAACATATTAAATTTGTTTTATATTTTTATTTTCAAATGTTCTATTTCAAATTCAATATCATATTCTTGTCATTGTGTTTGAAGTGTACAAAGGAATAGCCTACATCATTGTCACACAACTACAATAACCCAATTGGTATTAAATCCTTATTTAATCCTTATTTAATCATCCAATTTATATATATTTTTTGCATTTTTTAATGACTGTATTGAAAGAACATTTATTTTGCATTGAATAAGATTAATTTTAGAAAATCAAATACATTTTACACACCTATCTTTGAAAGCCTCATAACAATACTAGCAGAGCCCCAAATCCACCCTAAACTATGATTTAAGCTAAATCCTTATTTTGATTATTTTTCCAATTTATAAATGAGAAAAATTCACTAATAATTAATATCACCTTGATGTCATTGCAAGATGGTAGATACCGACAAATTCTAAATCTAAAAGAATCAAAATGAGTCATTTTGATATGTTTACAAAACTACAAAATATGCCAATAGAAAGAAATAAATCATCATAATTTCATCATTTTTATTATAAATATGATTTCGAAATTATCATATTTACTTTGAGCTTATAAAGATTATTTTATCTATTATAGTAAATATTTAACTCCAAACTACTTAAGATATAAGTGACAACTTCTATGTCAATATGAACTAAAACTATGTCTAAAGTAGTCACCAAAAAATTATACTTTGACATATAAATAGTTGCATTCTTCATTTTAACCAAGGAACCCTCCTTCCTTGGATTTTTTTTTGTCCTTTGTGGTGTTAGTGGGCTAAAAAACTTCAAGAAAAGGTAATAAGACATATTAATAGAAAGATATTCTACTGACATTGTTTCAAATGATACTTTCAAAAGTACATTTTGAAAAGATATTTTAAAATAATTCTTGAATTAATGGTATGACTTCAATTCAGTCCCCATTTTGAATATTTTCTTAATTTCTAAAAGAAGGAAATTCTTTGAAAATCAATATTTCCTTGACATAAGTATTTATTGGCCGATAGTGACCAAATATACATCTATAGGAGGTGAAAGTGTATCATCTAGAAAGCATTTCAAAAAGTTAACAATATTTACCACTAGAGAGAAAAAACAAACTTATCACTTCATATTTTTAATTGTAGAAATGTGATTTGGAAGCTACTATCTTTAAAGTTAGCTTCCAAAAGATTTTTTAGATTAAAATATAAAATTTGCAAACTACACATTGGTTGAAGTGATCAATCCTTCATCAATATGAGTTTTAATGAATCATTCCACCTTAAAACAACTAGCATGTCTATGAGGTAGTCTTTCAAGGAAGTTCACAAAACATATGAAGTACAAAATATTCTATATTTTCTTAGACAGAAGGTGTCAAAGGGGAAAATTTGCACTCCAAAACTAGTGCTTTGGAGAATGTAATTTGAAACTCCTATAAAAGGTCATTTTGCTTGCTTAATTATAATTATAACTTGACATTAACATTATAGAAGAGCATCCAAAAGTTCCTTGACACATGCACAAGAAAACTAAAAATTTGATAATGGACAACCAAAATATATATTCACAAAAAGCAATCTCAAAGACAAAAATTATAGGAGCTTTGGTAAACCAAGCAAAAGCATACCAAATTTTCTTTCTATTGGCATGATTTTGCTTGATTTGCCAAGGCCTCTATATTTTTGTCTTTCTATCTTACTTTTGAAGGGACTTATCTTGGTCATCTAAATTCTAAATCTGGTATTGTTGTGATATTGAAGTATCTTTTGATGCACTTTTTATGATAATAACTTCAAATTTTAATTAAAAAACGAATAAAAGGTTAAGAATGCATTTTGAAGGCCATTATATCGGTTGCAAAGTGGATGTTCTTACTATTGACAAAAAATCCTTTGTTGAACACCTTGTTGAACTTTAGATTTATAGACAATGTCTTATCATGCATAGACTTGAGATGAGTCCACCCTTCTCACCATTCATTAATTTGCCACAAAAATTCCCTCATGAAATTACATCCATGGAGTTCAAAAGACAATAGCTCTACAAGACTTGTGAGTGAAATGTGAGTCAATTATCAAGAGTAAATGATGTTGTCATTTGACTTGGTAACAAATCAATACAAATGGGGCTTGAGGGATAGATACTTTGAAAATAAAATTATAATCTAAGTCAATAGCTTTACTTACCTATAGGCCTAGTAGTGTAAAAGTTGTCATTAATCTATAGGCAATCAAAGATTCTTCCTAAGAAAAACCATAGAGGATTCCCATTTTAATTCAATTTTTACAAAGTTTTAAGGATAATAAGGTTTGTAGTGTATAGAGTACTTGCTACAACAATCCCATGGTTAGAATTGACATGTTCTAATTTTATTTTAGGACTATTAACAATTAAAACTCCCTTGCATCTTCTATGTGCTTCTGCTAACAATTATTTAACAAACGAAATCAAATTGTTATTATCGTTTTTTAATTCCTTAGATTCTCAATTCAAATCTCTACAATGAGGATTTAATCCTCAAATTGTGTAGTGTTTTGATAAAATTAGAAAGATTCAAAGTATGAGATTCTGGTAATTAAGGTATAAAATAAACTTCTCCATTTCACTTTGAAGACAAATATCTTACAATCTACTTGATGAAATAAAAAAAAGGAAATTCCACCCATTTGCATTCAGTTTAACTCCTAAAGGTTTTTGACTATGTTTTCACCAAAAACACTCCAAAATTGCCATTTCTAATACAAGTACTAAATTTTAGAAAAAAATCATTTTTGGACACATGTAACCATAAGATCTTGTAGTGCACTGGTTTGAAAAGATGTGGAAATTTTTTTAGAATTTTCCACCATGCAAATTGCAAGATATTAGTATTTGAATTGAGAAAAATCCTTTTCTTGTCCCTGCAAAAATCCAGGCAGCTGCACTTTGCATGGTCACATTTGTTTGAAAAATGTCCAAAATGGTGGTTACTCTTTGGATTCATTTTTGAATTCAAGTTGGCTATATGCTTAAAAATTTTCAGAGCATTTGAAATTGTCCAACATATAGGAAAAAATAGTAAGTAGAAAGAAGTAGAGAATGATTCAAAACACTAAATTGTTAAGAATTTAACTATAGAATTGAAAAATGCCAATCCCAATGGTGGTAATGTTGTAATAAACAATCCACACCCTTTTTTTTAATTTTTTCTTTTTAAATATTGAACATTGAGCTAAATAAATGACTTCAAAGTTTATTTTAGTGTAGAAATTCCATAACTACCCGCAAACTAAAACTCCTCATGAATTTCATCTCCTAATCAAAATGGAATGTTTCAGAGTTTTCCATGTATATATAAATCTAGAGAACCAATCTCAAATTTTTATTTTTTTCAAAAGTGATGTTTTAAGAATTTTTTGAGTTGCCCGCCAGGCACTAAAAATCACATATTATACAATAACTTTTTAATCATGCAGTCAAAAATTTATAGAAATTGTTGGACCTTAAAGCTACTCCTCAGAAAAATGTTGTGTGAAAATTTCAAAGAACTAAAACAAAAACTCTGCTTGTAATGAGCTGCCCAAAAATGCTATGTTCTCAAAAAAGCATGTTTAGTGCTTTAGGGGTTAATGCAAAATTTTATAATTTGTTATCTAAAAATAATAATTTTTTTCATCCCTATTCTTTACACTAGGAATAGCAATTGCCAAATATAGGGAGAAGAAACCATCTCATATAATTATAATCCTACATATACATGTACAAAAGTTATATGCTTATTTTTTGCATAATTAGAATTGGATTTTCCATTTCTACATATCATAACTATTCTATAGTTAATAATATTTTGAACCCCTCAAAGACTAAAAAGACACAATGTGTCCTTTTCAATTTTCAATGGCGGATTCTCACTAGGGTGAAACAAATCTCAATACTTTATAAATTAGGATCTTGTAGAGTAACAAGTTGACACACTTGTTGCGTTTTCCATTTTTCAAAATTTTAATGTGAGACATACTTAAAATTTTGTTTAGGAAAAGTTTTCTTGTAGAAAAAAGGAGCAAATATAACTTATTTTCAATGGAAGGAATTGTGGGGATGGGAAAAAAAAAATTGGAAATTTCTAGTCTTTACTCTACACAAAGAAATTAGGTCTAGAGAAAAGTATTTCAAATTTGTACTTTTAGTAATTTTAAAAATCCAAAGTTCAATCTAGTATAATTAAGAATGCAAAAATAATTATAATGATTCCAATTTTTTTGAAGATATTAAAAAAAATATGTTAATAATATAAATCATTTCATTTCAAAATAGATGCATGTATATAAATTTCAAATTTTTTGTAGGATCCAATTTGGTTAGTTTTGGCCTTCTACTCCTTCTGTTTGAAGATGTATACAAATTTGACAGAGCATTTTATTTCTCATTGAAAAAATACAAAATTTGCTTCAGACTCCAACACAATTATTTGGAAGGAGTAAGAAATCATTATTTATCTTCATATAACTTTTCTTCCCCAAAAGCTGTATTTTTTGCCTAAGAGTTTTTCATCTGAAATTATTGTAATCTAAAAATCCAATGGTCAATATTTTCCACAATTAATTCAATGCATATTAGACAAATTAGTCTTTCTTTTGTACGATTAAAATTACTGAATTCAAGCACGTCCATGTGCAAAAAGATATTAAAGTAGGCAATTTCAAAACCTCCATTGTCAAAATAATGTTAGGCCTTGAGGGGTTAACACGAATGTGTGCTTCATAGACAATCTAATATATTTGTAACTAATTTACGCTTTATTATTGCTACAATTATGATGGCCCAACCTTTATTTTCTAAAAATACTTCAAATTCATACTTTTGTAGGTCCAAACATCAACACTACCTATATATACTGACTTTCCTAGAAAATAATTTTGTTTCTTTTAATGCCCATGACAAAGATCAAATTAATCTCAAATATTTTTATTTTTATCTTTGTAAAAATGTGATTAGGAAGTTATTGTATTTAATAAGAGCTTCCAAAGATTTTTTAATAATATTTAAATATTTAAATTGAACAATTTAATGGCCAAAGTGCCCCTTTTTTTGTCAATGTGAGCTGGAATCAATCATTCCACCTTGAAATTCGTTTATGAGATGTTTTTTCTGTCCTTTGTGGCATTACATAAGGGATCAGAAACTTCAAGGAAGGTAACAAAATGTATCAATAGATTCATGCAATCTACATCTTTTGAAAATGAGGGTGTCAAACAATAAAACTTGTACTTCTAAAATGGTATCAATTTAGAAAATGTGATTTGAAATTTCTAAAGAGTCTATTACACACACTTCCACATGAAGTGACACCAAAAATCATCAATGCAAACATTCCTATTGAACTTTGGATTCATCTCACTCGTCATTCTACAAAAGCAACCTTATCCACCTTACTCCCTTCTATTTGCCTACAATACAACTTCCCTATTAGAGTCACATCTACCATGTTCAAAAGACAGTAGCTCGAATGAATTGTGAATGAAATAGTGAGTCACATGATAAGATGTAATAGTGTTGTCTCTTGACTTGGTAACAAGTGAGTACAAATGAGGATTGACGGGAAGATACTTTGGAAAAAAAAATTGTTTAATGTTTATACTTTTCATGAACCCGTAGATAAAATAGTGTAAAAATTGCCTCTATTTTATGGTTGAGTAGGATTAAAGGCATAGGCACATGTACAAAGAGCACACATGGAGAACATTACTGGTACCTCCTTTGAAAAGACATTATGGGATTTGAAATAAGGTAAACTCATTCATTTCCATCACCTTTTTCAATTCCACCCTCATGTACTTGCAATGTACATTTTTCCTCTAATATCCCACAGGTATAAAAGGGTAGAATTGAAAAGAATGCTTCACCTTAACCAAGAATGTATGCTATGTGAAGTCGCGACCTATAAATTTGTAGCACTCTTAATTCTACAACGTTGCTACAGATACTAAATAGCTGATGGATGATATAATCCATCTATATAAAATAGAAGTGTAAAGTCTCATCCTTAGAATTTTATTTGAAAGAGAAGGTCTTGCATGATACTCTGACCTCCAATGATTGCACTTGGGGGTTTTTAACCTCTAAAATTTTTTCATGTTTAGAGGCCCAAAATTGCTTCAAAATACCAGTCTCTAAAGCAAGGCTAAAATCTTCATCTATATTTATTTTTTAACAAATTAAACCGTAGGATCCTTTAGTTAATTTGTTACCAATTGTGAACTCATGATGCTTGGATTTTAAAAGAAGTATTTTCAACTCTTTCCAAATGGTTAGATTTCATCATTCAAACTTTTTAACCCAAAAATACATAGATCCTACAACTTGTAATTCTCCATAATATGTTGAAGGAAAATTTTGGAAATACATATAAAAAATTCAAACTAAAAATATTTCATATTTATCATACTTGAGTAATTTGCTAGCTCATTTTTCTTGAAATTAGATATAATGTAATCATAGAATCCTGAAGTTCATACTGAAAGTGAGCAACTCAAAAAGATTTAGATTATTTGACCACAAAATTTAGTAGATATTTAAGTTTGAAGTTTTATTTGGGTCAATGGAAAAAACAAGGCACCGCACTTTGAAGTATATTTTAGTGAGAATATTTTGAAATAACGACCTTTTGTGCTCAGTGAAAGACAAGAGAATTGAAAATGCTCATTTAAAAGTTTTCAACCTTTCAAGCATTTTTCAATTCATGGTAGTGCTTGCAATGGACGGTGGTCACTAAAATAAGAGTAGTATTTGTAAAAACACAAGGATGGGACACTTGTCTTCTCCTTGTATTCTTTAGATCTATTCTTTTCAAGGTAGATGTGACCTTTTTGAGGTGGGCAAAAATCGCATTGGTTGGTTGACTTTTCATTTCATGCCTAGCCCGAACCCCTAAAATGAGTTGTGAACTATACTACACCACTCGACTTAATCCCTAAAGACCCAAGGCCTTCTTTTTGCAAAAACACACTCAAAATTGCCATTTCTATGGCAAAAAGTAAAAAAATTTGAAATTATTTTTTTGCACATTTATCCACAGGATCTTACAGCTAACTAGTATGAAAATGTGTTTAAAGAATTTCAAAATTTTTGACTGCACAGATTGCAAGATATCTGCATTTAAAATGAAAAAAAAAATTTCAGCAATTATGGGACTAATTTTTCTACTTTGAACATTTTAACTTTAAATTTTTGCACTACAAATTTTTGAGCTTTAAATCTTTATGGTGGAGGATTGGGTTGCGGGTTTGGGGAGAAAAAAAATTCAAAAAAACTTAATTTTCATTATTAAAAAAGCTATTTAGTAGAAGTAGGTACAAGATAGAAGGAAAATCTAAAATATTAGTATCTCTTATATCAAATTAAAATGCACTAATTCCAATGGTGAGATTGTTCTAGCAAAAGAACTAAACCACATGGAACTTTTTTTTAGAAAAATTGTAAAAACTGCATTTATAAATGAATCCTACAAGTTATTTTTTTCAAGAAGATGCTTTAAGTGACCGAAAACTAAGATTGTCTATAACTTTTTCATAGCAAATCCAAATGGAATTAATCAAAGCTTTCCAGATAGACAAAAATATAATTTGTACAAAAAAAATTCAAGAAAAAATTCAAATTTTTGGAATTTTTTTTTGCTGCCCCCTCTCCCCTATTTTGAGCTTATTTGGGCATAACTTCTGTTCCTGGGCACCGATTGAAAATTAATATATATATTCCCACAAAGCTTATCAGTTTTTCTACCTTCCATAAAAGTTCAAAAAATTAGGACAAAAATTCAGCCCGTAGGTACCTGCCCAAAATCTCATTTGTCCCCCGAAGTGACAATGGTCCTTTAGGGGTTAAGAAAACCCCACAAGGTACAATATAACTTGTAATCTGATGAAACTTCCACCATTGGATTCATAACAAAGTCTATTTTCTAGATAAAAATTTTATTTTGAAAAAGAGACTCGAAAGTTGTGAACGGGCAGCTCAAAAAAGAAGGGTAACGACCAAAAGAAAAAGGTCGCTTCGGTCATTAGGAGTTAAGCAACTGACTCACAAGGTACCCAAAAAGATGGTTTCTACAGTCACTGGTGAGCCTGGCGTTATGGGGTTAATAAAAAATAGTTATGAAAACCAATCACTAATCATTCTACAGTGGACTTTGTACATTTCAAATATTAGCATTCAGTTCAAAGCAAGTCCAGATCCGGTTTGATCAGACCGGGTTTGGTGAACGAAAAGCAATGCCTCAACCGTAAGATAATCAAAGCAGCAACCCAGAAGCAGGGCTTCCATCTTATCTTCCTCCTCCAGACTCCAGTCCTCCTCCTCCTCTTCAGCAGGCCCTTGGACTGGGTCTGGGGTCGAGATGCCGAAACAGGCTGACGACTGACGCGTCTGCAACAAGATAAGCTCCAGCAGAGACCATGCGATTGAACCCACCAATTAAATGATTTTTTTATACTCTTTTTTTAAGAGTTTTATTTTTTAAGTTTTATTTTATTTTTATTTTATTGCTGGCAGATGAAGGTTCCAGCTTCCTCCACGCTTTGCAGACAGATCTGGCGCTTGATACGTGCCCAATGACATCCTGGCCTGGCAAGGACCCGCCACTGATTCGTTTTGGAGGGTGCACAGCGCTCCAGCACGGGATCCCGTCTCTTGCAGGCTTTCCCTCTGATTGTTGCAGACTGACGGAGGAGAGCTGTCCCCACTCAGCCAGTGCATTATTTGGTACAGATGGGAAATGCTCTGGCTAATGACACAGTAACTCAAAAAGGACGGGCTTCAGTCAATGTTGAATCTGTGTCATCCATCAGTCAATCAATCAGGAACACATCCAAAAACATGAGTTAAGTTGCTCCGCCTCGGTTGTTACTCTTTAACCTTCAAGTTTACACAAGTACTCAGCAATGTCCTTTCTTTACAGCTGCGAAACATATGTGAAATTGGGGTAAGAGTGTGAAAAAAATCTCTTCGCGAGGATTTGTAAGGAATATAATCGAAAACAGTGAGCGAGAAACAGAACAGTACTGGAATTTGGAATAAGATATTGGAAAATGAAGAGATTATATCGCGACATTGGGATTTGGTGCCAACTTGATGGATATCACAACCTACTCCAGCGAAGGAATCTTGGTAACTTCAGTGACGAATTAGTCAATGAAGGCAACTAACCTGTGCGAAGATAAGACAGTAATTACATAAGAGAGGAAGTAAAGTGAAAATGATAAAATCAGCGACTCAGAGATCCATCATTTGAGGTAACAAGCGTTTTATTATCAGGAAAGATTACATGCTGCAGACATGCCGAGGTACGTCAAACTAACTGATTTGAGTATCTCGCCAATCCTTGACAAACTAACTACCTGCACCTCCCTTTTTCAGCAAAGAAATTGAAAACACACAAGCTAATAGAGAAATCCAGTTATTTATGTAGCCATCTGGAAATTTCGCTATTGCATTAGCTGAAATCGACTAACTAAATAACAAAAAACACACACACACAAACAAGTGGTGCTTTCATTCCCGGGCAAGCCGTGCACAGCAAGCACGGTGAAATCAAGCACGCTCAAAATCAGCAACAAAACACGAGCAGCGCTTGAAAATAGCAAAGTCGACGTATCACCAAATCCGTCACACCGCAAACGCGTATTGTCTCGCTGAGGCTAGTATCGTGGAATAACCAAGGGAAACACCACTCCAGCCGTCAACGTCCAGAAACACTCCGTAACAAACACCAGCAGATGAAGCAGCAGTCGAAGAAGAATCTTGTCACATGTCGAAGCCCGACAGCTCCAAAAGAGCCTAAAACATGCCAGGTACATTCGGTGGAGACTCCACCCTCGATCTCCCGCTGACCCCTCGAAAATCCTCCGATATAATAGATCATTCAGCTAAGAAAGCTAGAAATTACAAACATGAATGCGCAGGGCGCAAAGGCAGGCCACCATTCAGCACCACCTATGAATCAACTGAGTATCACTGAAGAGCTTGACAACCTAAACTTGCTCTGTGACAAAATAAAAGAGCAGTATGATGAGTGATCTCTATCGTCGACAAAAAAAGCGCGACTTTAGTAAGAGATATCAGAATGATTCCTACAACTAATTTTGAGTGACTTGACTCTGATAAAAAAGGCCGTCAAGATCTCATGGATTCTAAAATGTCAAGTCTCCGAAGTGCACCAGTTTCACCAAAAGTGGCAACGGAGCTGTTGGCCAAGGCTGCATCGCTCATTCACATTGTCTCCAAACATTGAACTCTCGAGGGGGGGAAAGCGTCGCTGATGTCGGTATCATAGATCGTTTCTTAGTAGGACCGTCTGCGATGGCCGGGACACTCGTCACATATTCTCGCACCGACTGTGGAGAGTCGTAACCATCAGATGCATAAACGTGCTGCTGCTGCTGATCAACACACGATGTTTCACTATCTACAGAATCACTCAGTAATACGTCCCAGCTCATGTCAAGCTGCTGATCACTGCATGGAACGTTGCTCAGAAGATCATCCAGATCGAACGGCAGCTCGTCATCATACGATATTCCGGTGGCGTCTGATCCGGGGGAGCTAACGTACCTCGACTCACTCGCAGAAGACGACTCAGGGGGGCTCTGACAGGGACTGGATGATGATGTACTGCCACTTTCTCTAAAATGGAAGTGGTCTAAAACACCCGCACTGGGAGCCATGCGAAGATTCTCAGTTTCAACATTCGACGGAAGGTGCTTACGATCGATACCAGATTTGATTTTTACAGGCTCGACGAGGGAGTGACTTTTGTCTTTGTCGCCCCCAACCGTTTGTGCCTGAAGAGATTTCTGGTAAGCAATCTCCTGCAACTTCGCATCTAATGTGGAAATGAGCCTCCCACTGCACTTGTGTGCGGGTGGAACACCATTGTCATCCACAGATGACTGCTGTAACCCACCAGATAACACCCCCTGGTCGCCTTGCTGACGAGGAAAGTTGAGGCGCGCGTACTCGCCCCTTAATTTGTAAGCCGCTGCAGATGAAGACAATTCTCAATTAATCCTCCATATAATTTAAAAAAGAAGAGCAATAAGAAAACAATAATAAATATGACTAGGAATAAGAAAACATGGCAAACTAATATTTTAACGTACCCGTGTCGTATGCCAGTGCAGCCTCCTCCGCGGTGTCGAAGGTTCCAAGCCACAATCTCGTTCGATTCCTGGGCAGGCGGATCTCCGCTACCCACTTGCCCCAGTGTCTCTGACGAACGCCCCGGTACAGTTTGGTCCGGGGCACTCCTATCCGCTTCTCAGCCGCCGTCTTCTTCATCACCTGGGCCCGCGGCCCCAGGTCAGGACTCCATGACGTCCTCGGCAGATCCACGTCCTGAGGCTGTGGCTGAAACGCATACTGGAGCTGGAATAGTTGCGGTGTGATCAGGGGCGGAGCATATTCCAAACTACTCTGTGGAACATCAGGCTGCTGATGCGTCAAGTTACAAACTGCGCTACTGTAACCCCCAGCCTGTAAGCCGTACAGATTCGGCACTGAGAATGATGAATCGTTACTGGTCATAAAAGTGCTCGTCGCAAGACCCTGCGACCCGACATACGGAGGAGAAAACTGCGGTACTGATCCCTGATTCTGATAACCAGTAAACAGGATTTGCTCGCCTACCAACTCAGGTGTACAACTGTCATTTGACACCGGTGAGCCACATCCTAACACAGATGCAGTGATCTTCTCCTCAAACAGTAACATTTCATCGTCGCTCAACGCTGGAGCAGATGAGGGCTGAAAATTATTATTAAACATAAAATGAAATCTATCGTTTCCCTCCAAGGAAGGGAATCCACAACGACTATCAACAACGGAATCCCTCCCGCATGAGGAGACCCCACCACCGTCATGGATGGCGTTGTCATAGTAGAAACCTCTTGCCGGCACTCCATATCCAGGCATGCTGGTCAGACGATGTGCCACTGCTGCCATCGAAACTATTCGGAAACCTCCCTAGAGAGGACCGCTCTGTCTTCACTCGGCTCTTCAGACCTTCAACCAGACGTCGTCTCGCTCGTCACAGACTCACACCTAAAAAACAGAACTAACACATAATACTTTACAGTGTTCAAATACACTTGCCTGACAGCACAGACTGATCCAAACTACTTGCTATTCGACGTATAATACCACTCAAAAGATCCTCGCTAACTGACAGGAAGTAATAACGAAATCGTAGGCAATTCCTGAGAAGAGCCTTTAGAAATCACCAAGCCCGCCTACGCTTCGTGAGAAGATAGGACGGTACGCAAACGTCAGAAAGTTGATACCAACGAGAACCCCTGAAGCAGAAAATACAATGAACCACCAGCAGCCTGCATCGGCTAAGTTGCCAGCCGAAGGAACTAAAGGGACTGCCTAACACCTTCAAGACTGAAGGAAGACAGTACCTGCACCAGAAGAGTGCAAGGTGACTCAAAAACGAACCCTGACTCGCGATCACTGCCAGCAGTGATGGTGCGACCTGACTTTAAAACAAAATTAAAAACCAAACCAAAACCAGAAAACCGACGAACTACGAGCGTTGACGACAATTGCAAGAACCGACAGAGGATATAGACTCAACGACTGTGTGACTGAAGGTCGATTCCGAGTTTCCGAGTAGATCGTGTGAAGAGCAGTGAGTGAGCGCCGTTTCCGACTGTGAAGCTCAAACCGGAAGGGAACGATTGTTAACTGTGCCAAGGCAATATAACGTGTGCAGCAACGACGTTTGCTCTCAATCGCATGTCATCTGTAGCACCAGAAACAAATCCGTGCGCGCGCTCACGTAAATATCAAACCTTGCGTGCTCCGTCTCAAACTAAAAAAACCCAGTACAACAGCAAGAAGTGAGAGGACAATCCACCACAAGCCGCCAGTGTGTGTACAGTGCAAACGCCTACTCTAAAACTACTGGAGAGGTAGAAGAGATGCAACACTACAAGCGCCGTGACCAAGAAGCTCTACTAGACACACAATCCCCGAGTGCCGAGCCTGCCAGTGCGTGCGCAAGTAATCCGCGGAATCGCCAACCCCCGGATCTCCCACAACCGACGATCAACACCCAGCTGTGTTCCGTCCCACCGAAGTGACACAGAACCCAACCCAGTGTCGAAAGAAAGCACGATTGCGAAAGCGTGATCCGAGCTTGCTGTGCGAGTCCCACTTCCTACAAGCTCCGTGACTGGAAGTGCGAGAGGAAAGCGAGAAAGCGTTGGGAAAGCTAGAAAACGAAGAGAAGACTAGAAGAAATGAGTGTTGCGGAGTTTGCAAGTGGGGAGGCTCGGGCCTTATACTCCCGACCCCGTCAAGCTGCTTGCCTGCCCCCCGCGCCATCGCCCTCTTTCCTCGCAACCCTCTGGTTCGCCATTTCTTTTCCTTGATTAACGCGAATCTTTTTTCCCTTCATTTGAGATTAAGGTTGTTTTGGGACGGGCAGGGGGCAGGATGTGGGGGCGCTGGGCGCACCGTCAGGGAGGAGTTCGACGGAAGCTGTCGTCGCGTCCACGGCTCCGTCGACTGCACGTCTGCGACTGCGCGTGCTTCATGTTGGCTTCTGAGCCTTGGGGGTAAAAAGGAAGGTAAGGCGGAGAATTATTTAAGGTAGTCCGCTCTTAAAGTGACCATTTGGGGGGAAGCTAAAAGTCCTTGTATAAATTCACAGTATATTTTTCGTGGGAAGAAAAATGGAATTGGCATCTAATTCAAGCCGTTTCATATTTTTTGAACCTTTATAGAATTGGTTATGAATTTTTGAAGTTAAATCACAATGGTCATTAGAAGCGATCTGTCCACCTCATATGATGTATACTATTGTCCACTTCCTATGATGTATACTAGTGGTACATTGAAGAAAGAAAAATGTACCTCTATGTTAGTGGCTGCATTTTCTTAAGAGACAAGGAAAAGTTGCATCTAATTAATTTTGAATTGTGTTTGTTTGTTCAACTCTTATTGAATTAGCTTTTAATAATTAAAGGTGAAATTGATAGTTGCTTCAAAATGGTCAACAACTTCAAATGTTCATTTTGGGTTAGATATGTATGTGTATCCTTGAGTTAGTCAAGTGATAGCACCCGCCATCACCTATTGTCACTTCAATCATTTTTTTGGTTACAAGTTACATGCCTTTCTATTTTTTGACCACCATCGATGTGATTCTTGTAGACAAGTCATGTGGAAGGCAATTATAAGATAATTGTAGGAGGACCTTTGACTTGCCAATACATTTTAAAGTTCAATAGGGATGTTCTACAAAGTTGATTTTTGGTCAAATTATGTGCCAGCTACAGTTCATGTAATTCTAGTAGACAAGTCATGTGAAAGGCAATTAGTAGAGAATTGTAGACTTAGCTCACTTCTGTAGGAGGCCCTTTGACTTGCCAATACATTTAAAGTTCAACAAGGGACGTTCCGCAATGATAATTTTTAGTCAAATCACTTCACACGTAAATGGTCCTTCATAGAAATTTCAAATCAAATTCTCCAACTTGATATCTTTTGGGAGTACCAATTATTGTGCTTTGAATCTCCAAAGTCTAATCAAATTGTGTTTTACATGCCTTGATAAATAAAAGATAAAGATAATAGATGTACATTCATTTGGAATGACAATTGATTGTATTCAAAACCAATTATTGTTAGGAATGTTACTCAATTCGTGATGTCTCACACAAAGTTTTCTTGCTTATTTTGAAGCCCATGAAATCTTTATAAATGAAGTAATAATTTTTAATTCATACATTTTACATGTGCCTATGCTTTGTGCCATATTCAACCTTTATAGTTTACAGTACTAGTCATAGAAATATGTAAAAATACAAACTTAGATTGGAAGGGTTTTTTTCAAAATATCTACCTCTAAAACTTCATTTGTATTCACTTGTTACCAAATACGTGACAACGCCATCACTTCTTATCACTTGATTTACCATCTCACTCACAATTCATGTAGAAGTATGGAACTATTATCTTTTGAACACCATGGATGTAATTTCTGTATGAGACGAGTGACTTGTCCATCAATCCAACATTCAAGAAGGATATTCTCCAGTCAAATTGTATTTATGTCGAATACTTCATAGATAAGTAAATGTGAGTGACCATTCATAGGATCTTCAAATCACATACTCCAAATTGATACCTTTCATAGAGTGCAAGTTTTGTCCTTTGACACCTTCTATTTATATTTATTATAGAGTGTGATTCTATGGATTTGTTTTTTTACCTTCCTTGAAGTTTATTAACCATTTAACATTGTAGAAGACAAAAAAATGTTCAACGGATGAGGATTTTGTTGAAATGAGGAATGCAACTATTTGTCATATTAAAGCATGATTTTTTAGTGCTTACGTTCTAAAAATATGTCAAGTCAATTCAAAGTGGAATGATTCATTCCAATTCACATTAACATAGAAGTTGTCACTTTGACCATTATGTAGTTTGGAACTAAATATTTTATTGTAATTAAAAGAACTTGGGAAGCTTGTAGGAAATATAGTAATTTTCAAATTACAATTTTACAATTTCAAATATAAAGTCATGATGTTCTTTCTTCTATCTATAGAGTTTGTTATTTTTGTAGATGCTTTCTAACTAATTCATTTCAACTTCTATAGATTTAGAATTGGTCACTTTTGACCAATAGGCACCTACATCAAAGAAATATTGATTTTCAATGAACTTTCTTCATTTAGAAATTAAAAATATCCGAAATGGAGACTTAGCCCAAATCACACCTTATAGTGGAGTTTATTAAAATTCTATAGAATTGAACTTTAAAATAAAATCATTTTCTATCAATGTAACGGAGAGAAGCAATTTTTGGCAATTTTGAGTGCTTCTAAAGCATCCATCCATCCATTAAGAAAATCTCATGCAACATAACTTTTGGTAAAAGTTAGGATGCAAGGGGGGACATTTCTGGGAGTTTTATTAAACTTCAAAATCAAAGAGTCACTCAAATTTGATTTCTTAGCTAGAGACTTACCAAATTTCCAATTGTCTCTTTATAGAACAATTATAATTTAGGGAATTTAGGAATTAGTAGTTTCCTTCAAATCATATTACCAGCACAATGTAAGATGTAATTTTTAGCTGAAATATGTAGAAGCACACTCATACATTCACATGACTTAGAATGCCATAACGTTCATGCCATAGTGATCACATGTTTGTATAATATTAAAAAGCAATTAAGTTCTTCAAAGAATTTTAATTTCAAAATTTGTTGGCAGCGCAAATTTGATCTTTAGTGGATTGATGAAGATACTTATATAATTGGTTAGAATATTACTAAAAGTCTTTCAAAAGGGGACATTTTTTTTCACTTGCTAAGGATAGATGTTTGTCTCCTATTTTGAAATGATCAATTATGTTTTGTAATCTTCTATGTTTTATTTGGGATTTCTCATATTCAAATATGGATCAAAATTTTCAAATAGATAATCGTTCATGGTATATAATTTTTTTCTCTTGGTGAAAATTTTAGATAAACGGTCTAAATTATTCTCTTCATAGACACACTCATAACCCTATTGCAGTTTAGAGGGATCTGCTAAATATTGCTACAAATACGGTTGAAACATGTAGAATATAGATGAGATGTGATATGTTCATCTAAAACTTAGCAATATCATCTCACGAGTGATTTCATTCATTCTAAAATTTATTGCCAAGTATCCCTTCAATAAACTTCATAATGTTGGGCTTGCACCAAATTTGTCACCAAATTTTCCTTTTCAAAGTTTTGTGTAAGGCATGTACATCCATTATCAACACTACCCATAATGTGCCATCTATATTTGGATAAAAACGCTTAAAAAAAACTAAACATGGATTAATCAAGATGTACACAATTACTAGTAGAATTGTAGTCTTGGTAGACTAGCCAAATGACCCAAGGTTGGTCTTAAGAAGTAGGTCACCTTCTTAATGAAGCTTGTAACATGTCAAAACTATTTATAGAGGTGGGTTGTAAGCATCTGTGAGTAGGTTAGGCCAACTAGATGGTATAGACCGCTTCAATTGAATCGAGTTGGTAAAGAATTTTTGACTGATGGCTGCCGTACACTCCATGAATAGTTTGCCATTAGTCCATTTCCATCTCCCTGGATCATATTGAATGGAGTGGATAGCCCCTGCAAATAGAAGGTGGGGTAAGCGCCTTTGCCATGGTATGAAAGTCTGCCCCCAGAAGGATGCAACATTTATATGGTCTATATGGCACAATGCCATTGCAATCAACTTGTGGCGGACACAAATTGCTCCTGGTATTGACCAATCTTGTGAATGTTGTAATTTTAGAGCCATAGAAATCCCTATCCACAGATTTTTTGAGTGCCCTTATGTCCAAGAAATTTGGGATTATGCATTGTCAAGTATGCACCACTTTCGCTGTGCATCTCCATCATGGGCCTCCATAGTAGACTTGATGCGACCCAATGTATATTTGGTACACTTGT
Organism: Neckera pumila; assembly: GCA_963969595.1. Lineage (NCBI taxonomy): Eukaryota > Viridiplantae > Streptophyta > Bryopsida > Hypnales > Neckeraceae > Neckera > Neckera pumila. The sequence goes on along the minus strand of OZ018415.1, from coordinate 20,900,935 downwards.
CCCCTGAATGTTTCATAGATTCCGCATATTATAGACACTTATTCGTAGGGCTGCCCTTTGGCTTTGCTAGATCTCACATAACCACATGGTTTTTGCGCAAGATTGTTGGCCCACTATTCTTTTCCAAAAATCACTATGGAATGCTTTCCTTGACTCAGGTCGAGCGGCCTTACTCAAGACTAAGCTCCCCACTTGTCGTCAGCTTCAACATTCAGATAGAACTTGGTCTAGATTCACTAAGATTTGGCTCCAAACTCTAGTTTTAGCGACTAGTGTTCGCTACTCAGCTCGTTGGAGTAAAAAAGGCCCTCCCCTCTGCTCCTTCATTTGATTCTTTGTTTTCTTTGACTCTTTGCTCGTCTTCTCTTCATTTGTCCAGCCTTTGGCTTGGCAGTTACTCTAATTCTCTTAATACAATGGTTTCCATTTTTTATAAAAAAAACCCCTAAAAAAACAACTATTTATAGATTAGAAATTTACAAAAAATTTACTTCAACAATTTTACGTTTGAACAAAAAATGGTCTAATTTTTTATAAAAAAAATAAGTCCTATAATAAGTCTCAATATGTATTAATCTATATAACCTCAAGTGGGTGTATATACATGTAATATATCTGTACAAGTATAAGCCCCTGGCTATTATAGATAGCAGGATTTGAACCTACACCTTCAACATTGAAGGTGGCCATTACCTAATATTTGGGCACTTGGTCCCCTCACCTCTTGCACACACAAAATCTTGGCTAAGAATTTATTATTTGTAATTCATTTGTCCATCTACTATTCTAGCCATAAATTAGAATTGTCATGTAAGTTATAAAGAACTTAAAGACAGGCAAGCTATATGACCCCACATACTTGAAAAAACAACAATACAAATTTAGAATGTATTGAAGAAGTTACTAGTGGCAATCAACATTTATTGGGCAAAACAGGAATTCTAAATCAAACTCTTTAGCCAAAGTGCAACCCAAATTAAGCTTGACTGTAAGCAAAAAGAGGCACAACATTAGGAAAAAAATGAACCCTGGAAGGGGCTGCTTCGTAGTGTAAGCTTCCCCTCTAGGGAACTCAAGGGAACTCAACAGTGATTTACAATTAAAAAATATTAAAAAAATATTAAATATTAAAATATTAAAAAAATAATAATAATAAATAATAAAAATAATAAAATAATAAAAATTGTAATGATTGCAATCTGACATGGCATATGTAGTGCCATGTCAGATCTGAAAATTTTGTAATTTTGAATTTATTTTAATAAAAAAAAAATTTAATGTTTTTTTAAGCAGTTCAGCTGCACTGTTCCCTGCTGTTCCGCGCTGTTCCGCGCCTGCAGTTCGCTGTCGCAAATTTTTATTTTTATTTTTATTTTTTCGGCTTGCGTTCCCTGCGTTCTCAGGTCTCACGGCCTCTTCCAGGGTTCAACTTTTTCCTAATGCCTAGCACAAAGTTTAACTTTAAAACTTTGTAAGCTATTGTAGAGACCAAATTAGCTTGAAATGGAACTCTTGACTATTGAGTCAATTATTGTTTGATCTTCAAGGCCTGTAATTCTACTAGTAAATCAAAACATGAAAGTCCCTAAGAATTACTTTGTTTGTTTTCAATACACCGAAAGATAGTACTTTAAAAAAATCATATTTGATTCATACAATGTTCAAATAATGCATACTAAAGTGCATTGGAATCCTCTTTTAGTTGCTAAGAAGATCCAATAGAAATAATTTATGTTTAATAATAGCATCTATGTTTTGTTGTAACTATTGCTAAGTCATATCAACGAACTACGTGAATGGGTCCCAATGGGTGAAGTGAACAGTTTTGACAAGAGCGGGAGAAAACAGCATTTCAAAGCATGAGTGAAGGTTGTAGGAGAAAAGACGTGCCCACATAAAAGAGCTCAATTTCAATTTAGATTGTCTGGGTATGCGCATCAGCATACTTTGACTTGGAAATCCTCCGTGCATTTCAAGCAACCTCCAAGGCCACCACACAGATTGTTGTCTTGTGTTGAAACCAGTGTTCCAAAGAAATAACTTATTTCAATGTGTAACTTAAGTTAGATCTAATGAAGTCATTAGGATTCGCTATTGGACTTCGATTTAAAGACTTGAGTACCACTCAAATTTAATCAAATAATTATACAACCGATGAATACATTCCTGATTTTCTTAGCCACTTGCTCTCCATGCGTGTCTCCGCTTATTACACTTGTAATCTATCTACCATTTGACTTGGCCTTTACGCCATACTATTCCATTCCAAAGGGCGTACAAACTCGCTCTTGATATTTTTCTCAGAGCTCAAAGCCTGCGATGTGGCTAAAAACAACTGAACCCTGCCACCATCAGAATCATTCAGAAACACGCTTCCAGAGGCATCCAGGACCTCCCCAAAACATGCACATTCCTCGAGGTTTATGTCCCTTTTGGGGGATTAAGTGATTAGTAACAATGACTTTGATATTTTGATCGATTGATTGATTGAATGAAAAAAAAATCAGCTGATGATATAGAATAAACTTAAGGATAACTTAACACAACACCCCCTGGGTAGCCTCGAAATTCACACAAACTTACGGTCAGGAATCAAGGTGCTCCACGCAACCGTACGAACAAAACGCGTCCAAAGTGGCAGACTCAAACGTGGCTAATCAAATCATCAGACACGCGCAAGTAGTACTTCATACATCCTTGAATTATGGAATTATTTTTAAACGAGCAACTGCAAATCGTAACCTGTCATCAATTGGTAGTGAGTTTTTTTTGGTAGGACATTGATGCTCATAACAAAAACATCACACAATATCCATCGTTCAATTGGCATGCATACGGTAGTCTACTCTTAAAGCGACCATTTAAGCCTACCTAACTCATCATTGACAGTCATAGATATTTCAAAAAATACGTCACTCATTTGTAGGTCGGACCACCTATACCTAATCACTTAAGTAACTGTGGCACAGATGGTGAACAATTGATTTTGATGGAGATTTTTCCCATGTAGGGAGATAGAAAATTTTGAGATTGCAAAATTTCGAGATCTCTTTTTCAAAACTGTAATTTCTGTGAATTTTGGGAGCCAAAAAGTGTTCCGAACCAGTAACCAATCTCCGGAGTCTTCCAATTCCAATCATTCAAAAAATAGCTTCTTATTTTCTTCTTTCTTGCTATTTTTAGCATACTTTTGGACATATGTCATGATCTATTAGTCCCAACCTTAAAAAGAATAATAAACTCGTTCTAAACCTTGATTGGAAATAGTGGCACCTATAGGTTGGACATTGATCCCTGGTTGGAAATGGGTGGTTAAATTTTAATCAAATCATCAGACACATGCAAGTAGAACTTCATACATCCTTGAATTTGGAATTATTTTCAAATGAGCAATTGCAAATCGTAACCTATTATCAATTGGTGGTGTTTTTTTGTAAGACGTTGATGCTCGTAACACAAACATAACAATGACCATCATTAAATTGGCATGCATAAGGTAGTCTACTCTTAAAGCGACCATTTAATCCCACCTAATTCAACATTGACAATTGTAGATATTTCAAAAAATACGTCACTCATTCCTACAATAGATAGAGGTCACATTTAGAATACGGTCGCTTTTAGAGCAAACTACCTTACAATGGAATTGAATCTGTAAAGTGAGAGTTTACGGTCACGTTTGATGGTGAATAAGTATAGTGTTGGATTGTATTCCTACTTGTAGCTTTTATAGAAGTTAATTGCAAAGTTAATTGCCTAGAATAGGCTTGATTTGTGTGTCACAAGAGATTTGTTGCTAGCAAAGCATTCAACAACATTACTTTGTGTAGCCCCTATTGTTTGTCAATAGTTATCATGTGGTTATCACTGTTTTATGGATTTGCAAGTTAATTACAATTTATCGCATCATTACAATGCTTTACTTTGCATTGTTATTGCATTGTTACAAAACATTATTTGCAATTGCATTGTAATGATGCAATAAATTATAATCAACATGCAAACTTATGAAATAACAATAATTACATGATAACTATTGACAAACCGTAGTGTCTAAATTTTGTGATGAAAGCTAATTTCAAGATCTTGCAATTATTTAAATTAATTTTTTTTTTAAAATAATTCCATCCACACCGAATTTTGAAGAATCCTTTGAAATTCAAAGATTCGATTTTATCCACACATTTTCAAAGCTTCTTGTATTGCTTTTCTAATATTTGGACATCATGGATCTTCATAACTATTAACTAATACTATTCTCTAACTCTAAAAAATATAAGATTCTTTTTGCTTCTTTTGAATTAAAAAAATGGATCTATTAGAATTGGCTTTGATACATTAGTAAGTTGAAAAAAAAAATACAATCAATCACAGAAAAAAACTACATCTAAAACTAATGGTCAAAAAAATGTTGTGAAAATCACTAAAATGCAAACTTCAATCAGTTTTAAATTGAATTTTGAATTTACAACTAAAAACCATTTTAGTAAATATTAAATACTTAGAATGGTAAAACATACCATATAGAAACAATCTAGAAGTCATTTTTCACATTGTTTTTAGAAGTTATCAAGAAAAAGATCTCATCACTACAAATTTAGGCTATTCCAACCATTTTTTTAAATAAATAATCATTGTTCAATAATTGCCCAAAGTTTATGTTTTGAATTTGAAGTTTCAAAAAATGAACGGATTGTTTCCTTTATGCAATGGAAATTGTCCATGTGTTTCAAGAAAATAAAAAAAATAAAAAAAATGAACCGACTCATCTTACACCGATTCTCCTCTTTTCTAGGGGGATTAATCCTACACAAAATGTTCAATTAAAACAGTGTGCAATTAGGGAGGGATTAAAATCATTAGTACTACTACCGAACTGAACCTTTGGGATGAAGGACGGATGATCTGGGACGCGGGGGACATGAGACGTGCGGTGCGGATGGATGAAGATTTTATATTGCGTCTCATCCAGTGCAGGCCTGCAGGGCGACAACTTCAGTCCCCTCACTGTGCTCCGTCAATTTCGTCGCCCTGCCTGGCATCGCCTAAGGGGACGAAAAGTGTCCTCACACAATTTTGAAGTGCAATTCAGAGTGTTGTAGCTTTTGCATCCGATGTCCAAATTCAATAAAATTTGTTGAGAAAGTTGCGTTCTTTCATCCAGTTTATGTGGTAAAATCTTCAGATCAATCCAAGATGTATTGATTTCATGAAAGCCAATCAAAGTTCACAGGTTCAATTTGAGTTCAGCAAATTGCATTTGAAGGCTACAACTTTGGGGGCTTATATCTCCTTCATACAATGTTCCTTTTAAATAAAATTTGTTGGGTTATGCTCCCCTTGAAGTCTTATTATTGTGGTAAAATTTTCATGTCAATCCAAGTTGTTTTGAATAAATGGGAGTAGTTCAAAGTTCAAAATCCTGACATTTTTGGATTACAGTAACCTTTGGCAGCTTGAATCTTCTTCATACAATGTCCATTTCCAATTTAAAAAAATCTAGAAAGTTGCGCATACTAGTCTAGTTTATGTGGTTAAAATTTCATATCAATCCAAGAAGTAATGAGTGACTAAGAAGCATTTTAGTAGAAGGAGGTTCATGCCTAGATGTGTTTTTTGCAACTTTTCTTGCTATTTTTTGACATTTGCAAGCCATTTTGCAGATATAATGAGTCAATTCAATGATATTTTTCTTTCACTAATGTGATTGTATGCTAGTTTTGAGTCACTTTATAGTTTCAATTTTTTTTTCATTTGAGTAGATTTAGAAATCGAATTTCACCTCCAAACTTATTTTTAGGAAAATTTCAGCATCTTTTTTCAACACTAAAACATTATAATCTTGCAATCTATACGGTCAAATAACTCCAAATTTGATATTCGCCATCTACAACACATACAGTACAAGATTGTATAGTTGAGATCTCTATAACTTAGTGACATTTAAATCTATAAGACTTCAAAGGTAATGATGTTTTGGAACTCAAACGGGCCTTAGGCGATGAGGGGTTAAGTTTACTACTCCCTATTTTAGTTACTCCGCTTTGTAACACAAGAAGCCTCTTATTTTTTGTTCTATTTCCTTTGAAAAGTATCCTTGTGTTCCATTGAAAAACAAGTATGCCGTATTCTACATCTCATTAAGTAAAAACTAAAATTTAAAAATAATAAAAAAAAGACTTGTTCGCACTTTGTGTTAGAAAATGATGTTAATTCAAAGTTACCTAGTGCAAATGTCATGTCTTTATTGATTTCACTCTTACAAATCTTCACTCTGATTGTGAACATGCACCATCTCACAAACTAAAAACTATAAATAATAATAAAAGACTTATTTACACTTTGTGTTAGAAAATGATGTTAACAAAGTTACCTAGTGCAAATGACGTATCTTGAATGAATTCACTCTTGCAATTCTTCACACTAACTGTGAAGACACACTATCCCATGCAAATGGGATGTACATGATGAACAATGTAGCATGTCGGTCATGTAGCATGTAATGATGTTGGTTTCTTGCAATCGGATTGGTAGAATTTGATGGCCTTTTTGACTTTTAGCCCAACAATGTGAAGTATCCATAACAATAATAATAATAACCAATCACAATTATAGCAACAAATGGTTGCTTGGAGGTGCCCATCTTATCTTTAGAATTATTTTAATTTCCACCCAACTTGCCCCCACAAATCTAGTGCTCTTTTTCCTTCCCCACTTCTTACTAGTCTAGGGACTACTTTCATAATGATGTGAACGCTCCTTTCCTCATATCTAGTCTTTCTATAGTAAGAGCCGTCTTCTAGACCTGAGAAAACGGTGATTGCACGATTGCATAAAGAATATAAATTGTTATTGGTTGGGGACGATCTCATGGGCAAAGCTTTTTGCAGGATTGTCAACACCAGTAGGTTCGATGATTTGTTTTCACTGCAATTGTCATTGGGCCGGCCAGCAGCCCACAATCTGCAGGGCACCAAAACAACTGTACATGTACAGGACATTGAATCAGTTTGAAAGCATACAAATTTTGAATTTAAATGGTCACCGCTTTGAATTGAATTGAATTGGATTGAAGTGCAGACTTGCACGAGGAGGAGACGGTCTTGGTTGGGGCACCTAGAAATAAGTTACTGTCGAAACGTGGTGACCAAGGTTCACATTATTTGGCTACGAAGCTACTGCTGCCAACATGATGAGCTTTGCGCATCATAAGGTGACTACACCTGGAATCAACCAAATAAGCAAAATTCAGCATAGTTGCCATTTTCATATTGCCATTTTTTTTCAAGGATTTCGGATTCTCTTTGAATGCATTTTTTGGACAATGTATGAATGAACTATGAATATGCAAAGTTTTGGAAATTTTAAGTGTTTTTAGAATCGATCCTAGACTCTCGTGACTAGTAGGATATTAAATTTTAGGCAAGAATCTATAGGGAGGTGGAGGTGGGGTGGGGGTAGCCCAAGGGATTGAAATTAGTTACCTTACTTTGACACTGTTCCTTGGTGCCTAAACACTCCTGGAAAAAAAGTCCACTTTTTCTTACCAATGTTGTTTGCTACTCATTTGAAATTGTAAATCTTATATACCATTTGTTTGAAAACCCATAGTTTCTAGTGCATGCTTACAAACAATGTGGTTTATGGAAATGTGAAAGTCAAAAGATCAATTTCAATTGTAGAAAGTGGAAGTGCACTTGGACGTGTTCTAGTATGTTGTTTATCCCCCTAGGAGACCAAATGGTCATTGAACAACCAAATGAAAATTCAAGTAGGCTCCTACAAAGTCAATTTTGAATGGGTCTTTATGAAATATTGACATAGGATGGGACATCTAATTTCTCCTACACATGAACACAATCTTTTTTCCAATCAGGTTTTTGGATCATATATTATGCCACCTACAATTTTTGAAGCAAGGTGGGCAACTTTGAATTGCATGTGCAAAATTCTTCGCCAACTTTGAAATTGGGTGAGTTTATAACATGTAAGATGCAACTATAGAAAGACAACCTCATGTATTGTGCAAAAATCACACCGGCAAGAAGTTAAAAGTCTATTGACTCTATTGGGTAGGGTGGAAAAAAATTCTTCTAACTTTAAACGTTATACTTTTTCAATTCTTGTGATCAAAGTTTTCAAAAAAAAATATTTTTTTCCATTTCTTCAAAAAAAAATTGAAAAAAATTTCACATGTTCCTATGGTTAAGTAGTCTAATACAAATTTGTACAATTGAACATCAAAAAAATAGTTCATTATTTCAATACAAGTTCCCAAATTTTTTCTTTTGCAAGGCATACAATTGGAATGCTTGTGCATTACTCAATGACCACTTTTATTATATTCATGGCTACAGGAATCAAAGAATTTTTTCCCTGTGTAAAGCAAATATATAGATGAAAAAGCTATATATTTTTAAATACTATTATAGAAGAAAATGTATGTGTACTTCACTAATACTTGATATCTATATCAAAATTTGACTACGGTTCTTAAAATGCAACAATAATCTAGCTATTTTGGCCCTCCCTTCAAAAAAAAAAAATCTTTTTTACAAACATTAGTCAGCAACATTTTTTTTCTTGTACCCAATTGGCAAAATATTTGGGCATAAAAAAACACTTCTAAAGATATGTTTGCATTTGGTGTTAAAGAGTGTTACTACCATGATTTTGTTTTGGGAAGAAGTGCTCAAGTAGCAATATACAACATACAAGAACTATTTGGAGTCAGGGGTGATGTTTGCACTTGATGTGAGGGTAGTAGGAACGAATTTAGACCTACTTTTGGACTAGGTTCACATTGCAAATAAAACCCCTACCACCACCAAGTGCGAACATACCTTATAAGTTAGTCATGAGAGAGTGGCGAATCCAGAAGTGGTTTCTGAGAAGTTTCAGGTGCATTTTTTATAGAGGAAATGGTGGTAGGAAAATAATGGTACAGACTTTGGAGAAAGTTCAAAACAAGTTCCTAGTGAAGTAAAGCACTTCCTGTATTCATTGAGGAAAATTTAACTAAAAAATACAATTGAAAGTTCTTTGAAAAGTCTGTACAGTACCTTTTGACCATCTTCCGGAGGAGAAATATTCCACCAATGCATTGCTGCCACGCAAGGCTCCACATCACCAATTGTTGATCGTGGGCATTACTGACCAAACAAAAGGTGACACGTAAATTCCATAAAATTAAATATTAAGTTGCATAAGATTCCGGTGGCCTGAACTGTAGTTGGCAGCAGTCCTTCAATTGTGGGCGCCAGTGAGGCTGAAATTTTTTAGGGCGGGTTTACACTACACAAAATAGTGAAATTAGGTTGCCCCACACCAATTTCTCACATCTAATACTTTCAGACATGGTCAACTATAGTCTGGGGCAATCTAATTTCACTATTTTGTGTAGGGTCCAAGATGAAATCCAAGAAACTCTAAAATCAAGCAATCCTATGGGCTGATTGTTTGTTGAGTTGGAAATTGTTTACAATAGGGGTTGGTTCAAAATTTGTTCCAAGGAGCTACTTGGATCTAATTAGGAATTTGTTGAGTTCGAAATGAGGGCACCCTAAACCCATGAACTCTTTGTTTTTGACCCTAGTATAAATCCACCCTTAGTTGGATCTATGGGACTCCCATTCCACCATCGCTCCGTAGAATTGACCTACCATGGACTGCACATGGAAGCTGACCCTAATCCCTATTAACCCCTAAAGTCCCATTGTCCGCCCGGGGGACAAAACAAATTTTGGGCAAACTCCTACGGCCTCACTATTCATCATGATTTTTGAAACATTTGGTGAAGATAGAAAAAAATATTAGCTTTCTAGAAATATAATTTTTATTTCAATTAGTATCTGAGAGCAAAAGTTATGGCACAAAAGGTCCTATTTAGATAAAATTACAATCTATGAGAGCAAAAGTTATGGCATTTCGGTGAGTTTAGGATATGTTTTCGTTCATTCATTGTTTAAAATCTGCACTCATGGTCCTTTAGGGGTTAAACAATAAACTTTTTCCAAATACAAATTCTTTAGGTGTAGAAAATTGGGTTGCCTTTGAACCACTGTACGATACATTAGCTGAAAGTCCTCTCCCCAAATTCTTGCTCAAACACATTTTGGACATAGCACCAAAAAGCATATCTCCGAGTTTGACGAATCTGATATTCCATTGTTACTCAACTTTTCATTATAAGAAACTTGTGGGGGATTTTATGCAAGTTTAAGTGACATCCACTTGTTTCTATATAAACAATAACGTAACTTACATCGAGATAGTGTTTGGGATGAGGAAGCCCTCCCATAACTTGTTGAAGGTTCCTCATGATACCATAATGCTATAGTGACTACTTCTATTGAAATTGTTGTTGCCTAACTAAATGAATACAAGTACACAATATTATTGAGGTGTTAACCCCTAAATGTTTTTTATTATATTTTCACCAAAAATGCTCCAAAATTGCCATTTCTAGTACAAGTACCAAATTTTAGAAAACAAACATTTTTTGGACACATATAACTATAGGATCTTGTAGTACACTGGTTAAAAATGTTGTGGAAAAAATTTCAGAAATTTCCACCTTGTAGATTAGAAGATAATAGTGTTTGAATTGACAAAAATCCATTTTTTGTCCCTGCAAAAATCTGGGCAACTGCACTTCATAAGGTCACTTTTGTATGAAAAAATGTTTAAAATGGTGGTTACTCTTTGCAACGGTGCTAGTATGTGAGCCCAAGAATGTGAGCTCATGAGCATTGAGCCTACAATATAGGTACCTATATATATTACAAATACCCATATTACAGGTGTTTATGATACATACACCTTCTATAATGTGTGTTATCTATATTATACCTTATAATTATAGACGATTTCTATAGTATATACACCTATACTATAGATGTGTAGTATTCTAGGCTCATGGGCTCACACTCCTATGGTCACATAGTAGCAACCCTCTTACTCTTTGGATCCATTTTTCAAGGCAAGTTAGCTACACGCTTGAAAAAATTTAGATCATTTGGAATTGTAAAACATATAGGAAAAAAATTGTAAGTAGAAAGAAGTAGAGAATGATTCAAAATACTAAATTGTTAACCATTTATTTAAGGAATTTAAAAATGCCAATCCCAATGGTTGTACTGTTGTGATAAACAATAGACACCTAATCACTTTATTCTTTTGCAAAAATATGGAAAATTGAGTAAAATAAAAGACTTCAAAGTTTATTTGAAGTAGAGATTGCATAAGTACCCATAAACTACCCTAAACTAAGAGTCCTCATAACTTTTGACTCATTAATCAAAATGGAATGATTCAAAGCTTTCCACGTATATATAAATCTAAAGAACCAATTTCAAATTTTTATTTTTTTAAGAAGTGATTTTTAAAGAAGTTTTTTGGATTGCCCGAGCTGCTCGCCGAATGTTGAAAATTACATATCATGCAATATCTTTTGACTAATTGTACAGTCAAAAGTTATGAAAATTGTTGGACCTTAAAGCTACTCCTTAGAAAAATGTTGTGTTAAATTTTCAAAGAAGAAACATGAAAACTCCATTTGTAGTAAGCTGCCTAAAATTGCTATATTGCCAAAAAAATGTAGTTTGGTCCTTTAGGGGTTCATGTTATTGAAGTGTTAAGTAACTAGGGAAAAGTAATGATATTTTCATTTGTGATCAAACATTTGATCATCGTGCCAAAAAATGTTAGATGAAATTCTAGCCAATCATTTTACATTCATATTTTTATAAAAATGCAATTTACAGGTGAAGTGGATTGTTGAAGTGAAATGCTTTGACATTACCCAAAAAAATTATAATTTATAAGTACTTTTTTAATTTCAACTATTGAGTTTATTTTGATTCATAATATATAACATAACTTCTTTTTATGATAGCCTCAAATTAATTGTAAAAAGAACATTTTATGTCACATCGAAGCCTTGTGTAAAATCCTTTGGATCTGTAGAGGCTAACTAGTAGATGTCCGAGGTATGTTTTGAGTTTCAAAAAACTTTTTCAAGACAAAGAAATTTCTTTTAAGGTTTGATAAGTATTAAATTTTTATTTTCAAATTGTAACCATAGGATTTTAACCTGCCTAAAAGAAAAAGCATCTACAAGGTAGATAGATAATAAATCTTTTCAAACATTCTTCATAGGAATTATATTGAACAAATGAAGTAAATCCAAATATGCTAAAAAATAATTTTGCATATATATTCTTCATCATTGAATGTAACTAGCATGGTCATTTGGTACTTCATGAATTTTGTACAAAGATATTTCAACAATTCATACAGAGATGAGGAGAAAAAGTCCTTGCAAACTAAGTGAAGATTTTACATTTGAATTTCTATTAAGTAGTCATTTATTTTGCCTAAAAAATCTCCAAATCCACATTCTCCATCTTCTCTAAGTAAGGCCATATTTGTTATATTGAGACTTTTTGCAGTCTCATTTTTACTTTTGACTCAAAGATAAAACGTTATAACTAATCAATTTCAAGATTATTTGGTAAGTTGAGACTATAATATATTAATATATATAAAAACCTTTGATCGCCCAAAGGTTGTAGTCTCACCTTATCGTCGACTTGACGATAGATCACTATAACAAGTTTAGGGTTGAAGTCGCAAAATGTGCAAATTGTCTCATTTTAATGGATAAGGCCTTTACGAGCCTTTGTGGATTCAACTAGATGTATTAAGAATCCCATGGGGAAAAAACCACAAAAATATCACATATGGATTGAATGACTATACTATTTAATCATGATCAGAGGGATAAAATTTTACAAGTTGTTCAAAGTTTCTAATCATATGTTAATTGTCAAGCCTCAAAATTAAAGTCATGTACAATAATGGGACAAAAGTATTGTTGCCTCCTTTTGTTTCCACACAAACACCTCCATTTTCAAACACTATTTTTTATTATTTTTATGTAATTCTTGGATCATTGCATTCCTACTTAGTCCCGATCATGCATACCAAAGTTCAACTTCAAAAAAGCAAAACTCCATTTTTGATGAATTTTTAACGTCAATTTTCATGGTTTTACATAATATTTTATTGAAAACAATTTATGATGAACTTTTTAAATTTGATTGCAGGGATATATAGAATATCCATATGCACATCTTGTTTTCAACAAGAACTAGTGTGGCCCTGTGCCGTTGGCCCAATTTTCATCCACTTCTAGTTCCACTCCCGGTTCCACTCCCAATAGCAAGAACGCCAACAAAATCAAAGTAAAAGTAATTTTCTAAATTTTTAATCAATAAATACTTTGAAATTCAATAACTTTTGCACCACCGCTCCAAACGCCACGAAACCAAGCCAGTGCACCCCTCCTCGGCGAGAGCTTTCCGACGGTACCAAGCACGCGGCCAGGGGACGCACGGTCCGGGAGATCTCAACGCTTCAAACAAAACAAACAAACAAAAAACAAACAAACAAACAAACAAACAAACAAACAAACAAACAAACAAACAAACAAACAAACAAACAAACAAACAAACAAACAGCCTCATTTAAGGTATTGATCTCAAAAAAAATTCACAACTCCCTCTATAACAATTCAATGTTGAGGTGACAATGTCCTAATTTTGGAAAATAGATATCTTTTTATGGTAATTTGATTTTGGCAAGGCAATTGTACCATCATGCTCAAATGTACAAATTTTTTTACAATATGATGGTAAAATAGAAAAATCTAATTACAATAAAAAAATATCTATTTTCCAAAATTAAGACATTGTCCCCCAGCATTGAATTTTTTATAGAGGGAGTTGTGAATATTTCTTGGAGATGCTTGTTGGACATAAGATGTGCATATGGATATTTTTTATATATCCTCACAATCAAATTTAAAAAGTTCATCATAAATTTTTTTCAATAAAATATTATGTAAAACCATGAAAATTGACGTTAAAAATTCAACAAAAATGGAGTTTTGCTTTTTTAAAGTTGAAATTTGGTATGCATGATCAGGACTAAGTAGGAATGCAATGATCCAAGATTTACATTAAAACTGTAAAAAATAGTGTTTGAAAATCAGGGCACTTGTTGGGAACAAAAAAGGTCGATGATACTTTTGTCTCCCCATTGTACAAAAACTTGAGGTAACACATAAACAACGCCACGACCGTACTTTGGTCAATGAATGACAAAAAATCCTTCTATGTAGGGCCAGTGCAACCATATATGCTTGGAATTTTGTGTGAAAAGGCGAGGTTTTGTATAGTAGTTTGAATTCCAATGAGAGCTTTTGGATTTTTTTAAACCAATTATTTATACAATGACAAAAGGGATGTTTTCACGGTCACCAGCCCGTCCTTTAAGGATTAAAGAAAATGCTTGCATAACTATTATCCGCTTATTTCCCCTCAAAATATACTCTACAAATTTGCAAAATGAATTTCCCGTTTGATTTCCCGACCAACTTTTAGTGTACTAGTAATTGAGATTCTTTTCCAATAGCCATAGTATTAGAAAAACAAATTTTGCAATTATGTATTATCATCTACAATGCTTGAATAGACAATTCATGATTAAAAAGAATACTTATAGTTTGATGAATAAAATAGACTTGAATGATTATATCCTTTAATAAAATAAAAATATCAATTCAAAAAGGTTTCATTGTGATTTCAAAGTTTTGTTTGCAATTTTTTCTATTGCATTAGATATTTGGGAGTAGGGTTTAGGTACCTTTCCAAATCATTTAGGGTCAAAGCCCAATTTTTGTAAAGAGATTCATTTAAAGTATCTTTGAACTCAACTAAGACTATATTTAAAAAAACAACCTTTTCACTTTAACCATAACCACTAAAGGATTGGGGGTGTTTGAATATAACCCGTGTTTTTTTACTAGCTCTTGTAATAAGCATGATTCCTCATTCATGTAGAATAATTTTGATGACCATCATTGGTGAAATGAAAGAAGACTTATGCAGCTTTCTAATGAAAATATGATTGACAAAATTGCACAATTTTTGAGAAAATGTCACTATTGACAAGATTGATTGGAAATGTTTGGTTAGGTAGTACTTTGTATATACTTTGTAAATTGGAATGCTCAAAAGTGCTCTAAAACTTCTAATTGTTTTTCTACATGTATATGTCATCATGATATCAATGAACAATTTTTTTCAAATCATTTTGAAGTGAGGAAATAAGATATTAGGATGTACAGTGATGGAACAAAGCGTGTTCACCATTCTCCAAAAGTTAATCAAACATTGCACATCCAATCATTTATGGATTGGATTGCACGTCAGATTCAGTGGACAAAATCATCTAAGGTCTCTTTATTGTTCATGGACTATTAGTGAGGTTTACATTTTGAATTTTCTACAAAAATAGTTGTAAATGAAACATGGTAGCCTTGTGGTCCTTTGGAGATTAAAAGATAATTATTTGTTGAATGGGCAATTGAAAAATAATGTTTTTCAATTTTGCACATGTATTCAAAATGTGATATCTTTGTATCAACACATTGATTGTAGAATTTTGATAGGTTCCTACCATTCAATTTTTAATGAATGTTTCTCAAATTTTGGTACAAGGTGTGTATGCTAACATCCTCATGGGAAGGAAAAAAGGTCCAGCCAGGTGTCTAAGTACAAAGATGCAATGCCTCTTCCAAAGTGGTCAATTTGGATATTTTAGTAATCGTTCTTTGAGTTCTTCATCATCTTTTGAAATTTGAAATACATAATCATGACCACTATGATATAATGTGAAATTATCTAAAATGAACAATGTTTTTTTCAAAGATCACACTCTAATAGGAGTTTCACTTTGCTAACTATGTCAAGGAATTTCAAGGATAATAGTATTTTCTTCTAACTTCAAGCATTATAACTTTGCAATATGTGCTTGAATTTATTCTACATATATTCTAGATGCTTGACTCAATCTATATATTCACTATTCAGATTTAAAAAACTTTGAATTTATTCCACATATATTCTAGATGCTTGACTCAATCTATATATTCACTATTCAAATTTCTAAAACAAATTCTTCAATGCACAAGAATCATCAAAAACTAGGTATTATATTGCTAGATTATTTAACCTCCTTGTATGGCAAGATAATTTAGTTTAAGGTAGGCCCCTTCTTGCCTCAAGAATATTGCATGAATGTACCTAATAGATTGTAATGTTCAATTGTGTAGATCATATGGTTGGACGTGCAAATTTTTCTGGTTTTGTTTAAGCCTTTTGCCCTAAAATTGTCAACTTGAGAGGGTTTTTTGGTTGAAACCTACAATGAAAACACCCGAAAACATCCACGTACCTATTCCTAACAAGCACATGTCTACTGAAAGTGTCCACAATGTGCAATTAAACCATTCCCACATTTAACCCCTAAAGGCCCATTGTCCCTTTCGGGGACAAATGGGATTTCGGGCAGGTACCTATGGGCTGAAATTTTATTGTGATTTTCTGAAACTTTTTGGAAGATAGAAAATCTGCTAAGCTTTGTGGGAGTATAACTTTTTTTTCAATCAGTGAACGAGAAAAAAAGTTATGCCCAAATAAGTCCTAAACATGGGACGAAGGGTAGCAAAAAAAGATTTGCATTTTTTTTTCTTTCAATTTTGTTTTTATAGATTATATAATTGTCTATTTGGAAAGCTTTGATTCATTTCATTTGAATTTTTTATGAGAAAGTTATGGACAATCTTGTTTTTTCGAGCATTTAGAGCATCTTCTTGAAAAAAAATAACTCAAAGGATTCATTTTTGAATGCAATTTTAACAATTTTTCAAAAATAAAAGTTCCACAAGGTTTAGTTTTTTTGCTAGAAAATCTCACCATTGGGATTAGTGCTTTTTAATTCCATAAAAAAAATATTAATATTTTAGATTTTCTTTCTATCTCATACCTACTTCTACTTAATAAGTTTTTTAGTAATGAAAATTAAGTTTTTTTAGATTTTTTTTTCCTACATTCTCAACTCAATTTTCTGCTATAAAGAATTAAAGCTCAGAACTCTATAATACAAAAAATTTAAGTTAAAAATGTTCAAAGTCATAAAATCTAGTCTCACAATGTGCTGAAAAACTTGTTTTTTTCACTTTAAATGCAAATATCTTGCAATCTATGCGGTCAAAAATTCTGAAATTTTTTCCACACATTCTCATACTAGTTAGGTGTAAGATCCCATGGTTAGATGTGCAAAAACAACAACTAGATTTCATATTTTTTTACTTTTTGCTATAGAAATGGTAGTTTTGAGTGTTTTTTGGCAGATAAAAGGCTTTGGGCTTTTAGAGGTTAAGTACAATTGTTTGACTGTTGATGGTTGAAATTTTGGTTTTACAACCAAGCCATGCAACGGTCTCAGTGTCCTAGGGAATACACATTGAAAATTCATAGTAATGTCATATTTTATACCAATTTTTTATTTTTTATTTCCAAAATTCAAGATTTTCAATTGCTATTACTACAAAAAAATTCTCTATTAAAAAAGGTGCCTCTAGCCATGTTAAATTGCTTATTTTGATGGTCTTGGGCATTTTCACCTTAGTTTTGAAACACAACATGTTAACTTGTCTTATGAAAAAGCTTGTTTTGGTCAAAGGTAAAATTTGTGTTGTTGGCACATTTGGTAGTAATGTCATGTCTTATCCCATAGTATCAAGTTCAATTCAATGTGCTTTAATTTTTGCATCTAATGTTGGAATTTAATATAATTTATTGGAAAATTTTTGCTCTTTCTTCTAATTTATGTGGTAAAAATTTTAGATCAACCTAAGATGTACCATTAGAGGAGATCTGAGCCTCTGGAAGACCATTTCAATGTTGTTTCCAATGCTGGAAACATCGCACTGCTATCAGAAAAAAAATTATTAAAAAAAAAAGGTTGTTAAAATGTTAAAAGAATATTAAAAAAATCCAATAAAATATATACATATATATAATTTGATGTGGCAGTTGCTTGGCCACATCAACCTGGCCATTTAGCAACGTCCCAGCATTCTTGCAAAGTTCCCATAGTCCGTCGCAGTCTCTTAGAGGCCTGAAACTCCTCTAGTGCAATTTTTGGAAGCAAATTTAAGTTCTCAGGTTCATTTTAAGTTTACCAAACTGCATTTAATGGATGTAACTTTGGAGGCTTGTATCTCCTTCATCCAATGCTTGTTTCAATAAAAATTGTTGGATTATGTTCCCCTTAAGTCTAGTTATTGTGGTAAAATTCTCATACCAATCCAAGTTGATTTGAATGTTTGGGAGCAATTCGAAGTTCAAAATCTAGATAATTTTGGATTACAATGAACTTTGACAGCTTGTTTCTTTTTCATACAATTTTTTGTTTTCAATAAATTTTCTTTGGAAAAGTAGCACATATTAGTCTAATTTATGTGATTAAAATTTTGTATCAATCCCAAAAGCTATGAAACCTTGAGAAGCATTTTAATGGAAGGAGGTTCAACCTAAGATGTGTTTTTTGTAACTTTTTTTTCTTTTAGTTTTTGACATTTCAAAGCCACTAGTGTGGCCCTGTGCCGTTGGCCCATGTTTCATCCACTTCTAGTTCCACTCCCGGTTCCACTCCCGGTTCCACTCCCGGTTCCACTCCCAGTAGCAAGAACGCCACCAAAATCAAAGTAAAAGTAATTTTCTACTTTTTTAATCAATAAATACTTTGAAATTCAATAACTTTTGCACCACCGCTCCAAATGCCACGAAACCAAGCCCGTGCACCCCTCCTCGCCGAGCCCTTTCCGATGGTACCAAGCACGCGGCCGGGGGATGCACGGTCCGGGAGATCTCAACGTAACAAACAAAACAAACAAACAAAACAAACAAACAAACAAACAAATTTAAGGTATAGATTTTGCAGACACAATGAGTCAATAAATGACATTTTATTTCACCAATGTGTTTGTATGCTGATTTTGAATTACCTCATAATTTAAAGTTTTTTTCATTTGAGTAGGTTTGGAAATCAAATTTCACCTCTAAATGTATTACTAGGAAAATTTCAACATCCCTTTTCAACATTTCAACACTAAAATTTTATCATAATCTTGCAATTTACGTAACCAAATGACTCCAAATTCGATTCACGTCATCTACAACATGTACACTATAAGATTGCACAGTTGAAGTTTCTACACCTTGGTGACATTTAGATCTAGAACACTTAAAACCATTAGAAGAGATTTGAGGCCTTTAAGAGACAGTGAGTTATCCTACGTTCCCATAGTATTCCCAAACTGCGGGAATGCAGGATAATTGCTGGCTGATGTGGCCAAAAGTGTGCCATATCTTTTTTCAAAAATAATAAAAATAAAAATAATTTACTTAAAATTATATTTTGAAAAGTATTATTATTATTGTTAATTTTTTTTAAAAATTTGACAGCCCATACTGGTCGGGAGCAAAATCGGGCCACATTGGGAACAGGCCTGAAACGGCTCCAATGCCCTCAAATCTCCCCTAATGGAAATGATGTTTTTAAAACCCAAAAAGGCCTTGGGCTGCAGGGGTTAACTTAACTTACAGACAAGCTCGTTTTGGTCAAAGGTCAAATTTGCACAATTATCATGTTCAGTAGTTGCTTTGCAGCACCTTTGCAGCACCCACCCCTGGTCTTGCTTGCTTTGTGTTCCTTTCCTCTGGTAAGGGGAGTTGTTAGACGGTGTTATCATCATCCTTGACAAACAAAGCAATGGCAACTGATTAATTTTGTACTTCATGGGCAGGATGGAATTCCAGGTACAGTCAGACAGGCGCAAACTCCAGTAAATTGATAACTTATATAGGTTCTTCATATATTAACCCCTAAAAACCCAAGTGTCCCTGCGGGGGTTATTTGGTACTTCGGGCAAGCTCATGTGACCTCAATTTTTCACATGATTTTTTGATACTTCATGCATTCATTTGATATTTCTAGTGACTACAGATTGTACGTACACAATGGTCTTTGTTTCTTGAAAAGCAGTTAGACTGAAATTAAAACTTGAAATTTTGAAGTTCAATGCTATTTGGTATAAGGTAAATTACTCCATTTCAGTTCAAATGGAAGCAAGCTCATTGTGGGTTAAATTATGTTAGTGGTGTACTGTAGATACGCTTTGGTCGTCAAATTATATTTAAACAAAACCTAAGGCTAATAGTAAAGTTCGTTCCAAGGGAGGTCTTTCTAATAGGTTTGTCTCTAATTAGTCAATTAATAGCCTAATAGGACACCACAAACACCAAGCATGGAAGAAAATAGAGTCATCTATCCCAATTTTAAATATATATATTTTCCTCACTATTGCAATTTTAATATTATAAATTTTCTCTCCACTCTTAACAACCACAAAGGTTAAGAAAATCTCCCAAATGCCAAGTCAATCTTAATATTCTTTTCACCAACTCGGGTACACCGGCACAGGAACCACCACCAAGTCGGGCTGACTGTCTTCCAACTCGTACTTCGCAGGTGTTCACAGCACCTGACTCCTTAGTCCTCCGAATTGGAATTATCTCACCACCAACCCAACTTCTCTCCTATTCGGTAACTTTCTTTGTTCCCAATTTCTGATCTACTACATTCTCAACCACCAAATCTTCCTCTGCTGATTTACTTGCTTCTTTGTCATTTCACACTCCACTTAACATAATTCCATTTATTGCAAAATTGACACTGCTTATATCCCAATTTGGAATTACTCACTTTGCTCACAGGATGTTCATAACCAACTCGGGCTCTCAATTACCCATCTTCAAATTAATCTCTCACTAAGTCAAACATAACACAATAACACATATCCAAATTCGGAAACCAGACAGACACATTCAAGCTTTAATTTTCCAATTTGGACTCCACTCACATCAACTACAACCACTCTGATTACAACAAATTATAATTTCCTAATTGGAATCAATAACAACCCAATCAATCACTTCTCACTATTAAACATAAAATTTCCATTACATTAAACCAATTTAGTGACAAATCACCATTAAAACACAACAAGCTCAACAGCTTCACAAAATTCTCAACATCTAAACACTGCTGTAAGCTCTAATTCTAAGTCCTCACTTCTGATCTCCAATTTGGACTTAATTTCATAATCACTTCACACCACTAACTCAAAATCTCAATTAAACTTTCAACTACTTCAACTTCCTCACACACTAGCGCTCATCTCCGCCAAATAGGAATTCCTCTTGATTGATTAGCATTCACTGCTCTCTGGCAACCCACATCTCCACAACTTGGATAAATTCTTCAACTTCCTGCACTTTCTTAAACACCCATCTCCATGTTCATTCATCACACGACAAATCTCCAATTAGCACCTGTAACACATCACACTAATACCACCAAACATCTCCAACTCAGACAGAGACACAAACATTCACACTCACAACCACTTGGACTCACATACAAAATCACACAAACACTGGAATACACAGCACAATTTGGCTGGAACTCGCACTGGACTTGCTCTCAACAAAAGGGTACAAGTGACCTCAAATTCCACACTCAAATAGGAATTACAAACCGGCAGTTACCAACTCGGACATAACCAACCTAATTGCTCAAACCCCGATTAGGAACCGCTCCTCACATCCAAATAGGCACAGAGACAAAACATCCAATTTGACATCCACATTCATCACACAACTCATTTGTAATGCACCAATTTGGAAACACAGACCACCTCTAACTCCAACATAAACACAAGCTAATACAAACAGGGACAACCAGCCAACTGGCCACCACCAACCCAACTAGGACTCACTCAATTGACCAACTCATCACCAAAAATTGACTCCAATTTGGCTATTTACAGGTCAAAGCTTCCAAATTGGTATTAACAAACACATACAGCCACTCAAAAAGCCCCAAAACACTCCAAAATTCAAACCAACATTGGTTAAAACACCTATCTACATGTACATTTATGAACTTGAATTGTCCTTCTTGCAAAGTTTGTAAACTTGGCCCTACAATTGTTATAAGAGATTTTTTTTTAACAGTATTTTATAATATCAAGTTAGCAACCAAGTGCAATATTTTTGTCAGGGGTATTTTACATCTATATTGATGAATGTGTATGAAATGGCATTTATTCATCGATGCCATGTGCAATTGTTGGATGGGTTCTTATGCCATGTGTAGATGTGGCTCAATAAACTCATGGCCTTTTTGTTTATTAACCCCTAAAAGCCCATTGTCCCTTTGAGGGACAAATACGTTTTCGGTCAAGTACCTACAGGCTGAAATTTTCTCCTGATTTTTTGAAATTTTTTTGGAGGTAGAAAAGCTGATTAGCTTTGTGGAAATATAATTTTTTTCCCAATCGGTGCCTGGGAACAAAAGTTGGGACCAAATAAGCTCAAAACAAGGGACGGGGGGGCAACATGGGTAGAAAAAAAAATTTGCACTTTTTTTTTTTTTTTTTCTTAAGTATTTTTTACTTCATAGATTATATTTTTGTCTATATGGAAAGATTTGATTCATTTCATTTGGATTTGTTATGAGAAAGTTATGGACATTCTTGTTTTTTGGGCAGTTAGAGCATCTTTTTGAAAAAAATAACTTATAGGATTCATTTCTAAATGCAATTTTCCAACTTTTCCAATTTTTTTTTTTTTGGCATAGTTTAGTTTACTTGCTAGAACAATTTCACCATTGGGATTAGTGCATTTCAATTCCATCTGAAATGTATGAATATTTTAGATTTTCCTTCTATCTTGTATCTATTTCTATTTAAAAAAAATGTGAATAATGAAAATTAAGTTTTTTTGTATGTTCTTTTTTTTTTGCTAGATTCTCAACTCAATTCTCCACTATAAACATTTAAAGCTCAAAACTCTAAAGTGCAAAAATCTTAAGTTAAAAATGTTCAAAGTAAAATAATCTAGTCCCACCATTAGGAAAATTTTGAGCCCTGCAAAGGGCGGTTAACTTTTGTTTTTCAGCACCCCCCGTGGTGCAAATACAAAAAAAAAAAAAAAAAAAGTATTAAGAAAAATAAAATTAATTCATTCATTTTTTTAATTTTAAAATTGGAGATATACTCACGTGTGCTGATGTGGCACCACATCAACATTTTTTATTTTTTTTCACTCTTTGCTAAAAAAATGGCAGTTTTGGGTGTTTTTTGGTAGAAGAATGGCCTTGGGCTTTAAGGGATTAAAGTGTGTTTGGTCCTTGATACAAAAAAATATTGTCCTTCTCAACCAAATGTTTACTATTTTGGGAAAAATAGGGTTTGGCAAAAGCTACAAATAGATTTTTGGGGCAATGTTTTTTTCAATATGCAAAAATTTTGTTTTTTTGAAAAAAACACAATTTTTTTAAACTTTGGTTAAACACAACTTTTGGCATCTATTTTAGAATGATTTTCCACCAAACCTTCCTTACAACTACGTTATCAATGAGTGTGGATTTAACAAATGTACCAACTTTACACCAACATAAGCCTCCAACATAAGCCTCTTACAATTGAGTCCTACAAATTTCTCTAAGCAATATACTAGTGCATAACATTGAAAATGCCCTAACGAGACTCTTGGATCCCTTGGGATATTCTGAAATGAATTTTCAAGGTACCCTGCGTGAAGGTCATGTTTGTATTAAAAAAAAAGTGCCATGTGTCATCTTGTGAATGATGGACCCCTTAGGATCTAACGTGGAAATTCAATTTCAGACGTTCACCTCTGGTACATACTGTAACTGTTGTGAGAAGAATTAAAATATTTATATCCATAGAATTTATATATGAGTGGGCGGGTCACTATGAGGTCCAGTTCGACAAAGTGAGATTAAAATTCCATTTTTTTATTTTTTATTTTTGAACAAATGGAAGAACTAAATTCTGGTTTGACCACATTCCAAGGAGACTTTGTACCAAGGCAGTTCAGTCACAGGCTTTCCATCAAAATTCAGAACTTAACAAATCCGGGATGTTTTAGATCTGACCTTGGAATAACATGAAATCAATTGAATTGAATGAATAAACCTAAGTTTCATTATGCATTTGTTTTTCTCTGTTTGGAAATTGGAATCTCTGATGAATACAGACACTGATTGATGAATGTCCTTGCCGTAGTGGTCACTTTGTAGCAGAAGGCAGTGCCATCATCAATAAAATAATAAGCATTTCCATATAAGTGCTTCAGTGTCTTGGAATTTTTGTTCAACTAGAATTAGAAAAATCAGTTGTACACAAAATAAGCTTAGTGAAAGTAGGTTGCCTTACCTGAGATAAATTACCTCATGGATCAATGCTTATTACACACATGGAGGTGCATGTCACTCTCTGAATCAAGCTTTGAACTGGGCAATAAATCTATGCCATACACATGGCTTTGAATTGCATGTCTCATTGTACAAAAGCAGTGAATATTTCTATAGTGTGCACTGTTGAGAAATTAGTGTGGTGCAACCAAATTTCACTATTTTGTGTAGTGATTGACTGATGTTGCAAGTAGAATGTCAATTGAACCCCTAAAAGCCCACTGTCCCTTCAAGGGACAAATGGGATTTTGGACAGGTACCTATGGGCTGAATTTTTGTTTTGATTTTTTGAAACTTTTTTTTGAAGATAGGAAAACTGCTAAGCTTTGTGGGAATATAATTTTTTTGTAAATCGGTGCCCGGGAAAAAAAGTTATACCCAAATAAGCCCAAAATAGGGGACGGGTGGCAGCAAAAAAAATTTGCAAAAATTTTAATTTTAATTTTAGATTTTTTTTTCTCATAGATTATATTTTTGTCTATCTGGAAAGCTTTGATTCATTTCATTTGGATTTTTTGTGAGAAATTCATGGACAATCTTGTTTTTTGAGCATTTAGAGCATCTTCTTGAAAAAAATAACTTGTAGGATTCATTTTGGAATGCAATTTTTACAATTTTAAAAAAAAAAAGGTCCATGTGGTTTTGTTTTTTTGCTAAACTAATCTCACCATTGGGATTAGTGCTATTTAATCCTATATAAAAGATATTAATATTTTAGATTCTCCTTCTATCTTGTATCTACTTCTACTTAGCAATTTTTTTAAGAATGAAAATTAAGTTTTTTTGAATTTTTTTTGCCAGATTCTCAACTCAATTCTCCACTATAAACATTTAAAGCTCAAAACTCTAAAGTGCAAAAATTTAAAGTAAAAAAATGTTCAAAGTCAAACAATCCAGTTCCACAATGTGCTGAAAAATTAGTTTTTTCCACTTTAAATGCAGATATCTTGCAATCTGTGCTGTCAAAAATTCTGAAATTTTTTCCACACATTTTCATACTAGTTAGGTGTAAGATCCTACGGTTAGATGTGCAAAAAAAAACAATTTTCAAATTTTTTTACTCTTTGCTATAGAAATGGCAGTTTTGAGTATTTTTTTGCAGAAAAAAGGACTTGGGCCTTTAGGGGTAAACGTGTCTGTCTTTTGGGTGGATAGTGAGCAAATGTGCATTGCAGGTGAATGTGAGCAACCCCAATTTAAATATTTTTTTAAATCCCCAACACCCCCTTCTCCCAAGCCGAACCCCAACCCCAACCCTAATCAACCTCCTAATTGTAATTTCCAAATGTATTGTCTACAGCAAACGATATGGGTTAACTTTTGTATTTTCAGTATCCTTATCGTGTATCCGTAAATTAGCTGAAATTCAGATATATGTCTGGATCTGAAATCTGAAAATGAATCTGAAATTCAGATCTACGGCAGGAGGTGGGGGTGGAATTTTTTTTAAAACACAATCGACGGTTCTTGTTGTGTCTTGGGGGCGGGAGGCGGCCAAACCACATGTGCGTGTAATCACAATAGATAATCAATTTTACATTGCTTGAAGAATATGATATACATTTTCAAGAATAACTTGTTGTGGGCTCCTAAAATTGATCAAAAGGTAACTACACCTAAAATTGCACAAATAAGCTTTGTAGCATGACCTCTATGTTGTAGAAAATGAACAACAATTTTTATACATAGGTGAAGGACTGTGAATCAAAATGCAAATGGTTTCATAATTTTTGGATGCATTGCAAATTAGTTACAAAGTTTCAAAGATGCAAGGTGTAGGGTGCTAAAAGTGTCATGCAGGTGATGTCAAAATCTATTTGATGCACATGAAGAAATGACACTAGTAGTACCATGACATGTCGTAGACAAGAAGTTAAATCAACAGCAAGTAAACTCAAAATGGACCACTTGTGAAGTTGCCAGTTCTATAGTGCTATTAATAGAGCTGTATACTACTCGAAATGGGCATTAACTTCACCTTACAATTGTCCTTGTAATGTGCATTGTTTTGAGTATCCTCTATATTTGTTTTCCCTTTAATAAAAAATTGGCATTTTCACAAGTAGGTTTGGATTGCTATCCGACACAAAAGAGGAGTTCATTTTAGTTACATGGCGGTTTAAGGCGCCACTACCTAACTTTGTGCTTAGACAATGACATCTTGATTACCTTTGCTATAAGGATCTTTTTAGTTCCTTAGGTATCATTAATTGGATAAGATTGGAAGAGCCAAAAAGTGGTTTATTGATGGTCTTTAAACAATTATTGTTCATTCAAAAAATGGATGGTTTTCATCTATGTTTGAATGATTGAATTCAGTTCAAGAAATGTGAAATTTTGTTTGTGTATCCTTGAGTTAGCTAAGTGGCAGCACCATCACCTATAGTCACTTCATGCACCTTTTTGCTTACAAGTTACGTGCAACTACAATTTTTTGATCACCATTGATGCGAATCGAGTAGGCAATTCATGTGGAAGGTAAATAGAGAAGGAGAGTTATAGACCTAGCTCATTTCCGTGACATAATTTGTGACTTACTGATACATTTAATTTAACAAGGACGTTCCACAAGTTACGAGCAGCTACTATTTCTTGACCACCATTGATGTGATTTTTTAGTAGATAAGTCATGTGGAAGGCAATTAGAAGAGAAGAATTGCGGACTTGGCTCACTTCCATAGCAAGACCTATGACTTGACAATACATTTAAAGTTCAACAACGGCATTTCACAAGATACATGTCACTGCTATTTTTTGACCACCATTGATACAATTTCAAAAGACAAGTCATTTAGAAGGCAATTAGAGCAAGAGAGCTCTAGACTTAGCTCACTTCCGTAGTATGACCAATGACTTGCCGATACACTTAAAGTTCAATAGGAACGTTCTACAAGTTAGAGACATCTACTATTTTTTGACCGCCATTGATGCGATTTCAATAGACAAGTTATGTAAAAGGCAATTAGAGCAGGAGAGTTGTAGACTTGGCTCACTTTTGTAACATGACCTGTGTCATGTAAATTGATACATTTAAAGTTCAACATGGACAGTCCACAAGGATGATTTTTGGTCAAGTTACGTGCAACTACTATTTTTTGACCACTAGTGATGTGATTTTAGTAGACAAGTCATGTAGAAGGCAATTAGAGCAAGAGAGTTGTAGACTTGCCTCGCTTCCGTAGCATGACCTATAGCATGCCAATACATTTAAAGTTCAATGGATGTTCCACAATGTTGATTCTTGGTCAAGTCACTTCATGAGTAAGTGACTCTTCTTAGAAACTTCAAACTACATTCTCCAACTTGATGCCTTTTGGGGAGTATCAATTGTTGTGATTTCAATTCTCCAAAGTCTCATTAGATCCTATTTCATATTGGATAATAAAAGCCAAAGACAAAAAATCTACATTGGAATGATTATTGAATATTTTCAAAATCAATTTTTGTTAGAAGTATTACTATGTTTGTGATGTTATTCATGAGGCTTTCTTGCTTACTTTGAAGCATATGATGTCTTTATACATGAATTAATCATTTTTAAATGTGTACACTATACTTGTGCCTACACTTTTGGCTATGTTCAATTAGTGCAATACTAGTCCTACAGTAGGCATATGAAAAGTGCAAACGTAGATTGGAATTCTTTTTTTCAAAGTATCTGTCCTTCAAGCTTCATTTACATTCATTGTTACCAAATCAAATGACAAGGCCATCACCTCTTAATCACTCGCTTCACTATTTTACTCACAATTCATGTAGAAATATGGAACTACTATCTTTTGAACACTATGGGTGTAACTTTTGTACAAGACAAGTGACTTGCCCATCAATCCAAAATTCAAGAGGGACATTCTACACTCTTGGTTTTTGGCCAATTACATCATAAATAAGTAAATGTGAGTGACCATTCATAGGAATTTGAAATCACATTCTCCAAACTGCTACCTTCCGTAGAATACAAATTTTGTCCTTTGATACCTTCAATTTATATTTATTGTAGAATGCAGTTCTATTGATATGTTTAGTTTACCTTCCTTAAAGCTTATTAACTATATAAAAGCACAGAGGACAAAAATAGGTCTGACAGATGAAGATTTGTCGAAATGAAGAATGCAACTATTTATCTTACTGAAGGCATGGTTTT
Source organism: Neckera pumila (assembly GCA_963969595.1). Lineage (NCBI taxonomy): Eukaryota > Viridiplantae > Streptophyta > Bryopsida > Hypnales > Neckeraceae > Neckera > Neckera pumila. The sequence goes on along the minus strand of OZ018415.1, from coordinate 20,872,533 downwards.
TCAATGACTACATTCTAAGAGATATGTCACTTGATTCAATGTGGAATGATTCATTCACATTACATAGAAGTAATCACTTTGACCATTTTGTAGTTTGTAATTAAAACTTTCATTGTAATTAAGAAAAAAAATTGGGAGCTTGTAGAAAATATGATAACTTTCAAATCACATTTTTACAATTACATACTTATAGTTGTGATGCTCTCATCTACAAAAAATTAAAAGTTAAAAGTTAAAAAAATAAAAATTAGCCCAAGTTGCACTTTATAATGCAATCTATTTAACCTCTCTAGAGTTGAAGTTATCAAAACCTTTTTTTCTATTTTCTCTCAATGTAAGAGAAACAAGCAACTTTTGACAATTTTGGGTGCCTCTTAAGCATCCATCCATTCTTTAGGAAAAAACAAGGTAGCCTAATTTTTGGCAAAAATTAGGTTGTAAGGGGGAACATTTCTTGGACCTTATGTTAAACTTCAAAACCAAAGAGTTATTCAGATTTGACTTCTTAGAAATCTACCCAAAATTCCAATTGCTCTTTTAAAAACAATTGTATTTTAGCAAATTTATAGGTAGTTCCACTAATTATGCCATAAAGACATAAATATCAAGTGTTGCCTAAATGTTGAACTCATTTAAATAGGGTTTTAATGAACCCAATAGATTTGCAAACCCCTTGCTTGAGGTATGCAACCTTATGTCATCCAAAATACCATTCAAATAGAAACAACACTATTTATTTGTTTGATCCACAAAATTAAAATTAATTTTGACAACTTAGAAATTGTCAAATTGACATCATTATAATGCAGAAGCTCCTAGTGAAATACAAATTTCGCCTAAATCATACATTGACATTTTGCAATGTATTTGTCTTTCATTGCCTTCCATATATATATATGAACAAGCTAGATTACATTGATATGGAATTAACAACCATATCCAATATTTGATGTTTGTACCTATATATTGTCCATATTCCAGATAATATATCCACATTTCATACATCAAATCTATATGTATTATATATTCTACCTATATCAAAGTTATTTTGGTTTTGATTTTAGTGGGTGGGTAAATCATGAGTCTTATTTTTTATTTCTAGATTTGGAAAAGTGGTTAATTAATTGATAAGATCTGCTTGATTCTTTTATGTGGGTAGTCTACTCAAGCATCCTATCTCAATGGCAAATCTTAGTATAATTTTTAAACTAATATCTATTAACATGAGGAGTAGCAATTACTGAATATACATTCTAGAATATTACATAATCTTCTTACAATTTTCTTCAATGGCAAGGATGCAAACTTTATTCCATTCAAGATGACTCAACATGTTTACTACAAATTTATTGAATGAAAGCGTCAAATAAGTTTAACTCCATTGAATAAGCTAGTTTACTCTTCATTCACATTGGTCATATGACTAGAGTTACTCTTATTCTTTTGAAAAATAAAAATTAAGCATGGTTAAATTTGATTAATCCCTAAATTCCCAAGGCCTTTTTTCATCAAATTCCACTCAAAATTGCCATTTCTATTGCAAAGTGCAAAAAAAATTTGAATTCTTTTTTTCCATGTTTAACCAAAGGAAATTGCTTGAGACTAGTATAAGAATTTATGGAAGAAATTTCATAAACTTTGGTCACGTGAATTGCAAGATATATGCATTTGAAGTGAATTTTTTTTTGACACCTTGCCTAACTAGAGTTTTAATGCTTTGAATCTTCAATATTGAATTAAGAAAAATTTATATTGTAAAATTGAGTTGAAAGTTAAAAAAAAAAATACTAATTTTTAATCTTTAAAAAATTGTTAAAAAGAAGTAGATACAAAATTGCAGGAAAATCTAAATTGACAATAGATTTAAGATGGAATTGAATACAATAGTTCCAACAGTGAGATTGTTCTTGCAAGCAAAATAATTTTCTCATCACTAGTCCAAATAAAATGAATAAAATGTTTTCATGTATACAAAATACTTTCTACTTGAATCAAGATTTTGAAATTTTATTTTTTATTTATTTTTATCAGTTATTTTGTATTGTCCGATAAGTTCTATTTTGGGCTTATTGTGGCAAAATGTTTTCCACATTCAAACAAAAATTAGAATGCTAATATGTTTTCTCATCTCGAAATTTTTTTCCAAAAATCACAACAAAAATTGAGACTGGAGAAACCTATCCAAAATCCATTGTGTCCTCCAAGGAAACAATGGGACTTTAAGGATTAATTTGATGTACTATGATAGAATCTTAATAGACTATTGGAATTCAAATGTCTTTTCTTGTAGCATTTCATATTTTATTTTTTTCTACAAATGTCAATTCCGTTGGTCATAAGTTCAACATACCCTACCCAGTAATTTATTAAAATAGGCAAATATGATTCAACCAATGCCAAAAATAGAATGATTCATTAGATCGTAAAAACAAAATTCAAATCTCTGTGTTAGGCTTATATTCTTCCAAATATTGCTATTTTAAATGAAATTCAATTAAGCAATTTGGTGCCAAACTTGCCATTGAAGGAAGATACCTTAGATATTTTCAAAAAACCAAATACTTTACCATCTATAATGGGTGCAACAAGCATATTATTTTGAAACTAGATAGTACATCTTCCATCCCAAAATGATTGTCTACAATTTTGTTGGTATTTTATTGAGCCAATTTCATTGATCAAAATTGTGAAAAACATAATTAAGAAAGGTTCCAAATTTTATATCATTAGAATCAATGAAAAACATTGCAGGTGTTCATTGCACTCTAAATAAAATTAGCTACAAGGAATAATTTTTTTGACCTACTCAAAACTATCTAAAAAACATGACATTTAAAGTAGACAATCATTCCAAGATGGAGGGAGGAATTGACATCAGAGTCAATACCGGTATGCATGAGTGAAAACATTGTGTGGCAAGACATTAAATCCGTCCCACGAAGTGGGACCAACATGGTAATTTTTATATTTTTCGAGTGTAAAGTAAAAAAAAGCCCCCTTTTTGTGCCGTATATTGTAAACCGCTCCTAACTATGACTGAAAATATGAATTCAAAATTTACCAAAAAAAATAATTTGTGACAAATAAAAAATTCCTGCGTTTTCCCACAGGGTAAATCCACCCTGCTAGTCTCACTTTGTTGGATGGATTAACGTCCCCCCATTGCATGTGACAGTAGTAGAATTTACATTCTAACTTTCCATTGATGCTAGTTTCAACTTTGTAAATCCTTTTTTGGGGGTTAAAAAAACAACCATTATTGAAGCCCATAAATCCTAAGGTCAAATATGAGCTCGTTCAACTGTTGACTAATCTCGTTGTTTACGATTTCTTGTCTCAGGGCTAGGCAGACAAAGTATAAGGTAAACCAGCCCATTGTGGTCAAACTTTGGAGTCTACCTTCATGCCATTGCTGAAAGTTTTCAAATTTTTCCCACACATATATAAGTGTGAGAAACAGTGATGACATTTGAAGTTATATTTTTTGGACCAAGTATGAATTAGTTTTGAATTTTTGAAGTGATTAGTCCATAGGGGTCTGTAGGCACATCATGACCAACAAAATCTGAATCCAACATGGTCATCTTTCTATCCAATGCAGTCACAACATTTTTAAACATGGAAGACCTAAAAAATCAATTTTTACAAAGAATTTTACACTAAAAAGTTGGAAGTACCTATTGAGGTAACTGATTACTCTATAACTACCATTGTAAGGCATTGATTGTGGTCTAAAAATCTACAATGGGGTCATTAGGTGTCCATCATGAGCCATTTGACTGAAATGGGGTCTTTTACCTTAATCATGTGTGGAGGTTTACAAAACAATCAGGCAAGTTTCTATAGTGACTTGACATGAAACAAAAAACATGCAATAATAAAGTGGGTACCCCCAAAATTGCACTTTTTGCTACTACTTTGCCTAGTTACCACTCCCTTTGTCCCTCTAAAAAAAACTCCAAATCAGGCACAATTTGTGTCTTATTAAAAAGCTTAGTTTAGTGATTTCAACCATTGAGTAGGCGTTGGCTGTGTTGAATGACCTCGTAGAGCAAGTTAACCCTTTAATGACTGTGGTTGATTTGAGGGGTGGGCGTCGTTTTTCAAGAAAATGAATTTTGTGGCCACTTTAAAGATGTAGCCTTAGATCAAGCCGTACAAGATGTTTCCATAAGGAAGATTCTTCAACCTAACAAAAAATCAAACTCATCCAACGGCACAAATTGCTATAAATAAGGTAGGAGGTCCATAAATCAGCCTTTTGAGGGCTAAAATTAAATTTTGGAGAGGCAAAACATCTTTAAATATTTTTTTAGTAAATTTTCCTCAAAAGACAAGTAGAATAGGCATCAAACCCAAGTTGTTTCATATTTTTTCAAGCTTTGTGAAATTAGTTACAAATTTTTGAAGTTTACAAAAAATGGTCATCTGTGGTCATCAAAACGATTACCCTTCTAAAATGTGCAGATTTGATACATTGAAGAAAGTGAAATGAACCTCTAAATCATGTTTGCTTCTAGAGCCTTGTTGGAGTTTGAGTTGCTTTCTTTACTTCTCAAAAATCAATGACTTGAATGATCCTTTAGAATTTGCGCTACATAAATTCCAATGCATAAGTTTATTTTGGGCATTCATGAGATTATAAAGCAACACTTATTCCTTATCAAGAAGTCAAGTTACAAAAAAATCTCACAATTTGGTTGATGTTTTTTATATTTTTATTGAACACTTCTCATTTGAAGGTCCAGGCCATTTGAGTTTGCAACCTGATAGCTAATTCATCAATACTCCAATTTTCTTGAAATTGGTTTTGTTTGAAGCACACAAAGACATTTTAATTGCATTACTCTTTGAGATTTTTGTGATCAAATGTATTTTGAACAATATTAGACCGAGAGTCCAAAAATCAACCAAAAAGTGGTCAGCCGGTCACAAAGGGTTAAGCGATCAGGGATCATTATTCTTGTAGTAAGCTTCGCCTTGCCCATATGAGACACCTTGTACTTGGTGTTTCGTCTGGCAGTCGTGTTGACGATGGATTTGGTGACCACTTAGGTGCTATAAAGATTTGTTTATGAAGTAGGCTAGATTTCTGTGTTGCAGGTACTTAGGATGGGAGCAGATACTTCTAGAATCCAATTGTTGCTACCAACCTTTAAATCATCAAGAATGAAGAGTTGCCAGCATTCACGAACAATGTTCAAATATGATACCTTTTGCATGGATTTTGGGTGCCTGAACAACGACGCCTAAACTAGAGATTTTGCATAGATCTAAGAAATGGATCATTGATTCTTAAATGCATGTATCATAGGCACAAAGACTAAAAATACAGTTAATCCCTCAAGGGGAAGATTTTTGGAAGTTTTTAAAGAGACATAGAGAGTATGAGATTGGTCAATTTTTTATATTTTTTTATTGGCTAGTGAAAGGAGGTTCCAATGCATTAAAGAATGCAGCATTTGAATCTCAGATGCAAAAGTTAGGAAGGGTCAAAGTTTTTTTAGGTAGATGTTTTAAAAATTAATCATTTTTTTTATGTAGGTATATGTTGATTTTATTGATGTATACTAAGTGATGATGGCAGTTTTAGGTAGGGTGCAATTTTGGATGCATGCACCTTACGTACTGATTAGGTATCTAGATGCCATTCAAAGATCCTTGCAACAAAGCAAGGATTTTTTTTGTGACTATTCTTCATTGAATTGCAATGTTGGACTAGAATTGGAATAATTTGCAAATTATTCTTCAATTTTGAATGGATGAAATAGCTAAAATTTGCCTCCAACTATTTTCAATGTTAGATGCTATTATCTCACTTGCATGAAAATATGCATGGTTCTATGAATGACCTATGTTTTTTCTAAAATCTAAATATTTATGTATCAAATTATTTATTATTGAATAATAGGTAATTCAATTTATATAAATTCATTCTACAACTAAAATAAAAAACTATTGTATGTAGGTTTCCGCATTGACAATAGAAATTTACATTCTACTTTACAGTGTAACATTCATATTGTTGCTTGACATCTTGATCCTATAAGTTCGTCAAATTGTTGTCTATAATAAAATTCCAATTTTCATTGCTTTCAAACGGCCTTGAAGTTTGTTACAAACTTTTGATCAAGTAATATATCTGTCCAAACGAGAAAACAAAAATATAGTTAGCCCCTTTTCCCTCTCATATGCGGAGAATTGACAACCTTTTGTTGCCATTGCCCCCTCCTTTCCCTTCATTGTTGCCTCCTCTCTGTTGAGGAGAGAGGTTATAGGTCTTCAACTTCAAACTTCAATAAAATTTCCATTTTAAGGATGTACAAACTTTGGTTGTAGGTAGCCTCGTGGACGAAAAAAGGGTAAATTTTCATCTTTTTTTTCCTTTTTGAATTTTTTGAATGCATATGTAGCAAAAGCTTATTGAAGTCTTGTCAATGTAGTATTATTGATTATTTTATATAATAAAAAGACTAGTTCAAAGATCACCTTATTTATATTTTGGCCGTAAAAATGATCGTTTTTGAATTTGAGCAAAAATAACAGACAAAATTATGAAGTCTAGTTCCTAATTAGATTTGAAATTTCATAAAAATTGAATGGTTGCGCGTGCAATTACAATTGCATGAAAAATCAACATGTTTGATTAGTGCCCAATCATCATTATTTCAAAGTTTACATGAAATACAATTGATTGTACTTGATGAAGCTTGTGCTGGACATAGATTTATGATCGAAGCAATATATCAATCATTGCAAGATATTCGAGGTATTGATACTCTGAATGGCGGTCTTGTAGTTTTATATAGTGGTGATTTCCGTCAAACTTTGCCTGTCATTGTAAGTGGAGGTCATAGGCTTGCTTGTGACGTTCATATTTGTTTCCCCTAATGCGACATTTTCATTTGACCACTAATATGCATTTACAAAGTCAACCAGATTTTCAACAGTTTTTATTAAATATTGGTGAAGGCAAAACCGATTCAGAGGTAGAGCTACCGCTTAGAATGGTTGCGCATGGAAATTCTCTAAATGGACTCATTGGTGCAATTTTTGATGACCCGGTTGATTTCTCTGAGCGTGTAGTTTTGGTTGTCCAAAATGATGATGCCCAAGAAATCAACCATAAAATCACTGACCGTATACCTGATAATGTGCATTAATGTTTTAGCAATGATTTTATTTACAAAAATGATAAACATGCCCATCATTATCCGATAGAGTTTTTAAATTCTCTACATCTTAGTGGTTTACCACCTCATCAATTAAATCTTAAATGTAGTCAATACGTGATGTTGTTAAGAAACTTAAATCCGGCAAAAGGTTTGTACAATGGTAGTTGCTTACGTTTGTTACAAGTATCCCCATTTGTATTATTGTGTGAAATTGTAGAAGGACGTCATCGTGGCCAAGAAGTGTTGACTCCAAGAATCACACATCATTGCAATGATAGCCACTTGCCATTTACACTATGTCAGAGACAATTTCCTGTCACTAATGCTTTTGCAATGACAGTCAAAAAATCGCAAGGCCAATCATATAATCGAGTCGGCATTTATCTTCAAAATGAAGTATTTAGCCATGGTCAATTATATGTGGCTTTGTCTCGTGGTAGACATCCTGCAAACATTAAGGTTGCTAATGACAATTCACATGCCGTGGGAATGGTAAAAAATGTGGTTTACCATGAGGTTTTTACATGACATTGTCTTGGAGATTCCTATATATATTTACATTTGAATTAGGTGGATGGAAAAGTTAAGAGTAAATCCTTTGTATAGTTCAGAAGTAGAAATTTACTTGTATACTTTTTGCAATTTTTTTTCCATTTCTTTTGTTAATACAGCAGACTTTGGTGGCCTCTTAGGCATAGTAGAATTGTTGTTTTTTTTCTGAAAACTTTGAACTAAGAAAAGTTGGGAAATCAAGACAGATTCCATCTCCAAAAATCCGTTTGCAATTTGAATTGTCCTTTAAAAAGTTATGGACAAAATTCAGAGAGGGAGTTTAAAATTGTCAAAGAAAATTTTCATTCCAACCCCTCTTTGAACTTTGCTCATAACTTATGATTAGAGACTTCAAATTGCAAATGAACTTTTGGAGATAAAATTTAGCTTGATTTTCCAACTCTTGTTAATTCAAAGTTTTTTGAAAAAATGTTATTCTACTATGCCTAAATGGCCACCAAAGTGTGCTGACTTTAAAAAATACGGGATTGTGAATAATCTAGTTTGAAAAGAAAATTCCATTTTACATAGAATTCCAACCTTGGTAATTTTAACATTGTCCAAATGCCAAAAAATTATATAAAACTTTTCTAAGTCAATATGAGCAAAATGAACAAAAAAGTATTTATTTTTTGGTTGATGTGGATGTTGTACAGTGGGGTATTGTTCATTAGCAAATTGTCTATTGTGCCATTCATGACTGCCGATTGGGTGCGTGTAACAAGTTTTGCGTCTTATTTTGACGTGGAGCTCATCCCCATATGCTTAGAATGGGTATGGTGTGCATGTTTACAAGAATTCATGAAGGTATGATTGACTAGGAATTTTGTACCGATTGAGGTGACTTTGATTTTGATGCAGTTTATTGCGGAATTGAAATTTTTAATGTTGCGGTGATATGCATTGTTGCGTTTCAAAAGTTGATCACCTTGTTGGGGTGAATTTATGTAAATATCTTGGGCTGTTTCTGTCTTGGTTTGAAATTAGGGCTTCGGAAGGAATTCTACAATCAATGAGAGCTAGACAGTAGGAATCGACATTTTGGATAAACTAGGTTTTCTTTCTCCATTGAAATGAATTCTTGTAAAATTTGGGATTTAGGAGGGTTTGTTACTTTACATAGTGCTATATATATTTAAAGTTCTATCCACTACAAGGGAACGTTGTCATTTTATATCAATTTGGACATTTTTTCTGTCAATTCGGATGTGTCAATTTGGACACTGTTTTCTTGTACCGATCGTAAGTTATTGAGCAACATTGGTGGAGAAGAGCAATTCCTATCTCCATGTTTGCTCTCCCTTCATCTAGATGGAGATATGCATATGCTCCCTCTTCATTCAGATGGAAAATAGGTATATGTTCTCCCAAACAGACACTTTATTCACGTCGGCCTTCTTTGAAGACTGGAGTTTTTATCTATCTATGTTCTCCCTACATCTAGATGAAGATAGGGATATACTCTCCATTCATCCAGATAGGGATATGCTCTCCCTTGAACTTTAATCCAGATGGGGATAGGCATATGTTCTCCTTCATCCAAATGGAGATAGGCATAATTATGCTCCTCTTTCATCTAGATGAGGACAGTGATATGTTTCCCTTCATCCAAATGAGGATAAGGATTTGCTCCCCTTTCATCTAGATGAGGATAGGGATATGCTCTCCCATCATTCAGATGAAAATAGGCATATGTTCCCTTTCATCTAGATGAGAATAGACATATGCTTCCCCTCCATCCAAATGAAGATAAGGATATGCTCCCTTTCATCCAGATGGGGATAGACATATACTCCCCCTTCATCTAGAGAAGGATAGGGATATGCTCTCTTTTCATCCAGATGGAGATACTTAGGCATATGCTCCCCTTTTATCCAAATGAAAATAATAATAGGGAAGAATTGATGGAGATGCTCTTTTACAGATCAATATCTACGTGCACTGATCGTTGGCTCCCTCGCAAGAGATCAGAAAAGTGCGCATTTGTACAGTACATTTGAAAATTAGTATTTGGCAGCAGTAGCAAAAGATTTCTCATCTTTCCCCCTACAAATGTGGTCCGTGAATGTCGACTGGATGCGTGTAACAAATTCTGCGGCTTATTTTGACGTGGAACTCATCCCCTCATATGCTTGGAATGGATATGGTGCATGTGTTCTCAGGAATTCATGAAGGTATGACTGGCCAAGAGTTTTGTACCGACTGAGGTGGCTTTGATTTTGATGCAGTTTGTTGCGGAATTGAAATTTTTAATGTTGCGGTGATATGCATTGTTTGCGTTTCGAAAGTTGATCACCTTGTTGCGGTGAATTTATGTAAATTTCTTAGGCTGTTTCTGTCTTGGATTGAGATAAGGGCTTTGGAATGAATTCTGCAATCAGTGAGAGCTAGTAGGAGTCGACATTTTGGGTACATTAGGTTTAGGAGGATATGGAATTTGAGATTTAGTCGTTGTGAATTTATGGAAATATCTTGGGCTGTTTCTCGCTTGAATTGAGATTAGGGCTTTGGACTGAATTCTACAATCAGTGAGAGCTAGTAGGAGTCGACATTTTGGATACATTAGGTTTTATTTCTCCGCTGGTATGAATTCTTGCAGGATTTTAGGGTTTAGGAGGATATGGAATTTGAGATTTAGTCGTTGTGAATTTATGGAAATACCTTGGGCTGTTTCTGGCTTGGCTTGAGATTAGGGCTTTGGACTAAATTCTACAATCAGTGAGAGCTAGTAGGAGTCGACATTTTGGGTACATTGGGTTTTCTTTCTCCGCTGGTAAGACTTCTTTGCAGAAATTAGGGTTTAGGAGGATATGGGTTTGAGATTTAGTCGTTGAGCTGCCGATACTTTTTCCTCCATCTCAATACTGTGATTCGCACAGCGAAGGCCATTCTTCTGTGTGTGGAAATCAGCTATTGAACGATTTGGCAGCTGAGTTTTGCAAATTTGTCAGAGTATGCAGTAATGAGATTCAAGGGTTTCTTCCTGGGGAAGAGTTCTGTTTGAAGAGCTTTCGGTCTCATCTTGGTAATTTCAAATTGGGCGACAGAAGACATTTCTTGCATTCAAAAGGCCTACTCTATTGTACATTTGTTTGAATTATATTCCTTGAGACGTTGATAGCGTCATGTTCGTGGGTTTTGTAGAGTTATTTGGAGACTGAAAGCCTCAGAAGTAAAGCATTAACCCATTGGACATGAAATTGTAGCACTCGCTCAGGGAATGAACCAGCAGGTGTGCATTTCCTAGCAAGGATGTGCAACGCTGCAGCGGGCTTTATCTAGAAGATTGAGTCTGCGTGTCGGAGAAGCTGCTTCTGTCCTCAAGGTACACATTTCATAACTTCATGAACTATTGCCTTTTCAACATGTTGGGAAAATTGGGACCGAGAGCTCATTTTTTCTCTCTTTCTGTCTCAAGTCTAGGCTGAAGTCATTGACACAGTCGCAAGACTTTTGCTTTCATACTATGTGAGCTTAGAGTTGGGAGACTTGGACAGCGGACTTTGATGAAGAAAGCTAGCTCACAAATTTGCAAATCAATGGTAGACTGTAGGCCAATCCCGTGGCCTCACAAATCTGCAGATCTCTGGTAGACTATAAGCCCAATTCTGTAACCTCAATTGTGTATTTGCAGAAATCTCCAAGCTCACTAATTGCCCTTGCATGAGCAAATTCGAAGGGCCAAAACAGTCCAGCCGGATTCAGTAACGTCCATGTCGTGAACACTATGGATTTCGTCAGCGTTCCTTCGCTTCCTTGAATCGTGGAGTGAGTGAAACTGCAGCATTGGCTTGCATTCAACTTCCATGTCATGAACATTCTGGAATAAGTCCAGAGTTCCTTCGCTTCCTTGGAGCGGTGACATCATCAGGGTTTAAGGTTGACCCTCGGGTGAAATTGATTTCTTTCTCTCTGTATGGCAGGTTCCGGCCACTGGAAGACAAGGTGAGCAGAGGGCTCCCTGCTTGCTTCTATAGAATCATCATCTTTGTCCGCAGGGAGCGGCACCACCATGGGCACCCCAGCCAGCAGCAGCAGCATCATCGCTGGTGTGCTACCGGCGCCCATGCAACTCCTGTCCAGCTCCCACCTCACAACTCTCTGGTCGTCGTACGGCCACATTTACCGCTTGCGCGTCCATCTAGAGAAAAATTCTGCCATCACCTCGCTCATCCTCAAAACCGTCACCCCCCCGGCTATGAAATCTCCAGATGAGTCCCACCTCCGAAAGCTCATCTCCTACCGCGTCGAGCGTTTCTTCTACTCTAAGCTTTCTTCGGCTTTGACCCTAAACCCGGCTCGAGTGGCCAAACACTACAAAGTCACCAGCGACGACAGCCTTCTTCTGGAAGATCTGGAGGTCGCGTTTCCCGTCTCTCCGGGCAGCGGTCTCTCCTTGCAACGCACTCTCGCCGTATTGAAGTGGCTGGCCAATTTCCACGCCACGTTCTGGAACATCGATCCCTCCATAGCAATTCTCCCTCCTCCATGTGAAGTCGCCATTCCCTCAGAGGCGCAGGGAGCCTGGGCGCAAGGCGGCTACTGGTACCTCGACACACGCCAGGAAGAGTACGCCTGCATTGGCCGCGACTGGAAACCCTTCCTGTCCCAATTCCAAGCTGCAGCGATGAAGCTCAAAACAGACACTCGAGGCAAAACCCTAATCCACGGCGACTGCAAAGCGGCCAACATTCTGTTCTCAGCCGATTCCGGAACATGCGCTCTCTATGATTTTCAGTACGTTGGGGGTGGACTGGGTGTGCAAGATCTTGTGTACTTCCTCGGGACTAGCATCGATGGCGCCATTCTGCGCAAGAAAGGGGGCGATGAGGAGTTGCTGGGATACTACCATGAGGAGTTGATGCAGGCGCTCAATGCACGGAATGGTGTGGATGCGAAGCTGTTTAGTTTGGAGGTGTTGAAAGAGCAGTTTGAGGTGGCGCTGGTGGATTGGATGCGGTTCATGGCGGGGTGGGGAAGGTGGGGGAATGCCGGCTGGGTTGAGAGCAATGTGAGGAGGATTCTTAAGAAATGGGCTGAATCGTCGAAGAGCTCTTAGTTTCTGGACGGCTTTTAGTTTCTGTAACATGAAATGATTCATAGGTGCAGCTTGCCAATTGGTGATGGTCGCTCTCCACATTCTGAGAAGTAAATCAGTTCAATCGCCATTGCATTTGATTACAAATTCTTCGCAATTTGAAGCTCGGAAACTGATTCCCCAAGCTTCAAAAACGTCCAGAGGGGTTTTGCAGACCATGGATATTACTGTCAAGTGGCACCTGAAGGAGCACGTGGACCTTTTGGAAAGAGAAGGTTATCTGGGTGGAAACTTGACAGAAAGCTTGAAACATGATACTTTTCATATTTATTGCTACCCCGTGCTTCAACTTCCGAAGAGAATTGAAGAAATGATTCACATTCAAGCTTCAAAAACTTCCAAGTGACTGGCCTGCAGGGAATGAATAAAGCGGTGGCACACATACTGTGAAATTTGCATGAGCTGTTGCATCTCTTTTCCAAAACTTCATAAAGAATCTTGAGAATTCCAGTGAGCAAAATGTACTGGCCAGCAGGGGTATTGGCCACCAAAACCTGACTGCATCTCACGCCTGGGCACAGAAATGGAAGTTGATAGCTTATGCAAAGGAGGCTGAAGTGCCATCATGCCGAAGTGAAATCTACCGCGGCAAGAAAAGTGCAAAGGGGGGCCGTGGGAGGGCCACACGTGGGCGCAGTTGCCAACGACCAAGAGGCCAGCGCCACAAGGTATCCGGAGAAAGGCTGCATGCTCATCAGATGGCCAATGCTGACTGACCATGCAGTAACAAGCTTCTATTGGGCTTCTTCCCCCCTCGCCCTCTTGCACCTTTTCCCTTAAGTGAATTCTTCTACATGTGCCTGTGTTGAATCACCTTCTTCTCCGTGAGTCGTTCTATAGCAAATTTGCAATGGGTCATCCTGTCTTCGCTATTTCCTCGTGCCACCGTCAATGTGCTCTCTCCCACTCGACCTATGTTACCGCTTTCCCCGACCCCGTCCCCCGCTATACTGGTCTGTACCGCGTTCCATCCCGCTTGTCAACTCCCACGCCGTCCTCCGCCTGCTCGACATTGCCGTTCGGCCTGCGCTCTCGATCCATTCGAGCCGAGGGAGCGCGGCAGCCGTGGGATTTCGGTCGCTTCGTTCAGACTCTGTATTTTTTCAACGCACCGCCATCTCTGAGTAAATTCGTGAGCTCGGTGATCCAGTCCATGTCGGGGCAGGCCGGCGCGAGTAGCATGAGCCCCCCAGGCAAAGGCGAGGACTTAGTGCTGGTGACGGGTGCCACAGGCGGGGTGGGCAAGCGCGTGGTGGACGAATTGCGCAAGCGCGGGGTTCGCGTGCGGGCTCTGGTACGCAGCGTGGAGAAAGCGCAGAAGCTGTTGAAATCCGATGTGGAAGTCGTCGCAGCCGACCTTACGCAGAGTGCCACACTGCTGCCGGAATTTTTCGAAGGAGTGACGAAAATTGTTGTGGCACATAGCTGCATCGTTGGACCGAAGGAAGGGGACACGGCTGAGCGTCAGAAGTATTACCAAGGCGTCAAATTCTTCGATCCCGAGGTGAAGGGTGATTCTCCGGAAGCTGTGGAGTATCGGGGCTTGCTGAATCTTCTAGATAAGGCAAAGCAGTATGCTTCACTACCGTACGAAGGGCGAGTGCTCTTCGGCGTTTCGCCCAAGGGAGTGCCCAGTGGGCCCGCTTGGGGGGCTTTGGACGATGTTGTCATGGGCGGCGTTAGCGCCAGCTCCTTCCAGATCAGTGCCGCGGCTGGCGAAAATGGAGGGCCTGCGGGTCTGTTCAAAGGCTATGTTTCCACTGACAACAACGGAGGGTTCGCCAGCATTCGATCGCGGAATTTTGAGCCCGTGCAGGATTTGAGCCCCTACGACGGTTTTGAATTCCGAGTGAAAGGGGATGGACACCGCTTCAAGTTCATGTAAGTTGCTCCGTGCCGCTCTCTTCCCCACAGTAGCAACAATTAAATTTTTGTTTTCCAGGCAACATACAAGGACAGGGGGAACGATCGGTGCAGCGTGGGTGGGTGGGAGACTTCTGTTTTAATCACGTCCGTCCTCTGTCTACGAGAAAATCCTATTACATCTAAAACAATCGTCGTTCGTGTAACAGCCAGAGCACTGTCAGTTTCCGCTTGCTGACTCTCTGAGGCGGTTCGAATTCTTGCAGAGTGCGCACCACCACGGACTGGGATGCGATGGGCTACACCTGCGGATTCGATACCGTGAAGGGAGAGTGGCAGTCCATTCGGCTTCCTTTCTCCTCGTTTGTGCCTGTGTTTCGCGCGAAAACAGTGAAGGATGCCCCGCCATTTGACACGTCCAGAATTGCATCCCTGCAACTGCTGTTCAGTAAATTCGAGTATGATGAAAAACTGAACCCTAAATTCGAAGCGGGGCCGTTTGAGCTGCCGATTGCCAGCATCAAAGCCTACCTCAAGGAGACCGTGGCCCCGCACATTGTGCACCTCGGTAGTGCCGGAGTGACCCGACCTGAGAGGCCAGGCCTGGATTTAAGCAAACAACCGCCGGCAGTGCGCATGAACAAGGAGCTTGGGTACATCCTCACGTACAAGCTGAAAGGGGAAGATTTGGTGCGTGAGAGCGGAATCCCTTATGCGGTGATACGCCCGTGTGCTCTGACGGAGGAACCTGCAGGGGCGGAATTGCAATTTGAACAGGGCGATAACATCACGGGAAAAGTCGCAAGAGAGGAGGTTGCGCGGATCATCGCCGAGGCTCTGTGGTCCCCCGCTGCTCGAGACAAAACGTTTGAGGTCAAGAGCACCGTTCCCTTCAGCGAATCCTTCACAGTCGATCCTGCTGCTCCTCCTCCTCCACGAGATTATGAACCGTTTTTCAAGCAACTGAGTCCAGGGATTACGGGGAAGGAAGCCTTGGAGAAGGCGGCGGTCTCATCAGTATAAGAACTTGGACGTTAGTGTAGAAACCATACGGTAAGGATAAACAGCATTTTCTCACAGACTCCAATACATATTAATCTCAATTAGACCGTCGAATCTACATGTTAGAAGCGACAGGGAGTCATTTGACAAGTCTACAAGTTACAAGTGACTGCCAATCTCTTCTTTCTGGTTTCAAATATAACACTCATCAGGGTCTACGGTCTTTACCATTGGATCACGAAGACTATCATAGTCCTCATTGAGATTCTACTAAGTTGGTCAATCAAATGTAGAATCTCGTTGTGGAAAAATTACATACTTTGCCGCTTACGCTGCTACACATGTACCGTTTTTCCGCAACTAGGCGCCGGATTGAAGTTATCTGGTACAAATTTGATCTGGAAGTTGGAAGTACCCGCCGTTGATATTCACAGCCCTGTTGCATTGTCGCTATGAAGGGACTGTGCTAATTTCTATTTTTTACTGCATGCTACTTCTTTCTGAAAGGTTCCTGCACTTACCATAATGAATCTAATGTTACAGTGGATTGCATTGCGAGGTCGGGGGGGGAGATAGAACCACTTAGAACCAGGGATTCTCTGTTGAAATCTGAAGCTTCCGTTGATTCTTCAACGGACTGCCCCACACCATGTCCTTCTCAATGCGCCATATAAATTCACAATTGTCTGGTGGTTTGGGTGGCATCTGCAACAAAAGAAAACAATACAGGAGAGTCAGACATGTACATTTCTACGGTCCTATTGATATCATTTCCCTGTGAGCATAATGATAAGCATAATAATCACGCATGACAAGGAACGTGCCCAGTTAGAGCCCTGGCTTTCATCATGATATTGCGATTCCTAGACTTTTGTATCAAGGTTTGAGTTGAGCTATCATAAAATTTCTTGACAAGAGCTGCAATCGGCTTGAGCCCAAGCGCCAATTTCAAGGAAGAATCACGGTATTCAAGATTCTACAATTCTTTGATATCTCATTGAAACAGATTCTTGCACATCTTGGGTTCAAGAATGACAGCGTTACTGCTCAGAATGTTACGAAGATTCAGCTGGGCTTAGAAAATACAAATTCATCTAAACGTCAATTTTATCAAATTGGCGATATTCTCACGGCCACATATATCTTCCAAAAAGCTCTAATTTCAGGCCACGAATTAGGACATGTATAGATTTTCAGTTCAGGCCGCACGAAACTCAACCGCGCCAAAGTAATGGAATATCTCGCCAATTTAACGAAATTGACGTTGCTAGCTTCATCACATTCAGCTAGGCTTAGAAACCTTACAAATTGAGAACCAGGATTCTAGTAAATATCAAGCTCTAGTAAACTTAAGTCCGCTGAAATGATCTGCAGGTATACCCAAAGATAGTACTGCTGCTACTGACATTGGAAGAGAGTAGCAAAAACGAGGGAACTTACTGCTTTTCCTCCTGGCGGGAATGATTCGTTCCAGTATTTTTTCAGCCATCTCCATTCCCCATTCCAGAACACAGGTCGGGAATACCATTTCCTGCAGAAGATTTAATCAAATCAAACGTCAGACTTTTCTGAATCTGAAACGTCCACCATTCAGCTCATAAGATGCTAGTTACTCGTTTTTGCTAATCTATCTATCTAATCAACGAGATTGTAATATACTTCACTCGAAAGGAGCAAGAGGCCTGAAAATGATCTCCGTTTTTTAGCACTGTGTAATAGGTCATATAGAGACTTCTCCACTTCATTTCTACTTATTTTTTAACAACGCGTGCAAAGTTTTTCATTGGTTCTAGAGATTAAAATTCACCTCTTCTGAATGATGTCTTTGATCACAATGTGAACAACTGACTTGCGCATAAGAAAAGCATAAAATGAAGGTCCTTCAGGGATTATTATAGCTGAAGAGACCCCGAGCATTGCATTTAGGGTTTTGAGCTAGAGCAGGGAAAGTAGCTTACTCAGGAATCATCACTCTTGGTTTGTATGTTGCATCTTCGTTATCACAATTGATGTGGCCGTGCACGGTGGATCTGAATTGGTCGTATGTCCAGTGGAATGAATCCAGGGTCTCCTTGGAGTGCACTTTATGGAAAACAGGTTCACCCATGAACACTTTCTCCCGCTTCTCCTGCATCCCAACGAAGACCTTTCAGTTTGAAATGATCGCATCAATGTCCAATCCATAGTCACCCTGCATTTCTCTCACCAGTAGAGAATAACAGCGGGTAATTGCACATCTCTCTACCCATACCCCAAATAGAGATCATTGGAGATTTCAACACTCTGAAGTCATCACTATTTCAATAATAATGTACCGCAATTCTAATAAGCATTAAAGATGCATACACTTCGGAATGATGGCCCAAACATGATACTATTGCATCTAAATCACATGTCTCATTTTCATTTACTAAAAACTTTCTATTTGTTTGAACCTTGAGATTCAGAAAATAATGTTTACGAACTTTTTGGAGGTCATGCTTGATCGGGTCTATGATGTTCTTGGTGCTGTAATGTACAGAATGCTCTTTGGACTTGGACAACTCAAAAGGATCGTATGCCACATTGATAATGTCGCGGAAAATCCTCCTTTCACCAACGGCCTTCGCATATCGATCTTGCTCATACTCTGTCTCAACAATATCCATTGGGTTAGTGGCTCTACCACAGGTGAGGAGGCCAGTCTGTTGCATGAACACAAGCTACATCGACACCTCCCAATGAAGTGAGAAAGTTTGAGAGAAAGTTTGAGCGAAAGCGGGGTGGGATCTTTTGCACAAATCCTTGTTGCTACTCAAAAAACTGAGCCGTACTCCCTACATAATAAAAGCTTCCTCCTCACTACGATGTAAGCTACACTGTCTCTCGCAGCGTTGCAGCTGCACCAAGAAAGCTACAAACACTCTCACAAAGTAAGTGCTTGTTAGCTCTGGACTAAAGGGACGAGGCAAGTTACATAAACACAAACTTATCTACAATGAAGTTATCCTTGAAATTCAACACTACGTCAGATTCGTGATTGCACCATCCAAAAAGGCTTGGCGTCACTTATTCATGGTATTCTTGATTTCATTCTTTTCTACTTTTTACCGAAACGAGGTTACCTCCCCCACATTGAATGACTCTTATATGTTGGGTATGGTGCAACCCAAAAATTGAGCCGTAGTCACTAATATGAAATAAGCTTGTCTGTTTCTGCTTGTGTTTGAGGGAACGATCAGCAATGCCAAAACAATGTTACAGTACAAGGACAACTGCAGTCAATGTTCGAAACTACTCACTCCATTTTGATACCGAAGGAAGGAAAAACGGCGAAGCCAAAAGACACAAACAGTCTACCCAACACAGAAAACAAATGATCTAAGTTCTATCAGGGGGATTAGAAGCTTAAACCGAAGGGGCAGAGGTTTTGCGTCGACAGAAGCTACATCAAAAATGAATGTCCAGAAATCTGAGTAGCTCCCTTACTCAAAAACAAACCAATACTATGCAGTCTGACTGTATGAAAAACAGCCATACTAAAAGTCAAATAGGCTAATTTTTGACAAACATGCTACAATCGGTAGTGAGATAAGTGCGTACGATATTCCAGAATGTTATTGAATAGAGGGTGTCAGATATGTCCAAAAATTAAACAATGGGTTTGGAATTGTAAAGGCTAACAAGGCCAGAGTGTAAAGCCTGTACACCCATAATCCCTAGAATGCGATTCATACATTTGGACCAAAAAGCGTCATAAAAACCTTGATTTTGATCGCACAAGATGTACAAAATCAAAACATAAGAGCCTATAAGAATCTACTGTTAGTATTTGATACACCTAGAGACAGTACTTGAAAACTCATAACATATTCCTAAGGTGTCCAAATAATGCATGCTAAAGTGGGTTAGAATCCTCTTTCAGTTGCCAATGCGATCCAATAAGTAAAAAAGGGAAAGGAAAGACAGGGCAGAGTAAGTTACTCACGAAGTCTACTGGAGATGTGTCTGGGCGAGAGCTTCCGGAGATTTTCCCCGATTTGGTCTTGAATGTTGTGGTAGACCTGGCGCTCCCATGACTTGTACAG
Source organism: Neckera pumila (assembly GCA_963969595.1). Classification (NCBI taxonomy): domain Eukaryota; kingdom Viridiplantae; phylum Streptophyta; class Bryopsida; order Hypnales; family Neckeraceae; genus Neckera; species Neckera pumila. The sequence goes on along the minus strand of OZ018415.1, from coordinate 20,852,776 downwards.
CGCCGCGTGCTTGTCGTCATGGCATTTCCTCTCTCGTGTGAGCAGCTCAAGCGTCTCTTTCATCACGCCATCCTCATTCGCCATGCCACTGAAAACTTCCTTCATCAGCTTCTGAAAGGCCGCCTCCTCCTGGGCCTCCTTCAGCGCTTGCGCTTTCAGGATCGCCTGCACGACATGAGTTTAATTACATTGTCCTCAGCATGCATCTTCTCTTACGTAACACTCTTGAACTTCAAGGCAGGACCCTTTGCTTCCCCTTATACCTTCATTGTAAGAAAATCTTGAATGCAAGCTTGCCCATGAATTGATTCTCAGACTCTCATACTTGTCACAGCGACGACCAAGCCTCATTACTCAAGAATGCTATGCATGGCTGCCTTCGATACTGCTTGAATTGGCTATGCACTATATTCTAAGGCTCCGAAGACACTAAGCTTCTGAAAACAACGTAGAATGAATCCAAGCAGTGTCTATTACTTTGTTTATTTTATTCCGAGTAAGGGTTTACGAATCTGTGAGGTCGCTCCATAAGGTAAGAGCATTTAAAAGGGACACTGATTTGCTGATACCGTTGTCTGTGTTGAAAATGTTAGTCTCGGAAGAGAAAGTGAACCATTTCGTTTTCTTTTAGATGCACGAACAATAATTTACGAACCTGAAACTGTAGGATGCCTACTAAAGACATGACGGCCACTCCGTCAGTTAGGAAGACGAAGGGAACTCAAAATCGACAAGAGTACTGAGGGTTTACAAACGAACTCAGATTTTCATTATGAAAAAAGGTGATTGTACGATAAAGAAGGAGACGGCAAGAGGAGCCAAAACCTCGTATTCCTCCGCGGAATGATTCACGAGGTCGCGGGGCATGGACCGATCCTTCCATTTTCGACACATCCACCCTCTTCCTTTCTTCCGGTGAAGGCGGCCCGCAGGATCCACAATCCTGCAGAAATGCTGCACAAATCGGGCTGTCAATGCACAAAACATTGTAACATTGTTACATGCACCTTATAAACCTCGTCACCATTAAGCTAGGAATTCGGCAGCATGGGCACGCTCTACAGTTAGTACTCAGAGTTGTATCTGTATCTGTATCTACATAATTTCGTGTACTGACGGGTTACGCTGCAAGCGAACAAGCAGAGGAAGGCGATGAGGAACCAAAACCCTTGAATCGATCGACACGCACGGCAGAACGCCATCTCCACACCAACAAGCAAACTAACTCGCAAGTACTGAAACTACTGATTCCCATGGAAGTCAAACTCGAGAGTACCCTCATCAAGCATCAAACACTCTCATCACCTGAAATAGTAATAAGAAATCCCAGATTTGTGTTTATTTCATCTGATTTTTCGATGCACATCCATTGATGAGACCATAACAGAGCCGCGAGCAATTACGGGGGATGAGGACACCAGTAGAAAACAAGAAAACATTGTCCGAATCAAGCCGCCCGTCGCAACAAACATATCCGAAACAACACATAACATATCCAGATCAAACGAAACAAGTCTGAATCAAATCAATCAATACAACTCTAATAACTTTCGATCTTAACAAGGCGTCCAAACTTGTTGATTGATTTGAGCACTGTTGTTCCATAACTGTTTTGATACCCACCTTCTTGTCGCCCGAGGCCACGGCCTTGTGCAACCGATTATGCGTATCCGGTCCCGGCTTCTCCCCCTTGCACTTCTGCTTCACAACCGAGTACTGTGGCACTCTCTGCGTCCAGTCCCTCGCATCCGGCAGCACCGGCGCCAGCGGATCCACATACTTCTCCTCCCACCCCTCCGGTGCCGCCCCCTCCAGCAGAGGCTTCAAATGATTAGACCTATCGTCAATTTCGTTACACAGCCGTGAATCCAGTGCCAAATATAATTGGGGACAAAAATCCAACACAAAGCTCTAAAACTAAAACTAAAAATTTAGATTAAAGTTTGTAGATACATACATACGTCCTAAACGGTGCCAAAGCAGTGGCGTACAGTGCTGCCAAGTTCACGAAGGACGGACGTTACCTGTAGAACGGCTTCCGAAACGCCCCGAATTTCACCGTGGTGGTTCCGTCTTGGCCGATCCCCACCTCCGGACGAACAGGGAACCGGATGATCTTCTTCTTGCCGTAGACGTCGGGAGGCTTCCATATCCCCTCGGGCTGGGAGAGTTTGACAGGGCCGTTGGGGTACCAGGGTTTGGGTTTGGTTGGGTCAGGGTCCCAGACGAACTCTGGGGGAATGTATTCAGGGTCCCAGGAGCCGCGCTTGCCCTCCTTCTCTTCTTCGTAACCCGGTTTCGGCATGACTCTCGAACGCTTCGATTATAAAAGCTCATGAGTGGACCTCAGCTGGTTTGGTTTTCCATGACGGGGATTCAGTTCGTGGTGTGGCGTACCCATTGTTGTCGTTGCGAAGCTCCATGACGGGCATAAGTGCATACTCGCAACGTAGAATGGTCTTCGCAGTAGCAAATTTTCTCGATCTTGATTGGGGTTGCCGACAGTCTACGAAGTCCTCACCTCTTCAATCTTGGCTGGCATAGACAACCCGCTCTCACCTTCGGATTTTGACCGTGCGTTCGGATTTTCGACGGGAGCTTTGCGGAGTTTTTGTGTGTGTTTTGTTTGCAAGGGATGATGGAATAATGTACGAGCTTCTTTGGTCGCTTTCTCTCAGGACATATGCATACACTTGCTGTAGTCGTACATTGTGATCCGGTTTTGGATTTTGATTCTGTGGACCAAGATTCTATATATGGATCCCTCCTTCACTGCAAGTCCTCTCAGCTCTTGCTTCGGAATGCATCTGTTTGCGAAGATGGTATTTATATCTGACTCACGCAGCGAACAATGGTACGGAATGAGCAATTGACAGGCCCACGACGCAAAGTCCAACGGCAAACAATTCTATGATTCTTTACTTCAGCTTCCAAGAAAAAGCATATCCTCTCGATACAAATATCCACAAACTGGGTGACAATGGAGTTTCAGCACCGTGTATCTCAGATCCTACCAACTCAGACATCCTCCCTCCACACTTCCCTGAACTCACAGATTCGATCAATTTGTATCATCATCACTCCCTCGTTACCGGAATTAAAGAAATGGTTTCTGAGAGAGTCAGAGAGCTTGAGCAAAAGATGACCACAAACGACGGAAGATCTGGGCAATGCTGTGTCCCCAGCAAATCCATATGCGCACCATCAGTCACTGCAGAAATTTCTGGCGCAAGAAATACTCCGCAGGTACAAAATCTGCGGTTCTGCTATCGATGATGCATGCATTTCTGAAGTTGGGGAAGTTAGAAGAGGAGGCAGCCGAAAGGGCCGGGAAGGGAGGCTGACGGCAGTCAGTAGTAAAACGGCCGGCTTCATTTAGTAAGCCTTGGGATTCACGTGAATGGCCGGCTGCAGCCGTCCGCACAATCCACACAACCCAGCATTACGACGTGAAGCGGTGGCAATCGATTGCACGGTAGAGATCAATTCAAGTTCTTCCGCATCGTGGCTCGTCATCCGACCTCTTCGGAACCTGTTGAAGTGGCGCCCAAACTCCTAGAACAGTAGACAAACATATGAAGGATCTCTCACTTGAATTGCTGACATACTGTATTTGAATTGATGGCCGCCTCGCTTGCGCCATTCCTGACCACCTCGTATCGATCCAAAATTGAAGCAAGAGTAAGAAAAAACCTCCACTTCCGGTCCCTACAACAGTATCGCCACCATCGAGTTCACAACACTGAACAATGTCATTCTAGTATGTCTCAGTCCTACTGTCTCAGTCCTACTTTGTCAAAGAATCCATCAACCAAACCCGAAACATACATAACCTTCAACATTCAATACTTTCATGTGAGCTCCAGTATCATGCTAATATTAATCAATCAGACCTGCCATCGATCGATCAATCCCCTCAAATGATTCAGAAGCAGATGGAGCTCGATCTCCACAAGAGGCACCACAGTTTCAAGAATCGGCATTCGCATGATTGTAAGACGGTAATAAATTCCGTAGCAGACAAGAGTTAACTCTTAAACCCTAAACCCTAAAACCTAAAAATTGGTGTCCAGGTTCTTTTCCAACTCCAAACCCTAAACCACGCCATGCGTTTACCTGCATACTTCCATGAGTGTGAGCTGTGTAAGTTCTGGCAAACTTCTGTTGGTTTTCACCTAATTATTAAGGCAACCCAGTCTCACTATTTTGTACGGAGTATACTAAGCTTATTAGAGAAGCTTGGGTTTTGTTTTGGTTGCTGGATTTCTGTGTTGATCGGATGGCTAGGGAGCGATGGATGGAGGGCCAATTGATGCATTGCGGTGAGGCTCAGCATTGTTCTCATTCGACCGTGTGAAGACCTCTATTGACACCTCAGCGTGTGTGCCACACAGCCACAGGGCTCAGAGATTTTACGACAGGACAAGAAGTGGGGTACCACTTGTCACTTGCTACCTATCACGCAGCCACTTGGCACACCGTGATGCCTCCTCCACTTTTATCATCTTCGGCTTTAAGCTTAGGGTCCTCTCTCTTCTTCAAAATTTCCCCTGGGCTCTTCCATTTCAGCGCTTGTGCTTCAATCTCTGCTGTTAGTGCAATCTTCTCGTGCCCATTCCTCGTCTCCAGTCTCCTGGAATTATTACTAGCTCCACTTGTTCTCTCAAATTTCGCCTCTCATGTGCTCCGACACAGCCGCTTGCCGCAACAGCCACCGCCTTTGAGCCATGGCGTCCCTCAGGTACTTCTTTTCTACCTTGCATTGCACCGCTTTTCTTATTCAATTGTCTTGGACAGACTCCGTTCCATGGACAATCAGTGCTAGGTCGTCCTGGTCGAGTTTCGGTAAGCTTGCGCCTAGTCTGGATGAAAATTGTTGGGCAGATGCACAATCTTGAGAAGTGCGGATGTAGAGCGGGTATTGGTCAACATTTATGATTGTGACGAGTGTTTGTGCAATTTGGGTTTTCGCTGTTATGCAATTTCGGGGTTTTCTTTATAATCATATATTTAGGGTTTCAATCGTCTGCTCTAGGTACTTCCGAGATTATCGATTATCAATCTCTTTGACTCGACTTGCAATTAGTTACGCGAAATTTTGAGGGGTAGTCCACCGTGCTTGAAATGAGTGTGCACTCAAACCTCTTCAATCGTTCTCCCACGACAGAGTTCGAATGTGCGAGACGTGTGCACAATGAGATGTGGGTCAATGAGATTGTGGCAAGGGATTTAAGTGCGCAGAGTATCGTTTTGGTGAGTCAGAGATTTGAGGGTTTGGGATGCTTGCCTTTTTCAGAGTATGTACCACGCAACCCATTCTGTGGAGGCAGCTACCAGCTCCGTGCTCCGAGTCCATTGCGACCAAGACAAGTGCCATTCTCGCATCCCCAAAGCGGAAGGCGACGGCGCGTTTTCACCGGGTGAGGAGTGAGAGTTCGGCCAAAACGGCCGTGTCCGAGTCCCGGCCAGTGTGCGCCTATGATTTTCACCACTTCGCCGTCGCGGAGCACTTGTACCCGAGCTCGGCATTGATCTACCGGCGGGAGGTTTCTTCCGTGATCCGCCCCCAGATCGAGCCCGACCCTGACGTCACGCCGTCCATCAACCCGTCACCGTCGGTCCCTGACCCAAACCTACCCACACCGTCGGAGCGCCCGAAGCCAGTGACGTTTCCGGAGTTTCAACCGGACACCAGCCCGGCGGAAGTCCCTCCGCCCGGCCCTCCGGGCACGGAGGTTCCCGAGGTCCCCACCGAAGTCCCGCCGACGCCATTCCCCGACCTAGAGCCCCCGGGCCCTGTGATTCCCGTCCCGGCGCCCGCCGAGTTTCCTAACGTCCAGCCGGTCGAGGTGCCCGTGCCGTCCGTCCCCGTGGAGATTCCGGCGCCGTCGCCGCTACCAGAGGTGACTCCCTCGCCATCCGAGTTTCCTGCGCCGTCGCGGGTGCCGCCCGAGTTCAACCCGAGGATGAGGATGGTGAAGGGGGATGAGGTACCTCGCGGGCCACCCATCCAGCCTCCAAAAACTACAATAATTCCGCCACCGGGGCTGCCCATGCCCATGCCACCACCGCAGTCGCGGCCTGTGTTGCCGCAGGACGCCGCGCCGTCGATTCCGATTCCTAATGTACCAATCCGCCCGCCTGGGGAGCCACCATTGCCGCCCCCCGTGACGCCACCGCAGACGCCCCAACCGGGCAACCCGCCTGGAGTGCCTGGACAGTCGCCGCCACCGTTTCCCGGCATCCCGCCGACCCCAGGGCCTAGTCCCGGTCCCGGTCCCGGTCCCGGTAATCCTCCTGGCCCTCCCACGCCTGGTGACGTTCCCTCCGGCCCTCCCAGCTTCCCGGGTCCTGGAGTGCCCATGTAAGTAGTTTTCAGAACGTTCTGCAGGCTTATTCGTTGTACATCAGAGGTTATTGATTGTAGACATGAGTTAATTAGCTTTTTCTGTAATCGAAGGATTTTTGATTTGGAATTCCGACTTGGTGGAATGAGATGCATTTTCACTGTGAATACTTTCAATGTTGAAGGAGGCTGTGTGGGTGTGAATATATTGAAGTTTTAGACATTGATTGAATTGGTTCTACTTCTCCATCTGACATTGATTCTTGCCAGTTGAATCATTTTTTGACATTGGCTCACTGTGGTTTGAGTGAGTGCACATTGGCAAGGCGTCATGTTCATTTCCATTCAAACATGATAATTCTCACTTTGAAGTCCTCGATGCTTTTTCTGTTGGTGAATTTTGTGATCGATGGCTGCATGAATTCCTCCTGAATCTGTTTTAGTGTCCTTTGCTCAAGCCCTGAAATCTTCAACTGTAGATTGATTTCTACTTTCATATTCTGATTTTTCTCATTCACTCAAACCTCTTCAAGCTGACCTTCAAGCTGACCTTCTGATGTCCCATTTGTGCACCATTCAATGTGATTTGTGAGCTTCAATTGATGCTTAAAATTCACGTCTATAGAATAAACTAGTTTCGCATTTCTGTGAGTCATATTCAGAGGTTTGAGTCTACCTCATCTGCTATTTTCCTTCTTTCTTGCGCATTCTGTGCGGTGATTGTGTGTTCGACATTGTATTTTCCAAAGTTGTTGTATGTTCTTGTTTGTTCTATGTTTATATAGTGTACTACTCCTGCACCTCCCCTTAGCCACATTTCGTAATCACACTCCTACATATGTTAGTAACGATACAGTAGAATCATTCAAACTTGAGTGTGCATCCCAATGTGAACCTTGGAAATTCCATAGAAAGAGTTTGTTGCACCTATTCAAAATGGCAACATTGAAATTAAGGTAAGGCTTTAGAAAATCTAGCAATTCAACTTTTCTTATAACTTTTGCATATTATTATTGGAGTGCCATTCTTGAATTTTTTCTATATAATAAATAATGGCAATATATTCCCCAACATACAACAATGTTTGTCAAAATGGGAACAATTTGGTTAATATTTCTTCCATGTCCACATTGAACTACAAGTGGACATCCATGTAAAATCGGATGTGGAAAACAAATTTCAAATTTTCTAGGACTAGAATTGCTTAAGCTGACGTCTATGATATTTACACTTCCATATGAGTAGAAAGATAACATTTTAGAAGTTGCTTTGTCTTGTTGCTAAACTAAAAGCAATCCAAAGTTGAACTTTAATGTTAAAAATAGTTTTGTAGAGGTCAAAAACTTACGCACTACATTTTTCAAGTACTTCTCCCTATAATCATATCATTGACTATTATGATTCCTTCTTTACTACTATTGTATAATTCCATGTTCTAGAATCGGAAAATGCTTATTTGTCTTATTTGAAATTTTTCTAGTTCTGGCCATATGGAAGTCCATCCTATAGTGATCTCAATTATAAAGGTAAAATTGTGGTAAATACAAAATGGCTATAGAGGTTCCAATTCCACATTGTACCCTAGCATTTGTTGTAAAGTTCCCCTAACTCTAGATCTTCCCCCCTTGAGAAACGCAAGAATCAAATATTTACAAGTTTGAATTCATATTCAGAATACTAAAAAGGTAATCAAATGGTAGAATTGTGGCAAAAGTAAAGAAATAATAATGGGTTGAAAATTTTCAAATCTTATTATTTACAATTAGATGATAGATTTAAAACTTTGGTGTTAGTCTAGTGTCCAAAGTAGGTGCATCTACACAATTGTTTTCAAAAATTTGTATTATATTCATATAAGCTCAAAAAAATACAAAACCCTATAGCTACCCTCAAGATCTGCACATCTTGAGTAAGTGTCTCATTTAGGTGCTTCTACCTTAGAAGTTAAGGTGTGGCAACCCCCGATGGTGACACTTGCAGGGGTTTAGCGATTAGGGTTTTCATCATCACACCAGAGTGACCAGATTGTCCCCAGTTCCTTCATACATTTGTTTGCCACTCGCAATCTTAGCTTTCATTCATGTGTCTCGAACTGCCGGTTTGCTTGTCTCTCCTCAGTGAATTTTTCTTGCATACACTCCTCGACCATTCCAAGCTTGCGTAGATTGCTCTGACACAGGGACACAATTGGAAATGCAAAAGAACTCTGTTTCCTCCGCTTGAGGGTTGATTCGAATCGGGATGCTATTTACTCAGCTTATTGATGATTGTTCGAAGTGAAAACGTTTCTGGAGTGGGACTTGGAGAGTGACCGACCACGCCTACAGTTTTTGGGGGTTTCGATTGAGATTTTGTAAGGATTTTGTGAGTTGTAGCGCGGTTGTGATCTATTCAAGATTTGATTTCGTAGCATTTGATTTGTAACGTTTGGATTTGTGGGGTTTGAATTTGTGAACTCTTCTAGAGTTTTCTGGACTGCGATTAGAATTTTTGAGGATTCTGTGTGTCGTAACGGCGGTTGTGATCCATACGAAATTTCGTATAGTTTGATTTGGAGGGTTTGAATTTGTGACCTCTCCTAGGGTTTAGGGTTTTAGGGTTCGCCGTCGGTGGCTGTAAGGATGTCCCGGGCGCTGTCCGTGGCAGGTTTCAAGGAGCTGGTGGCAAAGTATGGCAAAGTGGCGGTGGGCGTGCACTTGACCGTGTCCGCCGTGTCAGTGACGGGTTGCTACGCCGCGATCAAGAACAATGTGGACGTAGGGGCGGTGTTGCAGAGAGTGGGCTTGTACAGCGCCGGCATGGAGAAGGAGGAAGCTGAGGATATTCAAAAGTACGAGGCGGTGGCGTTGGAGGGCAAGTTGGAGGGCACGTCTGGTGATGCTCATACCGAGGACCGGCAGTCGGCTGTGCACGCGGCCGTTTCCGGAGGGGGGGCGCTGGCGCTGGCGTTTCTGTGCAACAAAGCGCTCATGCCCATCCGCATTCCCATCACGGTGGCCCTCACACCTCCCGTGGCCCGCTTGTTAGCTCGACGGAACTTCTTCAAAAACCCTTGAAGCTCTTAAGCCCTGAAGCTCGAGATCATATACACATCGAATTTGTAGAATATGGCGGTTTCTGCACGTGTGGTGGCTCTTGGAGCTCTTCGCATGGACAAGGAATGGCACCGAATCTTTCTCTCTCGCAGCCAAGCGGTACTCGATTCAGAAACAACTTGGTTCTTCCTTTAACGCCCGTTTTGTTGTAAGTATTCTCAAAGCTGGTTATTCTATGCCACATGACTACTAGAATGGCATCTGTACACTATTGAATTAGTTCATGAATTGCATTGCAACCCCTATCCAGGTGTATACGCTTTGTTGTAGTCCTGGAAGCTGAGTAAGGCAGAGGAGATTGTTTGCGACGATTGAAGCATTTAAACCTATGTAGGAGTGTGATTTTGGGTAGATGGATAGACCTTGATCTCTGGGAAGGCCTTTGGGCAGGAGAGCTGAAATCTCTTTGGGTCATTCAGAGTGCAAGGTTGTAGAATGTAGACCACTCTTGAAGGCACAGTGTCCGACTTTTGAAATGGGCTACAACGTTCCACTAGTTCTTCTAATACATGTCTCATTCTTATTCTTTGTAATTCATTGCTTAACCCTTAACCCTTTTAGTTTCTGGGATACTGTCACAGGAAGTGACCGCATTCTCAACCTATTGTTTTGACTTACATGCATATCGCTGTATTTCAAATAAGAATTATTTTTTTATCATTTAACCATATTGAAATGCACTTATCCTAGTGATGAATCTACTACATTTTTTTGCTGATCATCAAGACGGTGCATTTTAAACATGGAAAACGAGATTTTTAGAGGCTCTTAGATTCCGTGGTGAACTTCTTTGTAACGAAGGTAGCGAAAGCGAACTAATTCACGCACTATGCAGCTCGGAAATGACACATTATACATTTGCTCTAGTCCTACAGAATTTTCAGCTATTTTTAGAATTCAAGGTTGATTAGAAACTACTGTGTTTTGCAACAAATTATTCATAGGACATTCTATTGCAAGCCATTTAGGATCAAGATTTGGATATAAGAAACTGAAGACATGTTTAAGGACCCATTTCCAACCACTTAAGTAATTATGCATATTTGGAGAGTAGGTTTTTTGAGTGTGGAATTTTTCCTGTGTATGGAAATAGAGTTTGGAAGGATTGCATATTTTTCCAAAATTTAATTACAAAAAATTTAATTACCATGAATTTTTTTGTGAAAGATTCTCTTTGACCTATAATGGTGATACAAACCTTTCTATTTGTGACTACGAGTTGATTGCAAAGTCGACCAAGGGTCAATTGCAATATTGAGAGCCTCATAGCAAATCATAATGCGCTACAATTGCTCTTTGAAGTGCACATTGATTATAAAGTCTATGGTCACAAAGGGAGCAATCTATAGGTTGGAGATCAGAGGGTGGTGGGAAATGGGTCGGCTATCTTAAATAAGAAACTGAAGACATGGTTTAGCATTTAGGATCAAAGAAATTGAAGACATGTTTAAATAAGAAACTAAAGACATAGTTTAACATTTAGGGTCAAGATTTGGATGGAGAAATTTTTTTGAAAACAACTTTATTTGGTTTTAAAATGCTACATTATATTGACAATTGTAAAATTATAGAAATTTATACGACAACCTCTTATTGTGATCATCTCTTATGACAATCCCTAATCATATTTCTTCACTTTCATTTTCCTCATTCTTTAGAAATCTAACCAAAGCCAATTTATTAACTCAAATTCAAATTTCTTTTATGTTGTTTATTAATGTCTTTGTCATGATAACATGCATATACAATTCAACCTATATAATCATGTATTTTGAAAGTTCTATAAATCCAAAGTATGACCTTTGGGCACATTGTGCCTACAACCCCTTGCTACAATAAAACTTCTATAAATTAATAGCCTTGGAATTGGGCTCGAGTCTCCATGCTACCTAATTTCAAAGAAATTCTTTGATGTGTATGTCTTGGATAGGGTTTTGTGTATGTCTCAGATTGAATTTAGTGCAAAGACCAAGTAATCAATACTCCATCACTCTAGAAAGGTCGTTGCCTTAGAGAATTTTACTTTAGAGAAGTTCCAGTATACATTCAAAAATGCTTTGAAAATGATGAGCATTTTGACAACAAATGGAACGTAGCAATTCTTTGGAAGAGACTTTATGAAATTCTGTGTAGGCTAAGTCAAAGGAAAAATCAACCCATAAATAATAAAAAGCAATGAATAGTAAAAAGCAACTAATTTTGAAGGCTTCACTCTACAGTATCTGCAGTTTTCACTCTTGTTGATTTGGAAAGACTTCTTCTAATAGAATTATTTTTATATTCTGAGTTGAGCGATTTTGGCATCGTGCTATACAGAATAACCTCTACTTTCTATTTCTATTTTTGACTTTACATCATTCTAAGATTTTGGAGTTACAAATGGAAAAAGTACAAGTGACCTACACAGAACACGTTGCCTAAAAGTTTTGCATCTTCAGAAGGGATTATTTTTTTATAACCCAGAAAGGGTATAGTATACAAGTACTTGACCACAGAAATTGATGAGTAAAACAACAAGAACCAGCTAAATCACTGACCGAGTCAAACCAAAAGATAAGAGTAGCACAACTTCTGGTAATACAATGTGTATGGGCATTCATTATTCGACAATGTTTCGTTTTCTGAAGTTATCCAGAACACAAACCATCTCAAGTAATGATCACATTTACAAAACAAGTGTTGGTTCACAACGCTACTGTAAATCAATTGTCCTCAATACGTGCAATACTAACTTCCCCACAAAGCTAACTTTCCCAGGCCTAATATTCTGTTGAACGATACTCTACATACCACCATTTCAGCAGGCATGTGGTTCATGCAGCAATCTAGGTTGATCAAGTTAATTTCAAGTAGATCCTCAGGTAAAGAGAGGTAGGACACCACTCGCACCTGCGGAAGAAGTTTGCATGCATCCTCTAGATTGCCAGCCGATTGTGGATCTGAGCCAAAATCAAAATCAGAATTCAGTCATGCTTAAAGCGTTGTCTAATCTTTCCAATTTCAGTTCTGCATCCATCAGCAAATCTCTTCGTTCCGCCTACTGCACCCGCAGAAATAATCGAAACTGAACTTTGTGCACCACGGAACGTCCCCGACACTGAACTTTGTGCACCACGGACTGTTTCCGACACTGAATAGTGTACACCACGGACTGTGTCCGACACTGAATACTGTACACCACGGAACGTTTCCGACACTGAATTCTGTGCACCACGGAACGTTTCCGACACTGAACTCTGTGCACCACGGAATGTTCCGACGACAGCAGACCCAATGTTCTGCACACTGTTACTGACGGATGACACGACATCCTCTGATAGCTCTGATATCCTCCACCTTATTGTCCGCAGCCACTCCACAATCCTATGGTAAATCCGGCTGAGCACTTCCAGGAAGGCATACCAGTATCGCACCACACCATTATTGACCCTCGTCTTCAGATCTTCCCCTTTATCCATAACGTCTTGAATGGGTGCACGGTGAAGCAATTTTTCAAGTTCGGTATTACCTCCACTGTAGCGCCAACTTGGACCAGGAATGCTATCCTCGTCCAGAGACTTGTCAATAGTAACTTCAATTCCACGACTTGCCCATCGCTGCCTGGCTTCATCGAGGAGTTGGTGCTGTGCCCGTGCTTTTTGGGCTTCCTCCTCAGCCCATAATCTACTAAACAAGAACGAACACGTCACATTTTTATTTAGAAATATTACGACCCTGAATATAGAGCCTGCACATCCTATATTGCAAAATAGAGTCGCGAGTCTATGAGTTGTATATAAAAAAATAAAGTTCATGAGATATATAAAGCAATTCCAGACAAAATCGCACCAACCACTAAAGCAAGCTGAGAGGTGCATTATCATCCAGATCACCATCCTCGTTTGTTATCAGGTTTCATCAAGGCGCCGTAAAGAAGATCTAGTTAAAACATTCCTCTTTGAATCATTGAGTCGATAATTGACATAAAAACAGAAGAAAAGATCTGGGAAAAGCTACTGACAAGACACATCCAAGTATATCTATGCTGTACCTTGCAAGAATCAGGGATTTCTTCTCTGCCTCAATTTCCATCTTCAATCTGGCAGCGGTCTCCTGGTCTTCTTCAGCTTTTGTAGTGATTTTTTCAAGTCTATCTTTCTCATAAGAAACTTCCACTTGAAGCGCTGCTAGTGATTGCAGTTGGTCATCAACTCTTTGCTGTATCTCACGCAGAAGGGTTTTCTGTGCTTCTACAGTCGCCTGGTCCTTAAGAAGCTCATCCTTCTCAGAGTCTCTTTCTGATGTGATCTTTTCTAACCTGGATTTTACTTCCTCCAACTCCATCACAGCCTCTTCTCTTTGCTTTTTCTCAGCCCCGAGTTCCCCATCAAAAAGAGCCTTTACCTCTTTCTGCGTACGAGCCTCCATAACAGCGTCTGCAGCAACTGCTTCATCAGCCAGCTGCTCCGCTTCAATCCTTGCTATCTCCTCCCCAAGTTGCTCAGATGAATCTCCGTATGCGAGGGCAATCGCTGCTTGACCATTTGTTACAGGCTTCTGCGGTTGTAACATCCTTGTGAACCCTGAAAAACAGATACCCTATGAGATGCGAGTTCAAATACAAACTTATGGAGTACAAATGCTCCATGTTTACAATGACAGTACGTAATACTTACAATGATAACTTAAGTTAGATTTGTACCAAAAGCAGTAGCGATGATGCTGCTATCTCCAGAATACAGGTCACTCACTACAGCAGGCCATGCTCTGCTCTCAATGCGGTCCACGTCCATGAATCCTGATTTTTCTTGAAAGTCCTGCACATGATTACTATCAATTAGAAGATATATTCTGTAATCAATGAGATCTCCACACTTTCAGATATCGCCAAACTAGTGCTACCTGACGTTCCTCCAAACGAAGACCAGGCCAGTTGATAGAAATGCCAGAGCGAAGAAAAGTTACCTCTTTAGAGATAGCTGGGAGAGAACGATGATGAAGAGCAACTTTCCAGCACACAAGGTCTAGCCTCGACAATGGACTGTACACAAATCAACGGTCATCTTATAAAGTATTTCATAATTTATTTAAACTCGAGCGGTGCGCTTCATTCTGAAAGTAAGGCGGTTCAATTCCCTAATACTCACTAAGTGAAAGCAGATAACAAAATCTATTTGAGCAGACAAGAGCGACGTCAGCAAGTCACTCTTTATACATACCTGTCAGGGCTGAAATGGACCACACCATGTTCACTCTCAACAGACTGTGCATCCACGATGGAGAGTTTACTAGGAATTAGCCCGGCTTCCGCTAGACCTGTACTCCCACAGAATTGGATAACAAAAGGCCGTCAGAGTGCAACAACCACCACCTTTGACACCCTAAGCCACAACATTCTCACCGACCAACAGAATTGATAAGTACCTCCATATCGAATTCGATCCCTACGGCAATTTCAACTCTGAAACTCCTAAACGGTGAATGCAGTGAAAATTACGATGTTCGATTGCCCATACCTTGAATGGCAGCGAAATCAGGATCGTCAGGCATAACATCATCAAAAGCAAGATCTGTTTCCTTTCCTATGTACATGGCGGGAAGCACTTTGTTGGCAGAGCTCCTATACATCCAACAAAGAAGTACCTTTTAACCATCTTCTTGAGGTCAGCATGATTTGAAGCAGAGAATCGGTACATTCTCCGTTAAATATCCTCAATGATCAACCTGTATTTAATTGCATGTTCAAACTCCACTATCTCCCAAACCCGCTTACATCAAAATAAGGAATACATGAGAAAGCTATGATAAACACAAACCACAAATATCTGAAAAACACCGGAGTGCTCATGTAACTCCTTGTACAAGTAAAAGAAAGGCATTAAGCAGGTGAAAGGCCCGTAGAATGCTTACCTCGTCAATGTACTGCTAGTGGCAATCAACCAGCGAGCATAATTTCTCCGAGTACAAACGGCTCCAGGGTCAACTCCATCTTCTACAATCTGCATGTCAGTCGAAAACCTATGTTTGGAGACGTTCCTCATACTAAGTGGTATCAAAGAGTACAAATGTCCAATTATAAGATTATGCAAGACCAGCAGATGCCCAAAGTTGTAACATTGGCAAAGGGGACTCCAACAACTCCCTCCGTCCCGAAATAATTGTCCACTTTGAATGTCATGTCTTTTTAAGGTTGTTTTGAGTAGGCCATATGGAGACTTCCTTGTGGCTAATTTTTATTTAGGTTGCAATGAACAAATGCAATGTTCTTAATTGATTCTAGTGATACAAAATTTGGAATCTTTCTTCGTTAGGTCTTTCACAATATGATCAATGAAATTGGCATAAAAAAATCTCGACAACATTGTGGACAATCATCGGTACGGAGGAGTATGCATTATTTTGAAGATTTTCAGAGAAAAGCAGACTGAGGAAAATTCTAGACAAGGAAAAAGTGGGTACAATAGCAATTACCCAGTTAAAAAGGAAACGAGAAGCGTTACCTTCAAAGATTGCAAGGCTGATAATGCCAGCTCATGCATGTGATCGACAAAAGCGGGTACCACAACCTTCCAATCCCTACCCTGTGTACCTGAAAAGCAATCGAGCCATAAGACAGCAATAATGAAAACAGATCGATAGACTGGCTCTTCAAGAATACTTGAACATGTTACTTCTGGTTGCTCAGGCCACAAACTCGGATACATCTGTCAGCACACTCTTCGTCCACTAAAAACATCTCAGAGCGAGCCAAAACTCACAACAAGCAATACTTTAAGATAATGATTCACGCTTTAAGACAAGATTTAAAATTAAGGACCGACCCCACACATACTAAGATCTACCCTGCCGTTTCGTTGGTCAGACTCAGATCCTCAGAACAGATACCCTAGATAAAAATTATCTGTTCCATCCTATTCTGATAGACAAGTGTAGTCTGCCAACCGGATTCGGAAGAAGTAACCCGCAGGTTGATACCTGACTCAAATTTATTGGCTGCTTTCGCATCATATTGATCCGTTCGCTTTGAAATACCTTGTTTCTTTACCGATCCTGCTGACCCTGCATTAAGTTGATCTGTTTGCTTCGAGATGCTTTGTTTCTTTATCGATCCTCCTGATTCTGCATTAGGCTGATCAGTTTGCTCTGAAATGCCTTGTTTCTTTGTCGATCCTGCTGATTCTGCATTAGGCTGATCAGTTTGCTTTGAAACGTCTTGTTTCTTTGTCGATCCTGCTGATTCTGCATTCGGCTGATCAGTTTGCTTTGAAATGCCTTGTTTATTTATCGATCCTGCTAATTCTGCATTCGGTTGATCCTGCTGCTTATCGACATCGACATCGACATCATCTTCAAGTTCTTCATCGAAATCGTCACCGCCATCTTTATTGGAATAATCATCGAACGTCACATCATCATCATCGGGATAATCACGCCCAGGCGACGATGTTTTTTCTTGCTGCGGAGGTGCTTCATCGAGTACTTTTGACTCTTCCGTACTTGCCTGAGGACGCGGACTTTGTGCGAATTTCTTACCTACCAAACCAGTTCAAATGTAGTCTCAGCAATACAAAAAACAAAAAAATTACAATGACGATGCCCCTGAAGACAACATGAATAAATCCCGAACAAATTCAAACTCGAGTTAAGCATTTGAAGATGAAACACTCACTTCAGCAGTCACCGACTCCAAAAGGAATTACTATCGTCTCAGCTGCATCAAAAAAAGGGTTAAAATCGATATACAAGAGACGTGACATACCTTGCTTTTGAAAAAAAGAGTAAGAAACCACTGAGACGCCAATGGCCAGGACAACACCTGCTCCAAATCCCAGGATCGCTGCATCACATGAGTCGAATTAATAGAAATAAATTGATGGTTTACAGACAACAAATTTGGAAGCTAATCAATTGACTACGCAATGAACTGACGGAATTTTTGAAACAAATTTACAAGAATCTGATTACGGCCTATATTAATCAACTTAATTTCGAGAAGGAACCAAAACTCGCCACTCTAAATGATCAGCCAGTGATGCATCATATGCACTTCATCTACACCGGGACCATGTGACATGGTAGCCATCGGATGAAGACAACGCATACAAAGATACACCGAGAGCAATTCCATGAGTCCACGGGAAACCTCATAGCATTGATTAATGCACTCCAGTAAGTAGCACTCCATTTTCCAAGAACCAATCACATTCGAATTCAACATCGCATGGCATCACGCTAATTCTTTCAGTTCCTCACTCCCATTCCTCCCCTAAACTAATTAAGGCAATCCGAAGAGCAAATACTCAGCAATGTCTTCAGATTTAATCTCACGACCATTGTGAAATATGATGAAAGAAAAAAAAAACATGCCTTGCCAGGCCTCATCAAATCGAATCACCGCTACGACATTACTATCGCAAAAGGAAAAAAACAAAATTAAAAATACAAGATTGAATGCAAAGGCATACTAGGGAGGAAAAATCCCGAATCTCAAAACCATCGCGAAACAAGATGATAAACAAAAATTACTCCAGAGTCAGATTCCAACAGATTGAACCACGCTACGACATTGTGATCAGAAAAGGAAAAAACGAAAATTAAAAGAACAAGATACGATCCACAGACACACCAGCTTTCCAGCTCCCCACAGGCTCCGGCTCCGACTCAGGGAGGCACGATCTCGAATCTCACAACCATTGCGAAATACGATGATAAAATAAAACAACGTGAAATGCCAAGTTCCAGCAGATTGAGTCACACAACGACGTTGTGATCGCAAAAAGGGAAAAAAAATTAACAAAATAGGATCCACAAACATACCGACTTTCCAGTTGCCTTGCCGCTCAGGCTCCGCATCCATCACAGACCAGCCCCCGAACTCCTCCTCGACGGGAGAATCGGCCATCGAATGCCCGTTCACGGACTTCTCCTCAGCAGTTGCAGGGGGCTTCTCCGTCGCGGGCTTCTCTGCGACCTCGGGCTTCTCCTCGGTACTACAGCGTAGAGAGGGCAATAACCTTCGCCGCAAAGAAGCGGCCCGTACAACACGAGCTGCGCCGAATTGGGGCCGTCCACCACTGTGTCCAAACCCTAACGCAGGGCGCTGCAAAAAGCACGAAGAAGCCTGGAACGGCTTCAGGGTCACAAATGCCATCGCTCCACTCTCACCAAGCGCCAGGAATGAAATGGGTCTTTCCTAATTGCAATCCAAAGCAATTGCCGCGATCAATCGCTCCGATACAAGTGCTCCGATCATCTCATGGCGACGACGACGCCACGGAAAAAGACTAAGCTTACCGTAATGATTCCCAGCAACACGAAACATGAGAATGGGCACACAGACGAGCGGGAGGGGCCCGTTTGCCACGCGGCGAGAGGGATGTCCAGGTGGATGCACTAAAACCCAGGTGGCGGGTCCAACTGCACACTGGGATTCGCCACTTGGCACGGCATCCTTTTCGGAGATCGTGTTGCAAGGGATCCTGGTCGTTGAGCTTGCTTTTCGGGCTTTTCGGGTTTAATCCATCTGTTGCGATAGAAAGCCGGATGTGTTGCTGTCTGTCTTGCGTTTGCATTTGTTTCTCACTGTATGCAATGCTTTACGTTTGTTTGAACCTTTACGAAGTGAAATTCGGCTTGGTAACGCTAGCGCTGTCATTGGTGACAAGCACAATGATCTGAGGAGGAATGCCGAGCGAGCCATCTTGGGGCTCTATCACTGTTCCTGGTTCGAAATTCGCAAGGGACGCTCACCCTTCTTCCCGAATGATAACTTAAACGCTGGATTATTTCAGTGATCGACAAGGGAACCTCCCAGGCTACAGTGACTACATGGTTTTCAGTATCTTTTGCAGCCAAGACACCAAGTACAATCAAGAGATGCCCATCCAATTCATGCAAGTACCTTACATTGGAGACAAATGCATTTTGCCGAGCAATCTCTGCACGTGTAAATTGTTTGAAAGATATTACTAGTATCCACTTGTTAAAAAATAGGCGGAAAAGGAATCAATCCAGTGCAAAATCACTGCCTCACTTCTTAGAAACAACCTAGCGTCGTGCTAAAGGTACAGTGGCTGTGACGGTGCGATGGCGTGGATCTGTTAGAACTGAGTTGACGTTCGAAAAGCCAATGCTCTCCATTGCTCCTTCCAAGTCAAAAGTGTAATACTCATCCATCCACGGCTCCGTCGACTTCATTAGGGTGAATATTGCAGGTGGCAAATTCTACACACAGCGTTCCAAGCAAATCTTCAGACTTCAATTGATTGCACAGTTGCAGCAAACAACGCTTCGGACGACCACGGACCATTGTAATCAGTTGTCAAAGGTTGCTATCACTGACCTTAACTAGGACAACATAAAGCAGTCCTGGTACAAACCTCTGACAGTAGTAACTCGTGAAGCCTCGCACAACCCTAATTAAGAACCCAAATGGAACTGCTATATTGCGTAGATCAAGAGTCCCACAATTGCAGATATGCCAAGGGCCAGTTGAACAGACGAAATTGCCAATGTAACTTGAACATCATAACAAAGTAACAGGATCCTTTGAGAGAATGACATCAGAAAATGAATACATACCTGAATGACCTTCGACTTTGGCTGTTACAAAGCAAGAAAAAGTAAACACGTCAGTAAAATGAGAAAAACATGCTAGCAAAAAACTATAATCCAGTACCACAGAAAAGAACACAATATTGCAGTGCAAAGATCCCAAAACAATAACACAAGCTAAGGACTTGGGTGATACCGAGTTGTCGGTAAGTGACACAGTTCCACCAGGTTTCAGAATTCTGAAAGATTCCTTCAGTAAACCTCTGATAGCATGCTGAGGACACTCATGGATCTGTACCCACAACACACACAGATCGAATGCGATGAGCGTGGCAGCTGCCAAAATACACATCAACCTACAGCGAAGACATATAAGTCTTTGGTCTTGTATCTACATAAGTGTTCGCAGAATTGTAAGTCAGACAGAAAATAGTCGACTGTTGCCAAAATATTTCACTTCTTGCAGGATCCGAAGTGCCAACAAGACTGAGCTAATTTAGACATCGCAGACACTGAAATGAAATACTTCATCTGTGAAACGAGAAGTAAGGTAATATAACATAGTGTCAACTGCATAATCCAGATGAATAATTTATCTCACCACAAAGGCCAGAGAAACCACATCAAAAGAAGAAGCCGGAAAGCCGGTGCACTCTCCATTTGCATGTACCCAGCTTATTGGTGCGTCTTTTGCCAACCCGGTCGAAGCCCTCTGTTTCTCCATGTGCTGAGCCACAGCTAAGAAGTAGGGAGACAAGTCTAGACCCTGAAGTCAGCAATTTGAGTCACTTTCGACTAGCAAAGTTGATAGAAATTTCATACACCAGGAAGGTCACATTGCCAACACCAATATATTCGAAACACATCAAAAGGTTTCTCTCATGTGATTGCTGGGCTCATAAAAAAATTCAGGCGTCCTTCAGGTACTCACAGTAATGTGAGCACTAGTAAACCAGTCAGCCAGTGCCCTTGTACTATCGCCGATTGAACAGCCAATGTCAAGGATGGCGGATACTCCAAGTCCACCTGAATGCGTCTGGTGATGATCATCAATCGCCTGCAAAACAAGTTCCCAAGGGAGAATTCAGGTTTAGCATAAATTCTGCATTTGCTGCATGAGGCGGTCCTGGAAATTTGCAATCACACTGGGAACACATTCACACAATTACCAACTGGAATACTGGCATAGGTGTTTTGGATTGAACACTCGCAGGAAAATTCATTTCGGATCAATTCAGCCTAATTACAACAATGCCGCCAGACTACGCGCAACAAATTTCATACGCTCAAGGTACCAGAGCTTGACTGATGCAATGAATATAAAAATGCAACACGAACAGAGTCCAACAAAGAATGCATGTAGAAAATATGTTACGAGACACACGCTCAGTTTAGGGTTTAGGGTTGGACCTGCAACCAGGCGCCGCGCAAAATTTGAGTAGCCTCTGTCGCAGATTGAGCAGTGGGAATAGCACGGAGCATCATGGAGAGAGTCGCAGGTGCAACCTCGCTGGCAGCCTGAGGTTCAGTATGTAATGTTGATCATCGTTATCGTCAGACTACTAATCATGACTGTCAGTTGCCTATGTCTTCGGTTTCTAAGAATGCTGTAAACTGCAAGAAACAATTTCTACAAACAATTTCACGAAACACTTAACTATGGAGAGGTAGGAGGCCGCAATCGGAAAGCATCGAGACTGTACCTTCCACGATAAATTGCCCTCCTCATAGGCATGAAATTCCCTTAAATAATCTGAGATGCAAAAAGCAATCTGTAAGCACTGTTGCTGCAAAATTTCTCCGTGTGAAGTCATCGTCCAGCCTGATAGACTTACTATAATTCATCTAGATGAGTATCACACTATAATTAAGAGGAATCTCCAATAATCTCCAATGTGATAGAAAACACAGGAATCTACCCTCACGCATCTGCTACTGAAGCAATTTAGTCATTGTAGCAAATGGGTGACTGCTCTTACAATCAGGATAGACCACAGACTTGTTTTCAAGCAACTCCTTCTCCGCATAGACATCCGAAGCTAAGATGCGGTCAGACATTCCCCTCCAACGGACTCCATTTTTCTCCGCTGTCCTGAATTGCAACCAAGACCCACTAAATCAAGATTGCAGGGTCGAATTCAGACAGTAATACATTGGATGCAGTTTCAGGCAGCAATGACGCCGTTTGAGAACGGAAGAGACGAGAAGCTCACCCGATTAAAACCTGGCGGGCGCCAACCTTCATAATGTTGTAAAGAGGCTTAATGGCAATGAGCCAGCTGACAAAGCGAGAGAGAGGGTCATCACCGGCCCAGCGAGGACAGTCCAGGTCGCCCTCCTCATAGCGCGAAACAGGAAAATGAAGAGAGGTCGGGGAGGGAGACGGGAGAGCACGCACACGGACAGAGGCAGGGGCAGAGGCAGAGCGGACGGATGCAGCGGCGATAGTGGAAGGCAGAGACGTGGAGAAAGGGCAAGTCGCCCCCTCCATAGCCACAAGGAAGAAGAGCAAACCCAACAGGAGCAACAAAAATGAGGAGAAACGAGAAAAGCAAGCAAGAAACGAGTCACAGATTAGCTCACGGATAGAGAAGGAGAGAGAAAGTACGAGTTGTAGAATTTGGGTTTGGCAGAATGCAGATAGAGAGGTCACGGAGCAACTGGTACAATTCAAGCAAGGCATGACCAAGCACAAGGAGACGAAATTGAAGAAGAAAGCAACGGATGGACGGTCGGTCGAAGTCGAGCCGGGAGTGGCTACAATCCAGAAGTCCCAGATCGTCACGTGCCACGCTGGACCTGCACCCTTACCGCGGAGGCGTATTACTGTAGCAGGGATAAGCAACCCTATTGAGTGACCCACACTAAATATCACTCCAACCGTCGTGAAGTGCCGAAAACCCCCTTCAGTGAGCTTCCAATCTCCAACGCCCATAACTTAGTTTTCGATTTGGGGAACAATCGGCAACAGCGATCGTGAGCGATGACGTCGTAACCTTCCCATACGCAATGGCAACATTGCTGTGCCACCCCGCTCTCTTGAGCATTCCAACTTTTTCTTCTGCAAACTCCAACAACCCAGAATCTCCCAAACCCAATTTCTTCCCCTCGACTGGTGCTCCTCGATTCAATGGTTCTCACATTCCACTACAAAACTTCTCTTGGGCGTCGCAGTTTCAGAGACCAGGTAGGTTCTACACCATTTTCTTTTCTGTGAAGTTTTTTATAGGCTGAAGAATTTGCCTCACAACCATGCCAAAGTAATCAACGATTTTCATTGTGTAGGTGGAATTAGCACCATGCCCACATGCCTCTGGTAGAGAGCTCCAACTGCTTCAATTATTCGAGGAGATTGACCGATGCTAGGTCTGATAAGTTTATATTGGTAGATTAGTATTGGAGAACGCATGAACGTGCTGTTGCAGGTTATGTTCCGGTGTTGTTTGATGGAGTGTTTGGGTTTAGGGCTTAGGATAACACTTGTTTTTGTGGTCTAAACCCAGATACATGGTGAAATTGTAGGGACCAGAAGGATTTTCTTCACTCCTACTTCTGGGTCGAACACGAGACGGTTGGGTTTGGCACAAGCAAGGAGTGTGTATATTCCTTGGCGGCGACCAGTTTTTTGCGGTATGTAAGACTTCCTCATGTGTTTGTTTATTCTGTGATTTTGAAGCTGGACCTTTTCAAGTGTCTTTGAAAGAGAACATGTGTTGTCATTCTGTCTGTCACAACAGTCTTGAGAGTAGTGAAGGCAGGGCATCTTTTGAAAACATTGCCAAGTACGAGTTATAAGTTATTTAGAAGAAATTTCATGCCAAATCAAAGCGTATCTGATATTATTAAAGTGATTATGAAATTTGGCTAGAGGTGAGGCGCAGGAGTAGTATACCATGAATTTCATACAACTTTGAAAAATACGATGTCAACACACAATCACCACACAGAATGCGCAAGAAAGAAGGAAAACAGCAGATGAGGTAGACTCTCTGAATATGACTCCCACAGAAATGCTAAACTAGTATATTCTATACACTTGACTTTGAATCTTCAATTGAAGCTCTCTAAATCACATTCAACTTAGTGCAAAACTGGGACACCAGAAGGTAAGCATGAAGAGGATTGCGTGAATGAAAATGGAAATCAGAATATGATGTAGAAATTTTGTATAGTAGAAGGTTTCAGACCTTGAGGAAAGGCACTTGCGGACTGTGAACAGGTTTTAAGCCTTACACGATGCAGAGACCTGTTCTGGCTCACGAAAACCTTGGAATCCCTGAAACACCAAAATAATGAACGTATTGCGCAAAATACTGAACTACAATAATGATGGATGGACGCTGTTGATTTTTAGGGTATTTTTGCGTAATTTTATGTAGCTTCCTCTGGCACTTGTGGAGTGCCGAAGTGCCTGTATTACGTATTACCAGCCTTGTCTACTACGCAACGTAGATTGCTTTTGTATTATCCTTGGAACCATGACTGAGAGAGCCTGGCAATTTGTTGTTGATGGCCCATCATGACCAAGGCTTCTTTTTCTGGCAAAATTTCGCCAGATTCTACCAAATCTGGCCACTAGGGCTTTGTCCCTCCAAAAACTGGTCTGTGCTTCACTGCCAAAGGGGACGATATGGGTCCCAAAAAAAAGCTTGGATCATGACCAACGCGAACGTTTTTTTGAAGCAAACCCAACCACATTTAGATCCAAATTTTAAGCGGAAGTGTTGATCTGACTTTCATTTGCTTTGATTCCTCAATTGGTAGCAAGACCAAGCAGCAAGGACAATGACTGTGCCCCAGGATTACAACAATTAAGCTTTAGTTTTGGCCTCATTAGGAGTTTCGTCTTCACTTGATGGAAGCTCAACTACAATGCGAATGGGAGTATAAGCAGTAGAAAACACTCTTCTGGCACTTGCCTTACTAGAGGGTGAATTATATATGAAGCTTCCCAAGCTCTCCAAGTAGATGGGTCGAGAGATGGGTATTTCACATCCTACAGTTTATGCTGCCCAAATTGAGTGACTCGGATTTCTACTGAGTTCCATAGCCGACCGGTACAAGGGAATCATGCAAGAAAACCATTACACACATGCTATGAGACTGACTCACCATTCTAGATGAAAAGGTAGAGCCATTGACATTAGAGAAAACTTGAACCCTTTGGAGGGCTGCTAGAATGTGACAAACCAAGCTATTAAAAGCTTGGTCTGTCACACCAAACTGATGGCTATGGGGAGCAATCAGCTTTTGCGATTTTTTTTTTTTAATTTTTTTTTTATAATTTTTTTAAGACTAAATTTTCTCTTTTTTTAATTTTTTCCTTTTTCAAGATTCCATATCCAAGTGTTAGAATCTTGCTTTTATGTAAAAAAGACCTATTTACCACTATTTATTGTATTAATAGTGATGCTATTTAGTAACGCTACTTTTTACTAGTGGATGTTCATTAACATGATTCTAGTACATGAAGATATGACTTAGAAAATGCCCACATATTACTAATTGTTGTTCAAATATATGTAATAATGAAACTATTTTTAAACGTTGATTTTTTTACTTGATAATCAAAAATATGATTCTAGTTCATTCTCACATGACTAAGAATTTTTCCACGCACTATTATTTGTCTTTACAAAATAAAGGTAATAAGGAATTCATTGATGAATATTTTCGCATCACTTTGAGGATCAAGATATGATTCCAATCTATGTTCATATGCCTAATTAAATGCAGTTTTTGAAAGATTTGAAGCATCTGGCTTACTAGACGTGCTTTGCTGTTACTTTGATGCCAAATGAAAACATTCCATTAAGCTAATGAGGATCGTTTAAATTCAAACAGTGAGATGCCTAAAATGAAAAAATAAACGAACTGGCTTGATGGCTGAGTATCAAACTGATACCAACATTGAATGGGCCACTTGTGTTGAAAACCTCAAAGAAGTCAAAGTGACCAGTTATCATACAAGACAAATTAAAGACCCGAGTCCTAAGTCGAACGGGTATCAATCCAAACACAACACTGAAGAATCTAACCACCTGCCACAAATAGTTGGACACTCTTGTCATTCGAGGGACAAGGCTGATTCTTCTTGCTATTTATTGATTTGGCTAGAGGTGATAGACTATTGCAGACAAGCTCAAGACTGGCCAAACTCCTAGATGCATTTGATTCCTCCGTTCGTTTTTTAAGCTTTGATCTGAAATTCAAGGAGGCTTTTTTGCGTGAACTTTTGGATACAACATATCTTCGTCACAGCGTACAGGCAACAACTAGGTTCAATTTTGCTTTACTGTGGAATAGTTATATTGTGGAATTTTTGCTTTGTTCATTTAAAATTGTCCTTTGTGAAAACTATAACACGTGATGTGACCTGTAGACACCCGTTGCATCTCACTAACATGACATTGGGTTGTTTTTGTTGCTGGGATGGACACAAGTGACGGTCACATCCTCTTGGAGAGTTGGAGCATACCAAATGAGTTAGCAATCCACTTCTACCACATAGATAAGGAGTTGATTTTAGAACTATGTTCTTTGGACATCTTGACAAACTTTATGTATACATATACTAAAACAAATGGAGGCCTTGGTAATCCATATGTCTTGGTTAGTATTATACTGTAATATAGTTCTACATATTACATGATGTTATTTTAGAACTAAGCTATTTTTGCTTCTTGTTTTAATGCTTTGTATGAATAATTCAAAGTCATACTATGACTTTGGCATTACTTGTGACTCAAAGGAAAAAAATCTGGTGTTTTTAAAAAAGTTGATACACAAAGCTGTAGCTAGCTCTCTTATTCTGTCAGGAAACAGTTAGTGATGTCCTGATAAGAAATATGACAGTAGAAAAAGACTTGCAATCATACGTTTGAAGAATTGTCATTTGGTTTTCATGAAAATGATCACGCTGATAATCTTGATACTATTTGACGGGTGATAAATAGAATGGCGCCCTGAAAAGGGATGTTCTAGAAACCGGCTTTTTTTTTTTAATAAATTTTTATTTGAAAATTTCGGGTCCTGTGCCACTGCTGCTGCAGTTTCAACAGGGCGAAAATAGGCAAAAAATGAGTTTTTCAACAAAAAAAACACCAAATTTCATGGTACCTTGGAGAGCCGTGGAGCAGCCCTCTGGAGGCCTGAAATTTCTTCTAATGACATATATTTATTAGTGAGAGACAACATTGAGGAGATTGATTGAATTTTCCGTATAATGACACCCACTGCCATATTGTGAGCAAGTGAGAAACAAATTATTCTCGTCTACAATTTATATGCTCACTTGCACAACAACCCACTCAACGTCTATGCTGATATTTAGAAGATGTCATTTGATACAAAATGGCAAGTGCTTGTTAAAACAAAAAATTGAAGAGATGACTCACAAGTGACTCATGGTGAGCTCGAAAATTGCACACAATCAGTCATTGAACAAAACTGCTCAAAAGACCAATCCTAATTTAGTTACCAACAGGGGCAACTATAAAAACCATCTTTGAATTCAATCCTTGAGTCAAGAATTTGATAATAAAGACAAAATATGCAAAATAAACTTGTAACAAGCACCTCCCACTTTAGAAGAAAGCTTTCCCTACGCACAGACCTTCACAAAAATACTGCAAAAAACAAGAAATCCGGTAGCCTGTAAGACGTAGAGGAACTCAATCGCCTTGTGCTCTCTCTGAGATCAAAGGAAAACCCAATGACCTCTAAATGAAAATTTCGATGTGCTACACAAAATAGTTGGTTTTGTGAACCTCTTAGAATTGCAGAATTACATGATAGATTGCATCCCACTTGCAAATGACTAAATAGTCATTAGACTACAAAAAAGGGATACTATTTTTCTATGATTGCTTCAATTCTTCCAGTTACTACTAACTACAAAAATACCAAAGGTTGTTTGTTGATCTCTTGTAGAGAGTAACTTGCGGTGGCTATCATGGAGAAGTTCACAAGCCCCGTCAGGGGTCAATACTTGAGCGGAAACTGGTGCACATATAGAACAAAAGTTTGCAATGTTTCTTCTTCTTTATTCTGCAGCTTGGTACATTACAAACAGAGTATATTTGAGGCCCATCATCCATCTTCACTCACAAATTTCTTGTAGAGCACAGATCCTTTGAATCCACTTTTGATTGTGGGATTGTGTGTGGCACACTTGTAGGCACTCGTTGCGTAAAAGTCCCAACTCAAAAAGATTTGTTTTGGAGTTCGCAAATGGTGATTGTACAACAATGTCCCTCAAAATACATTGGAATGACTCTTGTATGCCATTCGGCCAACAACCTCAAGTGGTTAAGTGAGCAGGCTAACAGGAACCCTTTCAAGGAAGCCGCCGAGCTCGCCGAGAGCTTCCCGGTCACTTTCAAGTCAAAATACATTGACGATGATTTGCACACTCCTGTTGTCGTGGCAGGTTTTTCAGATCCCTTGAAGTTCATGAACAATCACGTCATTTGTGCCACATAGTTAGAGTCTCAATTCCTCCGACGTTCATTACCTTTTCCAAAGGAGTTCCTAACACTGCACGTTCACGGAAGAGGTAGGATATATCCAAGATGCTCCGACCCCCTCGAATCTTCTTTCTTTGACGCGCATCGTCTTTCCGTCTTGGGTTCAAGAATTTTGGATCATAAAGCACTTCCATAGCTCTCTGGTTGTGTTTCCTGTATCTCGCTTGCAGACAAGCAATAGTAAATTATTGTTGCACACCATACTCAGCTGAATCGATTGAATCCAAATCATATCTTGTTTTTTCAGATGCCATCATATGAACAGGGCGATGGGTTCATTCATCGAACTACTGACGTCGTAGCCAGTCTGAAGTACTTCATCCTCAAGAATCATTTTATTTTGGTTTCTTCAGGGCCGCAAATTCGAAGATAAATCCTCTCTGGCATCACTACAGTTGCTCATGAGCGAAATCCAAGGAGCTATGAATATTCTAGGATTTCAAGTCCCTCGCTACTCCAAGGTACGCACTGCAACAGCCACACAACTCCATGGATGAGTGCTATAAGTGTACTGCATATCAGATCGCGTAGATTTTACCGTCTAGAAGGGTCTCATTGTTTCCATGGCAATTTTCATGGCAAACACCACAATCATTTTGGCTATTAGTGTTAATCCTTTACACTCATTCAAAGCGACGGTGGTGAGCTACTGACCTTGTTGCAGTGAAGAAGTAGGGTGAATCAAATGAAAATTTTTACTCCGTATGAATAATTAAGCCTTTTTCGGATGTTCAATCTTGAATCAGAAATAGGATTTAATTCAATGATAAGTTTGCGATTGCCTTTTGACAGACTCTGGAGTATTTTACTCTGTGATTTTCTTCCCTGCTGACACATGTTGTCTTCGAACTTTTCTTTCAGGGTATCTGGATACTACTCCCAGACATGGCCGGCAACTCGGATTGACTTAATGGTGTTCTTCTGACGTCAGCGTGGCAGGAAACACATCCACTTGATCGATGCGTTGAGTCGGAGGCAAATTTCCTTTAGAGTTCCTTTCGATCTCAGGGTAGCAGGAAACAGTTTGCTCCATTTGATTAGCATTCATTTCAAGTTCGATTCTCAGCGTCGACTGTCCTCCACTCCATTTTGGTTGACATGGTTTCAACATGTAGATAATGCTTTCTGAAAGCGCGACAGCTCCATGAAGATCGAGTGTACACCAATTTATTTCGCTGGTGCTGCTTGGACGGTCCAGTATTGTCCAGTAAAGTCTAGTAAAGTCCAGTACTGTCCAGTAAAGTCCAGTCCAGTCACAGTCCAGTCAAAGTAGTGGTGCAAGTATATGCAACTTTTTTTCTTAAAGGCACTTTTCTGCCAGAAAATGAGCATGAGGGTAACTATGTTCAATTTCAGAGATTGCTCGTCTTAGCCTTGGTCCCACCGTCCTGATATTCTAGGACAGTGCAACCTTATGAGATATAAAACAGACCCGCTTCATTGCCATTGCAACTGTGTACGTTTTGATGAGCCAGACTGTTAAGTTAGCAGGAGAGCACCATTCAAGGCTTCGACAATTTCCCCGTGGTCCAGTCCAGAATGTCGATTTCAACACAGACGCTTTCCACTTGTTCCTCTCGTATCCCGCAGCCGGGACTTGGCCAGAAGGGTCGAGGTGACAGCACCTTGGCCACCAAGCCAGCTTCGTCTTCCTTCTCCAGTGCTGAAGATGCATCAGTTCCTGCCGAAGACCCCGGTGGGTGCGTTTTTTCTGGTAAGCCTCCAACCATTCAGCCAGGCCTTGTTTAACTTTTCGGGCAAAGTTTTGCCCAAATTTTTACAAAGAAATTAATAGATGGTCAGTATGAGGGAAGCTAGCATGCCAAAGTACATCGTCTCGGTGCATCCATCCTGCAGTTCAACTTTCACCGTGCAGATCGAGCGGAGTGCATGTTGTTGTTCACGAGGGCACTGTACAGTACAGAACCGTAGAGTTCTCTTACTGGAACTTTGAACTATATTTTTGACATTGCCAATTTGACCCTTGAAATATTGAATTTGTCTTGCTCAGGGACCAAGAATGTGGAGCTCATGGATCCCATTTCACCAGCCAAACTTGTGGAACTCATGGATCCTATTTCACCAGTCAAACTTGCGTCCACAGTGGATGATCAGCTTCCTCCTTTGCTCTCAATGATCATTGACGGTCTCCCACCAATCCAAATCTCCAAGTATGCAGATGAGGCCGAACAATGCTTGCACCAGTATGTTGAGCGCTGTCAAAATGTCATGTCCTTGGACTCTTGTTGTAAGGCAGGCCTTTGTTCAGCAAGCTACATGCACCCAAACGTCATCAGCCTTGATCGTCTTGTAGCAATTTCCATTAACTATGCATTATATTTCTTGTTGGATGATCTCTTTTTCGACACCCCAGATGAGGTTTTTCAGGATCAATACGGCATTAGTCGTAGTGCATGTGGAAGCCCCGAAAAGAAAAAAGAATATGTGGACCACTTGGATGCAATTTTCGGTCAACAAGTGCAACCAAGCAATCCTGCTCCCTTGATTGAGACCATGATGTGGGAATCAGGACGGGACATGCTACAGTTGTCCAACCCTGAATGGTTCAATCTTTATGTTGCCGCTATCGTGGAACACCACCATGCATTATCTGCTAGCTATGCAGACATTGTCCAAGGCCATGTCTCATGCTTCCGGGACTTGGTATCTTATACTGTTTTGCGTGAAGGAACTGTTGGTGGGAAATTTGCTCAATTGTCAATAGAGTTTGCTAATGATTCCTACATTCCAAGTGTATTGAGGGTGAATCCATACTTGGTAAACCTTACCAGGGCAGCTTCCATCCACATTGGATTTGTAAACGATGTCTTCTCATACCACAAGGAGAGCGAGATAGAACAAAACCCTCGCAATTTGATCATCACGCTCATGGAATGTGAAGGGAAGCCTTTTGTCCAGACGGTGCATATGGCAATAGATGTGGTGAACACATATACTCGTGCAATCATGGATTTGGGGTCTCAAGCTTGGAACTCTACTTTACAAAATCACTTGCAGGATATCAAAGCTTTCATTGCTGGAAATGTTTACTATAGTTTCTTAGACAAGCGCTATCGACATCCTGATTCAATTTTTCCAGATCTGAGAGACATGACCATTAGTTGGAAAATCCTTCCTCATGCGGAAGGTGCCCTGGGGCTCTAATTAATTTATCTTGTCCCTGCCACTGCTCAACTCAAAAGCAATGGCAATACATACGGCATACTATTGTCTTTAGGAGAAGCCAGCTATGGCATTTCTATGTATGATCAATGTTTGAAAATACAGCTCTGTTGTAATCCACAATCATACTGTCTCCTCTTTCCACTTAGTTTTGTATTTGGAAACTGAGCATTTCAAGATTTGCTTTCTGCAGTACTTGATCACCCCAAATCATAACATCTTCATCAAGAATTTTGTGTGAAAAGGGGAAGTCTTATACAATAGTTTGACTTGCAACAAGTACTTTTGAATTATTTTAAACCAATAATTCACAAAATACAAAGAAAAAGATGATTTCCACAATCATCAGCGGGTTAATTAATAGTTCAAACTCTACCAGGTATTATTTCGCTGGTGCTGCTGGGATGATGGTCCAGTCCAGATCAGTCCAGTCCCAGTACAAGTTTGCAAATTTTTTTTTTTTTTTTTTTAAAATCATTTTTCCGCCAGAAAATGAGCATGAGGAATACCTGAGAGTAAAATTAAGCTGGTCAGTGAAATGGGTAAGTTCAGAGATTGCTTGTGTTACGTACATCACCTGTTTTCTTGAGCCAGTCCGTTAGCAGGAGAGCACGCAGTCAAATTCCTGGTGAGGTCCAATGGGCAGAATTAATGACGATTTGTACGAGTTCCTCTCAATCCCCGACTGCTTGGAATTTGCATAAATTCCCCGATCTCTCACTTTCCCCTGGAGGAGAAGAGGGGGTCGCAAATGGTCGAGTGGCATTCAAAATGGCCGCCGTCACAGTACCTCAGCCGTCAAGCAAGCATCGTGGCTTCAATTCCTTCTCCAGTGATGAAGATGCATGCATCTCATGCGTGATGAAGTCCCTGCCAAGGTCACCCGTGTGCACGATTTTTCTCGTAAGCCTGCCCATGATTTTTAGGCAGAATTCAGCCCTTGATTTTCAGGCAGAATTCAGCCCAAAATTTTCCAAAGAAGTATATGGACAGTTACGTACGAGGGAAGCATGCCGAAGTACACCTTCTTCAGTTGGTGCATCCCGGCCGTGACTTTCACTGGGTATTTTTGATGGTTCACTAGCTTGTGTGTGCTTGCATTCTTGCAAGCATCAATTCAAGGCTTTGTTGATCTGCCAGTGCAATACCTTCAAATTTCTCTACTTCGCCTTTGAAATTTGACTGCTGAATAAATTGGGTCTCAGGGTTAGCCATTGACAACCAACATTAATTAGTTGCAGCTTCACCAGATGTAAACTATTTCTGACGTACATGTGTACCCTACGTGTAGGTCAGTTTCGTAAATAACTGAAAATTTGGACCGTGTCTGAAATAAAAAAAATTTAATTATACAACAGTTTCTGGAAAATAATTCTGAAAAGGTTCATTGTTGTCAATTCTGAATATTCAAAAATTATTCTTGGAAAAATTTAGAAAAAAACACATACATTTACATATGAATAGAAAAAATCAATTCATTTCATTGAAGCAGCAAGGAGCGCGCGCTGAAGAGAATGCCGAAAAATTAGCCAGAGGACAACGTGCCGAATCCAAAGAATTTCGATGAAGGTGCCGCATTGTCAAAATGCGAAAGACTAAATTATTTTGGCAGGACAGTGCCAAAACTGCCCTATACATACAATACTTACACCTTGGAACCAGTGATCAGGGAGAACTGGAAATTAGCGGATTGTGAACTGGTAGAAATGGGAAAAAGACTATTTGGATGTGTCTTGAAACTAACGGACATGATAAATAGTAGACCTGTAAAATTTCAAGGAACTTTTCTAATTCTAATATAAAGGAAATTATCATGCTTTACAACTAAATGATAATTTCCTTTTTAAAGTTGTAAAGCATAGATAAAGGAAATTATCATTTAGATATTCTTCTAAGTTGCAATCTCTTCCGTACCATTGCTGGCTGCGTGATCGATTCAGATGTAAATACCATCTTAGCAAAGAGATGCATTCCGAGCAAAGAGCTGTGAGGACAGGTTCAAAGAAAGACGTACTTGAAGTGAAGCACCTGGGGATCCATATATAGAAGCGATCTTGGTCCAGAGCATCAAAATCCAAAACCGGGTCACAATGTACGACCACAGCAAGTGTATACATATGTCCTGAGTGAAGCGACCAAAGAAGCTCGCACTGACAGTATTCCATGCACCTCAATGCCTTGCAAACTAAATACACACAAAAACTCCGCAAAGCTCCCGTCAAAAATCCGAACGCACGGTCAATTGAAATCCGAAGGTGAGTGCGGGTTGTCTATGCCATCCAAGATTGAAGAGGGAGAGACTTCGATCGCCGATCTACTGTGGGCAATCCCATCCAAGACCGAGAAAATTTGCTACTGCGAAGATCATTCTATGTTGCGAGTATATGCATGCACTTAACGCCTAGAGCTTGCAATGCTAATCCTAAGGCGAGTAATATTGTATGCCGTCCAAGATCGAGAAGAGTTGAGAACTTCAGTTGTGTACTAATGGCAACCCCATCCAAGATCACGAACTTTGCAACTGCGATGCCCAGTCCATATTGAGAGTACGTCCAGAGCTTCCAATGCAACGACAACAATGGCAACGACAACAATGGCACTGAATCGCCGTAAGATCGACTCATGAGCTGCGTTACAAGCGGCGAAGGATGTATTTTTCCCCTATCGAGGCTAGCTCTGAATTTGCGGATTGACCTACTTAGTGGATCTCAATGAGCAGAATTAACATAGTTTTCGTGCTCAAATGGTAAAGAAATCGTAGAGTGACACTTATGAGGAATCGATTTGAAACCAGAAAGAAGGGATTTGTAGTCACTTGTAACTTGTAGAATTGTCAAATGGCTCGATCTCTGTCACTTGTCACTTGTGACAGTTTGCAGATTAGACGGTCTCTTTGACTGAGTATGTATTAGATAACGGTTTGTTCACTTTTCAATCACAACCTTTGATCTCCGTGATCCAAGGGTGGAGGAAGCAAGTTGAGAGGAGAGAAGGTTTTGAGTTGCAACTTGTAATGGTAATGGTGATGGGTTGCCAATGGGACGGTGCCACGTGAGTGTTGAAAACTCAACAACCGGTTATGTATTGGAGTCTATGTGAGAAGATGCTCTTCATCCTTACCATATTAGGACAAGACCCAATAAGGTAGTATGTTCTTAAAGCGACCATTTAAGCCTACCTAACTCATCATTGACAATAGAACATACTTCAAGCAACATGTCAGTCCTTCCTAGATAGGGATCACAATCAGAACACACGGTTGGTTTTAGGTGTAGTTACCTTATGAGTTATTACACTGTCTACCTACTTTTAGCTATTACTCTATAGAGTATATATTAGCACAAACTATTGGTTTTGATCAGTCTCACCTAAGGTATCATCCAAGGGTTGGTCCGCCTTTTTCATGTATTTCCTTGGATGGGAATATTTTTAGCTCATTTTTCAGACAATGAGAAATGATGAGGAATCTAACCCAAGTGGTTTTGTCTTTTTTGAGCATTTTCAAATTATTTATGAATTTTCAAAGGAGTTGGGTCATAGGTCCCTATTTGTGAGCCTAGGGCTTTCGTAATCGTTCACTTGCAATTATACTACTAAAATCACAACGACCTCTATAATATCACAATTCAATTTTGAATAATATTATAGAAATTCCATTGTTTTTGTAATAGCTATAGGATACTTTCTACTATATATTATGTATTTTTATTGTCAAATATTTGAAAATCAAATGGGTATTTCTAAAAAGATTTCAAAGAAACTTTTCAAACTACAAAACTATAGATAAATTCTATATCTTTATAAAATGTGATATTAAAGAATAAAGAAGCACCAACCGCTACCGTTGCTCTATATATTCAAATGTGAAGATTCATTAGAGGAAATTTCAAGCCTCTAGAGGGATGCTCCTCAGCCCTCTAAGGTATCCTGAAAGTTGCTTTTATTTTGTTCAAAAAATTATTTTTTCTCTATTTTTGCCCTACTGAAACCGCAACAACAGTGGCGCAGGAATCTAGAATTCCAAATAGATTATTTAAAAAATAAATAAAAATAAAAATAAAAACAAATAAATAAAAATTATGTAGAAATTGACTGCTCCGAGGTGATTGCATGAAAGACCAGTACTAAAACATTGTCACAAATGTAGGGTGAAGCTTCAATTTGCAATAATATTTGAAGCATGACTCGCATGAATTAGAAATTTGTATTGGAGAATCTTCTTATGAGTTTAATTAGATCTCATATTTTTCAGAAATTCTCAAAAAGCATTTTATACTTAAAAATCATTTAAACTAATATGTCACGTTTTGAATTTTAGGGGTTTTTACTACATAAGGAGTCCCCAAATTTAATGATTTGGAGTTGAAATTTCTATGGTCTATTCCCATAATAGGAAGCCATGATTCTACCAAGGGGCATTAAAAAATATTTTATTTTATATCCTCTACGTCCATGCAAAGAGGGCTCCCTTGTGCATGCAATTCTGAGCATTGAAGATGGTTTTAGGATACTTTTTTTGGTGAAATGTCTTCACTATAAAGTCTTCTCAAATGGCATTTTTCAGGTTTTTTTAAATTACTTTTCTTATTTTTTACAAATTAAAATGTCAAAATATGTATTTTCTTGCGATTCTGCACTTTTCTAGTTCTCCTATTTAGAGAATTTTTTCGCTTTTCATTCATAGGGTACCTTCTTCTTAAAGATGTATATATTTCTTACATTTTTTCATAATTTTTAAAAAATGTTTTTCTATTTTTATAGTATTCCCGAAAAAATGGTTGAAAATGGCTAGAGTGGAACAAAAATGGAAGGTCATTCATTCAATCACCCTCCAGCGAGCAATCAGAGACTCTAACTGCTCACCAAGAGCAATTTTGAAGTTGACAAGCCATACAAAGAAACTTTTCAAACAACAAAACTATAGATTAATTCCATGTCTTTTTAAAATGTGATATTAAAGAATAAGGAAGCACCAATTGCTAGCGTTGCTCTTCATATTCAAATGTGAAGATTCTACTTACATTGTTTACTTGATTAATTTATTCTTATTGCAATGTTTTCATCTTGGAAATGTTATTTTGTAAAAATTATGATACAAAGATTTTCTTTAATTACTTTATGTTGCACTATATAAATTTTTTCAAAGAATATTGTATGAGGATGTCAATGTTTTCATTTAATGATTATATATACTTTGTTTATCTACATTCTATCACATGAAAAATTGATGAAAGTAATATATTTAATGTATAGCAAAGCAAGCGCCAATCGCTAGTTCTAAATAAAAAAAGGGAAAGCAAAGAGAATAATTGGCTCTTGCAATTAACAATGATTTTTTCTTGATTCATTTAATGACTATACTGGTCAATTTCAGAACCAACTCATGTCCATTTCACGGCCATTTATAGGGTTCATTCTTAATGCCCACTCTATTTTATAGCCTCCTACCTTATTGACAACCTATATCATTTAAGGTATAAAATAAAATTCTAATAGATTTTGCATTAACTTTAAGATCTTAGATGATGAATACAAATTGATTATAAGAATGTACACCTCTTAAATTTCAGAACTTGTGAAGTAACATATGCTTAGGTGCAGATGAATGTCCT
The DNA here is from genome assembly GCA_963969595.1 of Neckera pumila. Lineage (NCBI taxonomy): Eukaryota > Viridiplantae > Streptophyta > Bryopsida > Hypnales > Neckeraceae > Neckera > Neckera pumila. Next base: position 20,815,479 of record OZ018415.1, on the reverse strand, counting down.
TAGTGCAAAATGTGTTACAGACTTTAAGTGTTCCCTTGAGATATGATGTGTTAAAATAATTTGAATATTCACTCCAAAGTGGGCCATAATAAACCTAGACAATAAATTAGATACATTAGAGAAAAAATCAGCCCTCCGGAGGGCTGTTCCACGGACTCCTTTAGTACCTGAAATTTAATTTTAAGGGGTTGAAAAAATAATTTTTTCCCTATTTTCTCGCAACTAAAACTGCTGTAACAGTCATAAAAAGAATTCAATCCCTTAAAGGCCCGTTTGAAGTTGATATGCCATGCTATTTCTTGCATGACTTGTCAACTTTAAAAATGCTCTTGGTAAACAGTTAGAGTCTTTGATTGCTCGCCTCGGAGTAGTCAAGTTTTGCAAAAAAAAGTTTAATTTTTAATTTTTTAATTTTTTAATTTTTTAACTTTTAATTAAATTAAATTTTATTTCTTATTTAAAATTTTGGATTCCTTTGCCTTTGCCACTATAGATTCAGCTGGGCGGAAATAGGAGAAAAACAAATTTTTGAGCAAAAACAAAGTAAATTTCAAGGTACCTCTAAAGGCCTGGAATTTTCTTTAATAGATACAGGAACCTAGATTTTTGAATAAAAAATTAAAAAAATTAAAAAAATTATAATCATAAAAAAATTGTTTAAAAAAATATATATTAAAAATAAATAAAAATCTGCAAAATTTGACTGCTCCAGTGAGCAATCATACACTCTGACTGCTCACCAAGGGCACTTTTCCAAGTTGACAAGTCATGCTTGAAATAGCATAGCATGTCAATTTGAAACGGCCCTCCTAAGGGTTGAATTTTTCTCTAATGTTTGCTGCAAAAATAATGTTCAAAATTAGGACATTGAAATTAGTGAAAATATTTAAGAGAATTGTCAAGAAAAGTTTGAGCTTTTGTAATTGTTGCATAAAATACTCAAATTATATAATATCCTAGACTTCATATTTGAGCTTTATCTATTATATCAGTGGTTAAACACATTTGCCTTTACATTTTTTCTACAATTCCTCTAAATGTTGTGAGAAATAAAAAATAGACTCAATATGAAGTTGGCTTCAACATGGCCTCAATATGAAGGCCAAAAAAGTCACTTTTATAATGAATTTACATTGAAAAGAACAAAGTTCGTATTGCAATTACTAATCACTCCATCATAGTCATCCAATACGTTGATTGTGGCCACTAACTCAACTTAGTGTAACCCAAATCTCATTTATTGAAAAAAAGAATGTCATGGATTGATGCAAGATTTTATACTAAAAAGGTGGAAAGTTCTTCATTTGTTGAAAAACAAATTTATGCGTTAATTGATACAAGACTAAAACAATCCATTAGAGAAAAATTTGGGCCTTCTAGAAGGCCGCTTTGCAGACCTCAGAGGACCCCAATGTTCAAGGCTTTTTTGTCTTAGGAAATTTTTTTCCTTCTGTTTTTGCTCACCTTCCATTGGGTTGTTGAATGATTGTGAAGGGCTCCAAATCCAAGTTTAAATGTTCAATAATCAGAATTAAGGTTCTCTGATGCACCTTAATCTGATTTTTGAACACCTTCAAATTGGATGCTAATTGAACTCTAATCAAGTTTTGGAAAATAAAGCACATGTCAATGAAATAAGTCTTCCAAATTGTCGTTAAGACTTTTTTTGGTGGCAATATGGAAGATTTATTTCATTGACATTTGGTGAGAATGAAAGGTGAAGAGATTGTTTTTATAATGAAATCAATTGTCCATCATGAATTGCCAAATATATGGGATAATTAGAAGGTGAGAGATTGACCGCTCATTGTCAAAATGCAGGAATTGTGTTAAAAGTTGAATTTCTTACTTCATTTAGGCATAGTAGAATAACTATTTTGAAAAAACTTGAACCAAAAAAAATTGTGGTATTAAGTTAAAGTTTATCTTCAAAAATTGTATTGAGGTTTAGAGCCTCCAACTAAAAGTTATAGACAAAATTTAAAGAAGGTATTTAAAAATGTCTAAAATAATGTCCCATCCAACCCTTCTTAGAATTTTGTCTATAACTTTTATTTGGAGTCTCATAACCTCCAACAGATTTATGGAGATAAAATTTAGCTTAATTATCCAATTTTTTAAAGTTTAAAGTTTTTTCAAAATAGTTATTCTACTATGCCTAAATGAAGCCTTTAAAATTCAATTCTTAACACAATTCCTGCATTTGGCCACTACAAGAAAATGGGGTGTTTTAAGTGAGTTTTTAAGTATAGTTCTAGGGATAAGATTTTAAATAATGACCTTTAAGGCAATTTTTAGCAAAATTTTACTAGAAATACATGTGTTTTTAGTAACATTTTGCTAAAAATTGCCTTAAAGGTCATTACTTAAAATCTTATTTCTAGGACTATACTTAAATACTCACTTAAAACACCCCATTCTCTTGTAGTGGGCTTAACTAAGAGTAGTTGAACACCTATTAATCCTAATTTACATATCCCACATGGCTTGCTTGACCTACTACTACACCAATCTTATGAAGATTTTCTCTTTTCATCTCTAAACTCAAAAAATGAATTTATTGATTTTTGAAGCTAGTTTTCTTTGGCAACTAGCTTCAAAAGCCATTTCATTTGGCTTAATACCTCATTGGACTAATTTATCAATTAAACAAATTGAACTTGGTTGCCTTGTACTTTGTTGCCTTGATGTTGGTTTTGACATTTTTGACAAAAGTCAGATTGAGTGAAATTTGCAATATTTAGAATCTCTAAGTTCAGCGGTGACATGGATATTCATAAGATGTCACTATAGAGTGACTCTCCAGAGCCGTGATTCTTTACCTAATGCATTCTGCTTTGTGTTGTCTTCCATGTACCGGTATTTGATTTTTGGGGTTTTTGTAGTTTTGACTTTTGTAACAAGCATGACTAAGAGCATCTCTTCCAGCCTTCCAAACTATTTGAGGAGTCAATCAAGATCTGTCTAATTTAAAGGGGATGGCCACTTGAATCTCCAACAGTACAACTCACTAAATATACTTCCAACCAATCACAAGTCATAGATCTTGCAAAAGCAATAAGTAAGCTATGACAATTGCTAATTCCAAGAGAAAATATACTCTATAGCATATATTCCAAGGGAGCCAACCCATTGTCGACCACTTAAGCAATTACACATATCTTCAGGGCGGGATTATTCAAGGGAGGAATTTTCTCATGTATAGAAATTGAGTTAAGAAGGTTACTATAGTTTTCCATATTTTTATTTCTCAAAACATAATTACTACAATTTTTTTTGCTAAAGATTCTATTCGACCTATACTTGTTATATAGATCTCCCTATTTCCGACCAAGGGCTAGTTGCTAATCCACCCAAGAATTGATTGCAATATTGATCATCTTGTAGCCAATCATAATACGCCACAACTACATTGGAAATCGCGTTGTAATAAATGACCGTTTTTCCCCTATTGAACGGAAAGAAAACAGTCTACAGAGCGAGAATGGGTAGTGGTCGGGAATGGGTCAAATCCCTTAAAAGTCTGCACCAAATATGGATTATTTGGTGTGTCTTAGTAAAGGTGGAGCCTGACAAACACTACAATTGATTGCTTATCATCCAAAAATTAGAGGAGAGGGGTTCTTTGGAGGGGTGCAGGAGATGCTCTAACACTCTTAAATGACGCACACTAAATATCACTCCAACCGTTTCCCTTCAGCCTCCACTCTCCACTACAACCAAACGCCAAAGCCCATACTTTCCGATTTCGGGAACAATCGGCAACAGCGAGCGTGAGCGATGACTTCGTAACCTTCCCATACGCAATGGCAACATTGCTGTGCCACCCCGCTCTCTTGAGCATTCCAACTTTTTCTTCTGCAAACTCCAACAACCCAGAATCTCCCAAACCCAAATTCTTCCCCTCGATTGGTGCTCCTCGATTCAATGCTTCTCACATTCCATTAAAAAACTTCTCTTGGGGGTCGCAGTTTCAGGGACGAGGTAGGTTCTACACCTTTTTTTTTTCTGTGAAGTTTCTGATGGGCTGAAGAATTTGCGGGCCTGCTAGGGTTTAGGGTTTTAGGGTTAAAGACGTACTCTAGAATTGCTTGTTTGCAAGCTCCTTTCAATGCTGTCGTGTGAAAAAACGACCAGTTCAGTGGCCAGCAATTTGGGGATGTTGTGGTGATAATCGTGAACTCGGGCACTGGATGATGGTGGAAGGTGGATCCTCATATGTGCTTCCGAATTTTCTTGAATTCTAAAGGACCAAGAGGTTCGAATTGGGTCTCTTGTTTAGTTTAGCAGTTTTGAGTAGGTCATGTGGGTACTTTTTTCAATTTTATTTAGTTTTTGACGAATGCGTGTAATGCTCTGTACTTATTAAGGTTTCCATGGCCTCATCTCAATTTTATTTTCCCAACATGATGAACCGAATTGGTCCTTTTGGAATCATGAGTCCTGGATCGTCAGGAGTTCTTTAGGGGACCAATAAGTCCAAGTTGGGCCTCATGTTTTTTTATCAGTTTAAGAGGTTCATATGGGAAGTGATGTTCTCAATTCTATTCATTTTTATCATCAATACATGCTATGCTCTTCACGGATTCTGGTGATATAAACATGACCTCCTTTTTACGGTATGATGAATTGACTCGGTCGTTTTCAAACCAAGAATCCTTTGGTTCTTTAGGGTTAGCTGCTGAGGTTATGGTTTTGCGCGTGCAGGTGAAGGCGCGATTTGCAAAGATGGAGCGAGGTTGTGTGATACACGAGCCGAGGTGGGGAGTGAGGCAGTGGATGTCGTGATCCTGACGAATGGGCCGGGTGAGGTGGCGACGTGGGTGAAGCCCGTGGTTGCAAAGCTGCGGCGGACAGCAGAGGACGATGCTGTTGATATGCGCATCTCGGTATATAAAGCACATTACCGTACTTGACACTATGGTTGGATTAGTGCTACACTTTTGTTAGGGTATCACAGAGGATTCCAATTCACCGAAGAATGTGTCATTTGGGTACTGTATGTATTAGTTATAAGGGCTTATTTATGACCTGAAATCAATAGGATCCTGATGTTTAAGGTGGTATACATTTCAAAATCGATATATACTCATCGTTCAGGATTTTTCAGTGATGTATTCTAAGTGTGTGTCATAATTAATTACCTCTTCCTGCTGGCTGCATTTGATTGCTTGTCTGTGGTTGACTACCTATTAACATCTTTGATGGCTACTTATAATATTGATTGTCATCTTCATTCACCAGTTACTGGCTTGGTTTGTAGAAGTTCCCTTTGGTAGTAGAAAACCCCCAGAGGTATTCTGAAAAACTTAGCCATGTTATACCTGCCAATTCTAATGCCATTTAACCCTTTTTTGGGTGTATGTCATTCGTATTTTCCTCAAGTCACTAAACCCTATGAGAGATTCATTTGTAAGAACAAACAACAAAATCTAGACTGAAAGAAGAGTATCACGTACTCATCGTGTCACTCAACTATTGTGTATACTATTGTGTATAGCGTGAAAATTACAGAATTACAAATGTAGTGCAATCCTTTAGGGGTTAAGGCAGATGATAGCGTAAAGTTTGCGAATTGTAATGTGGCTAGGTTTTCTAGAATACGTTTGGGGATGAATTTTCTACTAGTGTTTTGTGTTGTTGACAGAGACCAGCTCTTGTCTTCTACCCTCTCACAACCGTGCCAAAGTAATCAGTGATTTTCATTTTGTAGGTGGTATTAGCACCTTGCCCACATGCCTCTGGTGGAGAGCTCCAACTGCTTCAATCATTCGAGGAGATTGACCGATGCCAGGTCTGATAAGTTTATGCATGATATTGGTATAGTATTGGAGAGCACATGAACGTGTTGTTGCAGGTTATGTTCCGGTGTTGTTTGACGGAGTGTTTGGGTTTAGGGTTCAGGATAGCGTGCAACTTGTTTTTGTGGTCTGAACCCAGATATATTGTGGAATTGTAGGGACCAGAAGGGTTTTTTTCTCTCCTGCTTCTGGGACGAACACGAGAAGGTTGGGATTGGCACAAGCGAGGAGTGTGTATATTCCTAGGCGGCGATCAGTTTTTTACGGTACGTAAGACTTATTCATGTGTTTGTTTATTCTGTAATTTTGATGCTGGACTTTTCAAGTATCTTTGAAAGAGAACGTATGTTGTCATTCTGTCCCAACAATCTTGAGTAGTAAAGGCAGGGCATCTTTTGAGAACAGTGCCAAGTACGAATCGTAAGTTATTTAGAGGAAATTCCATGCCAAATCAAAGCGTATCTGGTAATATTACAGCTCTAGTATACTCATTGTGAAGACAGCCACTCGTGGGCTTGAGGAGCTCACTTGTTGAAATTGTGCTAACTTTGCAAAACTAGGGATCAAGAGTCCCTTTTCATGTGTCGAAAGATTCCTGTTTCATGCCAATTCGGAGGGTTGTCTAGAATTCATTCTTAACAATGGTTCTCTAGAATGTTGTGCATAGGTAGCTATTACACATACCAGTTCAGTAGTATTTGAGCTTGAAGATGTTACTAAAATTAAGTCATTGGCGCACTCTTGGAGTCTTTGATATGATATTTTTCTTGATTATGCTTGTTGCATTCTACCTGGACTGGAGGCTGAATCGACTTGGATGTTTAACACTGGTGTTTTTGATGAAGTTGTGGGAATATTACTAAGATTTTGGATTTTGAATCAGCTCGTCCTGGGATGGAGATTAGGTTACAAGACACTTATGTATGCCGAAGATGCAGCACGATGGCCTGGGTATGTGTCGACATCTCCTCATTATCCCATTGTTATGGGACATAGTGCCGCTGACCAGAAGAAGCCGTCTTGTTGTTTATTTGTTTCTATTTTCAGTCTAAATTGATCTTAGTGATGAATATCGCTTTTTGGCTAGTGCAACAAATCGTTCAGGTTAATGTGAGAAAACAAATTTCTGTCAATTCAACGTATGTGGTGGGGCAGAATGTTGGGACTGTTACGTCTATCACAAAGGAATTGAAAAATGAAAGATTTGCAGCTAAAGAAGAAGGAAGGATTAAAATGAATATGTAAAGTGAGTTTGTAGGGATGCCCATTTTGTCATTTACAGGAGCTAATTTTATTATCAAATGAACCCTAAATTGTTACCTACTATTGGGCTATAATTGTTGGAGGCCCTTGGCAAGTGACTATTTCACATCATTATTCTAATCTATTCTCATTTATTTAGTGAGGACCAATCTGTCATGACAAGTGTCAGATATAGTTTATCTTGTCGATCATTCTCAAAACTCTAATCTTACTTAGAATTCTGGTTCCACCAGGAGTAGCACCTTGGAATTAGACTCCATGATTCAGGTGCCGACCAAGATTTACAAAAATTGTGCTCAATAGGGCTAGTCATGGAGTGCCACCTAATCTTACATAGATTTTTTGGTGCAAATCCTTGTAGAAAGGGAATCACAGCTATTGTACAGAGGGTGCCAAGAATGTTTCGTTAATCTGGTGTGATTATGAGAGCAGATTGGTGGATGGATACATGCTGCGTTCCCAGGATCTTTTATTAGGAGTTCCGCAATGGGCCCGCAGCCGTTGCCAGGTAGTCGGAGACTTGTTCGTGGATGCAGTGGGGAGTGCACCCTCATCAGTGAAACTGCCGTCTGAGTTCCAAGATAGGAAAGGTGTTCCCATTGTTGGTCTTCTCCCTGGTTCCAAGGTAACTCTTCGTACTCTGAAACGCATTTATAAAACAATTATCTCAATAATTGTCTCAATAAACTTAGAATGATTTAGACCTGTTTTTCATCATCATAAAAAGAATCTTATCGTATTTCATTTGAGGTTTGTTTATGGTCACAATGATCATACAATGGCCTCCCCATGATGCACAAGACCATAGAGTGACCTCCCCCTGAAGGGTAAAATTTCCTTTATGATGTTTTCTAAAAATTCTTGAAACAATCTAATCTTACTGAAGAGTATGTTGTAACTGTTGTTTAGTACAATTCTTGGTGGACCAGAACGTTTTGCCCTCCAGTTTTGATTTTCCTGCAGCTTGAGCTATTGATGATTGATACATGTCCTTATTGCAAGAGCTGTTTTTGAAACGTCACGCTTCGGAATAGTTTTTACTCTTATAAATTAGGACTTATGTAAAATGGTAACTACACTAAAAATGATATTTAGTGTAGTATGTGTTGTGTTGGACTTCAATGCGCCGCCTCCGCTCTTGTCGTCTCCTTCCCTGGCCTTCCTAGCCTTCCCTGGATTGTCACCTTTCCATGCGTTCCGAGACTCCTTCCCTGGCCACCCCTAGATTCACTCTCTGCTCCGCGCTTCTCTTCCCCGATTTCCGAGAGCCCTCTCCCTCCGCGTCTTTGCTCCACGATTTGCGAATGGCGTGATTTTTTTTGGGGGGGAGGGGGGGTATACTCCGTCGCAAGGCGGGAATTCCGAGTTTCAAAACTCCCGCTTCCACGCCCGATTGAGTCCAACGCCTTTGCAAGTTCATTTTTGTAACATGTTCTAACACTAAATGTAAACCTTTTCAGATTTCAGATTTACCATAGAGCATATTTAGTGTTAGAAATTAGATTTAGTGTTACTTACTTATGATATTTAGTGTCAAGGTTCGTAACTAGTGTTGCCAACACTAAATATCATTTTTAGTGTACTGGCTCCGTCTGGTCGTCCTAATCTTACCTTTCTCTTGTCAGTTTTAGTGCATCATATTTTGAAGAGGTGGGTCTATTTCAGATGTTGCTCTTTGCTGTAATCTGGATTTGATGACTTTGCGAGCTTTATTTTGCTCGTATTTGTGGATCAGCAAGTATGGACTGGGCTTGAAATGTCGCTTGCATAAACTATGGAGTGGTTAATATGGCTAGACTTATGCCTAGATTTGCAACTTTTCCTCAGTGGATGCTTGAAATGGAAGATATCTGGAATATAGATTGTCATGTGTTTCTTTCAAATTTATTGCCCCAAGTGCGTCAGATTTCAAAGGGTACCCCAGTTGTAGTAGTGAATGTACTTGTGATCAGTGATAACAGAAGTTTTGTTTTGGCACAATTGTGCAGGATGCGAAATTGGCCATCGGTGTGCCCTATTTCATGGCAGTTGCAGACTATCTACATCAAATGTAGGTTCCTCTCTTAATCCAGTTTTTGTTTGTCCTATTCTGTCTATCTTAGGGCACTCAGCATACAAGGAAATGAATTCTCAGGCTTGCAAAAGGCTGCGAGAGTAATCATGCACTTTAACCTCACTATATTTTAGGAAGCCACCTTGGATGCTAACAGTCAATGACAGGAACTTTAAGAATATTTTTCGTTAGCTCAAAAATGTAAGTTCGATTTCTTCTCTCCATGGATTCATTTTGTTACCTGCCTTAGAAGCTTCCTAAATGAATTAGATATGGGGCGGCCTCGTTTAGCCATTTGGGCACTTACGGGCTGGTGAACCGTGGGAGTCAATCTCTTCGGTATTCAATATGTTTTATACGTAAGTTGTAACTCTCACTGTGGACAATCTTACTGACGTAGGGTGGGTGGGGTGGCAGGATAGTATGGGGGGCCAGGTGCGTTTTTTGTTGCCTTTGGCTCCCACTGTAACTGTGACTGAGCTTCAACACCATGCCAATGCAGCGTCCAACCCTCTTATACCCCGTTTCCACTGGGCTTCGGGGCACTTCATCAAAAATCAAGCAGAACCACTCTCCAATTTGCACAGAGGAAGCTCTGAGGATGAGTCAACCTTGAATCAATTCAATGTTGAGGAGCTGGGGAAGCTGGTGACAGAGAGAGGGGTCTCTATAGAGATTCGGCAGGAGTTTCCGCCATATTCTCTGTATCAGGGCTGCACCATCTGTCTAACAACGGTACTGTTCTATACTCATCCTTTTTAGTCTATACTTGTAATCTATATGTTAATCCCTAAGTGCTCAATACCAAGTCCAGTTTGGAAGGTAATTGCGGTGTCTTTCAGAATAATTTTATCATTCCAAATGTAGAGTATGGTTTTTTCTTCTTTTAGTATATTTTGTTTCCTTACTTGAAGCTTCCTACATGATATAGTGGCCTCTTCACTTCATTTTGGCACTTAGGGGTAAAGCTCCATCGTGGTTGCATACCACTCCACAAAGCAACAAGATTATGAATGGCCGTGAGTAATTCTTTACGGATTGTCGAGAGAATAGGTTCAAATAGGAAAAGAATTAAATCAGATATGATTCTAGAGTTTCGTGCAGTGTAAGTTTCATGTTCCACAATGTGCTGATGAAATCTTTTGCGGGAATTCTTTTGACGGATTAGGTGGATATCCTATTTTTCTTGTCAACCCTTTGTGGAAATGGGACAAGCATTGTCGTCTGATCATTTTTTTCACCGTGTAGGTGGGTACAAACACAGCAGAGCTTGGGACGTTAGGTGTTCCTATGCTTGTGGTTCTTCCGACATATTTTCTGGAGGTATCCTTATCCCGCTTTGTCCAACAGCTTTTGAGTGGTTTACTGACTCTCAATTGAAAGGTTTACTTTAGAGTATATTTCTACTTATGTACGGTTAATAAAAGTCTGGTTTTAAGAATGAAACTATGAACTTTCAGTATGACTTTCAAGTGTATGGAAAAATTTGTGGACAAGGCCTGTTGATGGTGACATGTGGATCTTGTGCAGACTTTTAGAGGGGCAACGGGAGGACTATTGGGTCTACTCTCAGCAGTTCCCGGCCAAGCAGGTGCAGCAATGGCGCACCTTGTTAACCTTTTCATACTTAACACAGCCGGCTTTATCTCGTGGCCCAACAGGTAGCATACTTGCTTTCATTATTTACTTTTATCAGCACAAGGGAATTATTTGGTATCTTCTCAGATTTAGTAAAGGATTATAGTACCTTGTCAAAGGTCCTACTCTTGCTATCCTCTCAGGCATGCAATTTTGATATGCTTTTAGTATCCTTAAAGTGTAGAGACTGATCAGAATCCATAAAATGTTGCTGCTTTGAATTTTTCCTCTGTCATACACTTCCTTTCTGAAGGACATGATAAGCACCTGCCTCACGTTAATGCTCTTGCACCTTCCAGGTCATGTCATTGTTTTCTATTATTGTTGGATAATTTTTAAGCACCTTCCTTCAAGTAACTTTCCATTATCAGAACACTTCTGTGTAAATGACGTGCTTATTAAGGTCGTAAGTCGTGAAAATTTGAGGTTTTTTACAGGTGGGCTGGAGAGAAGATTGTCCCAGAGCTTATAGGTGAGATCGATCCGATGGAAGTGGCCGCTTTAGCCGCTGAATACCTTCAATCACCTGACCGACTCCAAGTCATGCACAATCGCCTTCTTGACCTACAAAGGTTACAGTCTGATTGCAAAGCAGGCCCAGCACAATCCATCGCACTCGCCGTTCAGGATTTATTGCGGTATGGAGCAGGAACCCTTCCTTCTTGACTTCCCATAATTGGTTTAGAAAGAACGGATAGCAAGAGCACTCCATCTCTCTGCCTGTTAATGATGGTTCATATTAATCCCAGTTACTTCAACATCCAACTTCCACATTGAAACTTTTTAGAGGCGTGGAGAATTCAATTCTAGACATGCTTTGCGATGCTACTCTTAACTTGAAAGGCATCTCTTGAAAACTTTAGCAGAGATGACAAACCAATTCGTGATTGCTGGAGGTTTTATTTCAAGATTATGCACCTCACCACTGAAATATGTTACCTTGCCATCCAGGCTCCACCCTGTTGCTTTCTATTTTTTGCCTTTTTTGCCCTTTTTGCCTCCCTTTTTACCTCCTTTCTTGCCCTGCCAGTGCAAACAACTCCATGTCAACTCTTCCCTGAGCATGTTGTGCGTTGTCTCTTGATTCATTTGGCCCTGGACTTAATTATACCAAATTCAGAATGAATCCCATCAAATAGAAAATCTAGACATAGAATCAGGAAAAGTCACGAGTTTAGACTGTTTTTTTGTACCTTTGTCGCAGGTTCAACACCACCGTTCTTCTTCCTGAGGTATCGCTTCCAGTATCGTTGAATGCGTAATATTGCATAAAATGGCTGCCACCTTTTCCGCCTCTTTTCCTGCAAGCATTTCAGAAGCTGCTCCTTTAGTAGCACCTCGGTTTTGAAACTGAAAATCCTTCGCTAAGTCAGTGAAGGTAATTTCAATTGAACTGACGATTCTTCGATTCCCAAGTATTTTTTCTTTGAAACGAGGACAAGTATATAGATTAAAGTTTAGTGCAATTGTACTAAACTTCAGCAATTTTAGCTGGTATTTGCTAATGGAAATGCCCTTAATTGTTGTAGCCACTGCTCAAATAGACTGACGTTAAGTATTCGAGTGGTTGGACATTCATAGACAAATGGCATATGCGTTTTGCAGTCGTTCTGCTTCTATGCGCGCTGCCTGTAGTCATATGAACATCAAATTTGTCACGCGAACCATTATGAATAACAGTTCCTTAATGCCCTTCCAGGTCCTGACATGAATAACCTGAGACTGTTCTTCAACTCCATTCCTTCAAATTATGGTTCACAGATACTAGAGGGATTATGGTCCTTTAGAAATGATCTCAAATCAGTTTTTGCGCTGTAAGGTCTTTTTGTTACTTCGTCTGTCATGATGCAATTTAAAAATTCTTTTGGGTTTGTGCGAATACATGGAACCAAGAATCTTGGGAGCCAAGTGACTATGAAATTTGTTCTAGTGCTAGCCACTTCACCTTGAAACATGACATGATGAGCTTTGTGATGGTGTGAGGTGTGAGGTGTGAGGTAAGAGTTAGAAGGCATAGTTATCCAAAGATATTGAAGGAAACCACACCTCTTGGTCTTTTTGTACATAATACATTAGCATCTCTTTCAAGTGGGCTCCTTGCTTATCATTTTCCATCTGTTATAACAATACCAATATTCAATAAAACTTCCACCATCAACTCTGTTAAAATGGCATATTCTGGTAGCCAAAAATTGTGACATTCATCTACAGAAAGCTCTAACGTAAGATATAGGTTAACGTTTCAGGCCGAAGTCGTGAAATTCCGCCAATTTAACGAAATTGGCGTTGATTCCTCTACTGTTTTTAAGTTGCTGTTTTCTCGCCCTTGTTGTTAAGTACGAAGTATAGAGCATTTGAGCACCATCATGGATACTATTTCATATTGTGTTTGTATCTCACCCTCAGTTCTGCGAGCTCTTCTGTTTTTGTTTTGGTGTCATGCTCATACACCCACATTAGGTCAGCCACTTCTTCTGCACTTTGCCCATTCTTACCCCTCTGCTGCAGCTCCCAAGTACGGCTGGAGTTCTGTGTCCATTTCAGGTGCCCCCATTTAAACAGAGTTTTGAAAGCAAGCAAAACAAGATTTACTTACATACCATCTTTCGGAGTTCATTAAGTCTACATTAGTAGTATCAGCTAAGTCTCTAGTATTGGGATTCAAGTTAGGAGGACAAGCAATGAAAATAGTACTTGTAAGTCCAAGAGCTTCTCTGCCAATTCTGTGTTTTCCTTCGTAAGTGGTGAGTACTGCTCATATCATCACCGTAGCAACAACAAAGTCAGCATTCTCTTAACGTTTAGCATTTCACGTATGAACTATTTCACACTCGGTTTAGCAATATTCCAGCATTTTGACAAGTAGACTCCACATGCAGAGGCTTCTAACAATTTCCTTTTAACATTCAGTCTTATTAAGCCAAAATTCGTCCTGTCAGGATGTTTGAGAGACTGAGCTCCGGAAAGTAGGTTGAGATTCATACCTCAGCATCGAAGATGTCAAATTGTTGGTCCTCAAGAGATTTGAAATCCTTCTCTGTGCGCTTTTCCAAGAGCTCATGTTGCAAATTGGATGCTTCACGATCGCCTAATGCACAGGCCCCACGTCATATACATAGCACTATTAGCAATGGTAGCAGGTTCATGCAGAAACAGCTAAACCCTAAACCCTGAAAACCCTGAAAACCCTAAACCCTCACGAGAAGCTCTTACGAATAATGGCGAGCTCAGCATCCAAGTAGGCATTGTAGTCTGCTTCACGCTGAGCCCTTTCTGCCGCCAATTGTTTTGTTGCTTCTATGTTCAAAGCTGTTGCCTGAGGTCACAATGGACTGAGTCACAGAATTACGGAGAGGATACCAAAAAACATTAGGGACCTGACCTTGTCCTGTTACCAACAGCAACTCATCTACCGGTATTCACACACTCAGTCGGCCTTCAATTAGTAAGTTGGGTGTAAGCATGTTTTGGCTAAATGTCTATGAATGGAACTTGAGTTCTGTACATCTTCCCACTTCGAAATTGCGTTGAAAAATCATACATAGTGATAAAAATATGACATCAAATGATTCATCTCAAATCACACTTGTTTAAAATGCTTGAAATATTTTCTCGACCTTAATTTTCCCGCACACATACCATATTGAGTACATTCAGATAATCATGCTTGAATGAAATGTCTTGCATCGAGTTAAACGTCATCTCTAGTACAATACGCAGTACACTTGAGTATCCTATTAGTAAGTAAGTTTATGATACCGATGAACCAAAGTTACACTATTGTGATATACTTAAATTCGTCTTGCTTAAGTTATTACGGCATTGTGCTAATTTCCCGATTAAAAAAGCAAAAAAAATTGTAACGACGTTAATTTTGCAGGTGACTCTAATTTTTTCTGGTGACACTAATTTTCTACGAGGATAAAGCAGAGTAAATCTCTCTACTTACATTTTCAAGCTTAGCGTCGATATTTGCACGGTACCCGTCAATGCATTCTTGCTCAAACAACGATGTTGAAAATCGCTTCAAGGCCAGTGCTCGCAACTGCCACCCTTCCATTCAACACACGTACACATAAAAAAAACACTCCAATTCGACCAACTAAACTAAATTTGCATTGTGTAATTAAAATACCAACAAATTTAGTTATTTACTTATTTTCCTGGTCAATCAGCTGAAAGATGTACAGGATACACTGTAGACCTAATATTCTGCCTCTGTCCTTGCTCTCTTGGGAACAATCAGCTCAGATGATTGATTAAATTGGCAATTCTCGAATTGCCAAGGCTAAGATGTAAAATCAATTCTTCCTTTGATAAGTTTAGTTTAGAGAAATTATGCTAAACTTTGTCAATTTGGAGGATTTGCCAATTTAATGGAAATTGCCTTTTTCTCAATCTAGCAGGCTGTCTACCTCAAGGAGGACTTCCAGAAACTGGTGCCATGTCGGATCCGGCTCTTCCCCTAGAGCCTCCATCTGCTCCACTGCAAAATCGACATTCTGGCCAACACCCCCAATTTCCAAATTGTTGTTCAAATCACATATATATTAGATCCCCACTATTCCTCACTCCAGCTGCAGATCAATGCATTCAAAATCCCCAAGAACAGAAAAGCAATCAAACACAGTGACAGAAAGCTAGCTAAGCTTAATTAAGTGACATGGATGCTGCCCACTAAGATTTGGAATGAAAACATTACAATTAGAGCTTGTATTTAATGTTTACGTTTGCAATCAATGAACTATGAAGTTTTATGCATTTTTGTGCAATTACAGTGGACCAGAATCATGTTGATCGGTGATTATGATTTGCATGAGTTCCAAGTTTTCATGTTGTGAAGATAGATACCTTCAGTCTTTGAAGATATTTAAATCCACAATATAATTGGACACAATTGATTCTCTTGTCCTTGAAACCATTGATCCTTTCCCCCGTAATGCAGAAAAGTATAGTGGTTGCAAGCAAAAACCTTCTTTACTTTGACGGAGTTCGCAATGGCGGAAAACTCCACAGCATTCCAAGCCGCACCCCCTACAAAGAACCCATCAATATCTGGCTGCTTGGCAAGCTCATTACAAGTGGTTGACGACACCGATGCTCCGTAGATGATCCGCAGAGACGACGCCACTTCCTCGGATGTGTTCTTCTTCATCCACTCCCGAATTACAGCATGTACCTGCTATGACAATATGCTTGAATCTCTAAGTATGACTGAACTCAACCTACAAAATATTCTTTGGACTCGAATAGAATTTGTCATTGCAACACTCATTTCAGTCTTTGAAGTCTCAAACACCAAAGTTGACATTGAATGTACAAAATGGGTACTATTGGAAAGGGAGGGGAGTGGTATTGAAGGCCCTTGTACTGTACAAGAGATCCACATTCCTTTATTTTTGGTTTTGAAAATGAAACAAGCACCAATTTCTGGTTTTCAGTTGTCCACCCTGAGACCTTCATGCTCACGTTGGGTAGCCTATGATGTTTCAATGTTAAGGATTGAATCCGATTGCAAAACACGTAAGACGCACAAGCAGATTTCATTTAATAACTAGGGCAGTTCTAGATACAAGTCTTGCGCAACAGTACAAAACGTTTGTAGTGATGCAAGTTTCGCAATGCAGTTGAAATCAACATTTTTACCTCCTGTGCTTGTGTTGGGCTGCACGCTTTCCCTGTCCCAATGGCCCATACAGGCTCATACGCCAGCACCACCCTCGACCAGTCTGTGATTTTGCTCACCAATGCCTGTACTTGAGTGTTGTGTTTGTAAGACAACCACACCTGATTTGTGAGGCTTTATGTAGTTTTTATTATTGAGAATTTTTTAGAGTTTAGTCTGTTCTTGTTTGAAAATATAGTAAAAGAAAAGAGGACTCCAATGCACCAAAGAATGTATTATTTTGTACACCATCTGCAAAAGTCACAGGACTCCAAAGTTGTATTGGTAGATTTCAGGTAACCACAATTGCAACTCGTCCAAAACATACTCTTTCCAACATTAGAATGGTCAGGTTCTAAGATATTTTTGTTAGCAAAGCAAAGACGGTTCCAATGCACCCAAGATACCACATATGAATGTTTTAAGGGTTGAAGTTTCATTTGTAAATGATCTGTTTCCCACACGGGTTCAATTGTTTGGTGGTTCAGATTTAAAAGGTGGAGTACATTCTTAAATGCTTGACAAATACTGCATGAAAGCCACTGATCTAAGTCCATTAATATATATATTGCAAGGAATTAGAAAATTGAATTAAAAATCAAAGACTGGCCTGCAGTTGCTCAAAGAGAACATCGTTTGTGATTTCCATGTCTCGCTCATCAAGTGTCTCCCCAATGGCGATGATGACGCTCAAGCCTTGGGATATGGCAAAGGAGGCTTTACAAGCTACTATGGCATTTGTCTCACCTAGGATATGCCGCCTTTCAGCATGGCCTGCCAACACCCATTTCACGCCCATGTCTGCAAGCTGCTCGGCGCTTGTCTCACCAGTGAATGCCCCGCCCTTCCCTGCAACAATGATTTGTCACAATTGGCATGGTTACTTTGACGCACTCCTCCATCACGGACATAATGTCAGGTCACAATTTTGGCGTAGGAATTGCTCCAATTTCACGAAATTGATAATAAGACGAACGCAAGAGACCAATTGTGGACATGAGCGGGGGCTTGCCTGTCCAACAATTTTGGGCGCCCACATGGATGCATGGGGTTAGCGAAGACAGGACCTGTTCAATGTACAGCAACGATGGACACACCACGATGTCCATGTCCTCGGGATCCTTGAAGTGCACATTGTTCAGTTCCTGAACCAGCTTCTTGATGGACTCCGTTGTACCGTTGCACTTCCAATTGCCACCCAAGAAGAATCTCCGCCCGCTAGGCACCACTTTCGTCTTGAAGATGCCGGCGCCTTTTGTGTGCATCCTGCAGAACTACAACCCCTCACACATCACACTATAACTTAAAGTCTCATCAACTGGCTGCAACCACAAGAGAAATCCGAAATGTGCATCAGTGGAATAATTAGTTGAAGAGTTTTATAGTCAATATGAATAATGATGAAAAAATTGGATACACTAGAAATGAAATCTCAACACAAAAGGACATTTGTTTCATTTCTAAAGACACAATGGAGCATTTGTGCAATTTTTCGTTTTGGACTTATTGTGATCAATCAAAATTAGTAATCATCCTAGCCAATTTCTTCGATGGACTAATTGCGTTTAAGACATCTAATCGGGCCCTCTTCTTACATACTAGATTTTTAGTTTTTGGCAAGTGCAAATCACTCCACTGTACCATGTTGTTTTGAAATGGGCATATTCTTACACTGTGAAGAATTAGTGTTAGTGCGATTAAAACTACAAAAAAAGGTTGTTTGCAAGAAAGACAAATGCCATCCTTAAGAAGTGAGAATTATGCGACAGAAGCGAATGAAATCCATTCACCATAACACTTAAGTTTCAACAATCAATCTGGAAATCAAACAATTTGTGGAAACTTAACCATATTGATTCTTTTCTAGCGATGGAGTGGCACCAAAAAATTGAGTTGAAGGAGAATTCTAAGTAAAGTGTTTTGGGATTGGGAGACTCACTAAGTGCTGTGAGAATGTTGAAGCATTGTTGTCACATTAGGCAACTTATATACACCAAACATATCGGACAATTTAGACAAACAGGACAGACAATGTAACTATCTTAAAGTAGTCACATCAGGCGGGTTAGGGTCATCAGATGTCCCGGACAGGCAGACATATTGGGCGGTTCGGACGGACAATCCATCTAATGTGACAACTATGTGCTGAAGTTTATGGATGAGAGTTATACATGAACAAAATTGCTTCAGGACAATCACGATGGAAGTTTAAGCGTAATCAACCTAATCTTGAGCAACATTCTCTACCACGCTGCCATGTACAACAACTTTTTCAACGGCAGTAGTTGGAGCCGTACTTGGGGGGGCTTGAGTTTGGGATAACTCGGGGCGAAGTTGGGATTATATTTGGGTTGCCTTCAGCCCTTCGCTCCGCTTAGAGCTAAAGTCCTAGCTAGCATCGGTAGCACCCCCTCAAGCACCTTTGATCAACTACCTACCAAACACACGACTGATAACATGTACAAGTAAGCCTACTGCAAGACTTAAGATGAGAAAGGTAATCATCTCTACGCTCATGTTGTAGGGACGCAATTTATAGGCCTAAAGGTTTTGTCGTATGAGACTCAACTGATGAGTTGGTTTTTGGCATGAGCTCCAACGGTCGCAGCATTGTCTCGTGGGGGGATATCATTGAACTATTGTCAATTTCTATTCATCCAAAGTAATGCTTCAATTTTTTTAAACCAATCCTTTTTTGTAACCAAATTGAACGAATTGGGGCAAATAATATATATACAAATAAGAAGCAATTAATAATATGCAAGAATTCAAAAAGACTTGGGAGGATTCTCTCCAATAACCTCTAAAGGATTATGCAATTTCCGAATTTGTTCTATATCTTACTTCTATGAAGAAGTAACAGAGAGCTTTGGCAGAGTCTACCACGGCTTGTTGTAGCTCTGTAAACTTGGAAGTGTCAGCCTCTTGCCACTCCCAATAGCAATTGGCATGCCATTGCAACTTCTCATATAAAACCTGCACTTCATTAATAGGCTCAAAAAGATTATTACAATAGATACTAATTAGGCGAGAGTTCTTACAAGAATTAAATACTTCGCGCAATTTGGTATAGTCCAGTCATTATTGTCACATTAGGCAACTTATAAACACCCGACGTCTCAGAAAAGCGGATATGTATAGTGACTTCCAAAAGTAGTTGGCCACCCTAAAAAACACTCTCATAAATTGAGAAATTGGAATTTTGAAGTGAAATTTAGACATGTTGTACAAAAGGAGTTCTATCCTCATGTGTAATTTCATTTTAAATGGACTATATTTAGACCTATTATTAATTGAATGAAATTTCTATGGAAAAAAAAACTTTTTGTAAGAAGTCAAAATATCCATTTCTTTTTATAGAAAGAATGTACATCTTGACTAAAACCACAAATTACAAGTTTCTTGAATTTTGGATTTTTATTGATTGAGATCTAATTGATTGAAATTTGACTCCAAAATTTTGTTTTTTTTATTTTTCACTCCATAAATTGCAAAAAAATAAAAATAAAAATTGAAATAACATAAAATAATTATATATATCAAAAACATATTTTTTTGCAATTTATAGAGTGAAAAATAAAAAAAACAAAATTTTGGAGTCAAATTTCAATCAATTAGATCTCAATCAATAAAAATCCAAAATTCAAGAAACTTGTAATTTGTGGTTTTAGTCAAGATGTACATTCTTCCTATAAAAAGAAATGGGACATTTTGACTTCTTACAAAAAGTTTTTTTTTCCATAGAAATTTTCATTCAATTTATAATAGGTCTAAATATAGTCCATTTAAAATGAAATTACAGATGAGGATAGAACTCATTTTGTACAACATGTCTAAATTTCACTTCAAAATTCCAATTTCTCAATTTATGAGAGCGTTTTTTAGGGTGGCCAACTACTTTTGACAGTCACCGTATATCAAACAATTTGGATGAACTGGACAAATAATGTAACTACCTTAAAGTAGGCACATCAAGTGGGTTAGGGTCATTGGACATCCCAAACAAGAGGACACATTGGGTGGTTCAAACGGACAGTCCATCTAATGTGACAACTATATCCAATAGACTCAACTCATAAATGGGATCCACTATAGTGTGTGTATAGTGTAAAAATCACTTAATCAGTTTCATTATATTGGCAGAATTGCAGAAGTTAATTCATCATGTTGGCATTTTCAGAGGAGGGTGCTCTAAAACGTAAATCTAGAATATTTGTAGTTTTTTAAAGCATAGTGCGGTTTGAATGTCAAAAATTTGGAGCTTTGAATCATACCGATATGATAGAATTCATGTTATAAATAGTGTGGCTATAAGGTTCACTACTAGACATTCCAATAGGTCCCTAACAATTCAGAACCTTGTCTCTTACCTCAAATGGAAAATTGTACTTCATGGCGTCCAACTTGCTCATAAGTCCAACTGTAACGTACTGTAGGGATCTGAATGCCATTCAAGTAAACTTTTGAGTGATGACTGTCAATTGATTCATGGCAAGTTGGTAGAATCATGGAGATCCTATGTACAGTCTGCAAACTAAAATAGAAAGTTGAACAGATGTTGTAAGCTTTACACTTTATACAGTAAACTAAACAAAAGATCTATTGCAAATGGTCACTTGAATCAAATTAGTTGAACACAAATTTATTACAAACTAGCACAACCAGAGGACCTTCAATTCAGTAGTATTCACAAGCTACAATTCTAGAGTAACCTTCCAAACAATCATGGATGATTGCATGAAACACTTGTACTATTTTCTATCACACATTGCATGTTGATTAATTTTTTGGCTATAACTTTTGCATTTTGAATTTAAATGACTCAAAATTCATTGACAAGGTGCTTATAATTATTATACACCTTTTCTAATTCTTTTGGATTTTTTTTAAATGATTTACTATTTAATAATAGCCCCCAACATTATGTCACACTTGCCAAATGGGGGGGGGGGGGGGGGGGGGGGGGGGGGGGGGGCGTAGTACTATTTAGTCCTCAAAAAAAAAAAATTTGGAGCTGAAATTTGGAAGAGATAGTTTTCTAGTAGACATTTAGCTATGGTTCAAAGCAATTCTAAAATAACTTAATTTTATGAGGTGTAGAAGTCCACAAAGTGAGCTTCATTCAGCTTGCATTTTGAAACATATAAAACATCTTTTGGGTGATTTCTTTGGTGAGTAACCATCTCCAAAGAGTTTTTAGAAATGTCCAATTTTAAT
Organism: Neckera pumila; assembly: GCA_963969595.1. NCBI lineage: Eukaryota > Viridiplantae > Streptophyta > Bryopsida > Hypnales > Neckeraceae > Neckera > Neckera pumila. The sequence goes on along the minus strand of OZ018415.1, from coordinate 20,793,842 downwards.
TTTATTTATTTAAGTTTCTTTTCCTATTTTTAACTAATTTAAACATCAAAAATTCTATTTTCTTGAGTTTTGGCACTTTTCTAGTTCTCCTACTTAGAAAATTTTCCTAGGCTTTTCCTAACTTTGGTGGTTACCTTCATCTTAAAGGTATATGCATTAGCCATATTTTTTAAATTATTTAAAAATCAATTTTATAATTTTAAAGTACTCCAGAAAAAATCATGAATATTGTTACAAAATGCAACAAATAGTACAAGTGTTTTGTGCAATCACCCTCATAAAATTAGCTCCACAAATTAACACAGGAAACGAATTATGTGTTTTGAGGTTATCAAGATTAATTGCAACTACATAAACTTGTGAATTGTGATTAGGCACACCATCTCCCGTACCTCATCATATTGAGGGCGTCATCCAGCAACCGAAGGATGAGATGGCAGGAAATTACAGAAGGATCTCCCAATCTCGGCATATTATTTTCGATTTTATTTTTATTGCCTGGAGAGCTCACACCACCGTCGTCGTCGTCGTTCACGCACACACATCATGACGTCGACGTCGGGATGGTCTTCAAACTTTTCGTTATCCCCGAATTGCATCACCATGCTGGAAGATTTTTGACAAATGTATGCTCTGTCGTTGCTTGTGTTGTCAGGTGCTAGTCAACAATCCACAAGCACCCAACCTCATTTCTTTGAAATGGCGGTATTTTGTGCACCAATTTGATATTTACGTTAGCTTGAGCACTGTGTCAGTAGATTTGCAAATTGATATGAGAATTACACTTCAATCGATTCACAACATTGTGCATCAATTAATAAGGTAGGATTTCCACCACATCCACCTCCTGCTCCCGTAAATCATGTCCTTTTTTCCTTGATTGAAGGTCCAGAGCGCCAGTTTAGTGGAATTGACGTGTAGCACTCACAGCATTCCTTAACTTCACAGCTAGCGTCCCATTTGGAAATCCCTCGTGCAGATGTGGGTCACACAAATGTGAAAGTACTTGACACATTTTTGGCTATCTTCGAAGTCAAATCCCAGAAACCTTTTGCCCTTTCAAAGCTCCTCCAGAGTATAGTTGAATTGAAACTCTAGGAAAAGCTAGGTGCAGGCGCATCTATGACTCCATAGTTTGAAGCAAGGGACATGAAATTAAAAAGCCCAGTAAGACTGTTCCACTATCTTCCACACCACGCACAGGAGCTCTAGGCTTTCAAAAGGAGTGACAATCGTGTTACATTGCAGCCAGGCAGCAGCAGCTAGAACCTCCGAGTTCCGTCATAGAATGCAGCTCCATTTTCATTTTCGTTTTTTGATGAGCTCTGTACATCCCGATCGAGCTGAGCTGCTCCATCCCAGCCCCTCGGAAGAAAATCGATGAAACTGGCGAGCTGGAAACGCTTGGACAAGAAGGGACAGAGCTCGTGACACGTTAATTGGAGTTGCAGAGCCCCCAAGGGGCAGCCGTTAGAAATCCATGCCGCGCCAACACGATGGAAGTTGAGTTCGTTACGTTGGTGATTCCCCAAGGGTTACCACCTTCCTAGTCTCCGACAATAATTCCTCCTGGAACGACGCGCTGCCACTCACCCTAACCTGACAAAAACATTCTGGGCACAACTAACTTATTCTGAATTATAGTGAAATTAAGTTAGAACCACCCATTTCCCATCAAGGAGCCATGAGCAACATGTAGGATACCACTATTTCCAATCAAGGCTAGAAACAGATTTCAATCAAAGCTTGGAATGCCTTGGAAGGCGTTTTTTCCTCCTTTTCAAAGTGGGGACTAATGAGGTTTTCACACATGTCCTAAAGTACATAGGGAGTAGTGAAAAAGAAGTAGGAAGTATTAAGTGGCAATGTAGTTTGTCTATAATCAAAATAAAAAGACTCTAAATGTTGATTATGGGTTTGCAACACTTTTTGACTCCCAAAATTCATAGTAATTTCAATTTGGGGAATAAAATTATGAAAAACTGGCAATTCCAATATTTCTTATCTTTCTACATGAGAAAATATTCCATTGCTTCACATTGTTCTTCATTTGCTCTGAAATTGCAAAAGTGATCAGATATAGGTGGCCCTACCTTAGGTTGCCCCTCACTAATTTCTCGCCATTTTATACTCTGTATTATATATATATATATATATATATATATATATATATATATATATATATATATATATATATATATATATATATATATACTGGTATTCTACAAAGATGTAATAATTTCATCAACCTAAAATCACAAGTGCGCTATAGATTGGTGCACCACTTCAGGGCTTGGTTTAGAGAGTCCCATGAGCGTCTCTACGTGGACAAGCAATGGATTATGAGGTAACTTTTCTAAATTAGACAAACCTAATTTGGTTGAGGCAACCTAATTGCACTATTATGTGTAAGTTTGCAATCCATTAAGAGTTAGGATGCTTGACCGGTTCCTAAACAGCACTTAAGGTAGAAGGTGCATAAAGAGCTCAGGTTCTAGAAGCATTTACTTCATGAAATGTACCCTACCTATACATTTGATACTCTCATTGTTTCAATGGTGTACAAATAGTATAGATTTCATGAAATGGACGTACGTAGTGACCATTGAGTCAACTTCAAAAATTCATGACTAATTCCACAAAGCTCCAAAAAATATGAAGTGACTTGGGTTAGATGCCTATATTATTTGTCATACAAGGGAAATTTGTTGAAAAATATTTCAATAAGTCTAACCTCCCTAAACTAATTTCTAGCTCTTGAATGGGCTCTTTATGGACCTCCTATTTTATAGACCCACCATTCAGACAGGTCTTCATAATCAAGTTTTGAGCATAATTTTGAGTTTGGATCTCGAGAACCTAAAACATTACGCCCTCAATATGGTACTTTATTTAACTGCGGAAGTGAGATCAGAATATGAAAATAGCAAATATGGGATACAGATACGTATGGTCATTAATCCCATATTAGTTGTAATCTAGTGTGTTCAGGAAAAATTTGTAAATTTGTAATTAATTGATAAGATCAGTGTTTGTTCCTTTTCAAGGACTAGTGAGTGATTTCGCTTCATTCACCCCTTCACTTAATCCCTAAAGGACCATAAATTATTCCTTGGGAAACGAAATGGATTTTGGACAGGGTCCAGTGGTTTCAATTTTTGTCGTGATTTTTTGAAACTTTTTTGAAGACAGAAAAACACATTAGCTTTATGGGAATATGATCTTTATGTCAATCAATGCCCATGAGCAAAATTTGTGCCACTCTTTGAATTATTTTTTACTTTGTTGGATAGAAAAAGAAATCCACAAATAGTTTGTTTTTTAAATAGTTTGAAATAGTTTTTTTTTTTTTCTTTTTTCTTATAGACCATATTTTTGTCTACATAGAAAGCTTTTATTCATTCTATTTGGATTAGTGATGCAAAAATTATAGAGCATCTTGTTTTCTAGGCAATCATAGCATCTTCTTGAGAAAATATTGTATTGGAGTCGTTTCTTAACTAAATTTCTATAATTTATAAAAATAGTTCCACATGATTTATTTTTGCTTGCTAAAACTATAGCACCATTGGAATATGTGTTTCAATTCCATCTTAGAGATATTAATCCCCAAAGGACCAAATAGCATTTTTGGCAACATAGCGTTTTCAATCATTCATTTACAAACAAATTTTTAATTATTTTTCTTTGAAATTTCAAATAACATGTAGGCAACGAGTAGCTTTAAGGCGCAACAATTGCAAATTTTTGATTACATGGTTAAAAAATTACTATATAACATGTAGTTTCTTTTGGAGCACAAGCAGCACTAGTTTATCTTTCTCTTTTATCTTTTTGGATAATTTTTGATAAACTCTTACTATTACTGATGGAAAATAAATTCAAACTTACTTCTAGAACTAAATATTTTTACCTTAGAAATGTTATTTCTATACACGGGCCAAATGGACAACTCAGGAATAAAAATTTAAGAAATAAAATTCAAAATTTATTTTTTAGACTTTTGTACACATGGAAAGCTTAAATTTAATCATTCCATTTTTATTAATGAGATTAAAGTTATGGAAAGTTTTAGTTTGGAGGCAATTATAAAATCTTTATTCTAAAATAAATTTTGAAGTCCTTTATTTAACTCAATTTCCAATACTTTTGGAAAAAACAAAAGTATTGAAAATTGAATATTTCTATAAGTGCCTCCAATTTTGTATCTATAATTTCCTCCTATTTTGTACCTATTTTGCATGTTTTGACCTCATATTTTTTTGGAGACCAATTTGTTAGATTTGACATTTGAAAAGAGGATTGGAAGATTTCAAATTACTTTCACAACTTTAATACCCTCATGATCAAACATTAGAATCTTTCAATCCATAAATGATATTGTTGTGTTTTCTTTTCTAACATTTGGGATTTCTAACATGTCTAATTTGAATTTGTACATTTACAATTAAAAAAATATGATAAAGCTTGTCAAATTGTTGGTTTTTAGTTCAATTTATAACAAATTCCAAGAAGCTCAAAAAAGGCCTTGGACATTTAAGGATTAAACGCAAATATCTTGCAATCTATGCGGTAATGCGGCCAAAGTTTATGAAATTTCTTCCACACATTCTTCCACTAGTCTAATGTAAGATCTTGCGGTTAGATATGCCAAAAACCAATTTTCACAATTTTTTGCACTTTGCAATAGAAATGGCAGTCTTGAATGCTTTTTGACAAAGAAAGGGCCACAGTCTTTAAGAGGATAATAAGTGAGAGAATTAATTTTACACCCTCCTAAAAAAATTTGGAATATATACAAAGTTGCAACCAATATTATTATTCTGCAATCAGGAATAAATAGAAGATACATTGATCAATGAATGAAAGAAACAAAATGAATAAAAATATTTCAAATGGATGAAAACTGGAAAAAACAAAAGTGATTTTGGTCCTATGCAATACCAAAATAATGCTAAATAGTATACCCTATGTGAAGGTCAGATTTGAGAGAAATTTAGTCATTTTTTGTGCAACACTAACACATGTCATCTTGTGAATGGTCTGAGGTGACATGAACCCTTGAGAATCTCATGAAGGAATTCAATTTTGGCACTCAGGTGCCGAATCAGACCTTCATGTACGGTAACCAAAATAATGGCCAAATAGTTTAACCAAAATAGCATAGAATTAACCAGGAAAAAAGAATCGGAAAGAAAAAAGAAAATGAAAGAAAAAGAAAAAGAAGTGAGCCTGCTTCCATTCCTCTTCTTTCTCACACCAGTCGCTCTCATGGTTTTGGAACTCCCGCCCTGTGCTTGCAAGTATCCCGCCATGGCTGCTCACTAAAATTGTATGCCTTCCCTGTGAAGAGCTTGCAATGTCCGCATAGCTCATTGCCCCAAATTTTCGCGCAATGGCTCCGAAGGTGGATAGCGTTGAAGGTACTTTGAATGTCTTGTAAATGATGCATATGATTGAATCGGTTGGAATATACTCGTTTTTATGAAATTAAAATTTAGCTATGAGCTGCGTTCAATTTGGTTGGAATTTACTCATTTTAAAGAAGTTTGAATTTGGCAATGAGCTGCGTTCAATTTGATGAGATCTCGCTATCTCTGAATACTCTTGAGGTACTAGAATGTTCGTAGTTTGGAATGAAGACTGAGTTAACTTTGAGTACATGTGCTTCTATTGCTTGGTGGATTGAAGAGGGTTGATATCATGATTGATGTTCTTCTGTGATGTTTTTTAGGGACCATCCTTGATTACATAAATGAGGTAAGGAATCGTCGGAATTTTTCTGTCCTCAATTCGTATGATCCTGTATGATGTATTTTCCGTCATATTACAGCAACATGTTTTGAATTATGTTTAGTAACGAGGGTCCGCATTCTGCTGTTTTTCGCTTGAATATTATGGATGTTTACGTCATGGGACCACGTACTCTCCGCATAGATTTTTTCATACAGGGGAGATCAATATGACTTCGCTCTGTTAACTAACGCGTAGGCAAATGATTCCGTTTTTTCGGAATTCCTATCTTTATTTTGCTTGATTTTCATGTCATCGAATCGGTCAGCGTCATGGACAGCTGATCGAGTTTCCTTATTGCGTACACTGCATAGTATGCTGCTGTCTGGAGTTCTTTGGTAGGCCGCTGTGGTGAGTCGCGAAATATATTGATTGCCGATGCCTGTGATGGAATGTCGAGGTGGTTGTTATATATGAGTCTGGCATGCCTCTGGCAGACTGACTGAAATTGCCTTCTGGAGTAATTCTTTAGAGAGAGGTCTTGTCAGATGATAATAACGTAGGAAAATCAAGTTGGAAACGGGTTGAGAATATGTCTTAAGGATTTGATGTTGGATTTCACAGCAAAACAGGCCCCTCAATGTTCAAATGGTGTCGGATGCATTGCAAAAGAATGGCATCAAGAAAACGGCAGTACAGAAGGTGATGGACACGCTGGCAGCGAACGGGAAAATCTCGTTCAAAGATTATGGGAAACAGCGAGTCTGTGTGGCTATCCAGACCCAATTTGAGATTCCTGATGTTAATGAACTCGATGCGATGAAGAAGCAAAATGACGAATTACTAGCGGATGTTGCCGCTGTTCGTTCTCACGTGTCCAATCTCGAAGCAGGTGCTAAATGTGTTTAGACACTCACGCTTTCTCGAAGTCTTAAGCGATTTGTTTCATTTTTGATGAATAGATGCGAGTTTCAGTCAATTAATCTTACATACAAATCTTGGTATTCGTATGAAGTAAGTTTGTAACGATCGACCGCTTGAACCCAAGATTGAGTCAGTGAATACAATAACTGACACTTAGTCGAACATACTCATCAAGATCGGTTAATGATCTTCTTTGCTGAGTCTTGACAGATAACTGTCCATTTCCTATTACATGGGCCTATTTCAGGTATAGGTGCTCACCTGTGTAATCTCTGAGATTGGTTGGACGGGCCTGGGTTAAATTATACAGGAGTTAAATCTTCTGAATCCAGCCTTACTCTAGATGCGATTTGGGAGAAAACGAGTAAGCTTTGCTCAGAGGTGCGCTCATATAAACGATGTTCTCTCTCACTATGCAGTTTTTCTCTAACAAGGAACACAAATTGATGTATTCGTAAGCAACACTCATAATGTTAACCATTTTCCAATTTCGTTCAATAGTTTATTTTATTTTGGACGGAAATTTAGCAACAGTAACCTTCTCAAATGGTCGTTCAATTTTTAGTTGTTCGGTGCTTGGTTTTAGTTTCTTTGTAATACAGAGCTTCGCTTGGAGAGTAAATCGCAAACCAACCCTTCACTGAAGCTTCGCTTGCATCTTATGAAGTGTTGAGCCACAATACCGCCTGTTACTCTTACCAATTTTTTACAATTCAATTTGGGAATGTATTCTGTACTGCAGATGAAAGCCATGGAATTAAAGGTAGAGGCATTGCGAGAGGGCAGTGTGTTGGTCACACCTGAGGAGCGTCTAGAAGTGCAGGGGGCCTACGATCTCAAGTTAGGGTCATGGAAGAGGAGGAGGAAAATATATCAGGAATTGTGGGGTATGATTACGGAAGCAATGACTGAAAATTTGAAAGATCTTAAGGTACTTTACCACATTCCATTTATGTTTGAACTATTGTACTGGGTACTTCATGCAAACCTACTAACTAAGCACAATAGCTCAAATACAGTTTCGTTAACTTACTTCACCCATGATCTTAAGTTCTGCATACAGCATTGTAACCTATGTCTCTTTAAGTGTACTCTTGCAAGATATTTGGTACATTTTTCTGTGCAGCACATGTTTGCGATGGCACAATGGACTTTTCAGCTAAATTTTTTGCCGTGTTGGAACTGACCTTGGAAGCTCTCTGCAGGAGGAGATCGGCATTGAGACGGATGAAGATGTTGGCTGCAACGTCACGGATTATTGTAACTTGGGAGTCCAAAAGCAATCAAGACGCAGTTAAAGCATAAGTTTACTCCTGAAACTAGATCAGGTGTAAACTAAAACATGAAGCTCTCCTAAATAGAAGTCCCCATCTTCTGTTCGGATCGACTGTCCTTGGCTTGTTTCATTTGGCCACCTTGCTCTGATTTGCCTCCCTAATTCAGAAGTTGTGTGCACTGGCACCAACTACGAGAGTCTAGAGCAGGATTCCTCCACAGCAAGGGAAGGGCTTTCAAAGCGTTATTGAAGGTACTAGGTCTAAGGTGCAGATCGATACCGATCGGCCTCGATATGCTACCGACACTAAGTCATTCAACTAACCTCTTCTTTGTGGTCCACCTATTGAAATATGGAAATAGATTTTTCACAACATCACCGGTAGTCAGTGGTTTTGTTTCTCATTGAGCAAGCTTTTCCATCAATATCTTTATACGGTAACTTAAAATATTCCACATACCATGTGACATTTTGCTGAACGAATGAGAACTAATGAATTATAACCAAACGATACCTCCCACCTTCACGCACACCTTAATCGTGAATGCAATCACCTAACACCTATCCAACTTGCATATGACCAAACAAACACAATGTTGCTTGTGCACAATACTTCTAATGCATTCCTATACATAGACTCTTTCATTACTAAAATAGTCAATATAAGCTAGCTTCTCCACTTGAAATCCATCTTCCAAAGTCACCTCATGAAACTTCAAAGTATTTCAAAAAAATTTAAAGAAAAGAAAAAATTTAATTAATTAATAACAAGGATTTCCACCAAAATGAAAATGTATGTCGCTTTTTAATATGATCTTGAATAATTTCCCTTTAAATATTTTTTATTAATTGAAAACTTGAAAATTTGCTTTTGATGATCTCAATATATTATAACACTACAAGATAATGGGGTGTTTTAAGTGAGTTTTTAAGTATAATCCTAGGCATAAGATTTTCGGTAATGACTTTTAAAGCAATTTTTAGCAAAAATTTTACTAGAAACACATGCATTTCTAATAAATTTTGCTAAAAATTGCCTTAAAGGTTATTATTGAAAATCTTATGTCTAGAACTATATTTAAAAACTCACTTAAAGCACCCCATTCTCTTGTAGTGTAATATCATTGTTCTTATAAACACTAAAAAAAAAATTAATATAAAGGTGAAACATATATAGACATTTAACAAAGGAACACACCTCAAGAATTGTATGGGGGAAGAATTTGATGCATGATTCTAGATGTTGAAAATTAATGAATAAATATTGAGAGGAATTTTCATCTTTATTAGGATTTTTTTTTCCAACTCGCAGTAAATCTAATTCAGAAGTTTACAAAAACTCCATGGAGCATCCAGTTACATCATTGAAGAATTAAAACCAATTGCTTTTTCAAAATACTTAAATGTACAATTATTTGTTTCATATACTAATAGCTTCCACAATAATTTTCAAATATACTCATTGTTTATTCTATGCATGCCACATCTCTTAACTCCTAAAGGACCAAGGGGTCATCCAAATTTCCAAAATTGTGAAAATCTATTATAAAATGTAATTTAGAACAATATTTAATTAATGACAAATTTCAAACAATAGTTGTAAAATGTGATTTATAGATCACATCCATACAATTAGATCAACAAACATACAAACCAATATTTTACAATAAAATTTGAAGTGATAAATTGAAAATTCCTTCTAAAATTCACTGTAAACTGAATCTTTATGACTTTTATTATAAAAATCCTATAAATTCAAAATGTTGAGTTCTACTTATAGTGATCTTTAAAGATTTTAATATTGTTTTTTGATTCAAGTCGTTTTTGAAGGATCATTTTTTTATTTGAAAATGTTATTTTTTGAGGCTAGACCTATTGATACCTTTGAAATTATAGAATATTTGATAAACAAAATCTTCATAATCTATACTATACAAATACTAAAGAACTAATACAAGAATCTTCAAAAAAAATTGATGGATGAAAACGCATTTTGGTGAGGTTGGAATGTGTTTCCGTTCATTCATTGTTCAAAATCTATACTCATGGTCTTTAAGGGATTAAAGTATATTAACCCCTAAAAGACTACAAGGCCACCCAAAACTACATTTATCAAAAATTTGAACTGTAAACCTCACTAATAATCCATCTTGTAGTTCATGAACAACAAAGAAACCCTAGACAATTTTTTTCATTAAATCCATTGATGCAATCTGATCAAAAAATGATCAATTGTGCAATTTTTTGTGAATTTATGGAAATAAATAAAGGCACTCTAGGCCATCACTTTAGATCCTCATATATTTTTTCTTCACTTCAAAATGATTTGAAAAAAATAAGGCATAAAAATCATGACAATATGTACATGCCAAAAGAAATCAAAGTTTTTTGAGCATTTTTGAGCATTCCAATTTTAGCATATATACAACATACCACCAAATAGAACATCTTTCATCAATATTGTGAACTTTGACATTTTTTTAAAAATTGTGCAATTTCATTGATCTTTTTTCCATAAGAAAGCCACATAAATCTTCTTTCATTTCAACGGTAGATATCGTCAAAATTATTCAACACAAATGAGGAGTTATGCTTGTTACAAACATTCACACCAAAGAAAAATATTATATTTTTTGATAGGAATAGAAATTACTTCAATTTGATCAAGGGGGAAATTAATCTCAATCATAATATCTTTCCTCCAATCTTGACTTCCATCATGGTGGGTATTCTATATCCTTCTTAATCCCTAAATGCCCGAGGCACCAAATCCTATGTTGACAATACTTTGAAATTAAATAAAACCTAACCAAGTTACTATTTTTAGTAGTTTGTATTTTTTTTTTGGGAATCTAGTTTTAGCATCAAAAAATCTATTTTAGAAAATTAATGTTCATGATTTTCCTACTCAAGATTTTGTACAAGGGTGTCCATTAAAAATCTTGGTTTTTTAGTATTGAAGGCTCTTGAAATGAGCCTCAAATACATTAGATCTTGAAGAAAAAATCACATTAGAAATTTGTTTAAGAAAATTGTAGAATAGGTTTTAAGTAGTTGTAAATTGATTAGCATTATGCATGTTACGCCCTTTAACTTCATATTTTTTTGATAAACAATTTTTTACATTTGACATGTGAAAAAGAGATTAAAAGACTTCTAATCACTTTCACACTTTTAACACCCTCATGATTAAACATTATAATCTTTTAACCCATAATGGTATTGTTGTATTTTCTTTCTCCATATAATCTCTAACATGTCTAGTTTGAATTTTTATGATTACAATTCAAAAAAATTGATTAAACTTATTAGAATGCTGACTTCTTATTTAACCCCTAAAGAACCAAACACTGTTTTCTGGCAACATAGCAATTTTGGGCAGTTCACTACGGACGGAAATTTTATTTTTTTTCTTTGAAAATTTCAAACATGGTTTTTCTGAGGAGTAGCTTTAAGGCCCAACAATTTTCAAAACTTTTGATTACATAGTTAAAAAGTTATTGGATGGTATGTCATTTTCAACGGTCGGCACAGCTCAAAAATTTTCTAAAAAATAAAAATTTGAAATTGATTCTTTAGATAATATATACATGTAAAGCTCTGAATTACTCTATTTTTATTTATGAGATGAAGATTATAAGGTGTTCTAGTTTGCAGGTAGTTATGGATTCCCTACTCTAAAATAACCTTGAAGTCCATTATTTAACTCAATTTGTTAATATTTTTTGAAAAAAAAGAAAAGCATACGATGTAAATTGTTTATTGCAACATTACAACCATTGGGACTGACAATTTTCAATTCTATAATTAAATTCTTAACAATTTTGTGTTTTGAATCATTCTCTACTTCTTTCTAAAATCTATATTTTTCCTATACGTTGTACAATTCCGAATGATTTGAAAATTTTCAAGCATGTAAGCAACTTGATTTGAAGAATGAATCCAATGAGTAACTACCATTTTGGACATTTTTCATTTAAATGTGACCTTGTGAAGTGCAGCTGCCCGGTTTTTGCAAGGTCAAAAAAAGGGTTTTTGTCAATTCAAATGCTAATATCTTGCAATTTATAAGGTGGAAAATTCTAAAAGAACTTCTACATCCTCTCAAACAAGTTTACTACAAGATCCTACATTATGTTTGTCCAAAATTTTTTTTTCTTCTAAAATTTGGTATTTGTACTAGAAATGACAATTTTGGAGTGTTTTTGGTGAAAACATAATCTTTGATCTTTAGGGGTTAACTTAGAGCAAATTCCAAGATGCTTGAAAAAGGCCTTGGGCATTTAGGGATTAAACTTAAAAAGATGCCTTATTAGTATGAATGTACTGTCAAGGGTTAATTTTTCAGCAAGACTTGATGACATTCTTAGAAATTTTTAGATAAATTTGATGAAAAATTTTCATCTAAATAAACAAACATCTATGAAAGGCTTTATTCCTATCCACATAGTGGTGGCAATTAAGTTATTCCTTTATAAACTTGCTCACATATTAGTAGCATTTGTAGATGATAAACATCTTCTCATTCAGTCCGAAGCCCATAAATAGTTTGCAGTTGTATCTAAAGCAATGAAGGCAAGCCTTCTTTTTGTAGCAACATGGGATCAAATCAAACCATTTCAAATCCTTATAAAATGTGCTTATAAAATAGTCTCACATTTCTACATAATTTTTGGATGAAATGGCCTGAGATTAGCAAATTTGGCAAAAAGTGTCTAATTTAAATAATTTAAAAATTGATTGTTTGTTTAAAAAAAGGATGAACATAGAAATACATTGCTTCACCTAAATATTAGTAATTTCTATCTTGGCTCTTCTTCACAAAAGAAAGAAAAAGGGCTAGTGACAAAATAAAACTCACTTTAAACTGGTTAAAGTCCTAAGAGTCCCCCGAGGGGACTTTTGAAGGTTTGCATAGGTACCTATGATTACAATTCTCAGCAAGATTTTTTGTATTTTATTTTTAAGATAGGAAAATTGATTAGCTTTCTAGTAACCATAATTTATTTTCAATCGTTGCCCAAGAATAAAAGTTGTGCCACAATAAGCCAAATAAAGGCAAGAAATGGCAAGAAAATGCACAAAAACATGAGATAATATTTTAGAAATCTTATATCTTATAGATTATATTTTTATCTATGTGGAAAGATTTGATTCATTCCATTCAAAAAGTGATGTGAAAGTTATTAATTCCTAAAGGATTTGAGGTGTTTGAATGTAGTTCTTGTTTACTTGACTAGCTCTTGAAACAAACATTATTCCTCATTTGTATGGAATAATTTTGATAATTTCCACCAATGATCCAGAAATGAAAGAAGATTTACATAGCTTTCCTATTAAAAAAAGATCAATGAAATCATACAATTTTTGAAAAAATGCCACCTTTGGCAAATTTGATGAAAGATGTTTAGTTAGGCAGTATTTTGTATATACGCTGAAATGGAAATGTAGAAATTGGAATTTTCAAAAGTGCTCCAAAAGCTCTAATTTTTTTTCCATAGGTATATATCATCTTGATAATAATGTATAATTTTTTTCAAACAATTTTGAAATGTAGAAAAAAAAAGATATGAAGATGTCTTGGAGGGGGCACTTCCAATTTTTTAGAAATGACGTGCAAACTAATGAAGGGTGGTTTTAATTACCTTAGCCTAAATTTTAGACAATTTTTAGAAGTACATTAGCATCACTAAAATGGGGTGTTTCCAATTATAAGTAATGAAGGGTATGGGATAATATACAAATTTTCCTATTTCTTTTTTTCTAAAGTAGGGTTGGCAAAAATCCCTTTCCAAAATCAAAACTTTAAGGACTATAATGAGCTTGGTTTCCACCACCACCTCAAATTTAAACTTTGGACAACTGGGGCGTAAGGAATCCAAGGGCCTAGATTGCTGGTGCTATAGATTTATTTGTGCCAATAAATGAGAAGTCCTGGATGAAGTTGTAGTGAATGACTTCTACTTGAAATCCACTCACAATGACTCACTGATTTAACCACAAATTCAACGTCTATTTGGAATTAGGGTTTTGTTTTTCAGATTGCCGCGCCGCGACTTGGGCTTCTGTGAATGCTCGACTTACCAGAGACATTGTAAATGCTGGTTGCCAGTGTGTCTTGAATTTTCAATGTGATTGTATGTGGTTTGGGCTTACGGTTTTGGATTTATGTAGAAGTGGTGGGAAAGAGTGATTCTCTCACTACAATAGAACGCAAGTTTAGGGTTGGATGCAAGGCACTTCACATTGCACGTCTTACTAATTGCGGTTTGGCATTTTGGATCGGGACAACAAAAAGGCGGTTGAATAGGGTTTAGGGTAGACTTCAGAATTTAGAAGAAGTATGACTGGCTATATTCCAGAGAGGATCACAGTGTGGATACTAGAAGACCAGGGTGCAAATGCGGAATATTTTGGGAAGGTCAAGATTGCAGGTGCTACGACATTGAAAATGCTGCGGTTTACGTTTGAATCCAACTTCATCTTGGAGTAGCCATTTGAATTTTGGAATGACAAAGACAAACACCGTATCTAAAAGACCTGTGTGTTGTAGATCTACATTAGCTGTGTCAAATTTTGTGCATTGGATGGCAGACTGAGATCCACGTGCGCAAGGAAGATGAAACGACGAAATCCCTAAATGTTTAGGTAACCTGGACTTCCGATGAGGTCAGTAAAGCATTTGTGGCCCTTGCATGTCTAAGGTCTTTATTTCCACATCTGAGGTTCATATTGTTTGTTTTCTTCAATTCTGCAATAGCATACCACAATAGCATACCATTCTGCAATAGCAACTCACAATATGTGTGATTTCACCTTCACAATTCATGTGCCTAAGTTTTGCTTTCATTGTGGGTTGTAGTTTTCAGTTGTGTAGGTTATACGGCAAGTTATTTGCAGGCATCACCCAAATTCAAAGTTGTGTGCAGAGGCTGCCATTTTTTTGTGTTCTATTTCCAAGATGAGACACTTCTCTTGATTTTGGGATGCATTTTCTCAGTTGCATTTTGACCTTTAGTCTTAGAACTTACTTAATGTAGCCTTGAGGTTTTCAAGCAGATTTTGGGACAATTTGTTGTGTTTGTTAACACAGACATTGTGCTTGTGTTCATTGCATTTTCACCCAAGGAAGATGTAATTAAAGTGACAGCCCAAAGGCTCTTCTGCATTCTCAAAAAATTCACCAAAAATTGCACACTTCATCATTTCTCAATCGGATTGCACCAACAGATTTAGCGAAAAAAATCATCAAGGGTCTTTTTGTTGTTCATAAGCTATTGGTGAGGTTAACATATCAAATTTTCTACAAATATAGTTGCAAAAGCCACGTGATGGCCTTATAGTCCTTAATTTAGGGGTTAAGCTTCTTACTTTGCAAGCACCTTTCACAAATTCTTGAGAAAATAATGGATTTGGATCCTTTCAACAATTTTCAAAAAACAAAGTTGTACATGGTTTAGTCTGCTTTCCATTGTAGGGATGATGTGCTCCAATTCCATCTTAGAGCTATTAACAATTTATTTTTCCTTCTATCTCGCACCTAGAGTAAACGTGCCAATGACCAAACAGATCCAAAAACCACACATCTAACATTCCATTACGGTACACTAACCGCACAAAGAAATGAAGCATTTTATCACTTTGAAATCCAATATTGAATTGACAATACACTGTGCAGTGAAGGGCAGCAAGAAAATTTTGACTAGATTTTGACATCATTGCCTTTAAATTGCAATAAATTTTTCATAAAAAAACCTTTTTGCATTCTATTTTATGAAGATGAATTTTAACATGACATTTAATAATCTCACCAAATTTGAAAGCATGCAAATTTCTACATTATTGTAGACAAGGATTTGAACTTTGTCTGTGCGGTGATTGCCATTGACCATACACTTTGTAAAATTAAACCGCACAAAGCACCACACCACACAAAGTCACCGCACCATCACTGCACATTGTGCGGTGAAAGGCTATAAGGTCTCTTCAAGAAGATTTTAGCCTTGTTACTTTCAATTTGGAATGAAATTTGTAGGAGGAAATCATTTTGCATTTTTTTTTAAAAACTGAATCTTAACCCCTAAAGGACCAAGGCCTCTTTTCTGCCAAAAAACTCTCAAAACTGCCATTTCTAGAGCAAAGAGTAAAAAAATTTGATAAACATTTTTTTTGCACATCTAACCATAGGATCTTATACCTAACTAGTATGAGAATATGTGGAAAAAGTTTCAGAATTTTTGACCGCATAGATTGCAAGATATCTGCATTTGAAATTAAAAAAACAAGTTTTTCAGCACATTGCGGGACTAGATTTTTTGACTTTGAACATTTTTAACTTAAATATTTTATTCTACAGAGTTTTGAGCTTTAAATCTTTCTAGTGAAGAATTGGGTTGAGAGTCTAGGGTAAAAAAAGAAACTCCAAAAAACTTAATTTTTGTTCATAAAAAAATTGTTAAGTAGAAGTAGGTACAAGATAGAAGGAAAATCTAAAATATTAACATCTTTTAGATGGAATTAAAATGCACTAATTCCAATGGTGAGATTGTTCTAGCACAAAAACTAAACCATGTGGAACTTTTTTATTTGAAAAATTGCAAAAATTGCATTCCAAAATGAATCTTACAAGTTATTTTTTTCAAGAAGATGCTCTAATTGCCCAAAAAACAAGATTGTCCATAACTTTCTCATAGAAAATCCAAATGAAATGAATCAAAGCTTCCCAAATAGACAAAAATATAGTCTATAAAGGAAAAAAATTTAAAAAAATTAATTTTTTTGCAAAAATTTTTTGCTGCCCCTTCTCCCCTATTTTGAGCTTATTTGGACATAACTTTTGTTCCCGGGCACCAATTGAAAAAAAAACTATATTCCCACAAAGCTTATCAGTTTTTCTATCTCCAAAAAAAGTTTCAGAAAATCATGACAAAAATTCAGCCCGTAGGTACCTGCCCGAACCCCCACTTGTGTATTGAACGGACACTTGGTCCTTTAGGGGTTAACATGGCTTTGAATCCATGTAATCAAGCTATGAAACTTGGCACGATTATGGTATCATGTAATCAATATGGTCAAAATTTTTGAAATTTCTTCTAAATGTTTTCAAACTAGTCTAGTGTAGTATCATGCAGTTAGATATGAAAAAAAAAATGTTCAAATTTTTTGTGGTTTGCATTGAAAATGGCAGTTTTGAATGGTTTTTGATGGAAAAAATGACCTTGGAACTCTAGAGGTATAGCAAGTGTTATTTTTTTGTTTTCTTGTTCAATAGCCTCAAATCCCTTAATCCATGAAGGACCAAGGTGATTTTCCTATCCAAAACCACTCAAAATTGTCATTTCTATTGCAAAGAGAAAATTGTTTTTTTGCATATCCAATCGTAAGATCTTATATTTGACTAGTAGACGAATACATGGAAGAAATTTCAAAACTTTGACCATGTAGATTGCAAAATATATGCATTTAAAGTGAAGAAAAACAACTTTTTTTGCACCTTGCTTGATTAGATTTTTAGCTTTGAATATTTTTAGTTCAAATTTTTTGTACTATTGATTTTTATTTTCTTCTTATTTCTGTTAAATAGTTGAGTTGAAAATCTACAAAAAGAAAATTGGAAAAAAATCAGTTAATTTTCATTCATTAAAAACTTCTTAAATAAAGGTGGGTTCAAGATTGAAGAAAAAAATCTAACCCTTTCTAACAATTTTTTTTGAAAATTTCTAAGAATTGCATTAAAAATGAATTTTGCAAGTTATTTTTTCAAGAAAATGCTTAGATTGCTCAAAAAACTAAGATTGTCCATAATTTTTTCATTATTAGTCCAAATTAAATGAAACAAAGCTTCGCTTATAGACAAAAATATAATCCTTGAGAAAAAAATCTGGAAAAAATTATTTTTAGTTTCTGTGATTTTTTTTGTATAACTTGCCGAACTCCGTTTTTGCTTATTGTGCCATAACTTTTGCTCTTGGGCATCAATTAAAATAAAAATTATGTATTTACAAAGCTCTTGCAAAAATGCACAACCTCAAAAAAATTTGAAAAAATATTACTAAAAATTGAGATAATAGGAACTTGCTCGGATCCAAATTGTCCCTCAAGGGAACAAATGGTCCTTTAGGAGTTAAACTACACACTACTTACAACAATATTTCATTTTGGGAAAATCCATCCACCATATGTGTACTTTCATCCACCCTATTATCTAAAATAAATAAACTCCATTCATTTTTTTTTTCTTGGCAAATCTAATAATTCTTGGAGATATTTTTACCAACATTTGGGATTTTTTTTCTAGTTTCACTAGCTATTTTCTTTCAATTTCCATATTGAACCAATTTTTCAAGTACGGTGTCCAGTTATTTCTCTATTTTCTATTCAAAATAGATGTTTCAAAGATTTTTTCACCATGTCTTTACCGATGTTTTTAAATTGCAAACCATTTCATTTTTTCCAATTCCATTGGCTACCTTTGAACAAGCCGCCGGTTTTTCCGAATATTGATTTTTACGTTTTCATCCCATAAAAACCTCCTACTTTTTTTACTTACTTTTCTAGTGTTATGATAGCCAAGAATACAAAAAGTCTAATACGAAAATTAAATGGTGATAGGACCCTAAAGAGATCCTTCGCAGCATAGTGTCCCAAATAGTCAGAGCTCAGTTATGTATTAGATAACTGACGAGCCGCAGTAGCGGCAAGTAGGTTATCGGACATAACCGGTTGTTCATTTTTCAATCACAACCTTTGATCTCCATGATCCAAGGGTGGAGGAAGCAAGTTGAGAGGAGAGAAGGTTATGAGTTGCAACTTGTAATGGCAATGGTGATGGGTTGCCAATGGGACGGTGCCACGTGAGTGTTGAAAACTCAACAACCGGTTATGTTACCCTGACTCGCCAGCATCTGGTCCTGATAGCCCTAACCCAAAAAGAACGCGTTCACACAAGCAGTCCCGCAATGGCGGAAGCAGGCAGCCCCACTCAGTCCCTCTACACAAGGGCCACAACCTTGGATGCTTCGGTTGGATCCCCATTCCCCGAGTACCTCAGAATACGTTCGCCTGTCAGAACCGAGACGTTGACGATCAATCAGTCCGCCGACTTTACAAACCCACAAATTCACTAACCCACAAAGCAAAGACTGCCACAAACACATTTCCGTTTCATGTCGAATGTGAGCTTTTCGGTGATCCTCTGGAAAGCCGAATCAGTCTGTGAACAGGAGGTCCCAGCTCCCCACATTCCATTATTGTTTGATTTACCGACAGAAAGAGCTCCAGTCGTTGGGATACCTGAGATCGAGCCCAACCTAGGTTGGAAGGAATTTCGTGAGAATGTAGTGAGAAAAAGGAGAATCATTCCCCAAGAGACCGATTTGTTTGAGGATTGCAGTGAGAAGAATAGGGAGAATTTTGACCCTAAGTGCAGTTTGCTTGGTACTTCGTTCTGTTATCTAACCCACATGGCCCTCAATAGGCAACAAAACCTGTGAGTACTGCTTTAAGGAGTAGTAGTATCGAATCTCTCTTTTGCTGGTTGGCGTGGTTTGGTGATGGTATCTGAGAGACGCTCACTGGGAGGACGTTTCCGAAGGCTTCCTTTGGATCCTGTTGTGGCGACAGGAAGGTTGATTTCAGCGGCTATGCTGCCGAGCAGCACCGAACGTGGGTTTCTTCCTGAAAGGACGCCATAGCCATCTCTTTGAAGCTCCTGGGCAATGGGAAACTCTCTGAGTTGCGCCGGTCCTGCCAGTTTGGGGGATGCGATGCAATTTCGCTCTCGGAAGGACAAGAGCATTAGTCCGTCACAGAAGGGAGGCAGTGGGAAATCAAGTAGCAAGGGGAGCAGTACGAAATCAAGCAGCAAGGGAGGCAGTTCGAAACGCGGAAGCAAAGGCGGCAGTGAAGGGGGCAGCCGAGGAGGCAGGGAACAAGCTGGCAAGGAGAGGAGGGTGTTCAATTTCTCTGAAGAGAGCGAGCTTGACGAAATTTTGGAGGAAATTGAGTTGGTGAGTGTGAATTTTCTTTTGTTTTAATTGCTCTGTCCTTGTTTTGGTCAACTAATTTTCAAGCGTTGGCTCCTTCGATTCGCTGCAAATGAAGTTTTAACGGAGGTTTAACTGCAGAGAGGATGCAATGCTTTTCTACGGCTTGCTTCTATTCAGAGTTAGAGCTGCAAGCTTTACTAAAGTGGTGGGATCTTAGAATCGGATGCTCGGAAACTGACAAGCCCGTTCGATTCCGTTCTCCGATTTCTAGTTTTCTAATAATTGGATCGGTTTTTAGTGTTTTCAACTTAGATCTCAAGAACAGAGTCCTTAAATATCAGTTGAAACCAATCAAAATGCAATCAAAATGGAATAATACGGAAGATTTCGTTTTCAAACTTTGTAAGTGTGCTTATAGCTTAAGAAGAGAGTTCTTATAAACAGAATTGAGAAAATGTAGTCTAAAGGCAATCGAATATGCTGTTAAAAACGGGAGATTCTGTTCCAGTGTTGTGTAGAGAATCTAGAATGGAAACACTGTGGAGCAGGATTTGAGACTTTTCTTTTCTTTGGAATACTCTAAATACTTCATTTAGGTCTTCACTTTTCACGCACGGGTTTAGTATTCTTGTTGCTCTGTTTCACTTCATACACTGTAGTAACTGCATTCCTTTTTTACCTCTTTAGTCACCTCACATACTTGTAATCTCTCAAGCCAAAATATAGAAACAAAGGTGTGAATGGAATCTTCTTTGAAACATGCTTCAATTTGCAGCACTCGTTTGAAGCACGGCAAGTGTGCAACATCAGAGTCCATTTAAAATGTTACCACTTTTGTTCACATTCAAATGAGTTCAGCAAGGATTCTCATTGTTGTTCAGTGGGCTTGTGAACTCGGACTTTTTTTAATTGGAAGGATGCTCTGAAATTTTCCCTTTAAGTGCTGCAACTTGATCTAAACTTTTTTTATTTTTGTTTTCTGAAAACATAAAACGTAACAGAGAACAATGCGATTAAAAAAGCTAGATGCTTATACATTGAGTGATGACTTCTCGTAGTTGGAAGTCACAGTGTTTGAAAAGATTCTTCACCCTAGAATGTGCAACTGTTCTACAGTCACCTTCGATAAGTTTACACACATTGTACTTCAAAGCTGAAAACTAATGCAAATCAGAGATTTCAAATTGTTCTTACTTGCTCAAGAATCCATGAAATCA
Source organism: Neckera pumila (assembly GCA_963969595.1). NCBI lineage: Eukaryota > Viridiplantae > Streptophyta > Bryopsida > Hypnales > Neckeraceae > Neckera > Neckera pumila. The sequence continues at coordinate 20,772,705 of OZ018415.1, read as the reverse complement.
TAATTCTAACCAATTTGCACTCTTTTGCCAAGATTCGAACCTCGTAATTGCAACTGATTTCAAGGGAAATGGTCCAGTACTTTAACTGTTATCAATTGTATTTTGGTGGCTTGTAGAATGCAATAGGGATGCACAATCAAAGTTTGTTTAAACTCATTGAAGATAACTGTACATTGAAAATTCAATATCAGTTATACGTAGTACTCTTCTATAAGGGTCTCCACCCTGGTATGCTCAACTGGTCAACTTTGAATTATTCAATACCAATCTTTGTCGTAGATTAGCCTATGGGGACACTTTCAAATTGGGCTCAGTTTTAAAGCATATCCTACCATATCAGTTTTTTAAAATTATAGAGTATGTTTGTTCACAGTCATGGAAATTTGCTATAGTATGTAATACTGATAGTGCTTTCACAGGCCCTAAGCGATGTGTTCGAGAATCGAACAAGTGAGAGAAAGACATCAGAAGCTCTTCAGACTAATCTCGATGATGTGGGGATTATGCTGAAGTCGGTGAGCTCAACATGTCAACAAGCTGAGTCACAGGTAATTTCTGACTCTGCAAGCCTGTCTTTTGGTCTGGCTAGTTTGTACTATAGAGGATCCACAAGAGGATGTCTAACATACTCTGATATGTGATTAGTAGATTAGGCACTCTGCTTGCTTAATATTTATATGTTTTAGTTCCATGTATGTTGAGGTTCCATCCTATCACAACATGATGAATGACACTGTTTTCAAACGAAAAATTATTTCCTGTTGAAGCTTCTTCTAAAGTATGATACAGGCTTCCCGAAGCTATTCTGTTGTGTGACCCAAGTAAGTTAGTCCACCTCATCTTTTGGAAGAAAACATTTAAATTGTAGGTACCTACCCTCAACTTTGCAGGCACCCTCCTCCAACTAGTGAATAATGTTATGTGTGGCTTGCTGTGAATTCTCTTATTTGCGCCTTGTGAATTTTCTTCTTTGTGGCTTGTTGTGAATTATCTTCTGTATGTCTTCTTGTGAATCTCCAATCCCCAGGTGGACAGTGCCAAATTAATAGCCACAGCCTCCATGAAAGCGGTGATAGACCTGTTGGACTGCGCCAAGAACTTGACGTGGGTAGGTGCAGCTCTGGCGATGGTGGCGTACGTGTTGCGGCGCATCGACAGAGCCCAGCAAAACAACGACGCCTGTTGGCTTCTCTTCAAGTCCATGCGAGGCCTGGCCATGCACATCCGTGCCCTCCTGCCGGAGCTTCCGGAGCAAGACCAGAAGCTCAGGGACGCCACGATGCTCATTGCCCGCGGAGTGGCCCTCTGCAGCGCCCACTGGCGACGAGGCTTCCTCAGCAAGTATTGCTCAACCCCTCTTTCCTGTGATTTTTGTAGATGTGTTGGTGTTGCTTACTTGTTATCATGGGGGACTTTAGATTGCAGTTGGTGAAGCAATGAGCTTGAAATTTGAACCAACAGCATGTGTGCAACTAGTGGTGAGATAAACAGCGTAAGAAGAATCTGTGATCGCATTTGTGATGAATTTGAGGTAACAAGTGTGTAGTTCACATCAAGGAGGTCGTTTCATATATTGCTTAGTTTGCAGCAACCAGTTTGAAATTTGAACGATCATGTACCACTGACGGTGAGATAACAACGTTAGAACTATCCATTGCTCTTGTGATGGATTTGAGGTAACAAGTGGTTAGTTCACTTCATGGAGGTAGTTTGAAGTGTTGTTGTCTGAAGTATCGCCTTGGTTGATGCGACAAGCCTGAAATTTGCACCAACGTCATGGGTACTGGCTGTGAGATACCGAGTTTTAAATAATTCATGACTCATTTGAAGTAACAAATACCTACTCCACCTCGAGGAAACCTTGTTATTTCAGTATTTTAGCATGCCACATAGGTGTTATGTAAGCACCAATTCTTCTTGTTCATTCTTGTTTCTTGGACTAGTCAATGTTGAGCAGAATGAATAAGAAATGAGCAGTGTACCAACGAAGGTGCAGGGTTTCTTGTCATCCTTGCTTCAACGTTAAAGCGACCCTAGTAATTCGTGTGAACGATGGCTTGATCTATGAGTTACAATATTTTTTATTAAAGTGTGTCTTATACTTAAAATTTTGTGAGGACAGGCTTGGTTTTGCTGACACAACCATGAGCGATTTACATCAGCTCTCCCTAGAAATCAACAATGTCTATCCTGATCTCAACCTGGCAGTGGCGGTGAGCATTCATAAAAATCAGAAGATTCTGATGAGACAAATGAGTCAACCATTGTCTCCCTTCACGCCTGCGTATCCAAGCAACAAAGGTATGTTATATTACCTGCTGATGAGTCTGAAGGCATTGTGGGAGGAGTCCTATCTTAATGCATTCTTTATACTCAAATCTCATATTCATTCTGAACAGAAGATTTTGAACCGTCTCTTTGCCCAATGGGAGAGACTGAGCGATGGTTCACGAATGCAGATGGCTTTGGTACCCAATGAAAACGAGACATGTGATTTGCCTCTTGTTTTATGTAGAATCTCGCAATGCTGAACCCTAAATCCTAACTCTATACCCTTGTAACCCTTGTAACCCTTGAAATGTCTGGCCTTTTTATTTCGTTCCTTTCGTAGAATCTCGCATTGCTGTATCTCCCTTCTACTTGGTCCTTCCTTAACGATGTTATGTTGTATATGAGAGCTTTTGAATATTTGAACTCGTAAGTATTGTTCAATAAATATACTGAAGATTGAAGTAAGGATTATACATAAAGGGCACTTGTGAAATTAATCCTCTCTCACATTGCTGAACCCTTGTTACCCTTGTCACCCTTGCACTGTCTTCCCTACACACAGTGGGCCTGGACGTCCGCGTCGAAGAAGTCATGTCCAAGCTCCACCTCTCCGACCCCTCCCCCCGCGCCGTCATCCTTCACGGCCTCCCGGGCATCGGCAAGTCCACTCTCGGCGACGCCGTCTACTCCCGCCTCTCTTTCCCCGGCCGCACCCACTGCAAGATCGAAGTCGGGGAAAACCCTTCCCCCGAAAAGATCCTCCTCCTCCAAACCAACATCCTGGAGCGTCTCTCGGGGGAGAAGCCTCGATTAGGGTATCCTCTTGAAGGCAGTCAACGATTAGCCAAGTACCTGGAGGAATGCAGGGAAGCGGTGTTTCTATATATTGATAATGTGATGCATCCGTCGGATCTGAAGTACTTGTTGCCCGAGGAGGTGAGCCTTCCGCCCAAGAGCAGGGTGCTGGTGACTTCACGGGTGGCGAATCTGTGGAGTGAGATGGAGGAGAGGGGGTTGGGCAGTGAGAATTATGAAGTGGAGGAGCTCGAGTTTGGGGAGGCGAAGAAAATGTTTTGCTTGCTCGTGTTTGAGGAGGAACAGCCGCCGGTGGACAAGGAAGTGCAGGTGAGGGGAACGACAACGGTGCAATTCTTCGTTGTTGATTATTCCATTTCTGAATTGTCTGTAGTGTTGCTTTTGAAGCCAAGAATGTGGTGAAGTTAGTGGTGGAGAAGATACGTGTGGTTTGAAGGTCTTTGCACTAAGTCAAGTCAAGGCCCTTTCTTAGAGAATTATATGGCATGGATCTAGTAATGTATGGCAATGTACTTATGGGATATTCACACGGGTCTTTTTGAAAAATGTAGGCTTTGACATAAAGGCATGAAGGTTTTATACATAACTCTTACTAGAGAAAGTGGCTTGCTTTTGGGGGTGAGTGGTTGGGGTTGGTAGACGGGTGAGATCTTGAAGTGGTTTGAATCCTTACATAAGTTTTGTAGCCCTTAAACTCATTTACATATTCAGCTAGTACTCGGCGTGAAAGTCCTATAAGACTCGGTTATGACCCGAAAGGGGAGAATTGGATATTCCAAGAATGAATGTCCAAGAATGTTTTCAAGACCTTTTCATTCTTGGCCTTTGGTTGCAATATTTGTTGCAATATGGCCTCAAGTTTGTGATGACCCTGATTCCTTGTCCAAAGTGGCTCGTAGATTGCCTATTTTTTGTTCGATTTTCGTTCCCTTATGCTCTGTTCCTAAGCTGTAAGTACACATACAAAGATCGAAAACTGTTCATGAGAACACCCATATTATTACTGAAGTAGAATTGAATTACACCTTTGATTCCGGGTAACCTTGATGTCCACCAGGTGACCCAGGTGTTGAAAGCGTGTGGTGGCATGCCCTTAGCCCTTGAGCTCGTCGCCAAGTTCCTGAAGAAACGCAACCGAGACTCGGCCTGGAAGCACACTCTGGAGGCTCTCCAAAGCTCCGACCCATTGACAGGGACCAAAGACATGAGCAGCTACCTGGGGAAGCTGGAGTCCATGTACGAGCAGCTGTCGGAGTCGAATCAAATAGCGTTTCTGGACATCATCACGTACTACTTGGACCTGCCGTGGGACATGGTGGAGCATGTGATCGGCGAGGAGCGGCTGCTGGCGCTGGAGGAGCTTGCGTTCGTGAAGAAGAAGCGATCCTTAGACGAGGACGCCATTGCAAGAGTGCACGTGCACGATCTTCTGGTTTCCTTGGGGAGGAAACTGGAACCAGGAGTTCGGATCTCGTCTGCTGGGGACGACCAGTTGCCAGCGCTCTTGAAGTGTGATAATCGGGTATGCCTGTCGCTTCCTTCTATTAGTTCCTTCTATTAGTGCAGCCCTGCAGATATATACCACTCCAATTTAATGGGGTCTCCTACCTTATCTCCAACTAATGTTGGAATTATGCAAGCTTGGGAGGTTTGAACTAAATTGGTAATTCACAGTTTTTGAGATAAAGTCAATGTAAACGTGGTCTGCACTGTTTTTTTACTATATCAATCGTTGGTTGTACGTCATCCAACTTTAATCCACTTTTGTATACTTTGCTGGCTCTGGATTGAAGGGGAGGAGCCTTTGCATCGACAAAAGCCTTATTGTCAGGAAGTTTGAGTAGTTACCTTGAAACCGAGCCACTTTAGAGACTAAAATTATGAAAAGGGAGACATTGTTCCTTCATGACCGTTCTGTTTTCCTTGTTCCTCATTTTTAGTGCTCCAGGGACAGAGCCTCTTTGTAGTATAGCTGCTTGTTTTGGATTTCATTTAATTCCATTCTACTGTCATCTAAATTTGATCTAAATGTTGACACTTATTAGACCACATTCATTTAAAATTCATTTAATTAGTGTGAGATACCTTGCCCTATTCAAGCTATTGCACGGATTGAACCTACTTGAGCGATGTCATTCTTGAGGTGCTCCCTGAAGTGCACTACACTTTTCTGTGTAGATTCTGTGGGTGGGAATCAGTCGTGTCAATTTATATCTGCCGTTGATTGAAAGAGATGGGATGGCGTTGTTGTGTATGAGCAGGAGAAGAAAGCAATCGAAGGTTTGTGCTTGCGGAACTGCAAGGAAGAGTTACCGGCCGAGTCGCTGGATGTTCTGTCCACGTCGTTGCGAATCCTGATCCTCCAGCAGAACGTGGCAGGGCAGTGCCGAAAACTCCCGCCTCATCTGAAACTGTTCATCACGCAAGGGTCCATGCCGTTCAAACACATCGAGCAGCTGACGGAACTGGCGGTTCTCAAGTTGTGTGAAGTGGATATGGACTTTGATTTTGTTCAGGTTTGAGCTTCCTCTTGCACTGACGGATGGTTCTTGCTTGCATGTCAAACTCTTGGAACCCAGGTTCGAAGTTCTCATACCTGCCAATTCCTAGTCATTAAGGCAGTGGACACTTTTTGCGTCACTTAAGCCTTCAGTGCTCCAAAGTCCATAATATGGATGATGAGATGAGTGTCTCAGGGCAATGTTTCGTCCAAACCATGTCTCATGTATCCAAAGTAATGCGTGAATCTTTTAAAAAGACCTTCCTCTATGAGCAGTTTGATGAAATTGAGATAAACAACATAATGGTACAAGGATAGAAGCAAAAACGTGAAATTTTCAAAAAAGGATTTGGGCGTGAAAGTGTTAAAGGATTTAGACCAATATGTCATTGGTAGACAGTTGTGGAGAGATCAGTTTGGTTACAAGAGCCAAACCCTCTCGAGTCAAATTGTTATATCACTCAATGTATTGGATGATTTCTTATGCAATCATTGAGGTTGGGAATTTCTAGACCACTATTGAATATTAGACAACATGTCCATTTGAATAGCCCTGACCATCCACCAATCTAAGCCTAGTCAGGATTTCTTACACTTCTTGCTAATTGAATACCAACCAAGTGGACTAATTTTAAGAGGTGAGCTGCCGTTGGTAACCAGAGGCCAGGATAGGAGATAGGAGATGGGATCAGATCTTAGTATCCTCGATTTTATTTCTTCTCAGCTTTCCTTTGAACAATTCATTGTCGTCGATGCAGTTCCCGGATGGTCTAAAGTCCCTGATTATCAACGACTGCCAAATGCTGAAGGAGCTTCCTGAGTGGCTCATCGATCTCGAAATGCTCACCACTCTCGACCTGAACTCCTGCGAGAATCTGCAGAGACTTCCAGAAGGATTTGGACAACTAATGGCCCTGCAGTCCCTGGAGCTTCAAGATTGTCGAATTTTAGAGGAGCTTCCCGTGGACCTCATCAACCTGACAGCCCTCCAGCGTCTCAACCTCGGTGGCTGCAAGAATTTGACTTCCCTGCCAGGGAGCTTCGGCCAACTGACCATGTTACAACGTTTGATGCTGTGGCGGTGCGGTCGCCTGGCCTTCCTGCCTGAGGATTTCGGCCACTTGCAATCCCTGCAGGAGCTCAACCTGTCGTTGTGTGAAAAATTGGAAGGGCTGCCGGCCAACTTCGGCCATTTGTCAAGACTGCAGTCACTGGAGCTTCGATTCTGCAGGAAGCTCGATGAGCTTCCGGACGATTTTGTGCATTTGTTTGCTCTTCAACGGTTGGATTTAACCGGATGTGAAACGCTCGACAAGCTGCCGGAAGGGTTTGGACAGCTGACGGCACTGCGGGAGCTTAATTTGGATGAATGTGAACGCTTGGTGAGGCTGCCGGACGGGTTCGGCGGACTCCTTGCGTTGCATACGCTGTCGCTCAGTGGTAATTTTTCACATGGCCCTCCAAGATCATTATACATGTGATGTGATCTTCTAATGATTCTCGATTGTTTTGAAAACCATCAATGTTCAATTTACCGGGTTTGACGTCGAGGTGTAGCAGCTTTATTTACCAGTCCTGAAATGTTCCTTACTTGAAATGATGTAGTCATGAACATGCTTGCAATTATGTCTAGGTTTGGAATTTGATCTCAATTTGAGTTTGAAACTGGAGGTATCTAGCAAGGATCTTGGAGACTTGTGTTACCTTTTACATTTACTGCTCCATATGCATCAGGTTTTAAAAGGGACCCCAGTTGTATTAGTTATGTGCATCGTTTTTCGAAAGGAACCCTTGTTGTATTAGCTATTTCTCGATGTGCATCAGGTTTCAAAAAGAGACCACAGTTGTATTGGTAATGAATACAAACGGTTGATAAATCCTTCTTTGCAGGCTGCTGGAGCTTGTGTGCGCTTTCAGACGATTTTGGAAGCTTGGGGTCCCTGCTGATGCTGAAACTGACAGACTGTGCCAGTTTGCGCTCCCTTCCAGAGAGCTTCAAACAATTGGCGGCTCTGAAGTCGCTGGATGTGGCTGGGGCCAGTAATGAGGTGGTCACCTCCGTGGGGGAGCTCGTGAGCTCCAGCTGCAACATCAATTATGTGCCGGAGCCTTGTAGCGTCAGGTGGGGGTCGGATTGGGAGGACAGGACGTGGGAAATGTACTTGACTTGGGAAATGGTTTCGGGGTAGCCGTGTCCTCCATAACTGCAGTTCATTTCTCTTAACCCTTTCTTGTCACTTTCATTGCCACATGGAAGTTCATAGTAGAAAAGAGGAAGAAGGTTTAGTGTCCTAACTCTCTCTTGTTGCCTTCATTGTCTTGTGGCATTCATTGGCAAGTGGTGCATTGTAGTTGGAAAAAGGGAGGAAGGTTCTGAGTCTTAGCCCTCTCCTCACTTTCATTGTTGCATGGCATTCAAAATCATGTGACGCATTATAGTTGGAAAATAAGAAGGTTTAGAGTCATAACCCTCTCTGGTCTCTTTATTGGTGTATGGCGTTCTTGGCAAAGTGGCACTTTGTAGTTGGGAAAGAAAGAGGATGGTTTAGAGTCGACACCCCACCCACCCCGGCATCCTAATGTTAACTCCCTACCAATTAACAATAAATTCAAATTAACAGCTTCGATTGCTTATTTCTTAGATAGAAGAGGGGTCTGATAGAAAAGTCTTGAATAGAGACAAAAATTGGTTTCCACAGACATGGTTGACTCTAGCTGGTCCACGATTCGAAGGATATGAAAAGAGTCTAGAAATTGAGTTTCATCATATTTCTGAAGAGCAAGGCATGTGAGCCATTTCACGAGCTGAACTTGACATCATATTGCAAGCAGCAGATTTCAGTAGTGTACAATACCATTGTCGGACAAAATCAATTGAGTGCGGGGCAGGCACGGGCGGGGCTGTTCTCCTCCTTCGGTACATTGTCGGACAAATACTGTAAGCAACACTGAACTTGACTCCTGCGTCCTCTCCAAATCTAGCCTATTCGTTTACCCACACCGAATATTTATCACAACACTGCACTCCAAGCACTACCACAGATATTAAAATCAGCTCATCGATTGGCATTAAAAGTCTGCCTTATAAATTACACAGGGAAGCATTGGTGTACGGTAGTCATTCCCGCACAGAAGATTTCAATTGAGGAAGTTGAATACTTGCAAAAGTTTTTAGCAAATTTTAGGCGCAGGAGGGAAAGCTTTTAATTTGTTGTGGGAAGTGAGTTTCCCAAGTGGCATGTCTACACAGCAACAGACTTTGGACTAGAAACAAGACTTGTTTACACATTCATTTGCAGATGAGCGTGACGAAGCTAAAACGCCAAGCAACACCAAAGCTCATCAAAAGCGATGGTGTGGAAACCAGGCTCCACAAGACAAAAGCTGCGAAGATTGATACCTGGTTGCCCAAGTCCCTGATCTGTGACTTGGCATTTGATCCTTGTAGATACTCCATGAATGATATTGAAGGAGGAGCTCACTCTACCATTCATGTTACTCCTGAAGATGGATTCAGCTACGCCAGTTTCAAACCTACAGATTTGCAAGTGGACATGCCGAAACTAGTGTTGCAAGAGTGGTGTTGCTTTCTTCAAGCTTGCTATTTTTTTCACGTCAGTGAATGTGAGAAATGTCTCGGATTTGTCCGAGTTTTCAAGTTGTCCCCATGGCTCTGTGTGTTGGAAGCAGTTGGCAAGAATTGGCTTGTGGCAGTGTTATGGGATTTCACACATTCAAGGACCGAAGTGGATTATTCAGAATGAATCAGGTTTGCCTGTGATACATGAAACATTCTGTATCCTGAGATCACCTCCATGAGGATTAGTTTTGGTGGCACCTTGATAAAAGGATGGAATATCACTTGCCAAGATTAAGTTCTAAAAGCCAATAATTTATTAATTCTTTGCAAGCAAAATGCTAGTTTTACTTAGGGATTCAATATGAGTTGATTTTTTAAAACATAAATGGATTTGAGGATGACAATAGATGAGGGTAACTGCAAGAAACCTTTGCACTATTTGTGTCACACTTTGCAGGCAATTGAATTTAGGTATATAAATTTTGGAATTCTACTCGGATTTCTATGAATTTTTTGCCAATTCAGGCTACACACGGAGACGTTGGGTATAACATGGTTCTAACATATTTTGGGGGTATTTTTTTATAAATATAATGACTCTGGACTAGTACTTCCAATGGCTGTCTGTCACATTTGACATTTTGGAGGTTTTCAGTACTTTCAAGTACCCTTTTTGGAGGTACAACTTGAAATTTATTAATTTGCGTAGCTTACACTGAATAGTGCAATTAGGTTGCCCCAGACTAATATCTCCACATTCTACACTATATCATATCCGAGTTACTTACTGTAGAAGGATGCAGAGATGTGTGGAAACATGTGTGCTACATGGGTTGGTACATTGATTCATGGCTCGGGATCAGAGAATGGCTTGCTAGACAAGCCATGAGTCATGAGGTAACATGAGGTAACTTCTCTAGAGTAAAGTAATTTAATTGCCAAGGCAATCTTATTGCACTATTTAGTGTAGATCATTTCATGATTCCGTCACCCTTGCTTGCAAAAGGGTTTAAAAAAATAGCATTGCAACTGCTTTAGACTCATGCTTGAAGATGTTTGCAATCTGAGGGGTTTGATGGGTCATGAATAATTGCAAATTTGACTTTTCTTTGTCATATGCTTTTGTAAGAAAGTTTATAAAAATGGCTACAAAAAAAAATTGTAAATAATAACCATGTTTTTTTTTTTTAATTTCAATTTTCAAGAGCAAACTATTTCTATGGAAATTTGCCAAAATTGTATAGGACTGTAGGTTTAAATATTGCAAACTATTCATTAGTATCCACCAAATATGTCTTGAAAATGAAGAAGGATGGAAAGTGAATTTCATTTATTTGCTTGGACAAATGGAGAGGACATACACACCTAAACCGCAAAAAAATCAAGCTGAGAAAATGAAATTTCTAGATTTTTTTAACTCAAGCATAAAATAATATCAAACTTAGTCTAATAACTAATAGGACCGTACAACCGTACTCTAGAAATAAAAAAATAAAAAAATAAAAATAGTACAAATGTTTCTTGCAGTCACATAACATTCAACAGCTCTATAGTGATGGTGTGGTATATTCCACACCCCAACAGTGCTTCATCAGTAGCTACTCATGAATTCAACAGGTGGAGGATATAGAGGCACACCATAACTGTAGAATCAAGGCAACATCAACACATGCTACTGAATGTGTTGCACCTGTGACTCTGAATTCAAGATACAATTGGAAATCAAGAGTGTTGAAGCTACATACACTCTTGGAGGAGGTCAAGCAGGAGCCGTTCTCGATCCATAGCCGCAACGCTGAAGCTCTCCTATCTGAGCTCCAGCATGAAATCATGGCAACCCAAAGTACAGTCAGTCCAGTCCTCATTGAACTCAAGGCAGAGCTCCTTCGATTCACCTGAAGCAAATCGAGACCAACGAGGAGGTTCAGCACTCACGAATCGATCTCGGACCTGCAGCAAATCAACGAGACCAACGAGGAGGTTCAGCACTCACGAATCGATCTCGGACCTGAAGCAAATCAACGAGACCAACGAGGAGGTTCAGCACTCACGAATCGATCTCGGACCTGAAGCATGAGCTTAATACCGCCTGGCGATCCAGAACTACTTGCCAGGATGAAGTGAAGTCGATCTCCAGGACCTCCAGTAAACAACAAGTTCCTATTCTTGGGTTGCTTTCTTATGCTCACGATGCAGGCACGGCAACGCAGGCAGGCGCGGGACTTGGGTGCGAAGTCTCATGGGGTGGAGTAGGAGAGAAGACTGAAATTAAATTGCAATGGTACTTTTGGCAATGGTTTTGTGATGACCACCAGATGCGTATAATTAAGAATTCGTTTTGGGCAATGGTTTAGTGTAACATTGTGGAGTGTACGTGTTTGCAATGATTTGAGATTGCAAAAGATTTTGCAACAATTTAGGCATAGATCATAGATATGCAATGCAACTGGTTCCTGGACCAAAACTTTTGCAATGAGTGTGCAGCACGTTTCGATTGGTTTGCAATAGGCCGTGAGTTTAACGCGAATTGAAGTACGGAACCGATGGTGAGATTTTGTTAAAATGGCAGTCATTCGGCAACTTTTACAGTTTAGACAGAGCGGTCTCAAATCTATATCTGTTCTCGTAAACCACTGGCAGGAATTTCCTTGTACATTTGCGGGGAGGGTTTTGAGGCGTAATGCTTGATTGCGTGGGTTTTTTCTTGTGTAATCGGGCATTACGCAGTACTCATCCAACTGTTCGTGATTTATGTCGGGCAATGGCTCCTTGTAGTGGTCGGGCGTTTTGGGAAATAACAGGCCTCCTTGTTGGGGTCCGTCCTCCTAGTCGGCCCGTTATTTCCCAAAACACCCTCCTCCAATCCTCGGGCATTGCTCTATACAAATCTACATCTGTCCAGCTGTTGTAGATGGTTTAGACTGCATGGCCTGAAAATGGCGTATGGAATATCACCATGATTTTAATGAAATTTGCCATTACCGCTACAAAATCGTTGCAAAATAATGGATGATGTGTTGCAACTGCTACTTTCAACTTTCAGTTGTAGTGAATAGTGAGAGAAGACTGAACTTGCAATAGCTTTTGCAGCGGTTTTGCAGTTGGCCCCAGAAATGTATGAACAGTTTTGCAATGACCAGTTTATAACAACGTTGTGCAATGTGCTTGCAACTATTCTGAGATTGCAATTAATAGCTGTTGTAACAATTTAGGACTGATTGGCAGTGGTTGCAGCGCTTTTGCAATGGTTTGCAGTAGATCATGAGTTCCGTTCAAGGCAAAGTAATTAAGGTACCTCTTTAAAACCACTGAGCCAGACTGAGGTTATCGATATCTATCATTTCTTTGATGCTTTGGGGGAGCTCTCTTTGAATGGGAAGAAGATGGATTGATAGATAGACTACGTACTCTTCTGGTGTTTAATTGATTCGGAGATGCATGGATGCATGGATGGATCGGATGTGCATGCATGCATGCATTACGTTGTTGTTAGATTGGTTGGTGGATTGAACTGGATCGGAGTATCGGACTTTCGATTCCATTTTGTTTTTGTAATTGCTGACGACACTAATTAATTTGCCGCAAAAAGACTCATTAACAGTGAATAATATTCACAATAATACATAGTACACAGATAATATTGGAGCCAGCTCAGTATCTTTTGGGGTAAATGGGAAATTTTGTTAAATTGGTAGTATTCCATATGCCATTTTTTCATTCATTTCCTTCTTTAGCTCTATAGTCTAGGCTTGGTATACATTTCAAATTGCACAACCTAAACATAAAACTGCCAAATTTGTGGAACACTGCCATTTTAACAAAATGTGGGTTGTGGGTTTGTTTGCTTACTTGTAATCATGAAAAATTCACAATCACATTTGGAAAAAAATATTATTTATATATAATAAAAATTAATTCTATTAGTTACAATGAATTTTCACAAGACATAAGTAGTAATCAAATCACACGTGGAAATTTATTAAGTAATTATTTTATGTTTTATGTCCAAAACATCTTTGATAATGACTATCAAATTAAAATTAGCTAAATATTTTATAATTGATTGATAAAATTTTAATATAAACCCAATAATCAAAAAATTACTATACACCATTTAAATAAAAAAAACTAATGCAAATTTAATATGATGATTTTGATCTTTAAAAGAATAATGTGAAACAAAATTATACTAATTATTTTATAAATTCAAACATATTGCCAAGAATAAAAGATAGAATGAAAAATAATATTTCATAAATCTGATTTGAAGAAAAGTTTAATTGAAGAAATAAAAGTATAGCATTATGAACAAATTATGAAGTTGGAAATTTATACATGCAACTTTCAATTGCAATAATTAATCCATATTTCTTTATTTTTCAAACATATTAAAATGAGATAGAAACAACACTAGTCTCATAGTTTAAATCAAACACCAAAAATGAAATTTGAAATGTTGCAACTAATTTTGACCAATAAGCATTCAATTTTGGCTTTAGGACTTTTAGAGATATAAGTGCAAACCACAAATAATTAGTTTCATTAGTCTAACTAGATTTTGTATAGCAACATAATTGACATCTCAAGGGTCTTTAAAAGGGGTAGTTTAAATGTTAATTGAATTTTTTATGTAATAAAAGAGGTATTGTAGTACATCAAATACATAGATATGTTATGAATCATAGTAATTAAATGAGTCTACGTACAATAATATATAATGTTTCAAATTAAACTGAATACTTTAAAAGTTGCAACTTACAAAGAAACAATTATACTTCCATTCATTCTAAAAGACCATCTAACATTCTAAATTTTAGCTCCAAATTCCTTTTCTTAAATGGATGCCTAATTTAAAAGTTCAACTTATAACACAGGGAGAACAGGGAGGCATTACCCTCCCTGGTATTTATTTCCGCAGTGCAGCTTCACCCCCCCTTGACTTTCCATTTAAAGAAAGTCAAGGAGGGGTGAAGCTGCACTGTGGAAATAAACACCGGGGAGGGTAACGCCTCCCCGTTCTTCCTGTGTAAAACTACAATTGTGGGATATTAAAAAAAGCAATATATGTTACCAAGTTAATTTGTTAGAATAATAAAAATTAGGATAAAAGTTTAAATATTCACCTTCTCTATGAAGTTCATTTACATTGAATTATTTTTCTCAACACTGTATTTAGAGAATATTCTAGCTTATAAGGTGAGATAAAAAATGATAAATTTCTTTCTTAGATCTAGATATATTGTCGAAGGTTGTACAACATTGTAACCTGTAATGATTTTTATTTGTTTTAATCTACATTTATAGTAAATTGGTGTGTTTGTGAGTGTATGTAGTACATTATATTCTATATTATCATAATATATAAATGTTATTGTTTAAAAATATATTTAGGCAATTGCAAGAAATACTTGCTAATTTTGTTGCATATGGGAATTGTATTGGAAGTACCATGAGCTTTTGGAAGAAAATGAAATTTGAAAAGAAAATACTAAAAATACTAAAAAAGCATAGTTTCAACAATTTGAGATGGAAAAATAGCACCAATAATTATGTACAATAATTAATAAATGAAAATTTCAAGAAAATAAAATCTTTTATCTCTATTCTATTAGTAAAACAAATTAAAAATTAAAAAAAGCATGGACATTGTTTTCAACTTAGAAGGGCTTTAAGTCCACTAATTACATCTTAACCCCTAAAGACCGGTATGCGTTATTTGGTTGTATAGAAATTTTGGGCAGGTACGTGTGACTAGAGCTTTCCATATTTTAGGCTGAAATTTTAACAAAAGGTGAGCGCAAGGAATATCTTTCATATGCACTGAATTTCATAACATTTGAAAATGTGAGTCAAAAGTTATGGCCTAATATGTTATTTTTTTTTGTAATTGGGCAATTCGGGCAAGCCAAAATTTCAAAAACAAAAATTTGAAATTTTTTTTCTAGAGTTATTCATAAGTGGAAAGCTTTGAATCATCCCATTTTGATCAATGAGTCAAAATTTACAAGGATTTTTTTGTTTGCGGGCAGTTGTGGATTCCCTACTCTAAACTAATTTTGAAGTCCTTTATCTTACTCAATTTTCAGTATTTTTTGAAAAAAATAAAATCATACGATGTAGATTATTTATTACAACATTGCAACCATTGGAATCGGCATTTTTCAATTCTATAATTAAATTCTTGACAACTTCGTATTTTGAATCATTCTCTACTATGATCTATTTACTATTTTTTCCTATATGTTGTACAATTCCAAATGAAGTGAAAACTTTCAAGCATGTGGCCAATTTGTCTAGGAAAAGAACTCAAAGAAGCACCATAATTTTGGACATTTTTTCATCGAAAAGTGAGCTTGTGAAGTGCAACTGCCCTATTTTTTGCAGGGCCAAAAAAGTGATTGTAAAGAATTTGAATGCTTACATCTTGCAATTCACGCAATGAAAATTTCTGAAGTTTTTACCACATGTTTTCAAATTAGCATACTATAAGATCCTATGGTTATATGTGTCAGAAAAGAATTCTCAAAAATTGGATACTTGTACTAAAAATGACAATTTTGAGCATTTTTATGAAACATAGTCATGGAACTTTAGGGGTTAGAAACTAAACTTATTTAATCCCTACACAAATGCAAAGGAAAGGCAACTTCACCAAATAAGCTAGATAGAGATTTTGCTGTTTTTGAAAATCTTTTCAATAATTCATGTAATAATATAAAATGATTTCAAAGTCCAATTTTCAAATCCAAATTTTGTTTTCTGGAGCAAACATAAAAGCAAATATGATTCTTTACTACATTTACACATTGTACAAAGTATGAAATTGCAAGCCCATAAAAAAACTCAATTGGATACATATTCTACATTTAGAATTATTAATTTTTTGATACAGATAGATACCATTATCTAAATATAGAGCCAAAAAAACAAGTGTTTTTTACAGTTCACAATTCACAACAAGTTTTCAAAATGTCAATTTGTAACTAATTTTTGGAGAGTTCATATTTAGCGTTACTACTGACTCATGATTCAATGCCTAATTTATAAATCAAGAGTCTTTTTGAATTAAAACTCAAACCACATAGCAAAACACTTAATTAACTACTAACTTGAGTTGTGTCATAGAAAATAGTAAAAGTTTTTCTTGCAATCACCTATATGTACATTATTCTTGCTAAAAATGATTCTACAATTACAATGTTATTTTGTTTACATTAATTGTCAATTTTGATAAATTGATAGAGACTTGTAACTTTAGAACATTTTAAGGCATGCATTGTGATATGCAAATCAGTATTGGACAATCCTAATTAAAAAAAAAAAAATTTAATTGGCATACTTTTTTAGAATGCCAAAATTGAGACATTTAAGCACAAGGAGACCGGGAGGACAATATTGGAGAGGGCATAGGGCTTATACTCAACATGTAACTTCATCCCCTCAAATCTTTCTTAAAATAGAACTTTCAGAGGGGGGTGAAATTACATGTTGAATATTATACCCTCCCGGGTATTGCTATCCTATTCTTCTTGTGTAGCTCTTGTAAGTTTAGTTACAAACTACAAGTCTATGCCGCTAGAACCTTCATGCCACAATATCTCCTATAACATCTCCACTCAGTATTTTTTGACTTCAAGTAATCTTAGCAAAAGTAGCCATTTAAAAATACTTTGACACCATTGTAACTTTGCTGTTATAATTTGTTACTATTTGTATTTTTTCATCATATGATCACCATATTACATTCTCTAAGTAATTGTTGCATGACTATTATCCTAGACATCATACGATGGGGGATAAAATGACACCCTAAAAATGATATAAAACTTTGAATGTCCTTATATAATAATATCAAGGCAACAAAGGTGCTAATATTTTAGTACTCAAAATGAGCAAACAAATCCCAAAAGAATTTCATTTTAATGTAATGAAACCTCCACACTAAATAGGATAAACAACTAGTGTTTGTACACAAAGTGAAAGAACCGCAGGGAAAGAATTCCAACTTCTTTGTGAAGTTAGCATGAATTAAGAATCTGTTCATCTAGTGTTCCATCTATTGTAAAAGTCTTGAAGAACACCTATGAGTGATCCAAGATTACATACCTCAATTAGTGATATTTGCACATTCTTTAAACAAAAATCTAGACTATAAGAAATGCCATATTTAAATTTTGCGATTACAGGAGAAGTTTCTAGTTTTGGCATCTCATAAATTCACAAAGAACTAAATTTTTTCAAATAGATGCCCTCTTCTTCAAATATTGGTCTATAAATTTAACGAAATTTTTATTTATTTCAAAATTTGCTTAATGACAAAAATGACCTCAAATATACAATCAAGGTCAAGTAGCATCTTTTGTTTGGATGTTATTTAACATCTAAACCTCATCATGTGCAAATACAATGCCATACACATACAATACGTGACCATTTTTGAGCATCCCTAAAACATAGGAGGTGCAATAATGATTCAGATTGCAAGTACTATGTGGCATTGTATTTGGCTCAATATAAATACTCACTACTCTATTAATCCCTAAAGGAATAGCCTACTGAATTTGGCAATATAGCAATTTTGGGCAGATATGGGTAACTGGAGAATTCCATGTTTTGTGCCCAAACGTTAATAAAAGGTGTGGACTTTGATATCTTTCACATACAATAAATTTCATGACATTTGGAAATACAAATAAAAATTTATGTCCTAATATATTACCTTTTTTTTGTAAATAAGCAGTCTGGTCAAACCAAAAAAATCACTTTTTTTCAGAAACAAAAATTTGAAATTTTCCATCTTCTACATTTATATACACGTAGAAAGCTTTGAATCATTCCATTTTGATCAATGAGTCAAAATTTATGAGCTTTTGTTTGTGGGCAGTTTTGGATTTTCTATTCTAAAATAAACTTTGAAGTCTTTTATTTTACTCAGTTTTCAATATTTTTAGAAAAAAATGAAACTGTAGGATGTAGATTGTTCATTACAACATAGCAACCGTTGGGATTGGCATTTTTCAATTCCATAACTAATAAAATTCTTAACAATTTTGTATTTTGAATCAATCTCTACTTCTTTCTACTTACTATTTTTCTGGTATAATATTCAAATTTCAAATGATTTGAGAATTTTCAAGCATATAGCCAATTTGCTTGAAGAATGAATCCAACAAAGCAGCACCATTTTGGACATTTTTTCATACAAATGTGAGCTTGTGAAGTGTAGTTGTCCGATTTTTTGCAGGGCCAAAAAAAGGACTTTTATGAATTTAGAAGTTCATATCTTGCAATCCACATGGTGGAAATTTCTGTAATTTTTTCCACATGTTTTCAAGTCAACATACTATAAGATCCTACGGTGACATGTGTCCAAAAAAGTTTTTTTTTCCAAAATTTGGTACTTGTACCAAAAATGGCAATTTTGGAGTGATCTTGGTGAAAACATAGTCAGGGAACTTAAAGGGTTAATACCTCAATTCATGTACCTTCAATCAACAGCAAATACACAAAAAATACATCTAAGAAATGGGCTTTCTAGACCCTTTAACCATTTAGCAATCCACCTTCCAAAATTTGGACAATGAATAGAGAGGTTCCAAGAGTTCTTTTGACTACATAACTATTGTGCATCCAAACTAATGCTTGACTTTTATTTTCAAAGAAATTTATATGATGAGTTTCAAGTAAATAATATATGTTTATTCAAATACAAAAAAAAGTATGCAAAAATTCAAAAAAGGATTCAGCCTGCACTATGGGCTTAAATGTTCCCCAGTTCAGTAATTTCCTCTAATACTCTGTTCAACTATGAGAAGTTGAAAACCAAGGCAAGCCCCCCCCTCCCAAGTTCCAACCAACTCTCAAACCTGAACTGAATGCAAGACACTAAACCTGTTCCACAAAGTGGACCATGCAGGGTGAATTTACACCTGAGAAAAATGCAAGAATTTTTTTTACACATCATAAAATTTGCAAATTTCTAATTCATATTTGCAATCAAAGGCCCCAAATTAGCTTTGGAAGAAGAAATGAAGAACATAGAATTAACACAGCACAAAATAGAAGACTTTTTTTTACCATTACTTTGCATGGCCCATTTCTTGTGACAAGTTTAATTCCTAAAGTTTCATGACTATATAATCACCAAAAATGCTCCAAAAATGCCATTTCTAATACAACTACCAAATTTTTGGAAAAAAACAATTTTGACACATGTAATTGTAGGATCTTGTAGTATGATATTTTGAAAACATGTGGTAAAAATTTCAAAAAATTCCACCGTGTGGATCATAAGACATAAGCATTTAAAGTCTTAAGAACCATTTTTTCAATCCTGCGAAAAACCGGGCAGCTGCACTTTGCAAGCTCACTTTTCAATGAAAAAATGCCGATAAAGGTGGTACTTCTTTGAATTCAGTTTCCTAAACAAGTTGTCTATATACTTGAAAAATTTCACATCATTTGGAATTGTACAACATATAGGAAAAAAGTAGTAAGTAGAAAGAAGTAGAAAATGATTCAAAATACGAAATTGTTAAAAATTTAATCATGGAATTTTAAAATGCCAATCCCAATGGTTATAATGTTGTAATAATCAATCTACATCCTAGGATTTTATTTTTTTCCAAAAATATTGAAGATTGAGTTAAATAAACGACTTTAAAGTTTTTTTTAGAGTAGAGAATCCATAACTACACGCAATTCAAAAGTCCTCATAACTTTTGACTCATTGATTGAAATGAAATGACCCAAAGCTTTTTAAGTATAAATAAATGTAGAGAACCAACTTCAAAAAAAAAATTCCGGAAAAAATGATTTTTGCTGATCTACCCAAATTGCCCAATTACGAAAAAAAGTAACATATTAGGTCACAACTTTTGACTCGTATTTTGAAATGTCATGAAATTTGGTACACATGAAGATATTCCTCGCCCCCACCTTCTATTAAAATTTCAGCCTCAAATATGGATATCTCTAGTCATACATATCTGCCCAAAATTTCTATACGGCCCAAAAACGCATGTTGGTCCTTTAGGGGTTAATCCAATAATAACATTATACAGTAATAGATGAATTCAGTGTTAACTGCAGAAAAAGAGAATACACCTATTGGTCCAACTATTGGATTTTTTTTTTTTTGACACAAGTGTGTTGAAGAACACACTGCAAGGGTTCTGTCAGATAGAAAGGCTGCTTTCACACCAGATAAACATAACCTGTTGTTGCCCCCTCTATTGCCCCGTCAAAGGGTAAATGTAAAAACTGCACCTATTTTGTGCCGCTTAAATTTTGTATTTCTTCACGTCTCTTTATTAATACAAGGCCTTTGATTGCAAATATGAATTCAGAAATTGCAAATTTTATCAAATGTGGCAAACAAAAAATTTCCGTGTTTTCTGCAAGGGTAAAACTCAGGGCAATACAGGGGTCAGTTCTCCCTGGCTTGGTCGTTGCTGCCAGATAAATTGGAGAATTTTGGTGACTACCTTGGTCACATGTGGGGCCCATTCTTCCAGGGTTAACGCCCTGCGAACTGAATCGGTCGAGAAGCGAAAGCCACGAATCCCCAAAGCCGACCACGCCACCAGAAATTCTCCACCGCTGACACACCCACTGACATCCCCAAAACAGAAAACGCAGCACTGCTTGAGGAATCTCCCTTTGGCATCGTCGCCTTCATTCTCTGCACCCTCCGTCACCACCTTTCCTCAGAAAACGAGACCCAGCCGCCTTCTTATAAACGCACGCCCCTCCTCGCCCCCTTCAAGCGCGTTTTCCACCTGCCTGCACAGCCAAGACAAGGCAAGCAGACCTTTCATGTGTTAACCCCGATCGACGGAATCCACCACTCGGACGGACTCACTCACGGCTAGCCATTCACAATCTCAGTCACGGATACGCGCTTTACTTTACTTTGGCAACGTACCCACCAAGCGAGTAACTTAAGTACAGAATGGAATACGAGTATTGAATTGACACTCGCTTAATTGCTAAGTTTTGTACTTGCTGATCTCCATCGTTGTTGTTCTTGTGGCTTTGATTCCGATCCCGGACGTACACGCTGGGACGGGACGGACGCCGTAGCCGCAGATGGCAGGTACGAGGTCGGGAAACGCGAGGGGGTGTTTAATTTGTTTTGATGTGAGATTTTGTAGTTGCGACGTGTTGGGTTTTCGATCTTGGAATGTGGGTGGTTCTTGATTTGGCTAAATGGTGTGTGAGATTTCGTAGTTTCGAGGTGGGTTCGATTTATGTTTAGGTTGGGTCGTGTGGTTTTTCTTGGGAAGAATTGGTGAGTGTTTTGATTGTGATGAGTTTTTCAACGTGATGTGCATTGGAGCTTGGTTTTGTTTTGGTTGTGGTTGTGGTTGTGGTTGTGGGATGAATTATTTCTTGAATTTTTTTGGGTTGCAGAGTGTGGTCTTTGAGAGTGAGTCATTAGTTGTGAGGAGAATTTGGAGCTGAGATTCGGGTAGCTGTCCCCGTCCATGACGTGTGGGCCACGGCTGTCCTGAACCGACTTTTTCAAGAGTTTTGCGTGTAGTCGGTATCGGGATGATCATGCTCAGGGGCTTGAATTGCTCGCAGCGGATTTAATTGCTCTCTCTTCTGATGTTGCAGTAACTAATAGCGATGTTGAGGAAGTGTAATTGCTTCTGAAGTTTAGAGATCGACAATGAGTTGAGAGTCTTTTTCGTGTCTGTTTGCAGCTGATACATGAAAAGTCACGGAGCACACGCAATCTCGATCGAGGGATTGGAGTCCCTGAGCTGGGGTTGAATTCTATTGTGAATTGATTGCGACCAAGAGAGAAGAAATGTTATGGCGGCTTGATTCCAACCCAACGAACGCCCTGAAGCAGTTGCGCGGTGTACGCTTGCGGCGCTGCGAACATGACGCTCATCTGAGCCCCCATTACGACGAGTAAGTGCTCTCTTTCCTGCCGGAACATAAACAGTAGATTCAGTTGCGCATGACAATGTCTCCTTCTTTAATGGCAGTATCACTACCAAGTATAACGATTCCTACGTTCTAGCTCATTTTCTAATTTCAAAGCCATTTGTTTCACACTGCTGGCAAATTCAACCATTGAATTTGGAATAGAACCTGGAACAGAACTCCTGGCTGATAAATATAGCTTCGGGTCTCAGGGGAAAACGTCACACATGCCAGTTGGTGAAATTCAGTTGCTTGCATACTAGATTCGAGAATCCAAGAGTACGCAAAGCAACACCAGCTTGTGAACGAGCTCGAAATTCATGTTCATTTATTCTTGGTGCTAACGTTTTCAATTTCGGGTTCCAAATCGCAGTGAAGATGGATGCGTTGCGGGACAGAATGTCGGTGGGAAACGGTTCTGGAGATCTGCATTGTCGGATGAGAGAATTGGCTGGATCGGCGCTGCCATTGCTGCTGTTGATGGTATGAAATCATTTTTACACTCAAACCTCTTTAATTGGGGTCTCAACTTTTCACTATGCCATACTTTGAGTGCGTGACAAGTTTGCTCTAGAATGCCATTGTAGAGAGGGTCGTAGTAAAGAGGTTTGCGTGGACTGACACCAAGATTAGCTTCATAACCTTAGTTTCGTCTCTGGTGGTGCGTCGGCATGAATGCTCGGCATCTAATTGACCTACTTTGTGTGTTGTGTTAATTGGGGTGTGACCAGATTTGCGATGGTCGAAGCATCAATGCATGCCTAAAGGTTAGTAATTTCATTAATTCTCTGCAAGCGAAATGCTAATTTTACTTAGAACCTTGTTATAATATGAAGAGTCATGGCGTTTTACTCATGAGTTTGTTTTATGTTAACAGGAGATCGAACCGTGTTGGAGACTGTTGTCAATGTCGCAACATCTATGCCGTTTGTTCTTGTTGGTCTTCAAACTCCAAGGTTAGCTAATATTCTCTATGGTTACTCCCATGCTCGATCTAAGAAATTGGTTGATCTCGCATTTGAAGCTCTGACTTCTTCTATAACTGGTTAGTCGGTTGTTTGTTGACACTATGTTGTGTCCTGTGTTATTGCAGAGAAAAACTTGCGTGTAGAATGTATGGAAACTCAATTATCGGAGTTGGAATTGCGTCAAGCTTGTATCACTCGTCGCGTGGAGATATCAGAAAGATCCTTCGCTTCTGCGACTACGCCATGATTGCTACTTCAACTTTGGTACTGACTCTGTCCTACCCTTGAATCAATCCACAAAAACAATCATAGTAGTTAATCATATCACCAAGAAGCAAGTCATTCCATAGGCAGTGGACCTAAATGTCAATTTAGAATATACACATCTCATTGGTTGCAATAGTTGTACATGAGGTTACCGCACCCAATTGCAAGGCCTACTAAATGTGACATTCCAAAGTCAACTACAATGAGTAAACAATGTTTCTGAAAATTTACACCCCCGAACATCAAAATTAATGTCGTTCCTAAATCATCTACCAATCAAACTTTGGACATGTTCAAGTTTTGCATATGATATTAGAACAATGCATGCTTTGTGTTTGAATCCTCATCAATTCGCTAACAAGAACTTTATGAATGTGACCATTATAATGATTGAAACTATGCTGAACGCTTAACGAGTCGCAATCAAGTGTCGTTACCATACCGTCTTAATACTGATTCACGGTTCCCCTGTTGGCAGTGTCTGTCTTCAGCCTTGCGGTCAGAGAAACACAACCCAAGGGCGTTAGTGATGGCCTCAGCTCTGATGATCCCCTTCAAGCCGCTGTTGGTCACAGCTGTTCACACGGGCTTGATGGAGGCCCACTTTGCTGTGAAGTCCCGTGAGAATCCCAAGCTTCGAAAGGTGCACAGCTTGCACACCATGTCCTCCCTTTTGGGAGGTGCTCTGTTTGCTGGTAACCATGTCTTCACCGACACGCCCTACGTCCATGCCGCATGGCATCTTGCAGCTGCTGTGAGTGTTGCCACCCTTGGTTCTATGCTTCAAGAGTCACAATAGTTTTCATTTCAGAATGCAAGAAGAAGAGGATCGAGTAATGGAGGAAATGACATTATGTCCAGTAGCTTGCCCATCATCTATGTGAGCTCAACTGGAGTGATTAGGGTTTAGTTTTTGTTGAATCAGATTGATTCCAGATTGATTCCAGATTGATTCCCTTTCAGTTGGTGCTCATTTAAGTTTTTTAATCAGTCGAAATTACAGGACGAGGGGAAAGATAACTCGCCTTTCCCTAAGTGTTATAGATTTATTGCCATTTGATTAGTAGTAGTTAGGAATCAAATATGTGACTGCATTTTGAATTTCTAGTGGTGAATTTCCACTAATGTGAAGTTTGAGACCAATTTGTGTATCTAATCCGTGTGAGCTTGCGAATCAGTTTTGTGTGACCTAGTATTTTTTTTGATACTGTATCAATAGCGGAATGAAACACAAATGGATTTGGATACTTGTATGAGAGGTATTTGAGAAGTGATGTGTTAGATGGATGTTTTAGTAACCCAATTGCGGACAACGGGATTGAAGTTATTGTTCAAACTGTTTGATTTTGCACAAAAAGCAGCTAATGGCAAAACTTGAACAAGGTACCAAACACATTTTAGCATCTATTAAGCTGCACAAAGTCCCTTATGTGGTCTCTGGGTTAGAAAGGAGGGACCTGTATTTCAATTTGGTGAAGGGCCAACTAGATTTTATGCAACCATGAGTTAATATTTGAAGTTGAAATAAAACTAGAAATGCGATCATAAACAAAGAATTGCATGATGGCTAAAGGAAGGTTACAAACCAATATATACCACAACTTTTTGTCCATCTCTCCTTGGTTAGGAGAATTTGTGGTTTCGTAGGTCTTACTTTTGTATGCTTACATGAATAGATAGTAATTTGATATATGTTCACATAGAACGTAATTAGGCCGAAAAGTAATATTTCAATCATCCAAAATTTCTACTCCTTGTGGTAGTTGTTTGTATTTTGTAAACCATTTGGATCATAAGAATTTTTTTTCAAAAATTCTAATTTCAAATAATGCAAGCCCATTTCGTTCGACAGCTTGGTTTCTAAGTTTTAAGAAATATTCTTTTATTTGTTGAAGGTGAAAATTTGAGATAATAGCGATATAATTTTGCAAAATGTTTTTATTTCCTTACCAATACAAGTTAAATCGTAAAGGACCAGATAGCATTTTTGGTCATCAATTTACAAACAAAATTTTCATTTTTTTCTTTGAAATTTACACATGTGGTCAAGGGGTAGCTTTAAGATACAAGAATTTTCATAACTTTTGACTACCTGGTTAAAAAGTTATTGTATGATATGTAATTTATTTTGGAGCCTAGGCAGCTTTGGAGCAAAGAAAAATTCCTTTTTTCCAGATATAATATTTGAAATTGATTTATATATACGCAAAAAGCTTTAAAGCATTCCATTTATATTAATGAGATGAAAATTACGAGTAGTTTTAGTTTGCAGGCAATTATGGAATTCCTGTTCTAAAATAAAATTTGGGAAACTTTATTTAACTTGATTTTCAATTTTTTGGGTAAGAAATAAAATTACAGGATGTAGATTGTTTAATACAACATTAAAACCACTGGGATTGACATCTTTCAATTTCATAACTAAATTGAGTATTTTAAATCTTTCTTTACTTTTTTCTACTCACTATTTTTTTAAGCATGAATATGATATCTAATTTTTTGAAATTTTGTATTTGTATTTCCAACTTAAATTGGTGAGATTCTTTATACCCCCCATTACCAACCACCACCCCATTATCATTCAATAGGGTTTCTCAAATGCAAGAGAGGCTAACACTCATTCCCAATCATTAAGTCTTGGTTTCCAACCATCAATTCTACCATTCTTGTCTCGATACATGTGCTTGGTAGGGAGTGCCAAAGTAAATAAGAAGTAGTCTCTTAGAATGATTTGAATCGAAAGATTCTATACATTGGACATCGATCAAGGCCAACTTTTGGCTTAAAAAATTTGTAGTAATTTCAATTCACAATATAATTACCAAATTTTTTGCAATCCCTGTCTTTTCTATAGATGCACCTCTAAAAATATTGGTTTTGCCTTGTAGTATTCCAAATTATGTCGGAATTGCTTATTTGGTTGGTAATGGGTGGTTCTACCTTAACTACAAGACTCTACAATTGGATTTGTTAATTCCTAAAGGTCAGAGATTGTGTTTTCACTCAAACTGCTCCAAAATTGCTATTTCTAATACAATTACCAATTTTTTTTTTTAAATTTCAGAAATTTCCGCCTTGTGGCTTGCAAGATAATAGTGTTTGAATTGACAAAAACCCTATTTTTGTACTTGCGAAAATCTTGGAAGCTGCACTTTACAAGGTTACATTTGTATGAAAAAATGTTTAAAATGGTGGTTACTCTTTGGATTCATTCTTAAAGGCAAGTGGGCTATATGCTTGAAAATTTTCAGATCATTTGGAATTGTAAAACATATGGGAAAAAAATGGTAAGCAAAAAGAGGTAGAGAATGATTCAAAACACTAAATTGTTAAGAATTTAGATATGGAATTGAAAAATGCCAATCCCAATAGTTGTAATGTTGTAATAATCAATCTACACCCAATATTCTTATTTTTTTTCAAAAATAATGAAAAATAAGTTAAATAAAGGACTTCAAAGTTTACTTTATAATAGAGATTCCATAACTACCCTCAAACTAAGAATCTTCATAACTTTTGAATAATTAATCAAAATAGAATGATTCAAAGCTTCTTGAGTACATGGAAATCTAAAGAACCAATTTCAAGTTTTTATTTTTTTTAAAAGTGATTTTTTAAGAATTTTTTTGAGCTATCCGAGCTGTCCTTGACCAATGAAAGTGACATATCATGCAATAACTTCTTAACTATGTAGTCAAAACTCAAAAGTTATGAAAATTGTTGGGCCTTAAAACTACTCTTTGGGCACATCTTGTGTGAAAATTTCAAAGAAAAAAAATAAAGAACTCCATGTGTACTACTCAAAATCGTTGTGTTTTCAAAAAATGGTGTTTGGTTTTTTAGGGTTTAAAAAATAAATATAGATGAACATTTTAGCCTTGCTTTGGAGACTAATATTTTGAAGCAGTTTTGGGCCTCTAACCACAAAAGAACTTTAGGGGTTATAATACTATTACATGCAAAACTACGATACAAAAATTTCTTGTTGTTAGACTGCTTTTATAATATCAAAATATCAAAACAAGAACAGTCGTTGTGTAATTGGTAGACATTTACTTCAAATTCTCATTATAAATTTTTATATCAATAATTCTAATCTTCTGTTTCATAAATGAAGTAGACTTCAGGCTCATCAGGACTAAAATGGACATGCTTCGTTGTTTTTGTCCATTTTTAGGCTTTGCTAATGCTGATTTTGGAGGACGTTTAGTAATTAAATTGATTATAGATTCTTCTTTGTCATTGTAATGTCCAATTGCCTTCATTTTTGTTTCTAGAGCTTCGAATTCTTCTTCCATTTGGTGGACAATTTTTATTTTTTTTAACATCAAATAATCTTTAGATTGATACTTCCCAGCTAGCACCGCTCCAACATCATCTTCACCCATCCAATTCTTGTTCAATGCACACAAAAATGTTTTCTTGTTCGAAACTTGTTCATGGGTGTTACAGAAATGAAATTAAGCATTTCGACATGGATTTATACAAGGTTCAATTATGTTTACTCTGGTACTTCTGGATTCGCGAGCTTCTCACGAGATGCTGGTCACTATTTTGATTGAACAATTCTACTTTAATTTCCATTCGTGGTTCAAATGTTTGGCTGATAAAATTCTACGCCACATTCATCTGCCATGTTCCAAATTTTCTAATCAGATCTGGCTTTTCAGAGAGTGACTCTAGCATGTGACCTGGTACAATCTACGCTTAGACACATGATTATGCACAGAAACGTTCTAGGGCTTCGCAGAGGATGAATTCGGGATCAAAAAGGTGAGCAAAGAATGGTAACCTCAGGTACACGAGAAACCAAATCCAAGATCAATTTCGTTCAATAAACTGCCTCCAAATCCAATCTAACCAGGTAAGGCATTGAAGAAAACAGTCCATAGGTCACATTGTCTGCGATAAACCCTGGTCTTTACTGAAACAAATGTGTACATATCCCTTTCCTACGATTAAATGGAGAATCAAGCTACAGTAGTAAATTTTGAGATTGAAAAAAAAAAAAAATCAACATCAACCTGATTCTAAGCGCTCTCCCCTCTCTTCTTGGCGAAATAGTCATCCGCTCGCGCTTGATTCTTCAAGTATTGCGCCGACAGCCACTTCTTCTTCTTCGGCAAAATTTCGCATTCACATCCCAAACTCTCCAACTTTTCCTTCGCCGCTGCGGAAATCGCCCCCGCCTTGATCTTCACCTTAAAATCAAGCTCCCCATCCGCCAGTATTTTCAACGGCAACTTCCGGTCGTGCCCCGAGGGGTTCACCACGCGCCTTTCCTTCAACGCTTCCAACGAGACTTCCTCCCCTGCTTGAAAACTCGCCGCAATGTCGGACAAGTTCACGGAGACGTACTTGGGCAAACCAGCTCCCATCCCCCCTGCAATGCCTCGCAGTTTAGGTAACCGCCGGTAGAGGGGCGTCTGGCCTCCCTCGAACCCGGGGCGCACACCAGAACCCGACCGCGACTGTTGCCCGCGCATTCCGAAACCACAACTGGCGCCCTGCCCTGCTGCGATACCACGTCCCTTCCGCTTCTGCCTGTGCCGGGACCCGGGCTGGGGCGACAAATTGTTCAACCGAAACCGCTGGTCGGCCTCATTCTCGTCTTTCTCCACCACGGGAGGCTTCCGAGCCATAGCCACGACAGCGAAGCTCTTCCTTGGAACCCTAACTGAACCAGCACTCACGCGCAAAGCCACCCCCCCGTTCAAAAACGAATTCTGGAACGCATTGCTTGAAACTCCGGCGGATTTCGGAAGGAGAGACGGAGAGGACGCCGCCATGGCGGAGGTGAAAGCGGCCATCGCCAATTTCGCTCCTCCTGCTGCAAATTGTGTAAATGCGAAACCGGATTCTCAAAGAAACAGGAGTGAGAGAAGATGAGGAGCACGGAGACCCGTCTCCGCGTCGAGACCCCCTTCGCCGTGGATGGAGCCCGTGTGGATAAGGTGAGGGTGGCTTTCCAGGTCCTGTTGCGAACCAGGTCTATAAATATGGGCTTTTGTTTCCATGTCCCCTAATCCAAGTCTCTTTAAATATTCATTTTGAATGACGATTCTTGGTCCATAATTCCACATACCATGCAACAATTTGTGAACAAAGGTAAAATTGTTCAATTTAGCTAATATGCATCAATACCTTAACCCTTGAACGACGGGCCGGTCACCGTGGAAATCCTCTATTTTGTCACCGTGTGACATCATCTACATTAAAAAATTCAAAAGTATCTATTGGAAGTCAAGCTACTATAGAAGATCTCCCCTTTTCACAACAAATTGGGAGGATGAATAAGCGCACTTCTGTCCTATTCAGCTTGATTCTCTGTCATCCATCGGCCATAGAATGGCCTCCTCGACGTTCAAGGGTTAAATGAGGCTGTTTTGTTTTGTTTTGTTTTGTTTTGTTTTGTTTTGTTTTGTTCTGTTTTGTTTGTAGCGTGGACAACTTCCTGACCGTGCATCTCCCGGCCGTGTGCTTGGTACCGTCGGAAAGCTCTCTCCAAGGAGGGGTGCCCCGGCTTGGTTTCGTGGCGTTTGGAGCGGTGGTGCAAAAGTTATTGAATTTCAAAGTATTTATTGATTAAAAAATTAGAAAATTACTTTTACTTTGATTTTGGTGGCGTTCTTGGTACTGGGAGTGGAACCGGGAGTAGAACTGGGAGTAGAATCGGAAGTAGAACCAGGAGTGGAACTGGGAGTAGATGAAAATTGGGCCAACGGCACAGGGTCACACTAGTAGGTAGTGATATTACATTATTTCAACGCAGAGAACAAAGTGAAACTTGAGTAGGTTTTATTGATTTCATGATTTGAAATTTTGGCTGGCTTTCTAAGCACCCTAATGTACATGTGAAATTTAGTGCGACATCATGCAAAAAAGTTATATGGTTTCTATTAATTTCAATGTCAAATTAGATAGCTCAAAATATATTCTAGAAAATATTAATTTTATTCAATTGTATAGGGGTACAAGCATGCTTGGGGTACCCCATAAACGTCGTCACACAATAAAATTCAGAGATTCATTTTTTATAATAGATTAAGTTACAAATCTTGCTATAAAAATTTAATTTTAATAGAAATTTACTTGCTACAAGTAGAATACAATATGGAATCATTCAAAAAAAAATCTATTAATTGATTATAGTTGTTAATTTGATTCCTGTACCATGATTGAAGACTCTGTCACAATATCTATTTTTCATTCAGGAATAAAAAAGAAATAGAAATATTTAGTAGATAGTGATTTCAAATCACTTTGCTGGTTTACAATGTTTTAATATCCAATTGTAGTAGTTAATAACTTAATATGGGATATTTAACTATTTTTTATTATTTTTCAAATCATCTTAAATATCAAAATGAAGGGCTACGTTTAAAAATAATGCAAAATTGAAGATTCTTTTGGATTTTGTAATCAAAACATGAAAAGTGAGTTGTAAAGTAGTGAATAGGCAAAAAATCATGTTAAAATTCTTGAATATACATGTATATTTTCTTAAATTTTATAGAACATAGAAAAATCTCTACTTTGATACCTACAATATCAATTTTGGATAATGAAGTGAAAGTTATGAGGAGTTTTATTTTGCGATAAATGGTGGTGATTGAAAAGTTTTTTTTAATAGATTTTTGAACATAATTATATTCTCAAACTTTTTTCCATTATATTGGCTAAATTGCACAAATTTTGAATGTATGAGTTTTTTTTCTGAAAATGTTGAAAGCCAAAACTTCACCTACATGAAGGGCTAGAAAATACTACTTTCTGAAGTTTATGCACATTAAATTTGCAATTGGTGGGAATTTTTATTTTAAAATTTTGGGAGGATGTATTTGAACAAGTTGACTAAGGATCTTTTGTTTGAATTTAATAAAAAGCAAACATAGATGAAGATTTAAGCCTTGCTTTGGGAACAAGTAATTTTGGGCCTTTATTTTAACTTGTAGACAAATGGAAATCATGAAGTTCAAAAATAAAAATAAAAATAAATAAAGTAGAGATTTTTCTATGTTCTATAAATGTTCAAAATCAAGATTTGAAGAAATCTTAATTAAAGTGTTCTATAGGTGCATATTTGGAGTACTTTCAAAAAACTCCAAAAACATTCAACAACTATGAAGTGATATGTGTAGAATTACAACCATTCTACAAGTCAAGACCATTTATTCCTTAAAGGACATTGCAAGCCCCACGAGCATTCCGAAAGACAAATTTGCATATTCCACAAAGATCTTGATTTAAACTGCTTTTATACTAAACAAAAAAATATTGTTCCAATAATTTAAGCTTTGTGGGAATATTAATCAAAGAAAAGAAAACGGAATTTTTTTTTATCAAAACACCATTTTAAGCAAAAAAAGAAATTCAAAAATGACGTGGCAGTCGCTGTGCCACATCAGCCAGCTGCTGCAGTTGCGTTCCTGCAATCTAGAAATGCAGGAAAATTTGCAACCTTCCAAGACCCTCAAATCCCCTCTAAAGTTTAGCAACTTATTGGTCCTTGTTTTCTGTTCTTGCTTTTAGCCATTAAATATGTTTTTTTAACTAAATTCAATCCCAATCACTAAAATGAAGATTATCAAGCCTAGTTTCAAGTGAATTCCGATGTGAAAATTTGAAGTTTTTTGAAAAGAGGATATTTTGTTGCAATTTGAACTTTTATTGACTTTGTAATTATATAATGATAAAAATTTAGATTTACAATGTGATGTTTTCCACAACCATATAAAAGAATGCTGAAGTTTTCAAATTTTCAAGTTTAACCCCTAGAAGCCCATTGAGGACAAATGGGATTTTGGGCAGGTACCTACAGGCTGAATTTTTGTCATGATTTTTTGAAACTTTTTTTGAAGATAGAAAAACTGCTAAGCTTTGTAAAGAATATAATTTTGTTTTCAATCAATTCCCGGGAAAAAAAATAATGCCCAAATAAGCTCAAAACAAGGGACGGGGTGCAGCAAAAAAAAAATTATTTAATTAAAAAAAAATTTAGTTTTTTTTCCTTATAAATTATACTTTTGTCTATTTGGAAAGCTTTTATTCATTTCATATAGATTTGTTATGGGGAAAGTTATGGACAATCTTACTTTTTGGGTACTTGGAGAATCTTCCCGAAAAAAATAACTTGTAGGATTCATTTCTAAATGCAATTTTAACAACTTTTCAAAAAAAAGGTTCCACAAGGTTAATTTTTTTGCTAGAAAAATCTCACCATTGAAATTAGTGCTTTTAAATTCCATATAAAAGATATTAATATTCTAGATTTTCCTTCTATCTTGTACCTACTTCTACTTAACAATTATTTTAGTAATGAAAATTATTTTTTTTGGATTTTTTTTTTCTTCCCTAGATTTTCAACTCAATTTTCTACTATAAAGATTTAAAGCTCAAAACTTTGTAGTGCAAAAAATTTGAGTTAAAAATGTTCAAAGTTAAAAAACCTAGTCCCACAATAAGCTGAAGAACTTTTTTTTTTCACTTTAAACGCAAATATCTTGCAATCTATGTAGGCAAAAGTTTTAATTTTTTTCACACATTTTCATACTAGTTAGGTGTAAGATCCTTCGGTTAGATGTGCAAAAAAAACATTTTTCAATTTTTTTAACTATTTGCTATAAAAATGGCAAATTTGGTTGTTTTTGGGCAGAAAAAAGTCCTTCGGCCTTGAGGGGTTTATTTGCATTTGAAGTGAATTCTTTTCAAGTTTTCTTCAAAAACTCATAATAATTCCAAATCTTCCCTAAATATCTGAAATTTCAAGATGTATAGAAGACATGTGAGTTCACTTCTAAAAAATAAAAATAGAAAATTTAAGTATAAATGTGTATTAGAGGACAATTATACCAAAAACGGAGTATTTAAAAGCTTAGAGGATTAATATAATTATGGAGAGCTCATGGAGAATGCCCCCCATGTACCTAGAAATTTGGAGGAGAGGCCGCTTTCTGTTTCATCATTTCTAGTGTTGAAATGAAATTTAACCCCTAAAGTTCCATGACTATGTTTTCATTGAAAACGCTCAAAAATTGCCATTTTTAGTACAAGTACCCAATTTTTTGAAAAAAAAAACTTTTTTTGACACATGTAATTGTAGGATCTTGTAGTAGGCTGTCTTGAGAACATGTGGTAAAAAATTCAAAAAATTTCCACCACGTGGATTGCAAGATATATTTAGGCATTCAAATTCAATGAAACCATTGTTTTGGCCCTGCAAAAAACAGGGCAGCAGCACTTCACAAGCTCACTTTTTGATGGAAAAATGTCCAAAATGATGGTGCTTCTTTGGATTCTTTTTACTAGACAAGTTGGATACATCCTTGAAAATTTTCACTTCATTTGGAATTGCACAACATATACGCAAAAAGTAGTAAGTAGACAGTAGTAGAAAATGATTCAAAATCCTAAGTTGTCAAGAATTAATTATGGAATTGAAAAATGCCAATCCCAATGGTTGCAATGTTTTAATAAATAATCTAAATCCTAAGATTTTATTTTTTTCAAAAAATATTGAAAATTGGGTAAGATAAAGGACTTAAAAATTTATTTTAGAAAAGAGAATCATAACTGCCCGGAAATTAAAAATCTTCATAACTTTTGACTCATTGATCAAAATGAGATGATTCAAAGCTTTTTATGTATATATAATTCTAGAAAACCAACTTCAAATTTTTTTTTTCAAAAAAAATGATTTTTTCTGATCTGCCTGGACTGCCCAGTTACAAAAAAAAGTAACATATTAGGCCATAACTTTTTACTCACATTTCTAAATGTCATGAAATTTAGTGCATATAAAAGATATTCCTTGTTTCCACCTTCTATTAAGAAATGGGCCAAAAATTTAGAAATCTCTAGTCACACGTACTTGCCCAAAATTTCTATGTTGCCAAAAAATGCATGTTGGTCCTTTAGGCATTAATAATAGTTTCAAGTAGATCTCAAGAACTTGAATTGTAGCTACGCAGAAAATTCATCCAGTTATTGTGCCCACAATCCGAGGAGTTCTGTAGACTAAACGGTAGATTTCCTACAAAGTTTCATCTATCCCGTTTTTTTGAAAAACTATCCAGAAGTGTGCAGTGAGGTGGCAAAGCTTACCGGTCAATTTTTTAGAACTTCAATTTTATCCAATGGCATTGCCGCCATTGTCCAATTTCAGTCGGCAAATTTCCTTTACTATGTAAATCTAGCTGGTTTAGGACTTTTTTGTGTCTTCTTTAAGTTTATTTTTTTTGGTGAAAGAAATTTTTTGTTTATGAGAGATTGTGCTTTACAACAATTAAATGGTGAGGCAAAAAACTTTGCAATCAATGGCTTTTTATGAGGGAACAATGTGAACTAAGCGATGATGACACCTCAAGCGCGAAAAACACATTGTCTCCTCAATTGAAGTCCTACAGTCCTATACTATTGCAAACCAAACCTCAATAACACAGTGAATTTGCATAGTGCCAAATCGTTGTAGTGGAATCGTATACGACTAGATTGTACTGCAAATCGCAAATGAACTTGCCAACTCACCAACTCACACAAACTTGTGCAATGCAGGGAACCAGGGAGTACATAATTGCTCCTTTAGAGTGCCTTTAGAGTTTAGAGAGAAAAAATTCTTGAAAATTGCAAGTTCATTGTAGGGACGTGATCACGAGATGGAAAATTTCAACTGACAACAAGGCAAAAATGTAGGATGAGTTTGTTATCTGCGTCCGCGACGATGTGAAAGTGTGAAGCAGTGGAAGTGCGGAACTACAAAGTGTGGAAGTGACACAACAAGGCTACAAGGTGGATCAAAAAGACCCTAAACTCTTGTAGTCTAAGATTTGCTATCTCCGCAAAACACCAGAGACTATAGTATAGGGGTTCAAAATCTAGGGAATGGTCAAATAGTCTAACGTATTGTGACTAAAGTCACTTGTAATTCAGATTTAAATGAGATTTATTATGCTTTTTCACAAACACAAGGAATACACTCTTATTCCCAAGGTATAATTTGTTGGCCAGTCCGTTAAATAATGCTATGGACACATGAAATGCTGTCCCAGTCCTATATAGAATTCTATGAGAGTTTTTCAACAATTTGTCAGGTTTGACCACAATTTGTCATGCATGATCTAGACTTTTAAATGCAACAATTTGCATATATATATATATATATATATATATATATATATATATATATATATATATATATATATATATATATATATTATATAGATTCCTTAATTACCATAAAGCTTTTTTACTATAACAATTTGTCCAGTCACTACTTAGCTAGCTTGATTACTAGTTTAGATGAGTAGAAACCAGTCCCAGTCCTACAACAATTTGTCTCTATCTAATGCAAGGGGAATGAGTGTGTAATGCAAACAGCAACAAGTATCTGCACATTCTCAAACAATTTGTCAAGGCACACAACTCATATAAAACCAAGAAACCAATGTAGGCACAAGGGGTTAATTACCAGTATACCAAACTAAGTTGGTTCCCAGACCAATGGTATTGCAGATCTCTCCACTAGTTACTGACTACTAGTCACTCAACAATTTCCTACATCAATTCCATACCATCTCAACAGAAGTTGGGTCTTCCTGATTACTAATTCAGTTTGATGCTCACTATTGGTTTCTTAACAACTTGTCTGATTATTCAAATTTATGGACTCAAGTTAACAAATTTATTTGTTAAACTTCTCAATTCAGTGATAGTTTCTGCAACAGTCTACTATTTGTCATCACAGATCCTTCCCATGACATAAGCAGGTAATCACATTTACAAACAATCAATCGCTACATAATTTCACATTTACAATTTTTATAACACAATATAGAATTCAAATCTCCATTTGAAAACAACTCGTCTGCAATCTGTTGTTGGATCTTCACGGTTCTGTCAGTGACTCAGTTCCTTACACATAGTCCACATCAATTAGTCTTAATATAATATAGCTCAAATTTATGAAATCTTGTCATTTATACTTCAATTTCAATACTTAACAATTACATACAAATTGTTTGTATTATGCTTGCAACAATTTCCAGATCTAATTAATTCATCTTTATTACAGACACAATTTTAATTTAATTTTATAACCATTAATTCATGGCAATTTCAACGACAAATTGTTTGTTAATTTCTTCACCCAAAACTAAGCTCAGATCATTCTCAATTTAGATCTTTTAACTCAAATAACTCCAATTCATAATCACAATTTCACTATTTTATTTCAATTTGTATTTCCACAGTCATTGTTGAATAATTTACTTAACAATTTGTCTTACTGCTCCTTTTGTTGGATGCATTAGATAATTAATTTTATTATCAGGATTAATCCCAATCCCACTAATACAGGCTTCATTCACTATTCTTCAATTAAAATTTTAACATTTTATTACAGTGTGCTTAATTCTAAAAGAGAAGACCATTAGTCAAGAACCAACTCACCTGGTATAGCTAATCTGCTATCGGATCTTCACCTCAGGCATTTGTCTGCTTCCATGCTCACAAGTCGTAGCCGCTCCATTTGTCTGGATTCTCCATTTCTTCAGTTGACAAATTGTCGTCCCTGAAGCCAGGCACAAACTCTAACAACTAATTGTAAATTAACGCATGCTCACCAAAGAGATTCAAATTCACTGGGATTACTTAGGACTAGATTTGTGACTCAATTGAATGGGAAAACCATCAGTAATACAAACACTACAATTAGTCACACAAAAGTACACTTACAACTTGTCACAGCCACTCAACATTCAGTTCACAATTACAAGCATTCAAGTAACTTAACATTCAACATGAACCAACATTGGGTTCTTAAACAATTTGTTAATTCTTCCACACAATTCAGCGGATCCAATCACTGGATCTTGATTGTGGAAATATTAGCTCCCAATTAATTCAATCACTAATTGAAAATGCACAAGTCAATTCGTCAAATACAACCAAGGTAAAATAATCAGACAATTGAGATGATCTATTCACTGATTTAATTTTATAACTCCAAAACAATTTTTCCCCGCGACTTGGCTCACACAAGTACTCACACAAAAATGAATCCAGAAGTTAACTTGTCAAGTTGTTACAATCACAAGTTTAAGAATTACAATCCGCTCACTGGATTTAATTCACCGAAATAATACAATTAGTCAGGCACACATACATTCAACAATAGCTTAGCAAGAAGCACAGATCCAATCACTGGATCGTAAGATTTATACAATAACAGCACTACTGTGCTGGACAATTAGTTTTAAAAAACGAGTTGTATTACAAATTGAAGAAGTTCACAGCATACAAAAGTTTTACAATAGTTTTGACACGAGAAAATTGACCGAGAGAGTGAGAGAGAGAGCTACCACAAATTGTCTACCTTAAACAATTGAAAAGACATGAGACTCGATCATCAACCGATGCTAAGACAATTTGTTGCTCTTCCTATCTACTCTACTCACAACTCTTAGAATCCTTCATCTATTAGTTCATATTCAGTCATTTTCCTTTTACATCTTAAAGACAAGTAGTAATTGACTTCCTTTTCCATTACAAAAGACAACTAGTCATAATTGAAAATTTTACTATGCTCACAACTCCAAACCCAATGGTTGAGATGAATTGGGTCAGGAAGGATCGATGGCTCCAAAACCTGCATTAAATCCTAAAAAATTTAACCCTAAACCCAAGTATTCATTACCCAATGGTAAAAGACAGACTTTACTCCCTTAGTGACACAGTTTCACGATATTTATTGTGTTATTCCTTCTATAGAGTATAGAATTACAATCTTACAGAGTTACAGACTTACAGTACTACAATATACAAATACACAACTTTTTAGGAATTCTTTTATTATTATGCATAGAATACCATGCATAAAAATTCTATGCATAGTAATAAAAATATTCTAGAAAGTATAAGATTGGTCGGCTGCCCGCCTACAAAAAATATTTCTAATAGGTAAGTTTTCCACATACTCTAAGGGTGGACAGCTAAATGCCTAGGAATAATTTTTCTAACCGGCCCATTTCCTAAACTTCTTTTTTTCATCCGGAACTTTAGCCTAGACTTCTCTATTTTACTTCGAAATTCTCAAATTCAATTGGCTAGGTCGTAACTAAATGCCAATACTCCCTGTTCATTGATTGTGCCAACATTCTTTTGAGTGACGTTGGAAATAAAAGCTTGCATTTGACATACTCACTGCTCACATTATTCTAGCAAACAAGTTGCTCTAGCAAACAAGCAATTCTACCAACCGAGAATGTAAAATATAATATGGCATGTCACAAAGTAACTACCAAGAATATAAAATATAACATAATGTCAATTGACATATATTATTCTCATTGTTTGATAAGAAATTCAATCTATCGAGAATGTAAAATATAATAGATTTCCAAGCAAAAGTAACATATATAGCAAGTAGAGATGATAGTTAAGACTAGAGAATGGATGATGAAGTATATTAATGAGACAATGGCAATTCCATACATAAATAGGTTGTAAAAAAGCTTTTAGTTTCTTTATGCTTTTAGAATTCCACTTGACATGGTCTTCTTTGGGCTACTGTAGCTTTTCTTGTCATCTAACAAATAAGACATATGTTTTTGCTCCCTTATGCTACTAGAAAGAAAGCATAAGGACTTTCAATTGGTAGTTGTGAATTATTGGTGGGTTTTTTTTGGCATCATTCAATAGGCTCTAACTTTGTCAATTTGCAATTGCCTAGTAATTCCAATAGGAGCAATCACACTTAACAAAGAGACGGCTAGGAGGGTTTCACAAATCCTATTTAAAATTGTAAGTCACAATGTAATATATGCTTGTTCTAGTGTTTTTTGGTGCAAGAGGCTTAAAATTTGCTTAGGGATGTAGAAGTAGAGCAAAGATGGGTTTAATTATGTACACCAAATTGAAAAGTGAAGACTCCAAAATTTGGAGGGTTCTACATGAGGTAAGAGCAAGTTTTTAGAGGAGGTTAACAATAAGGTGCTCAAGAATTTAGATCGTTGTGAAGGTGCAAGAGGAGTTGGACATTGACCAACAAGTGAAAGTTTTGTCAATATAAATTGGGTATTTCAAATTCATTAAATTGAGAGAGTGGTTTGAACAACAAAAAATTATGACTAGTGGCCTAATTTTTCTAAACGTGAACTAAAAACTTTATGCGCAAAACCTAAATCTTTTCCAAATTATATGCAAGTATTATGTTTTAAAAACTATTGTTTATAGAAGAAAACAAATGTAAATTGTCACTTTATTGAGCAATACAACTATTCATAAAGTAGCCGTATTTTGTAATGGTTATCACAAAATGTCAACTATATGAGACATTATTCTTCATTATCATAAATTCTCATTTTCTAGTACTTTAATTGCGTCAACAAATGCAATAACTTCTTTATAATTATCACCATTTTATACATTGTCACCTTGGATTCTAGCTAGATTCAGTAATTGTTGAAGCAAGACATATAAAAGCACAATAAACATTTTACATAAGAGTGGCCAATAACACTATTCTTAAGACTAGGTGGAAATTTATGTAGTAGAATATACAATAGTTATTTTTGTAGTATATTTGGATGTATTTCACCTGTTCCAGAAGCATGCACTCAAAAATATTCATCATCTGGATGCCAAAGCTCTTAGAGCACATTCACATTCAGGATTAGGGAAGAATATATATAAAACTCAAGAGGTTAATCTTTCAAATTCCATTGAAGTCTTTGCACCAAGGAGCAAATCATTGCCGTAATCCAATGTAATATACTTATGACACGTCATGTAGGTTACAATTTAACTTTTGAAAGTAATAATTTGAACATAGTTATGAATTACGTACCAAAGTACAGTAAGACATGCACCATTTGATTGGTAATTCAACAGTAAACATCTTTTGTTTGAATATTTGATACTTTAATGTCTAAAAACCTTATCATGCTCAAGAATGTTGCCAAAATTGTAGAATACGTGATCATTTTGTATCTTTTGAGGCATATAAGAAGTGCAATTAATAGTGATCCAAATTGGAAGTGCCATTGTCATTGTCAAATAAATCAATATTAATTCAAACGTTTGTCACTTTTGTATACTTCAATTCATACATCTTCTATATCAAATATTGAAAAGAACAAAACATGTTGCATCCAAAATTAAGCTTTTGAAATCTTTAAAATACAAGGCTATATCTTTATAACAAGGTTATAATTTATACAATACATATTCATCACCTTTGGTGTGATAGTATCCTAAAAGCATCTCTATTCCAACCCTCCAAAATGATAAAATCAATATATTTATTTCTATAGAATTAAAACAAGAATATTTTCCTTGAAGTGCACGCAAAAAATAATGTAAAATAAATATTAAAAATAAATCTAAATTTGGACATTGCATAGTCTAAATACTTTTCAATATAAGTTGTAAAGAAAATAGTGGAGCCCTCAAAAATCTATAAAATTTGTTGTTGACTCAACAAATTTGTATGATTTGTACAGCCAATAACAAATTTTATCAATTTTGAGGAGGCCACTATTTCTTTACAACTAGCATTGGAAGATATTTAGAAGTATTTTTATCAAGCAGTTTTCAAATTTAGAAAATTTTATATCTATTTTATGTAATATAAATCCTATTAAGACGGGTTGATCTCCACGGAAATCACCTTTTTTGATTCTGTGTGCATCATTTACTTTAAGAAAACCAAAAGCATTCATTCAAGGACAAGCTACTATAGAAGGTCTCCCCTTTTTGCATATAATTTCAAGGATGAACAATTGCACTTTTGTCCTACATATAAAGATTCTTTGTCATTCATCAGACACTTAGTATCCGCAGCAACGTTATAGGGTTAAAAATTGCTTTTGATGAAAATATTCTTTATTTCAGTTTTTC
This sequence comes from Neckera pumila, assembly GCA_963969595.1. Classification (NCBI taxonomy): domain Eukaryota; kingdom Viridiplantae; phylum Streptophyta; class Bryopsida; order Hypnales; family Neckeraceae; genus Neckera; species Neckera pumila. The sequence continues at coordinate 20,731,469 of OZ018415.1, read as the reverse complement.
AATGAATAGAAAGATTTCTTGTACCATTTTGAAGGTTTAGACTGGAGATTTTTTGAGGCCTTAACATGGTAACTTTGGCCTTGTAAGGTAACAACACTTGAATGTATCCGAATGAATATTTCATCATGATTCCTACTGTTGAACTATCAAAAAGCTTTGTTGAGTCTTGTTGACAATTGAAGGATTCTAAATTCCCTTAGAATGTAGTATTTGGACTCCGTCTAAGTAAACTATAATTTTTCAAAATACTAAAAATAGGTCTATCTCAAATTGAAGATGGACTCTCATGTATGGAGGCTGTACAGTTGGATACATGAACCTTATAAACTTTTCCGGCAATTTTCAATAGAAAGTTCATCAACTTCAAGAAGCTCTAGCATGCTCAAAAATGATCCAATTTTGAAACTGCAAATTGCATTGAATTGCAATGAAGTGCACTTCAACTTCACAACAAGTGAAAAATGAATAATTTAAAATCATACAACAATTTGGATGTCTTTCATACACTATGTACCATTTCATAAAGAACCTTTAGAAGATAGTCAAAGATTGTTTGCAATCGGGTGAAGGAGAAGCAAGAAATCATACAAGAAATTCGAGTGGTATGAGATCAAGTATCTCTAATACAATTATGAAGGCTTATTTCTAATATGGACCATTAAATACTAGTTGTAATTTTCACAAATGGTGGCAACACTAGATGGTAGATGGTGTATAGAAAACATCAAACTTTTTGTATGGTTTTCAATTACATATGTATATTTGCATTGATGATAAAGTAGACTTAAGTGTGATTCCAATGCAATTTACAATTTGAAATTTTGTTCATTTTTTAGCATACATCGGCGTCCCAAAGTTCACCAAATCTCAACAGAATGCAAAAACTTGTGAGGTTCCTATACCCGACTGTACAATCAGGTCTACTTCATTTACAAATTGCCTTTCTATACCATTTGAAAGTCTTGCATAATACTGAATAAAATCAACATTTTCTGTCCTGCAAAATTAACGCTCAATTTTTATGCAGTCCCAATCAAGCACACCAAATTTCAGTTTCAAAATAGCAAAATTCTATTTTTGATGAATTTTTAATGTCAATTTTCATGATCTTATATAATATTTTATTAAAAACAATTGGTGATGAATTTTTTTAATTTGATTGCATAGATATGTAAGGAACATCCATACGCACATCTTTCATATTAAAAAAACACCCCATTAATCCCTAAAAGACCATTGTCCCTTCAGGGGACAAATGCGTTTTTGGGCAGGTACCTACGAGTTGAAATTTTCTTCGGATTTTTTGAAACTTTTTTTGGAGGTAGAAAATCTGATTAGCTTTGTGGGAATATAACTTTTTTCACAATCGGTACCCGGGAACAAAAGTTATGACCAAATAAGCTCAAAATAGGAGACGACAGGTAGCCCGGGCAGCAAAAAAAAAATGGACAAAAATTTGAATCTTTTTATTTAATATTTTTTTCTCATAGATTATATTTTTGCCTATTTGTAAAGCTTTGATTCATTTCATTTGGATTTGTATGAGAAAGTTATGGACATTCTTGTTTTTTGGGCAATTAGAGCATCTTCTTGAAAAAAATAACTTCTAGGATGCATTTCTGAATGCAATTTTTCAAATTTTTCATTTTTTTTTCCATGGTTTATATTACTTGTTTGAACAATCTCACCATTGGGATTAGTGCATTTTAATTCCATTCAAAATATATGAATATTTTAGATTTTCCTTCTATCTCATATCTACTTCTATTTAACAATTTTTTAAAGAATGATAATTAAGTTTTTTTGAACTTTTTTTTTTCCTAGACTCTCAACTCAATTTCCCACTGCAAAAATTTTAAAGCTCAAAACTTTGTAGTGCAAAAGTTGTAAGTTAAAAATGTTCAAAGTCCAAAAATCTAGTCCCGCAATGTGTTGAAAAACTTAATTTTTTCACTTTAAACGCAGATATCTTGCAATTTGTGGAGTCAAAAATTCTGAAATTTTTTCTACACACTCTTATACTAGTTAGGTGTAAGATCCTACGGTTAGATGTGAAAATAAAAACGTTTTTCAAATTTTTTAACTTTTTACTATAGAAATGGCAGTTTTGAGTGTTTTTTGGCAGGAAAAGGGCCTCAGTCCTTTAGGGGTTAAGTAATAAAAATACAGTCTAGGAAGAATTCAATGTGAGGTATCATGCCATGATAACTCACATTTACAAAGTCATGTCATGGTATCAATGCCCAAACTTTGTAAGATAGATATCTTTACATCTTAATTAGATATTGCTATTTGACCATCACACTGTGCCTCATTTTGTACATTTGAGCATGATGGTACAATTTGTTTGCAAAAATCAAATTTTGTTAAAGAGAAATCTATTTTCACAAATTAGGGCATTGTCACGCCTCCACTGAAATCTCTATAGAAAAAATTGTATGAAAAAATTGAAGATGCTTGTTGAAGGAGTATGTGCATGTGGATATTCCCTACATATATTTGCAAAATATATTTAAAAAATTCATCACCTAAAATGGAGATTTGCTTTTTTAAAACTGAAATTTGGTATGCTTGATTGGGATTGCGTAAAATATCTTTGGTAATTGTGCAAAACCAAAAATGTTAACTCTTTTTCACATTAGAGTTATTCGTAAGGTCCCCCCCAGTTTAGAGGGGACTTTTTTCGACAAATTTCCTCCGACAGACGACCCTGCAGGCTAACACGACCCCGCAGGCAAAGTCCGGATGAAACTTCTTTTTGGTCGATTTGGGCAGAAAAGAAAGTTTGATACCCACTTTCGTATTGGCTTTTTGCCAAAAACTTGCTTTTTCACAAAACTGCGGGGTTTAAACCCCGGTTAGGGGTACTTCGTGAATGAATGAGACCCTAGGTGCTGTTACCTTAATTACCTTAATTGACGAACAAATTGTCTCTGCAGCGAAAGAATCCGAAGCTTTTCTGTTGCTCACAGAACGACAACCTTTCTTCGTCTTCTTTTTCTTCTGGACTGAGAATTGAAGCCCCCTCTGGCTGCATCGCTATTTCTGCAGCTCGTCCAGAGCTTGTAAACAAGTTGTTCATGGAATTGATCAGAATGCGCATCACTTCAGTTGTCGTAGCTGGACTATGAAATTAGAGGTACTATTACTGCTTGTGTGTGTTTGAGTTCTTGGTTGGAATGAAAGAGAGACACGATAGCAAAGAAATTGGAAAAGAATGGAAATTTCTGCTCTTCTTGTGTGTAGCAGAATGCGTTTAGGTACGATTTGGTTTGTGGGTTGCACTTCGGAACTGGAAGTGTCTAATTTTGGGAGCTGAGTGCGATCAAATTGGCCATGAACAATGGTGAGTTTGGTTGAAGGCACAGGCATTTTTCTTTGCTTGGACATTGCGTTACATGGGAAAGAGCATTGGAAGGTTTTGTCCAAGAAAATTAAACGTTTAAGAGTCGTTTTAAGTACATCGCAAGAGTAGAGAGTTATTCCCTGTGTTTGTAACGTTTCTTGACCCGTTTGTGTGTGTTTGCATTCACCGTGCATTGTGCTTGTAGGTGACGGTAGTAGCGCAAGCAATGCAGGGGTATGAGCGCGCCTGTCGGATAAGGATCGACTTCTCAAGTGAGAATTCAGTGAGGCCCGTTTAGGGGCATTTGAAATGGGAATTTCTTTTCACTTGGAGTCTGGGTTGAACTTTGGAAATGTCAAATTTGGGAAGTAAGAGTGATTGGATTCGCTGTGAAGGTATACGCTGTGAATTCGCTGTGTTGTCATTCATTTCCTTGGCTTAGCCATGTGAAGAACATACATTCCAAGTAGCTGAATCAATTAATTGAGGATAAATCATTTTTTTTTGCAAGAATAGAGAGTTATACTCTTGGGTTTGATAACATGTTTGTTTTGCTATTGTTTGCAGTGGTTCTTAACACTCTGTTTGTTTGGATTCTCCATTGCAATGTGCTTGCAGGTTGAAGCACAAGCAATGCAGCGGTACGAGCATGTCTGTTGGACAGGGATCATCATCGTCTTCATGCCTTGACAAGTCAGTGAGAGTCACATTGCGAAAACGTTTGAGAGAAAGTTCAAGCTAGCTTGCCAGGATAGAGAGTGATTCTCTTGCTCTTGACACCCTAATTTGTTGGAAGTTGTTCTGTACAACGTTTCCTGACACTGTTAGTTTGCATTCTCCTGTGCAATGTGCTTGCAGGGACCAACATCGCCTTCACTCCGTGAGGTCCAGATTGGGGCATTTGTTGTGCACATGATGGGGAAGTGTAAAGTGCACGTCGGCAGCAAGATCCCACGCTCGTCCACTGGGATGGATATGGTGGAACTGCTGGAGAGGTTCGTGGGCAAGGGGGATGATCTACTGCGTGAACATCATCTCTGACCCCAGACTTGCGAGTCCAAGGCTTTGGCTTCGTGATTTTTAGCACGGGGAAAGCTGCAGAGCGAGCAACCGTGATGGGAGAGAATGGACACCTTGTTTTGCTCAACAGCCAACTCCGAGTCACCCTGGCCGAGCGTGACACAGTCAAGCAGCCTTGGCATTCTGTCACGACTTGGATAAATGTACTCCTCTTCCACTTTCTCATCATTCTGCTCACAATATTTCAGTCGCTTTCGTTTCTAACAAGCCGTTTATGTTTTTTGCAACCCTCCAGGACCAACGATTCACGAATTGAAATTACAATTCAGGGAACCCTTGTTGAGCACCCTCTGAATTTGCATGAAAAAGGAATCCCTGACACCTTGTCTTGCAAAGTTGAGGTCATTTGAAGGAGTGAGAGGTCTTCAAGTTCTTGAGAATGCCGGAGTTTGAATTTTGCTTTAATTTGGCATGACTTTGGTCTGACAGCTCTACTTGGCGCTGCTCCTCAAAAAATGCCATCCCAAATCTACTCAACAATGTTATGTCAATTGATCATATTGTGAGAAGTATATTTCAGATGGGCCCCAATTTTACGTCACCTAAGTCAGTGAAGATTATTGCATGGGTTGGTCAAAAAGGAATAAAATTGGACAAGAGGAAGTCCCCGCATTTCCTACTCCAAAGGTAGCAAAGTTAACGTCTTCTAGTAGCAATGGGAGGAGCAGGGCTGCAGGAGCAAAGAGAAAATGGTGGTGGGTACTTTTGAACACATCTTCTCTCAATGGAATGCCCATTTATCAGTTGTGATGAGTCTTTGCTGTCGGAAACATGAAGATGAGTTACCAATGTTCACAAAGCATGAAGACGAGTTCTCCAGCTTTGAGCGACCTGCTTGAGGTGAGTGCCAACAACATCGGGACAGTCAACCTTCAACTCTGGAACAATCGTAGTAAGAATGTGAGTGCCTCTCTTGAGAAGTTGTGTCCAACAAGAATAACCTCCAATTTTCAGCAATGCAAGTGACCATCTGAATTCGCAATTAGAAGGAATAAACGCATAACATTTGCATATATTCATGTGTAAAGATAGGGGATACGGACATGACGATTCTTGCTCTGCAATCTGTGGGATTGTTTCCAAAAATGGGGACAGCGCAACTCTTCTTTTCCACTACAAATTACTCCCTTTAAAGATAGTTGTGGAGTTTTGGAACAGGACTCTGAAATCCTTTTCTTCCTCTGCAGGCCAACTCTGCCATCCCCTACTGCGACTCCCACGGATTCAAGATTTACGAGAAGTGTGATGATTACAAGGCTCACTATAACAACTACAACGATGACTCGAATTTTTACTACTCAAGTGCGATGAAGACGTTGCAAACTCGTTCACCGAGATTTCACCCTAACAGAAAATCCGCAGAATATCCGCAAGATACAGAACAGTGTGCGGTGCCTGTGCGGTGGGACGAAATCACGTTCCCTGGCGTTCCCAAAGGTGGATGGATGATAAGTTATGGATGGAAACGTTTTTGACTGTTGCGGATGAAGAGGAAATAGGGTTTCAAGGCGGCGGCGGCGGCGGGGCTTGTTAGGTTACCACTCCAAGGTGGCTGCTTGTGTTCCTGAGTTTTCTGTTTTCTGTTTAGGCCTGTGTGAGAGATGGCTGTTTGCTTGTGTGTGAGAGGTGGCTGTTTGCTTGTGTGTGAGAGGTGGCTGTCTGCCTGTGTGTGAGAGGTGGCTGTCTGCCTGTGTGTGAGAGGTGGCTGGCTATTTATGTGTAGGAGGTGGCTGTTTGGCTGTGTGTGAGAGGTGGCTGTTTGGCTATGTGTGAGAGGTGGCTATTTGGCTGTTTGTGAGAGGTGGCTGTTTGGCTATGTGTGAGAGGTGGCTATTTGGCTGTGTGTGAGAGGTGGCTGTTTGGCTATGTGTGAGAGGTGGCTATTTGGCTGTGTGTGAAAGGTGGCTGTTTGCCTGTGTGTGAGAGGGGTCTGTTTGCGATTTGGAAGCAGATGTGGGAGGCGGGAGTGAAGTTGATCCCGCCATGGATGAAGATCAAGCCCGCCATGGAGATGACTGATAAGAGCAAGCTCGAGGGTCAGCCTGAGCTCTTCATTCACATTATTCGTTATAGCCTGAGAAGTTGATCGTTACATCGAAGCACAGCAATGATGAGCAGTACAAGAGTCTGACCAACGATCGGGAGGATCATTTGGCCTTGAAGCACTTCTCTGTCGAGGGACAGCTTGAGTTCAAGTCTGTTCTCTCTGTACCCAAGAGAGCTCCTTTTGATCTCTTCGACTCAAGGAAGAAGGCCAACAACATCAAACTGTATGTGAGGAGGGTGTTCATTATGGACAACTGCGAGGACTTGAACTCTGAACATCTCCCGTGAAACTTTGCAGCAGAGAAGGATCCTGAAGGTCATCAGGAAGAACTTTGGTGAAGAAGTGTTTTCCAAGTCTCGATAGGCTGGGCTTGTAATTTTTGGGCTTGCAATGCCGGAGGTGGAGCCTCTTCCCAACTTTGATTATTGAATTATCCTTCTTCGATTTATGCCTGATATCCTTTGTCACAGTTCTGACGTTGCTTCCACTGGCTTGAATGTTTAACATTAGGGCCACTATAGTGTTTAATGTTTAATGTTTAATGTTTAACCCCTAAACGACGGACCCATGACCATTGATTTCAAACCTCACTGTCCATCACTCAATTTGCTACCATTTTGCAACTAGATATGTATGAAAAATTTTATATTTATTTTTCAGAGATGAAAGTAAATGTCTTTTTTACTTAAGAAAAAATTTAGATTTTTTTATGAAAAAATAATTTCTTAAAGAATTTTTAAGAAAAAGTGAAGAAAAATTATATTAAATAGAAAAATGTTTTAAAAGATCTGAAAATTTCACCATAAGTGTATATCACAATGACAAACATCATAGTGTAAACTCAATTTCCGTGTCATTTTGTAATTAGAAAATAATAGACATTGAAAATACATCCAATGTTCAAATTGGAATACAATATGCAATATTAGGAATTTTTTTCAAAATTCAAATTGGAGGTGAAACTAGAGTAGAGGACCTTCATTTTGTTAGTTTCACTCAATTCAAAAAATATCATTTTTTGGAGAAATTTCAGATTTAAAGCAAGGAGCAACAACTTTCCAAAATACTATAAAATAGCATATTTTGTGATCCGTTTATTTTAATAGCTTCTCATTTCCGTGAGGACAAAAATTGGAAAGAGTACAAACTCAATTGGATACTCTTCATAAACCAATGTGAAAGGTCAACAAGGAAAAGGAGGATGAAGAAATGCTTTTGAATTCTCTTGGCTCCACAGTATTGCCACGGAATGGCGTCCGTGGTGTTACAAGGTTAATGTTTAACGTTTATTTGTTTTTTCAGCTATAATAGTATTTAAGTGCTCGTCCAAGAAGATCATCTGTAAATCTAACAATTTCATCCAAAGATGTTCCCACCGTTCACAATGTTGTTTACAAATTTGGAAAAGTGTCTGACTTGGGTGCGTCAGGTGTCCAGTATAATGCGTTGTCCGGTAAATGGCATGTTTACCTTAGATATTTTGAGTTTTGGTTGGCTCTTGTGTTGCAATTTGGTGTAGTAGCCTACAACAGGTTCTGCTTGCAGTTTTACAAGAGCTCAAGGGAAGATACTTGAGTTGCTCTTCATCAGCATTGTGTTGATGTTTTACAGAATCATGTCAATAGAGTGCTTGTGCTCTTTCATGGTTGAATATTTTGAATACACTGTGTCTCATATTGAGTGCTACAGCATATGTAGTGATTGATCAATTGTTACAAGAATTTGGCTAAGTAAATTAATGGTTGCAATGACGCAGGGACTCATTAGACTTGTTCGAAAGGAGTCTGCACATTGATATTTCTTTACGGATTTGGTTGTGAATTTGGCTTTGAGAAGAGCTGTAGTGAAGGTGGGGCTTATTATTTCATTTATTTTGGGTTACTCATGATGCAACAATTGACCACCATAGACATGGATGAAACATGAAGTGAAATAGTTTTTTCATCCAAAAGCATTCATTCATTCAAAGCAGTGATAATGATGGAGAGTTTGTTGTTGTATTTGCATTGATTGAGAATGGGGTAGGGGTGGGTGCATGGCAAAATACTTACTTGAATTATTTTGTATCTTTTTTTAGCATATTATTGGTGAAAGAAAGTCTTTAGGTACAAGGGGAGGCGTTTTTGAACTTCACCAATTACAGAGGAGGGAGCTACTTGCCAAGTAATCTTTGACATGGCTTGAGATTGGAAGTCTCATCATTTACAAGGTAAGATATGTCCTAAAAACTCTATGTCAAGCATTGTACTTGTAATTTTTTCCAAGAAGATGGCATTGCATTTGGACTTTCAATATAGAATTCTATTAGTGCATATTTGTGAGATTGAGGATACTAGCCTGCAAGGTACATGGTGGATAACTTGGATATAATCAATTGTAACATTTATCACATTGTTCTACTTTGAAATCTTACTTGATTTTGTTCATATTGATTGATGTTAGGTGCCAATAAATTTTGAATCCTAGTATAGACCATCATAGTATTGCCTTTGGAAAGGGGGCCATGAATTAACACTTTGTTTTGATAAATTATGTAATTTCTACCATTTTGCTTACAAGAATTCTCTCAAAGTCACTTTTGGGTGCACATTTTCTAGTGAAAGAGGATAATAGTAAAGGTCCAATGGTGTTCATCACCTTATAAGACAATATTAATATGTATTTTCTAGGTGGGGGACTTAGACTTGAGCTCTTCCAACTGTATTTTTATTTATTATGCAATCACGTTGATATCTAGATTTTTTTTTTGCAGATGCACATGTAAGTTATATCGTGAGATATTACAAACAAGTTGGATAATAGTCCAACATTATAACAATCACAAGTTTCTATTAGTGAAATTACCTAGTTCATGTTGAACTCATTGATTGACATGTAGCACATCAAAGAGTCTATAGCTCCTTTGGTATAGCAATTTGTACATCTGTGTTCGTAAACTTTGCTCTACTTGTTTTGTTGCTAAATGACTAGGGTTGGAATTGAAGCATGTGTTCGTTGTTTCAGGTATAATATTGATTTTGCTAATAATATAATGGACTACAAATAGAAGTGGCATCCAACCTACTTTTGTTTATGAACTCATCAAAATAGTGTTGAAGTTGGACTCACAAGACTTTAAAAGCATTTCATTTTAAAGTGTTTGTTCTTGGTCCATTGAAGAATCCAATATGCACCTTTGTTTTAGGATGTTGTACCTCCTTAGATAGAGGAATAATACTGGTTTGACCTTCCAATTGGGAGACATCACCTTTGAGCATTAATTGTCACCATTTTCACTTTGAACATTAGAAATGAGTGCAAATGGGACAATGGAAATTGACTACTCAATTTCTCTAGCTTTATTCATATGGTTTAGATTTTTTGAGCATGAAGTACAAGTTATGAGGCGTTTGTCATTTTGGGAGAGAAAGTCATGGTTACAAAATAGACATTTACTATGTTGCTTATTTAATAATTTTGAAAGATAGAATTTGAAAGTATGCAAGAAGGATGGCCTTGAGAGAACATACATGCTAGTAAAATAGTCTTGATGCTAATTAGTGCAAACTTATGTTGAGTGATTGGTCAAAAATGGAGGCCTTGTTAATGAATTGGAGTTGCAAATCACCTTGTTTTGTAAGAGTTGGATAAGGATTTATTGGATAGGTGAAAATAAATATGGTATTAAAGAGATGGGAATTTTAGAAGTATGATTTTGGATGAAGCACATCATGTAATACCAATGCGATGATACAAACTTTCCCTTTGTTTTCATTTGAAATGTGGTTTCTATCACTCATTATTTATTTATGTTGATATTTGAATCATCATTTTGTGGGATTCTTCAAAGCAACTCTTGGAGTTGCATTCCTATGTTGGTTGTTTTAGGTTATCTAGCATTGAGGGTGAAGGAAATGAAGTGTACAAGAGTGTCCAAAGTTCTTTCTTAAATAGTTGGTTCCAATGACCTAAGGTGTTGCCAAATTGATTCATTTTTGTGCTTCCTAAATGTGTAAGAAATTACAGAATTGTCATATGTATTTGAATTTTATGGTGTCACATTGGAGTGTAATGATATCTAAATGTTGATTGACATTTAAATGAATGATGGTAATTGGACACTGATGAGTTCACTAGTGTGTGTCTTACCAATTCTAGTGTACATTTTGAATTCTAAGGGACAAATATGTTGTTTTCTATAGTTCTCTTAATTGGCAATACAATTGTTCTTTCAATATTCTCAAGTTATAATTCTAAGATTGTGTTTAGTGGCTCTAAAAATTGGCCAAGAATGTGGTCTCTTGGGACTTTTTATTTTGTTGGATAGTAGATTTGTCTGGGAATTGCTTGAAAGATTTGATATAACCATATAGGAGATAATTCATAATGTATTAGTTAACTTAAACCTCCTTGGATCCTTGCTATTTCTACAAATTTGGATCATGTTTTTTGACTACTTTCTTTGGTTTGGTTTTGCAGCTATTGTAGAATATCGATATATACTTTCATTTGCTGAATGAAATGGCGTGCTTCTTGATGTGGATGGCCACCTTCTGGAAATTCATGGGCTTTGTTTGGTCCCTCTGGTGAGCATAAATGTTATTTTGTAATTGTTAGCAATTGAAAAGTGCATGTCAGAATTTAATATTGGTACAATTCCTATTTTGTGGCATAGTACTTCTTTTGTTTACTTAGCATTTATGTATATGATTGAAATAATAATCTGTATTCTAATTTCAATAGAGACCATTGTCTTACTAGACGGTGTTCAATGATGTTTTATTTGTGGAATATGTTTTGATTATTTTATTCAAGATTACAAGCTAATGTCCCTTTTACATCTCATCAAGATATCCCAATTACAACAAAAAATAAACATTTTGTAGGAAAGACAAGGACTTCCTACAAGTACAAAGGGGATATTGTAAAAGGCTTTCCAATGATATATCAAGTCTTGAGAATTCCTTGAAGGCTATGGAAGCATCACCAAAGTCAAAAGTCTTGAATCAAAATCAATGTGTACATCTTTTTGGCAAGCTCGTAGGAACCATGAAGGGGATCAACAAAATGTTGTCCAGTGCTGCTAAGGATCTCCAATTCCAATCTATTTTTGAAGAATTGTGTTATCTTCAAAAGAAAGTAGAGATATTGGGGAAACAATGCATGGAACAAGAGCGATGGTGTCATTCGGCTATATTTCAACTCCGAAACAGAGAGACTTTTCGTGAGTTGCTTTTAGATTTGAAGTGTTGTTACAACACATCAAGTGAGTTGTTCCTAGTTTTTCATCCAAATCAATCAAACCATATCCTACCTGTTGAGTTTGATGCGGCCACCTATGAACAAATCCTTGAAGATGGACAAGTATTGAAGAGGAAGCTTGAACATGTACCTCAGGAAGAAGTTTCCAAGGATTACGAAATAGCGCAACATCTATTGTGGAGACTCAAAACTTTGGATCGAGTTGATGGTGGGGACTTGGATGCTTTGGAAGTTCCTCATGGTTTCCAAACACCAAAATTCATCAAAAAAATAGGTAATGGAGGAGATGTGTATCAAACCAATTGGTTGGGCCTTGCATGTGCCACAAAAGTGTTGGAAGGCGATCTTGGAGATCTCATGAACTCTCAAAACGAGGTTGCCATCTTAACCGGTTTGAGCCATCCTAATCTTGTTCAATTTTTTGGTTGTGGGATTATCAAAAATACTGACAAGAGACTTGAGGAAGAAGGTATTGGTGAGATGCAGTTAATGATGCGATTGAAGAAATCAAGCTTGTTTCAAATGTTGAAAAACCTCATTCAATATTTTAGGGTGAACAGAAAGAATGATGAAGATCCTCAGGAAGATGAAACTAGCCAATTACATTTGGTGATGGAATTGATGGAAACAAGCTTGTCTACTATATTGAAGAAAGCAAAAAGACCTTTATCTTATCTTGTTGCAATTGACATCATGCACCAAATTGCAAAGGGTGTGCATTACCTTCATGACATGCAAGTTGCTCATCTTGACTTGAAACCCGATAACATATTGTCAAGTTCAATTCCTACGGAGGGCTTGGATCCTTGTCGGACATTCAAGGTTATGGATTATGGAACTTCTCAATTGGAGGTATGTAGCACTCCAAAGCCTCCAATGGGTTCGGAACCATTACAACGTCCAATTGGAACACGAGGATATATGTCCCCTGAAGTTATCAAGGGGAGCAATTCATTGTATCGATTCCAAGCTGATGTTTGGTCCTTTGCCATGGTATGCTCCGAGATTCTATCAGGAATGGTTCCATACTCTGATTTGGAACCAAGCGAGTTTTATGATCAAATCAAAGGAACACATGGTCTCAACTTCCGACCGGACCTACCTGAAGATTGTGAGGTTTTGACAAACTTAATTCGGGATTGTTGGTCACAAAATCCTCTTGATCGGCCAACATTTTCCAATATTTGTGAAAGGTTGACAAATATGAAGAAGTCTATTTTGAAGGGAGAATCTTGTATCTCAAAAGATTCCAAGTCCACCGGGATCCATGTTTCAAGGGTATGAAATAGCCTAACTCTTAATCTCATTTAGAGCTTTTTGGTATTTGTAATTTCTTATAATAATACTTACTATTCATTGTTTTTAGTGTTGACAATTTTCATGAGATAATGATTCCAGAAGATATCTTTTTGTATTTGCATAGGTGGATGAACATATGGCTCTTTCAAAGGACGTTCCAATTGATTTAGATCTTCAATTGTCTAAAGCCAAAGGACTTTTGAAACTAAATTACATAGGCATTGTGGGCATGGGTGGAATTGGCAAGACCACACTAGCAAAGGCAATATTTGATGACAAGACAGTAAACTCCTCATATTATGCATCATGCTTTGTTGCGGAGTGCAAAAACTATCAAAGTTCATATGAGATATTGTGCAAGATATTGCTAGAACTTGGAATTGATGAAAAACCCAAGAGTTTTGAAGGTGCCCAAGAGATGATGAAAGAAGTCCTGGTTGAAAAGAAGGTTCTTTTAATATTGGATGATGTAAAGGATGAAACTCAAGTGCATGACATCGTACCTCTTGACTTTGTACAAGTCAGCAAAGGAACTAGCATAATTCTCACGACACGCAAATGGAGTACCATAAAATCATTTGTAGGCGTTGAGGGAAGGTTGGACGTTGAATTGTTGGATGAAAAGGCAGCAACAACGCTTTTCACCACTCACCTTTCTTGGAGTGAAGTTCCTTTGTCATCAAACTTTGTAGCGTTACGCAAACATGTTGTGCAAGCTTGCAATGGCTTGCCTTTGAGCTTGAAAGTGCTAGGTTCATTTCTCCACAATAGAACGAGGTTGCGAAGTTGGGAACGAGCATTACAAAGGTTGGCAAGAGGAAGGAATTTGGATGGTGATGAGGGAATTTGGAACAGCTTGCAAATTAGCTATGACGGATTGAGCAATGATGTTGAGAAGGGAATGTTTTTGGACGTGGCTTGTTTCTTTTGTAGAGATGTATATCCCCGTGGCATTTCAAGAGAGACAATGTTGTCCATGTGGTCCCGAGATGGCATCCTTCCAATAGGTGAATTGGAGAGATTGATTGACATGTCATTGTTGAAGGTCAATGAAGGTGGTGGCATTCTAGAAATGCATGACCAACTTCGTGACATGGGGCGAATGATTGCCAAGAGTACAAGAATTTGGAACGCATCCATGATCCCAAACAATGAATTTTCAAGCGAGGTAATATTCCAATAGTACAAATGTGCAACTCGGTATGAATAATATGTTTTGCTACATACTTTATATATAGTTAGTGAATAGTCCAGCCCATATTCTTTGAAAATGATGAGTTTTGGAATCTTTTAGAAATATTAAATGTCATTTGAGGCCTCTGTACTAAGATGTGTTCCATTCTAATTTGCATTTTTTTGAATGTAGGATGCTAAGGTTCTTGAAGGCATTTCTTGGCAAGGGACAATGGTTAAAAGTGCCCAAAGTCTTGATTTTGAAAAGCTTCGTGTGTTGATCATTGTAACCACTTTGGACGATCTTGAAGCACATTGTGAGAACTTGGATTTATTCCTTCAATTAGCTTCCCAATGTTCTAACTTGGAGGCAATTTTTTTGCAATTCTCTGAAGATTTGTATGGATTGCAACATACATTTTTAACAGGCAATTTACCTTTGCCGAGGAGAATATTAGATCTTTGTGGTGCCTGTGCATCACTGAAGATTCTTCATCTAGTAGGATTTGGATTGTTTGATCATTTCCCAAACAAGTTTGCATCAAGTCATATCCTATTGGGGTTGGATTTGGGTTTTTGCTCTTACTTTTCGGCCTTTTCAGAAGAAGTGGGGAACTGGTCTTCCTTGACCACTCTCAATTTGGAACAGTGTTTAGACTTGAAGTCCTTGCCAAAGGAAGTGGGGAACTTGTCTTCCTTGACCACTCTCAGTTTAGGATGGTGTCCATTATTGGAGGCTTTGCCAAAGGAAGTGGGGAACTTGTCTTCCTTGACTACTCTCAATTTGGAATGGTGTTCGGAGTTGGAGGCCTTGCCAACGGAAGTGGGGAACTTGTCTTCCTTGACCACTCTCAATTTGAAAGACTGTTGGGGGTTCAAGGTTTTGCCAAAGGAAGTGGGGAACTTGTCTTCCTTGACCACTCTCAATTTGAAAGGGTGTTTGAGCTCGAAGACCTTGCCAATGGAAGTGGGGAACTTGTCTTCCTTGACCACTCTCAATTTAGGATGGTGTTCAAGGTTGGAGGCCTTGCCAAAGGAAGTGGGGAACTTGTCTTCCTTGACCACTCTCAATTTAGGACGGTGTTCAAGGTTGGAGGCCTTGCCAAAGGAAGTGGGGAACTTGTCTTCCTTGACCACTATTAATTTGAAAGAGTGTTCAGACTTGGAGGCGTTGCCAAAGGAAGTGGGGAACTTGTCTTCCTTGACCACTCTCAATTTGAAAGACTGTTTAAACTTGGAGGCCTTGCCAAAGGAAGTGGGGAACTTGTCTTCCTTGACCACTCTCAATTTCGAACGGTGTTCAAAGTTGGAGGCCTTGCCAATGGAAGTGGGGAACTTGTCTTCCTTGACCACTCTCAAATTAGTAGGATGTTCAAGCTTGGCGGCCTTGCCGAAGGAAGTGGGGAACTTGTCTTCCTTGACCACTCTCAATTTGAAAGACTGTTTAAACTTGGAGGCCTTGCCAAAGGAAGTGGGGAACTTGTCTTCCTTGACCACTCTCAATTTGGAATGGTGTTCAAGGTTGGAGGCCTTGCCAATGGAAGTGGGGAACTTGTCTTCCTTGACCACTCTCAATTTAGGACGGTGTTCAAGGTTGGAGGCCTTGCCAAAGGAAGTGGGGAACTTGTCTTCCTTGACCACTCTCAATTTGGAACGGTGTTTGAGGTTGGAGGCCTTGCCAAAGGAAGTGGGGAACTTGTCTTCCTTGACCACTCTCAATTTCGAACGGTGTTCAGAGTTGGAGGCCTTGCCAATGGAAGTGGGGAACTTGTCTTCCTTGACCACTCTCAAATTAGTAGGATGTTCAAGCTTGGCGGCCTTGCCGAAGGAAGTGGGGAACTTGTCTTCCTTGACCACTCTCAATTCGGAAGACTGTTGGGGGTTCAAGGTTTTGCCAAAGGAAGTGGGGAACTTGTCTTCCTTGACCACTCTCAATTTGAAAGACTGTTTAAACTTGGAGGCCTTGCCAAAGGAAGTGGGGAACTTGTCTTCCTTGACCACTCTCAATTTGGAACGGTGTTCAAGGTTGGAGGCCTTGCCAATGGAAGTGGGGAACTTGTCTTCCTTGACCACTCTCAATTTAGGATGGTGTTCAAGGTTGGAGGCCTTGCCAAAGGAAGTGGGGAACTTGTCTTCCTTGACCACTCTCGATTTGGAAGGGTGTTGGAGGTTGAAGGCTTTGCGAAAGGAAGTGGGGAACTTGTCTACCTTGACCACTCTCAATTTGGAAGACTGTTGGGGGTTCAAGGTTTTGCCAAAGGAAGTGGGGAACTTGACTTCCTTGACCACTCTCAATTGGGAAGGGTGGTCAAATTGGGAGGCCTTGCCAAAGGAAGTGGGGAACTTGTCTTCCTTGACCACTCTCAATTTCGAACGGTGTTCAGAGTTGGAGGCCTTGCCAATGGAAGTGGGGAACTTGTCTTCCTTGACCACTCTCAAATTAGTTGGATGTTCAAGCTTGGCGGCCTTGCCGAAGGAAGTGGGGAACTTGTCTTCCTTGACCACTCTCAATTTGGAAGACTGTTGGGGGTTCAAGGTTTTGCCAAAGGAAGTGGGGAACTTGTCTTCCTTGACCACTCTCAATTTGAAAGACTGTTTAAACTTGGAGGCCTTGCCAAAGGAAGTGGGGAACTTGTCTTCCTTGACCACTCTCAATTTCGAACGGTGTTCAGAGTTGGAGGCCTTGCCAATGGAAGTGGGGAACTTGTCTTCCTTGACCACTCTCAAATTAGTTGGATGTTCAAGCTTGGCGGCCTTGCCGAAGGAAGTGGGGAACTTGTCTTCCTTGACCACTCTCAATTTGGAAGACTGTTGGGGGTTCAAGGTTTTGCCAAAGGAAGTGGGGAACTTGTCTTCCTTGACCACTCTCAATTTGGAATGGTGTTCAAGGTTGGAGGCCTTGCCAAAGGAAGTGGGGAACTTGTCTTCCTTGACCACTCTCAATTTCGAACGGTGTTCAGAGTTGGAGGCCTTGCCAATGGAAGTGGGGAACTTGTCTTCCTTGACCACTCTCAAATTAGTAGGATGTTCAAGCTTGGCGGCCTTGCCGAAGGAAGTGGGGAACTTGTCTTCCTTGACCACTCTCAATTTGAAAGACTGTTGGGGGTTCAAGGTTTTGCCAAAGGAAGTGGGGAACTTGTCTTCCTTGACCACTCTCAATTTGAAAGACTGTTTAAACTTGGAGGCCTTGCCAAAGGAAGTGGGGAACTTGTCTTCCTTGACCACTCTCAATTTAGGACGGTGTTCAAGGTTGGAGGCCTTGCCAAAGGAAGTGGGGAACTTGTCTTCCTTGACCACTCTCAATTTAGGACGGTGTTCAAAGTTGGAGGCCTTGCCAAAGGAAGTGGGGAACTTGTCTTCCTTGACCACTCTCAAATTAGTAGGATGTTCAAGCTTGGCGGCCTTGCCAAAGGAAGTGGGGAACTTGACTTCCTTGACCACTCTCAATTGGGAAGGGTGGTCAAATTGGGAGGCCTTGCCAAAGGAAGTGGGGAACTTGTCTTCCTTGACCACTCTCAATTTCGAACGGTGTTCAGAGTTGGAGGCCTTGCCAATGGAAGTGGGGAACTTGTCTTCCTTGACCACTCTCAAATTAGTTGGATGTTCAAGCTTGGCGGCCTTGCCGAAGGAAGTGGGGAACTTGTCTTCCTTGACCACTCTCAATTTGGAAGACTGTTGGGGGTTCAAGGTTTTGCCAAAGGAAGTGGGGAACTTGTCTTCCTTGACCACTCTCAATTTGAAAGACTGTTTAAACTTGGAGGCCTTGCCAAAGGAAGTGGGGAACTTGTCTTCCTTGACCACTCTCAATTTCGAACGGTGTTCAGAGTTGGAGGCCTTGCCAATGGAAGTGGGGAACTTGTCTTCCTTGACCACTCTCAAATTAGTTGGATGTTCAAGCTTGGCGGCCTTGCCGAAGGAAGTGGGGAACTTGTCTTCCTTGACCACTCTCAATTTGGAAGACTGTTGGGGGTTCAAGGTTTTGCCAAAGGAAGTGGGGAACTTGTCTTCCTTGACCACTCTCAATTTGGAATGGTGTTCAAGGTTGGAGGCCTTGCCAAAGGAAGTGGGGAACTTGTCTTCCTTGACCACTCTCAATTTGGAATGGTGTTCAAGGTTGGAGGCCTTGCCAATGGAAGTGGGGAACTTGTCTTCCTTGACCACTCTCAATTTAGGACGGTGTTCAAGGTTGGAGGCCTTGCCAAAGGAAGTGGGGAACTTGTCTTCCTTGACCACTCTCAATTTAGGACGGTGTTCAAGGTTGGAGGCCTTGCCAAAGGAAGTGGGGAACTTGTCTTCCTTGACCACTCTCAATTTAGGACGGTGTTCAAAGTTGGAGGCCTTGCCAAAGGAAGTGGGGAACTTATCTTCCTTGACCACTCTCAAATTAGTAGGATGTTCAAGCTTGGCGGCCTTGCCAAAGGAAGTGGGGAACTTGACTTCCTTGACCACTCTCAATTGGGAAGGGTGGTCAAATTGGGAGGCCTTGCCAAAAGAATTGGGGAACTTGTTGTCCTTGACCACTCTCAATTTGGAACGGTGTTCGAAGTTGGAGGCCTTGCCAAAGGAAGTGGGGAACTTGTCTTGACCACTCTCAGTTTATGATAGTGTTCAAGCTTCTTGGCCTTGCGAAAGCAAGTGAGGAACTTGTCTTGACCACTCTCAATTTGGATGGGTGTTCA
The DNA here is from genome assembly GCA_963969595.1 of Neckera pumila. NCBI lineage: Eukaryota > Viridiplantae > Streptophyta > Bryopsida > Hypnales > Neckeraceae > Neckera > Neckera pumila. The sequence continues at coordinate 20,712,604 of OZ018415.1, read as the reverse complement.
AAGCTGGAGGCCTTGCCAAAGGAAGTGGGGAACTTGTCTTCCTTGACCACTCTCAATTTGGAAGGGGGTTGGAGGTTAAACAATTTGGAACTTGTCTTCTTTGACCACTCTAGATTTTAGAAGGTTCAAGTGTGGTGATAGTCCCAAATTGATTGTTTGGATTGAAATTTGTATAATTCCTAGTTTTATACATTGATTTTTGTTAGACTTCCTTTTTTTCTCTCTAAATCTTAACATGTCTACACAATTGGCATTGTTCATTATATTGATGATAGTGATTTTAACTAGGTAATCTTTGCCCATGTTATTTCACAATGTTTTGAAGTATTCATCTTGTAGATATGATTCTTTACTGTTACATGGTTGCTTTATTGAGGCACTTTAATAACTAAAATTGATCCATGATGCTGTTTGTGAATTGCTTACAATGGTCTTATGTAAAATTAACTGATGAAATTAAATTGAAGAGATCATTTTGATAGGGAAGGTTTTCTTCATGAATTGTTTCTACTATTTTCATTATTAGTCATAAGAAACTAACTTTACTTCTAAATGCCTTTTGTCTATATTTACCAATTTAAATATAGATTTGTCTAGATTTTTGTAACATGTACTTTTTAGTAAATATTTGGAGCATTTGGCTGTTACTAGCAACCATCTAAGTGCCGTGGATTCTAGTGCTTCTTTGAACTTTAACATTTCAAAACTCCTTGCATTAAGCATGATGTAGAAAACGTTAGGGAAAAGTGGAAAACCCCTTTTTTTTTTTCAAACGTGCACATTTTGGAAGTAGGCATTGACACAAACATCAAATTGAAAGCCCAAAGAGGTTCTATCAAGCACATTGTTATGTATAAGCATCATTGTGATTGAACTTTGTAGCCCTAATTGACTATCAAGTAAAAAGTGATATTGGCAAAATTCCATGTCTTTGGCACTTCTTGGAGAATTTCCGCCTATTCTTTAGTGAATTATAAGTCAAGACAAGTTTTAGGTTATAGTTCACTTTTCAAGTGAATGTCTCATTTTCATTATCAAAATGTTGTCAGTTTTACAAAATCAGTGATAATTGTGCATGAACATTCAAATATAGTAAATCCAATGCTTACAATTTTCAAAAGTATTCTAAAAACAAATGTGGGAATGTGTGGGATATTATTTTTTCAGAAAAAACAAAACTATATGGAAAAATATAATATTCTTTGATGCATTTGTTGAATCATAGTTTCCAACTTTAATTACTCTTTTGGCAGGGAATGCCAACTTAGGACTTTAAACACGTCCCACAAAGTGGGACCAGCACGGTGTGGACTTACCTCAAATTTTTTATTTGTCACATATGAAGAAATTTGCAAATTTGATTTCCTATTTTTAATTAGAGATCCCAAATTTGCTAGAAAAGATCTACAATATACCTTGAACATGGCACAAAATAGGGTTTTTTTCTTTCTTTTATACAAATTAAACTTGTTGATCCCACTTGGTACGTAGGATGGATGTAACTACAATATCAAGTTATATACTTGCTGAGCTTTAGCCCTAGTCATTTGAGTGTTTGCTTGAAGAGATTAGTCGGGTTTGTAAGGTGCAGGTACAATTTTGCAGCAATACAAATATGATCACATAGGGATGCAAGAAGATAAATGTAAGAACTTGGTCTCTAGATTAATCCTTAATTTTGTATCTTATGACATTTACTAGCTAATTTGAGGTCTTTGATTCCAAATTTGAATTCCAAATTTTAAAATTTGATCATTAATGGTAAATAATAGCTAGAACACTTTAGCGAACACACTCTTGGAGAGGCTTATAAAGGCAACAAAAATAAGGAAATCTTCTAGGTTGTGATTTCAATACCTATTTACATCGGGATACAACTACACTGTATGATCTTACCTTCTAGCTTCAAAGGAGGGGATTGGGAGAAGCAATCTTGTGAATAGCTTTGCCAATGCGTAGATTATGAGATTTTGACTGGTGCTAATGGGTTGTTGACTATGGCAGGTACGGGCTTCTTTGTGCAGTTGACTTCAATTTCAGGCCCCATTTGAGGTTGGCAAAAATGTAGAAAATTACAGAAGCTGTAGACTTGGATGTCTACAAGAATGGGGAAGTGATGAAACCACAAAAGTTATTATTTGTGTGTTAAATGCACACCTTGCAATGATTGCCACTCCGATGAAGTTCATGAAGAAGGCTTTTTCGAGTTGTTCCTTGCCTTGTTGTCATTGTGACCGACCAAAAAACACTAGAAGAAAACTGCACTTTACTTGTCAAAAACTGTGTCTTACTTGTCAAATCTATGTTTTACTTGACAGAAACAACATTGTACTCATCAAAAAGTATGGAGGGGATTTCGTTAAGTTCTCCCTTTCTAAGCAAAATTTTGTGTTCCAACGTTTCAATACAAAATTTGACAAGTAAAACGCGGAATTTTATGTTCGAATGCAAAACTTTGTATTACGAAGGGAAAACTCAACGAAATCCCCTCCGCACTTTTTTGTTCAGTAAAATGCAGTTTTTGACAAGTACAACACAGTTTTCTTCTAGTGAAATAACTCACAGCACCCACTTTGTTCTACTGCCCCATTGTAATGTTGACCACCACCCGGGGTGCCAATGCAACAGGTGAGTTCACGTCAGCTACGTATTCATATCTACCAAGTCCAGGAATATAACACTGCTTGAGCGGATTACAAATTTGACGATCATAATGTAGGCTTGGACGCAAAGAATGTGACAATGGTGGCATTGTGCTTCTGGTGGTATGTGACTTGAGTAGGCCTTTTTTTCAATGTCCCTCTCGTTGCCATGCATAACCCGTACATCCAACAATCTCTTGAATATAGAGTTTTATCCACAATTTCTTCTTTGCAAGTGACAGCACCAGTGCTATGAAGGCTTGTGGCAGGTATTGTTTCAGAAAATATACGTTGATCCCAATAAAGTCTCAATAAGGTCTTGCACATGTTTCCAATGTACCTATCAAGTCTAGAAGATAGGTGTGCCAAAATCAATTGTCAAAGGGATCACCCTTGTTGCCTGATCAAGGTGTTGCTTGCTTGGTTGTTCAATTATTCCCTCTCTCTCCTTCATAACTCAAAGCTAGGATACATTTGGTTCTTTTTTTTGCATTCAATTTGTGTCAAATCCAACCCCATTGCCACAATTCGGAATCTAAAGGGGTTATATTGGTTGACGTTTAGACGTATGTACTGATAGACGATTTCATTAAAATGGTGGTATTTCAAGTGCCACTTTGAAGGTGTGCCATTTTCACCATCTAGGACAGATATAGATTTAGAATGGCCATTCTGAATTGTTCTCATGCCATTTTAAAAAATATCGCCATTTAATGAAATTGCCCATATTGTAAGTTAGTAAGATAGTGAGTCAATTGCAAGTGCTCTAGTTTTTTGCAGTATAAGAAAGGATCAATCGATTGGAAGGTCAAAGTCATTAGAGAAATTCTCAATCCTTTAGAAGGCCGCTCCAGAGTGACCAAATCAATCTATTAATTGCTTGAGAATTAGTAGGGGCACATAGCCGCAGTGCACTATCAAAGTCTGTGAATTTTGGAAAAGACGTTAGGACTCTAGTAATGAGATTGTAATAGAAGTTTGTTTAATAATCAGTTGCGTGAGCATCCAAGGTGATTAATTAGGAAATTAATCAAATTCAATGAAATTAAGCAAAATGAAGTAGATTTTCAAGCTAGTTTCCAAAAAAATTAGAAAACTCTTACGTTTTCCAACGAACTTCTAAAGCCACTTAGTTTAGGGTTTAGGAAGATGAGAAGAGAAACTCTTTATATACACATGGGGTGGTAGGAAGTAGAACAATCCACGTGGGATATGGAATTTAGAATTTGTAGTTTCTCAACCGCTCATAGTTAAGTTTAAAGTAGGAATTGTGTTAAAACTAGAATTTCAAACTTCATTTAGATATAGTAGAGTAATTTTTGTTTTATTTTTTTGAACTAAACAATGTTGTAGAATCAAGCTAGTTTTCATTTCCAAAAAGCCGTTTGAGGTTTAAAGCCTCCAATAAGAAGTAATGGACAAGATTCGGAGAAGGTGTTTGAAAATGTCAAAGAAAACCTCCCTTTCAACCCCTTTTAGAATTTGGTCCGTAACTTTTCATTGGAGGCTTAAAACCTCAATTGGATTTTTAGAGGTGAGAACTAACTTGATTCTTCAACTTTGTGCGGTTCAAAGTTTTTGAAAAAATTCATTCTTCTATGCCTAAATGGGGTCTAATATTCTAGTTTTAACACAATTCCTACATTTGACAATGAGTGATCTCTCTTTTAAATATCCTGTACCCTTTGAAGATTCAGCATAGCTGATCGATTTCTCTATAAAAATAACCTCTGCACCCTTCCTTCTTGCCGATTGTCAAAGAATTAAGTCTATCATGATGCTACTAAAGAAATCTTGATGGTAGATGTCCTTGGACTATTTTTCGACATTTGTCTTTTTTTTTCATAACTTGGTTAGAAAATAAGGTATGCAATAATAAAAATTAAGGTGCATTACACTACCTGAACCTTGATAATTTAACTACTTGTACTTGGATTTCAAACCACTAATAGTCATCGGACATTGCGACTGCAGGTGATGGACTTATAGGAAAAAAATCATAAAGCAAAGTTAAATGTAATCTTGAGGCCCTCTCAGTTGCTCTGGAGGGCTGAGAATTTTTCTAATGTCTAATTTTATGCAAATCAACTCCTCTGCAAAGCAATGTTGTCTAAACCTGTGTTTGTCGAGTGTTATATGAAGGTCGTTCTCTTTGCCTTGTTGCCCACATTTATTATGCATCATTGATATACCTCTGACTTTTTTGACTTTTATAATAGTATGTCATTGAATTTTCCAAGTCCTATGACATCAACAAACATACACAAGCGGAAAATGGAATTGTCGTGCCCACAAGTCACAATAAAAATTTCCATATTTCCTGCAACTTCAGAGCTCCCATGAGTGAACAAAATTAAATTTCAGCACTTCTTGGCATCTTAGGCCTTCCAGAAGTATCAATAAAAATGGATGTTGTATTAATGGGAAAGAACTCTTCCAGGTGGATTCCCCAAAAACAACAAATGAAAAAATGTTGCTGCCTCCCAGATTATCCACTCGCCTTTTGTGCGTTGTCTAAAAAATGGACGTCGGCACGCTTAGAGTTAACGAGGGCTTTGTATTGTTATACACAACAGTTGATGATTTGACTTACTCACATTCTCTAACTAATAAATTATATAAGTTTTTTTAGATTTGGTATAAATTCATTGAAACTTTAACCCCTAAAGGACCATTGTCCCTTTAAGGGACAATTTGGATTTTGGACAGGTATCTATACTCTCAATTTTTTTCCTATTTTTTGGAAGCTTTTTGTGAAGATAGAAAAATTGATTAGCTTCATGCAACTATAATTTTTTTTCAATTTGTGCCCAAGAACAAAAGTTACAACCAAATAAGCTCAAAAGAAGGGAGAGGGGGCAACCAAATAAAAAAATCAAATTTTCTTTCCTAATTTTTTTTCCTCATAGATTATATTTTTGTTTACATAAAAAGCTTTGAATCATTCCAATTGTATTTGTTATGAGAAAGTTATGGACTATCTTGTTTTTTGGACAATTCAAGCATCTTCTTAAAAAAATAACTTGTAGGATTCATTTTTGAATGCAATTTTTACAATTTAAGAAAAAAAAAGTTCTACATGGTTAAGTTTTTTTTGCTATAATAATCTTATCATTGGGATTGGTGCATTTTAATTCCATCTTAGAGATAATAATAATTTAGATTTTCCTTCTATCTCATACCTACTTCTACTTAACAATATTTTAACGAATACAAATTAAGTTTTTTTGATTTTTTTTTTCCCTAGATTCTCAACTCAATTCTCCACCATAAAGATTTAAAGCTCAAAACTTTGTAGTAAAAAAAATTAAAGTTAAAAAGGTTCAAAACCAAATAATCTAGTCCCACAACGTGCTAAAAAACTTATTTTTTTCACTTTAAATGTAGATGTCTTGCAATGTGAGTGGTCAAAACTCTTGGAATTTTTTCTACACATTCTCATACTTGTTAGGTGTAAGATCCTATAGTTAGATGTGCAAAAAGAACAATTTTCAAGTTTTTTTAATCTTTGCTATAGAAATGGCAATTTTGAGTGTTTTCTGGCAAAAAAAAGGCCTTGGTCCTTTAGGGATTAAAACTGAAAATTTGGTTATTGAAACTTGAAACTAAAATGAATGCAATGCACACTAACTATTCAAGAAAATTTCCAACTTTTTACTTAAGACTCTCACAACAAAGAAATGGGCTCTTTCCATTCAGTTTCTTGGTGGCTGCACTAGAGGGTATTTGTTAGAACATATGATCTACATTCAACCCCTAAAGTCCCATTGTCCCCTTAGGACAAAATGGATTTTTTGTAAGCTCTTATGGATTCAATGTTTGTCATAACTTTTTAAGACATTTTGTGACTTTAGAAAAAAAACATGAGCTTTTGGGAAATATGATTTATATTCAATCAATGCTTGGGATCAAAAGTTATGGCACAATAAACCCAAATTTGAGTTTGACCGACAGAAAAAGATCCTCACAAAAACTTTAGATTAAAATTTAAAAAATTCTCATAGACTATATTTTTATCTATATGAGAAACTGTGGTTCATTCCATTTGGATTTGTTAAGAGAAAGTTATGGACGATCTTATTTCTTGGGCAATCAAAGCATCTTCTTGAAAATAACTTATAGGATTCATTTGTAAACTCATTTTTGACAATTTTTCAAAAGAAAAGTCTTACAAAATTAAGATCTCTTACTAGAACCATCTCACCGTTAAGTGTGTTCTCATTCAATCTCAGAGCTATTAATGGTTTCATTTTTCCTTCAACCTTGAAATTACTTCTATTTAATAAACTTTTAATGAGTGAATATTAAGTGTTTTTAGAAATAGAAATAAAATCCTAGACTCTCAACTAAATTCTTCAACTTAAAATAATTAGAAATTCAAAATCAACAATGCAAAATTTTTAGGTTATTCAAAAAGATTCAAAGCCATAAAATATAGTTGAGCAAGGTGCATAAAAATTTATTTTCTTCACTTTAACCCCTAAAGTTCCATGACTATATTTTCACCAGAAACACTTAAAAACTGCCATTTTTAATACATGCATCCAGTTTTTGAAAAAAAACTTTTTCTGACATATAGAACCGTAGGATACTGTAGTATGCTGACTTGAAAACATGTGGTAAAAATTTCAAAAATTTCCACCACGTGGATTGCAAGATATAAGCATTCAAATTCTCTGAAACCATTTTCTTGGCCCTGCAAAAAACAGGGCAGCAGCACTTCACAAGCTCACTTTTCGATGAAAAAATGTCCAAAATGATGGTGCTTCTTTAGATTCCTTTTCCTAAATAAATTGGCTACATGCCTAAAAAATTTCACTTCATTTGGAATTGTACAACATATAGGAAAAAAAATAGTAAATACATAGTAGTGAAGAATGATTCAAAATACTAAATTGTCAAGATTTTAATTATGGAATTGAAAAATGCCAATCCCAATGATTGCAATGTTGTAATAAGTAATTTGCATCCAATGATTTTATTTTTTTCAAAAATTATTGAAAATTGAATATGATAAAGGACTTCAAAATTTATTTTAGAATAGAAAATCCATAGTTGCCCAAAAACTAAAAATCTTCATAACTTTTGACTCATTGATCAAAATGGGATGATTCAAAGCTTTTTACGTATATATAACTCTAGAAAACCAATTTCAAATGTTCGGAAAAAGTGAGTTTTTTTGATTTGCCTGGATTCCCTAGTTACAAAAAAAAATAACATAGTAAGCCAAAACTTTTGACTTACATTGATTTTCCAAATGTCATGAAATTTATTGCATACAAAAGATACTCCTTGCGCCCACCTTCTATTAAAATTTCAACCCAAAATACGGAAATCTCTAGTCACACGTACCTGCTCGAAATTTCTATACAGCCAAAAAACGGATGTTGGTCCTTTAAGGGTTAAATACAACTATCTAGCAATCTACATGGTCAAAGTTCGAAAATTTCTTCCACATCTTTCACACTAGTCTAGTACAAGATCCTATGGTTCCATATCAAAATGAAAAAACATTTGTAGCCTAATTGAGAGCATGAAGATTCACCTTGGAAAATTGACCTCATTCATCTTTGTCACTGCATGAATTCTTTCATCACTACTCTTTCATCTAGTTGTAAGGTAAAAGACCCCATTGCGGTCAAATGGACCATAATGGACACTTAATGACCCCATTGTGGTTTTTTAGACCACAATCAATGCCTTAGTTGGTAGTTATGGAGTAATTTGTGACTTGAATAGGTACTTCCAACTTTTCAATGTAAAATTCTTTGTAAAAGTTTGTTTTTTAGGTCTTCCATGTTTGAAAATGTTGTGACTGCATTGGATAGGAAGATGACCATATTGGATTCAGATTTTGTTGGTCATGAGGTGGCCTACAGACCCCTATGGGCTAATCACTTCAAAAATTCAGAACTAATTCATACTTCGTCCAAAAAGTATAATTTCAAATGTCCACACTGTCTCTCACACTTATCTTTGTGTGGAAAAATATTTGAAAAATTTCAACAATGGCATGAGGGTAGCAAATGAATGGCATGAGGGTAGACAAATCGATCTTTCAATTGGCATACTCTTTGAAGGTGTGGCCTGGTTTCTATATATTAGTCAAAGAAGAAGAAAAAGTACATGCTAACCTGGATCTATCCCAAGTCTGTACGGGAATGGTAGTATAAGTTGGTGGTGAGGGTGGGAGCAAGTTTCCACTCAATTGGCATATTTGCACGAACTTGCTGCACACTGCTAATCTCGTGTTATGAATACATTAGAACAGAGATCTTCGAGGCAAGGCTCAATATATGTATGTCCCCTCTGTTCTTCTTCAAGTTCATTTGCACACCCAGATAATTTTGTTCACATTCAAGTACTATTCCACAGCATGTTGTGACTTTCCTTCTGAAACCAAAATAGATGCAACTTTCGGACTAAGGTAGCAGGATCATTGGTTTTGTTGCAATCTAGTAAATTGGGTTGTAATGCAAATTTGTTAATATCTTGCGATGACATATCACACAGAAACTTCATTCCGGCATATCCTCATTTCCACGCTTAAAATTAATGCCAAATTGCTACATTGTGAGTTCCATACATTACCCTCTTAAGCTAAGAAGAGCAATAGAGTTGTACCGCCTGGTCAGACTGAAAGAATGCGAAGAGCGAGGAAAGGCTCCCCAGAAAAAACAGCAGCCAAGCTTGGAATGGTTTCGACTCTGAAGAAGTGTTGACTTCAACAAGAATTGAGTTCATCTACGCCCCGGTGTGGTGTGTGTACAGTCGACCACGACATAGTCAGAAATTTTGTGCAGTTTTTTGCTCGTTCCAGGAAGGACTGCATCATTGCCAACGAATGTCTAATTTTTGGAGAACGACACGAGCACAGACAGACCCTTAGCGAACTGGTTATTTCAGTAAATTTCTTATCTCTCTATGCACTGTACACCATTCTGTTGACTGTACTATTGTGCCCTGTGCCGTTGCCACAGCCAAAACAAAAGAGAAATTCATTTTCTAATTTTCTAATCTATAAAAAATTTGAAACTTGATAACTTTCACACCGCAAGTTCAAACGACACAAAATGAAGCCCGTGCACCCCTCCTTGCTGAGGGCTGTCCAATGGTACCAAGCAAACGGCCAAAGTCAAAGCAAAAGTAATTTTCTAATTTTTTGATCCACAAATACTTTGAAATTCAATAACTTCCACATCATAGATTTAACCCCTAAAGGACCATTGTCCCTTCAGGGGACGAATGGGATTTTGGACAGGTACCTATAGGCTAAATTTTTGTCGTGATTCTCTGGAATTTTTTTGAAAATAAAAAAAATGCTAAGCTTTGTGGGAATATAACTTTTTTCTCAATCAATGGCTAGGAAAAAAAGTTATGCTCAAATAACCTCAAAACAGGGGACGGAGGGCAGCAAAAAAGTTTTGCAAATTTTTCTTTTTTTAGATTTTAGTTTTTCGTTTTTCTTTCTTATAGATTAAATTTTTGTCTATCTAGAAAACTTTGATTTATTTCATTTTATGAGAAAGTTATGGACAATCTTGTTTTTGGGGCACTTAGAGCATCTTTTTGAAAAAAAATAATTTATAGGATTCATTTTTGAATGCAATTTTAACAATTTAAGAAAAAAAAAGGTTCCACAAGATATAGTTTTTTTGCTAGAACAATCTCACCATTGGGATTAGTGCTTTTTAATTCTTTATAGAAGATATTAATATTTTAAATTTTCTTTATATCTTGTACCTACTTCTACTTAACAAATTTTCTTGTAATGAAAATTAAAGTTTTTTTGGATTTTTTTCCCCCCTAGATTCTCAATTCAAATTTTGACTATAAAGATGAAAAGCTTGGAACTTTATAGTGCAAAAAATTTAAGTTAGAAATGTTCAAAGTCATAAAATCTAGTCCCACAATGTGCTGAAAAACTTGTTTTTTTAAATTTAAATACAGATATCTTGCAATTTAAGCGGTCAAAAATTCTGAAATTTTTTCCATACATTCCCATACTAGTTAGGTGTAAGATACTACGGTTAGATGTGCAAAAAAACAACAGTTTTCAATTTTTTTTACTCATTGCTATAGAAATGGCAGTTTTGAGTGTTTTTTGGTAGAAAAAAGACCTTGGTCCTTTAGGGGTTAAATGCCACAAAACCAAGCCTGTGCACCCCTCCTCGCCGAAGGCTTTCTGACAATACCAAGCACATGGCCGGGAGATGCACAATCCAAGAGATATCAACCTAACAAAGCAAAACAAAACAAACAAACAAACAAACTTAAGGTATGGGATATTATTTTTTATTTTATTTTTCTGTTCATTTGTTGCACCGACATGATATCCAAGTAAGTTCTACAACATGACGTTGAAAACTTTGGTCCATGTTACATGGTGCACACAGTAACATGGACCAAAGTTTTCTATAATTCTTTTTTTTTTTTTTTCACACAAATAAAGGGGACCCTTTACTGCAAGAAATAAAATACAAAGACCCAGCCGCAAGCGACCTGGACAGAACAAAAGCACACAAGAAAACAAACAAACAAAAAGAAAACCTAAGGCGGTTGGAAGACAAAACCGGCACTAAGACCGGATAACAACCACCGAGGGTTGTCGTCGACCATAACAGCTACCACTCCATTACGACACCAGCGCTTCTAAAAGTTTTCTAATATTCTTTTCGGGTAGCCCCGCCCTCTCGGAGGTACAGTACTCCCATCGACGGAATTAGCTTGTTCCTACGTTTTCCCCGCGTTGAAAAATCGACCAGACCAGATAAGCTCTCACCGTGGCTCACACGGATCCCACGCTGCAGGAAACAGTCCCTTTGCTGACGTCGTCCACTTTCAACAGGGGTCTTCACGTGAGCGGCTACCCAAAGCGACCCTACCAGCGACTCCCCAGAACCCCAGCCTCTACAACTTTCCTGCCCTCTCTGCGTCCTTTCTGCGTCCGTTTGTTGGCAGTTGTCGAGCCATGGCGTCTCCGCAGCTACATCGTATGAGCTTATTATGTACACAAGGAGGTTGAGACGAGGCACTGCTCTCATGCTTGTGACGTTATTCTTGCCTGTGGGGTACTTCTGTGTGTGTCATTTCGTGGCTTCAGTGTCTTACAAGCGAGAGAGAAAGCGAAAGATATGACTCCAGATGCTCTTGCATCCTCACGGCAGTAAGATATGTGCCCTTAGGAATGTGTTCCAAGTGTGAGACTGAGCGTGGTTCCCTTGATCATACTGCTTCAGATTATGTTGGGTTTGCTTAGCACTTGAACAAGCATTTTAGCAAGTCTTAGGGTGTCGTTTTGGGATAACGTGGGAGTGACTTTTGAATCTTGGGAGCACTGTTGTAGATGTTTTGAGTTTCGGTAGGCTCCTGTGTTTGGCTCCTGTGTTGCAATTTGGTGTGGTAGCCTACAACAGGTTCTGCTTGCAGTTGGACAACAGCTCAAGGGGAGATACTTGAGTTGCTCTTCATTAGCATCGTGTTGTTGTTTTACAGAATCGTCTCAATAGAGTGCTTGTGCTCTTTATGGGTGAATATGCTGAATATATTGTGTCTCACATGGAGTGCTACAGTATGCGGTGGTTGGTCAATTGGTACAAGAATTTGGCTAAGTAAATGAATGGTTGCAATGTCGCAGGGATGAGTGAACTTGGGAACGGCTGCAGAGATGGAGGATTTAGACCTCTCACTAGACTTGTTGGAGAGGAGTGTGCACATTGATATGTCTCTACGCATTTGGCTGTGAATTTGTGGGAAGAGCGGTGGTGAAGGTGGGGCTTCTTATTTCATTTCTTTTGGGTCACTCATGATGCAACAATTTACCACTATGGACATGGATGAAACAAGATCTAAAATAGTTTTTTCATCCAAAAGCATTCATTCACTCAAAGGAGCAATATTGTTGGAGACTTTGTGGCAATTTAGCAATTGCATCCATTGAGAAGGGAGGGGTGCCATGGCAAAATACTCCCTTGAAATTTCTTTGTATCTTTTTTTAGCATCTTATTGGTGAAAAGAAAGTCTTTGGGTAGAAGGGGAGGCGTTTTTGAACTTCACCAATTACAAGGAAGGAGCTACTTGCCAAGTAATCTTTTGACATGGCTTGAGATTGGAAGTCTCATCATTTACAAGGTAAGATATGTCCTAGAAACTCTATATCAAGCATTGCACTTGCAATTTTTTCCAAGAAGATGGCATTGCATTTGGAATTTCCAATATACAATTCTATGAGTGCATATTTGTGAGATTGAGGATACTAGTGTGCAGTGTACATGGTGGATAACATAGAGACAACCAATTGTAACACTTATCTCATTGTTCTACTTGGAAATCTTACTTGGTTTTGTTCATATTGATTGATGTTAGGTGCCAATAAATTTTGAATCCTAGTATAGACTATCTAAGTATTGCCTTTGGAAGGGGGGCCATGAATTTCCACATTGCTTTGAAGAATTATGTAATTCCTATCATTTTGCTTACAAGAATTCTCTCAAAGTGTCACTTTTGGGTGCACATATTCTAGTGAAAGAGGGTAATAGTAGTGGTTCAATGGTGTTCATCACCTTATAAGACAATATTAATATGTATTTTCTAGGTGGGGGATTTGAACTTGAGCTTTTCCGAATGTAATTTTATTTACTATGCAACCACCTTGATATTGAAAATTTTCTTTTCTTAGATGCACATGTAAGTTATATCGTGAGATATTACAAACGAGTTGGATAATAGTCCAACATTATAACAATCACAAGTTTCTATTAGTGAAATTACCTAGTTCATGTTGAACTCATTGATTGACATGTAGCACATCAAAGAGTCTATAGCTCCTTTGGTATAGCAATTTGTAACATGTGTGTTTGTTAATTTGCTCTACTTGTTTTGTTGCTGAATGACTAGGGTTGGAATTGAAGCATGTGTTTGTTGCTTGAGGTAAAGTATAGATTTTGCTAATAATATGATGGAGTACAAATAGAAGTCGCATCCAACCTACTTTTGTTTATGAACTCATCAAAATAGTGTTGAAGTTGGACTCACAAGACTTTAAAAGCATTTCATTTTAAAGTGTTTGTTCTTGGTCCATTGAAGAATCCAATATGCACCTTTGTTTTAGGATGTCGTACCTCCTTAGATAGAGGAATAATACTGGTTTGACCTTCCAATTGGGAGACATCACCTTTGAGCATTAATTGTCACCATTTTCACTTTGAACATTAGAAATGAGTGCAAATGGAATAATGTGAATTGACTACTCAATTTCTCTAGCTTTATTCATATGGTTTAGATTTTTTGAGCATGAAGTACAAGTTATGAGGCGTTTGTCATTTTGGGAGAGAAAGTCATGGTTACAAAATAGACATTTACTATGTTGCTTATTTATTAGTTTTGAAAGATAGAATTTGAAAGTATGCAAGAAGGATGGCCTTGAGAGAACATACATGCTAGTGAAATAGTCTTGATGCTAATTAGTGCAAACTTATGTCGAGTGATTGGTCAAAAATGGAGGCCTCGTTAATGAATTGGAGTTACAAATCACCTTGTTTTGTAAGAGTTGGATAAGGATTTATTGGATGGGTGAAAATAACCATGGTATTAAAGAGATGGGAATTTCAAAAGTATAATTTTCGATGAAGCACATCATGTAATACCAATGCGATGATACAAACTTTCCCTTTGTTTTCATTTGAAATGTGGTTTCTATCACTCATTATTTATTTATGTTAATATTTGAATCATCATTTTGTGGGATTCTTCAAAGCAACTCTTGGAGTTGCATTCCTACGTTGGTTGTTTTAGGTTATCTAGCATTGAGGGTGAAGGAAATGAAGTGTACAAGAGTGTCCAAAGTTCTTTCTTAAATAGTTGGTTCCAATGACCTAAGGTGTTGCCAAATTGATTCATTTTTGTGCTTCCTAAATGTGTAAGAAGTTACAGAATTGTCATATGTATTTGAATTTTATGGTGTTGCATTGGAGTGTAATGACATCTAAATGTTGATTGACATTTAAATGAATGATGGTAATTGGACACTGATGAGTTCACTAGTGTGTGTCTTTCCAATTCTAGTGTACATTTTGAATTCTAAGGGACAAATATGTTGTTTTCTATAGTTCTCTTAATTAGCAATGCAATTGGTCTTTCAATATTCTCAAGTTATAATTCTAAGATTGTGTTTAGTGGCTCAAAAATTGGCCAAGAATGGGGTATCTTGGGACTTTTTATTTTGTTGGATAGTAGATTTGTATGGGAATTGCTTGAAAGTATTGATATGACTCTATAGGAGATAATTCATAATGTGTAAGTTAACTTAAACCTCCTTGGAACTTTGCTGTTTCTACAAATTTGGATTATGTTTTATGACTACTTTCTTTGGTTTGGTCTTGAAGCCATTGAAGAATATCGATATATACTTTCATTTGCTGAATGAAATGGCGCGCTTCTTGATGTGGATGGCCACGTTCTTCACTATGGCCACCTTTTGGAAATTCATGGGCTCTGTTTGGTCCCTCTGGTGAGCATAAATGTTATTTTGTAATTGTTGGCAATTGAAAAGTGCGTGTTAGAATTTAATATTGGTTTAATTCATGTTTTGTGGCATAGCTTTTAACTTATTTTGTTCACTTTGAGCTCAACAAGCATTTATGTATATGATTGAAATAATAATCTGTATTCTAATTTCAATAGAGAGACCATTATCTTACTAGACAGTGTTCAATGATGTTTTATTTGTGAAATATGTTAAGATTATTTTATTCAAGATTACAAGCTAATGTCCCTTTTACATCTCATCGAGATATCTCAATTACAATAAAAAATAAATATTTTGCAGGAAAGACAAGGACTTCCTACAAGTACAAAGGGGACATTGTAAAAGGCTTTCCAATGATATATCAAGTCTTGAGAATTACTTGAAGGCTATGGAAGCATCACCAAAGTCAAAAGTCTTGAATCAAAATCAATGTGTACATCTTTTTGGCAAGCTCGTAGGAACCATGAAGGGGATCAACAAAATGTTGTCCAGTGCTACTAAGGATCTCCAATTCCAATCTATTTTTGAAGAATTGTGTTATCTTCAAAAGAAAGTAGAGATATTGGGGAAACAATGCATGGAACAAGAGCGATGGTGTCATTCGGCTATATTTCAACTCCGAAACAGAGAGACTTTTCGTGAGTTGCTTTTAGATTTGAAGTGTTGTTACAACACATCAAGTGAATTGTTCTTATTTTTACATCCAAATCAATCAAACCATATCCTACCTGTTGAGTTTGATGCGGCCACCTATGAACAAATCCTTGAAGATGGACAAGTATTGAAGACGAAGCTTGATCATGTATCTCAAGAGGAAGTGTCTAGGGATTACGAAATAGCGCAGCATCTATTGTGGAGACTCAAAACTTTGGATCGAGTTGATGGTGGGGACTTGGATGCTTTGGAAGTTCCTCATGGTTTCCAAACACCAAAATTCATCAAAAAAATAGGTAATGGAGGAGATGTGTATCAAACCAATTGGTTGGGCCTTGCATGTGCCACAAAAGTGTTGGAAGGCGATCTTGGAGGTCTCATGAACTCTCAAAACGAGGTTGGCATCTTAGCTGGTTTGAGCCATCCTAATCTTGTTCAATTTTTTGGTTGTGGGATTATCAAAAATACTGACAAGAGACCTGAGGAAGAAGGTATTGGTGAGATGCAGTTAATGATGCGATTGAAGAAATCAAGCTTGTTTCAAATGTTGAAAAACCTCATTCAATATTTTAGGGTGAACAGAAAGAATGATGAAGATCCTCAGGAAGATGAAACTAGCCAATTACATTTGGTGATGGAATTGATGGAAACAAGCTTGTCTACTATATTGAAGAAAGCAAAAAGACCTTTATCTTATCTTGTTGCAATTGACATCATGCACCAAATTGCAAAGGGTGTGCATTACCTTCATGACATGCAAGTTGCTCATCTTGACTTGAAACCCGATAACATATTGTCAAGTTCAATTCCTACGGAGGGCTTGGATCCTTGTCGAACATTCAAGGTTATGGATTATGGAACTTCTCAATTGGAGGTATGTAGCACTCCAAAGCCTCCAATGGGTTCGGAACCATTACAATGTCCAATTGGAACACTGGGGTATATGTCACCTGAAGTGATCAGGGGGAGCAATTCATTGTATCGATTTCAAGCTGATGCTTGGTCCTTTGCCATGATATGCTCTGAGATTCTATCAGGAAAGGTTCCATACTCTGATTTGGGTCCAACAGCGTTTTATGATCAAATCAAAGGAACAACTGGCTGCAACTTCCGACCGGATCTACCTAAAGATTGTGAGGGTTTGACAAACTTAATTCGAGAATGTTGGTCACAAGACCCTCTTCAGCGACCAACATTTTCCAGTATTTGTGAAAGGCTCACAAATTTGAAGAAGTTTTTTTTGAAGGAAGGATCTTGTGTCTTAAGAGATTCCAAGTCCATCGGGATCCATGTTTCAAGGGTATGAAATAGCCTAACTCTTGATCTCATCTAGCACTATTTGATTTATGTAATTTTTTAGAATACATATTATTCATTGTTTTTAGTGTTGTTGACAATTTTCATGAGATAATGATTCTAGAAGATATCTTTTTGTATTTGTATAGGTGGTTGAACATATGGCTATTTCAAAGGACGTTCCAGTTGATTTAGATCTTCAATTGTCTAAAGCCAAAGGACTTTTGGAACTAAATTACATAGGCATTGTGGGCATGGGTGGAATTGGCAAGACCACACTAGCAAAAGCCAGATTTGATGACAAGACAGTAAACTCCTCATATTATGCATCGTGCTTTGTTGCGGAGTGCAAAAACTATCAAAGTTCATATGGGATATTGTGCAAGATATTGCCAAAACTTGGAATTGATGAAAAAACCGAGAATTTTGAAGGTGCCCAAGAGATGATGAAAGAAGTCCTGGTTGAAAAGAAGGTTCTTTTAATATTGGATGATGTAAAGGATGAAACTCAAGTGCATGACATTGTACCTCTTGACTTTGTACAAGTTAGCAAAGGTTCTAGCATAATTCTCACGACACGCAGATGGAGTACCATAAAATCATTTGTGGATGTCGAGGGAAGGTTGGACGTTGAATTGTTGGATGAAGAGGCTGCAACAACGCTTTTCACCACTCACCTTTCTTGGAGTGAAGTTCCTTTGTCATCAAACTTTGTAGCGTTACGCAAACATGTTGTGCAAGCTTGCAATGGCTTGCCTTTGAGCTTGAAAGTGCTAGGTTCATTTCTCCACAATAGAACGAGGTTGCGAAGTTGGGAACGAGCATTACAAAGGTTGGCAAGAGGAAGGAATTTGGATGGTGATGAGGGAATTTGGAACAGCTTGCAAACTAGCTATGACGGATTGAGCAATGATGTTGAGAAGGGAATGTTTTTGGACGTGGCTTGTTTCTTTTGTAGAGACATATATCCCCGTGGCATTTCAAGAGAGACAATGTTGTCCATGTGGTCCCGAGATGGCATCCTTCCAATAGGTGAATTGGAGAGATTGATTGACATGTCATTGTTGAAGGTCAATGAAGGTGGTGGCATTCTAGAAATGCATGACCAACTTCGTGACATGGGGCGAATGATTGCCAAGAGTACAAGAATTTGGAACACATCCATGATCCCAAACAATGAATTTTCAAGCGAGGTAATATTCCAATAGTACAAATGTGCAACTCGGTATGAATAATATGTTTTGCTACATACTTTATATATAGTTAGTGAATAGTCTAGCCCATATTATTTCAAAATGATGAGTTTTGGAATCTTTTAGAAATATTAAATGTCATTTGAGGCCTCTGTACTAAGATGTGTTCCATTCTAATTTGCATTTTTTTGAATGTAGGATGCTAAGGTTCTTGAAGGCATTTCTTGGCAAGGGACACTGGTTAAAAGTGCCCAAAGTCTTGATTTTGAAAAGCTTCATGTGTTGATCATTGTTACCACTTTGAACAATCTTGAAGCACGTTGTGAGAACTTGGATTTATTCCTTCAATTAGCTTCCCAATGTTCTAACTTGGAGGCAATTTTTTTGCAATTCTCTGAAGATTGGTATGGATTGCAACATACATTTTTAACAGGCGATTTACCTTTGCGGAGGAGAATATTAGATCTTTGTGGTGCTTGTGCATCACTGAAGATTCTTCATCTAGTAGGATTTGGATTCTTTGATCATTTCCTAGACAAGTTTGCATCAAGTCATACCCTATTGGGGTTGGATTTGAGTTCTTCTTCTCACTTTTCGGCCTTGCCAAAAGAAGTGGGGAACTGGTCTTCCTTGACCACTCTCGTTTTGGAACACTGTTCAGACTTGGAGGCCTTGCGAAAGGAAGTGGGGAACTTGTCTTCCTTGACCACTCTCAATTTAGCATGGTGTACAAAGCTGGACACTTTGCCAAAGGAAGTGGGGAACTTGTCTTCCTTGACCACTCTCAATTTAACATGGTGTACAAAGTTGGACACTTTGCCAAAGGAAGTGGGGAACTTGTCTTCCTTGACCACTCTCAATTTGAAAGGGTGTTCAAAGTTGGAGGCTTTGCCAAAGGAAGTGGGAACTTGTCTTATTTGACCACTCTCAATTTGAAAGGGTGTTCAAACTTGATGGTTTTGCCAAAGGAAGTGGGGAACTTGTCTTCCTTGACCACTCTCAATTTGAAAGGGTGTTCAAACTTGATGGTTTTGCCAAAGGAAGTGGAAAACTTGTCTTCCTTGACCACTCTCAATTTGAAAGGGTGTTGGATGTTGAAGGCTTTGCCAAAGGAAGTGGGGAACTTGTCTTCCTTGACCACTCTCAATTTGGAAGGGTGTTTAAGCTTGGAGGCCTTGCCAGAGGAGGTGGGGAACTTGTCTTTCTTGACTACTCTCAATTTGGAACGGTGTTTAGAATTGGAGGCCTTGCCAAAGGAAGTGGGGAACTTGTCTTCCTTGACCACTCTCAATTTGGAAGAGTGCTGGGAGTTGAAGGCTTTGCCAAAGGAAGTGGGGAACTTGTCTTCCTTGACCACTCTCAATTTAAGAGACTCCTCAAAGTTGAAGGCCTTGCCAATGGAAGTGGGGAACTTGTCTTCCTTGACCACTCTCAATTTGGAAGGGCGTTGGATGTTGAAGGCTTTGCCAAAAGAAGTGGGGAACTGGTCTTCCTTGACTACTCTCATTTTGAATGAGTGTTCAAACTTGGAGGCCTTGCCGAAGGAAGTGGGGAGCTTGTCTTCATTAACCACTCTCAATTTGAAAGGGTGTTCAAACTTGATGGTTTTGCCAAAGGAGGTGGGGAACTTGTCTTCCTTGACTACTCTCAATTTCAAATGGTGTTGGAGGTTGAAGGCTTTGCCAAAGGAAGTGGGGAACTTGTCTTCCTTGACCACTCTTGATTTGGAAGGGTGTTCAGGGTTGATGGCCTTGCCAAAGGAGGTGGGTAACTTGTCTTCCTTGACCACTCTCAATTTGGAAGGGTGTTTGAGGTTGAAGTCCTTGCCGAAGGAAGTGGGGAACTTGTCTTCCTTGACCACTCTCAATATGAAAGGGTGTTCAAACTTGATGGTTTTGCCAAAGGAGGTGGGGAATTTGTCTTCCTTGTCCACTTTCAATTTGGAAGGGTGTTGGAGATTAATGGCTTTGCCAAAGGAAGTGCTGAACCTGTCTTCATTGACCATTTTCAAGGTAGGATGTTTTTTCAAGCCTAGAGGCCTTGCCAAAGGAAGTGGGGAACATGTCTTCCTTGGCCATGCTTGATTTAAGTGGGTGTTCAAGCTTGGAGACCTTACCAATGGAAGTGGGGACTTTTTCTTCCTTGGTCACTCTTGATTTAAATCAATGTTCAAGCTTGATGACCTTGCCAAAGGAAGTGGGGAACTTGTCTTTCTTAACCACGCTTGATTTCAGTGGGTTTTCAAGCGCGGAGGTCTTGCCAAAAGAAGTGGAAAATTTTTCTTCTTTGATTAGTCTTGATTTACAAAGGTGTTCAAGCTTGGCGGCCTTGCCAGAAAAAATGAGGAATTTATCTTCTTTAACCACTCTCGATTTAGAAGGGTGTACAAGCTTGGTGGTCTTGCCAATTGAAATGCGGATCTTGTCTTCATTGACCACGCTTAATTCTAAAGGATACTCAAGCTTGAAGATCTTGCCAAAGGAAGTGGAAAACTTTTCTTCCTTGACCACTCTCAATTTAGAAGGATGTCAAAGCTTGATGGGCTTGCCAAAGGAAGTCGGGCACATGTCTTCCTTGACTACTTTGAACTTGCAATACTGTTCAAACTTGGTGGCCTTGCCAAAGGAAGTGGGGAACTTTTCTTCCTTGACCACTATTAATTTGAAAGAGTGTTCAGACTTGGAGGCGTTGCCAAAGGAAGTGGGGAACTTGTCTTCGTTGACCACTCTCAATTTGGAAGGGCGTTGGAGGTTGAAGGCTTTGCCAAAGGAAGTGGGGAACTTGTCTTCCTTGACCACTCTCGATTTGGAAGGGTGTTGGAGGTTGAAGGCTTTGCGAAAGGAAGTGGGGAACTTGTCTACCTTGACCACTCTCAATTTGAAAGAGTATTCAAACTTGAAGGCTTTGGCAAAGGAGGTGGGGAACTTGTCTTCCTTGATCACTCTCGATTTGGAAGGGTGTTGGAGGTTGAAGGTCTTGCCAAAGGAAGTAGAGAACTTGTTCTTCCTTAAACACTCTCAATTTGAATGATTGTTGATTGTTGGTATCCTAGCCTGAGGAAGTGGAGAACTTGTCGTCTTTGACCACTCTAGATTTTAGAAGGTTCAAGTGTGGTAGTAGTCCCAAATTGATTGTTTGGATTGAAATTTGTATAATTCCTAGTTTTATGCATTGATTTTGTTAGATTTCATTTTTTTCTCTCTAAATCTTCACATGTCTACACAATTGGCATTGTTCATTATATTGATGACAATAATTTTAACTAGGTAATCTTTGCCCATGTTATTTCACAATGTTTTGAAGTATTCATCTTGTAGATATGATTCTTTACTGTTACATGGTTGCTTTATTGAGGCACTTTAATAACTAAAATTGATCCATGATGCTGTTTGTGAATTGCTTACAATGGTCTTATGTAAAATTAACTGATGAAATTAAATTGAAGAGATCATTTTGATAGGGAAGGTTTTGTTCATGAATTGTTTCTACTATTTTCATTATTAGTCATAAGAAACTAACTTTACTTCTAAACGCCTTTTGTCTATATTTATCAATTTAAATAAAGATTTGTCTAGATTTTTGTAACATGTACTTTTTCATAAATATTTGGAGCATTTGGTTGTTACTAGCAACCATCTAAGTGCCATGGATTCTAGTGCTTCTTTGAACCTTAACATTTCAAAACTCCTTGCATTAAGCATGATGTAGAAAACGTTAGGGAAAATTGGGAAATTCCTTTTTTTTTCTCAAACTTGCACATTTTGGAAGTAGGCATTGACACAAATCAAATTGAAAGCCCAAAGAGGTTCTATCAAGCACATTGTTATGTGTAAGCATCGTTGTGATTGAACTTTGTAGCTCTAATTGACTATCAAGTGAAAAGTGATATTGGCAAAATTCCATGTCTTTGGCACTTCATGGGAAATTTCCGCCTATTCTTTTGTGAATTGTAAGTCAAGACAAGTTTTAGGTTATAGTTCACTTTTCAAGTGAATATCTCATTTTTCATTATCAAAATGTTGTCAGTTTTACAAAATCAGTGATAATTGTGCATAACATTCAAACATAGTAAATCCAATGCTTACAATTTGCAAAAGTATTTCTAAAAACAAATGTGGGAATGCGTGGGATATTATTTTTTCAAAAAAAAAAAAACTATATGGAAAAATATAATATTCTTTGATGCATTTGTTGAATCATAGTTTCCAACTTTAATTACTCTTTTGGCAGGGAATGCCAACTTAGGACTTTAAACACGTCCCACAAAGTGGGACCAGCACGGTGTGGACTTACCTCAAATTTTTTATTTGTCACATATGAAGAAATTTGCAAATTTGATTTCCTATTTTCAATTAGTGATCCCAAAATTTGCTAGGAAAGATCTACAATATACCTTGAACATGGCATAAAATAGGGTTTTTTTCTTTCTTTTATACAAATTAAACTTGTTGGTCCCACTTGATACGTAGGGCGGATATAACTACAATATCAGATTATATACTTGTTGAGCTTTAGCCCTAGTCATTTGAGTGTTTGCTTGAAGAGATTTGTTGGGTTTGTAAGGTGTAAGTGCAATTTTGCAGCAATACTAATATGATCACATAGGGATGCAAGAAGATAAATGTAAGAACTTGGTCTCTAGATTAATCCTTAATTTTGTATCTTGTGACATTTACTAGCTAATATGAGGTCTTTGATTCCAAATTTGAATTCCAAATTTTAAAATTTGATCATTAATGGTAAATAATAGCTATAACCCTTTAGCGAATACTCTCTTGGAGAGGCTTATAAAGGCAACAAAAATAAGGAAATCTTCTAGGTTGTGATTTCAATACCTATTAACATCGGGACACAACTACAGCGTGTGATCTTACCTTCTAGCTTCAAAGAAGGGGATTGGGAGAAGCAATCTTGTGAATAGCTTTGCCAATGCATAGATTATGAGATTTTGACTGGTGCTAATGGGTTGTTGACTATGGCCGGTACAGGCTTCTTTATGCAATTGACTTCAATTTCAGGCCCCATTTGAGATTGGCAAAAATGTAGAAAATTATAGAAGCTGTAGACTTGGATGTCTACAAGAACAGCAAAGTGATGAACCACAAAAGTTATTATTTGTGTGTTAAATGCACACCTTGCAATGATTGCCACTCCGACAAAGTTCATGAAGAAGGCTTTTTTGGGTTGTTCCTTGCCTTGCTGTCATTGTGACCGACCAAAAAACACTAGAAGAAAATTGCATTTTACTTGTCAAAAACTGCGTCTTACTTGTCAAATCTATGTTTTACTTGACAGAAACAGCATTGTACTCATCAAAAAGTATAGAGGGGATTTTGTTAGGTTCTCCCTTTGTAAGCAAAATTTGACAAGTAAAACGCAGAATTTTGTGTTAGAATGCAAAACTTTGTGTTACAAAGGGAAAACTCAACAAAATCCCCTCCGCACTTTTTTGTTCAATAAAACGCAATTTTTGACAAGTACAACACAGTTTTCTTTTAGTGAAATGACTGACAGCACCCACTTTGTTGTACTGCCCCATTGTGATGTTGAACACCACCCGGGGTGCCAATGCGACAGGTGAGTTCACGTCAGCTACGTACTCATACCTACCAAGTCCGGGAATATAACATTGCCTGAGCAGATTACAAATTTGACGATCATAATGTAGGCTTGGACGCAAAGAATGTGACAATGGTGGCATTGTGCTTATGGTGGTATGTGACTTCAGTAGGCCTTTTTTTTGACGTCCCTCTTGTTGCCATGCATAACCCGTACATCCAACAATCTCTTGAATATAGAGTTTTATCAAAAATTTCTTCTTTGCAAGTGACAGCACTAGTGCTATGAAGGCTTGTGGCAGGTACTGTTTCAGAAAAAAATACGTTGATCCCAATAAAGTCTCAGTAAGGTCCTGCACATGTTTCCAATGTACCTATCAAGTCTAGAAGATAGGTGTGCCAAAATCAATTGTCAAAGGGATCACCCTTGTTGCCTGATCACGGTGTTGCTTGCTTGGTTGTTCAATTATTCCCTCTCTCTCCTTCATAATTCAAAGCTAGGATACATTTGGTTCTTTTTTTTGCATTCAATTTGTGTCAAATCCAACCCCAGTTGTCACAACGCGGAATCTAAAGGGGTTATATTGGTTGACGTTTAGACTTATGTACTGATGGACAATTTCAGTAAAATGGTGGTATTTCAAGTGCCACTTTGAAGGTGTGCCATTTTCACCATCTAGGACAAGTATAGATTTAGAATGGCCATTCTGAATTCTTTTCATGCCATTTTAAAAAATATCGCCATTTAATGAAATTGCCCATATTGTAAGTTAGTAAGATAGTGAGTCAATTGCAAGTGCTCTAGTTTTTTGCAGTATAAGAAAGGATCAATCGATTGGAAGGTCAAAGTCATTAGAGAAATTCTCAATCCTTTGGAAGGCTGCTCCACAGTGACCAAATCAATCTATTAATTGCTTGAGAATTAGTAGGGGCATATAGCCGCAGTGCACTGTCAAAGTGTGTGAATTTTGGAAAAGACATTAGGACTCTAGTAATGAGATTGTAATAGAAGTCTGTTTAATAATCAGTCGCATGAGCATCCAAGGTGATTAGTTGGGAAACTAATCAAATTCAATGAAATTAAGCAAAATGAAGTAGATTTTCAAGCTAGTTTCCAAAAAAATTAGAAAACTCTTATGCTTTCCAACTAACTTCTAAAGCCACTTAGTTTAGGATTTAGGAAGATGAGAAGAGAAACTCTTTATATATACATGGGGTGGTAGGAAGTAGAACAATCCACGTGGGATATGTAATTTAGAATTTGTAGTTTCTCAACTGCTCATAGTTAAGTTTAAAGTAGGAATTGTGTTAAAACTAGAATTTCAAACTTCATTTAGGTAGTAGAATAATTTTTATTTTATTTTTTTGAACTAAGCAATGTTGTAGAATCAAGCTAGTTTTCATTTCCAAAAAGCTGTTTGAGGTTTAAAGCCTCCAATAAAAAGTAATGGACAAGATTCGGAGAAGGTGTTTGAAAATGTCAAAGAAAACCTCCCTTTCAACCCCTTTTAGAATTTGGTCCGTAACTTTTCATTGGAGGCTTAAAACCTCAATTGGAATTTTGGAGGTGAGAACTAACTTGATTCTTCAACTTTGTGCGGTTCAAAGTTTTCTGAAAAAATCCATTCTTCTATGCCTAAATGGGATCTAATATTCTAGTTTTAACACAATTCCTATATTTGACAATGAATGATCTCTCTTTTAAACATCCCATACCCTTTGAAGATTCACCATAGACAATTGATTTCTCTATACAAATAACCTCTTCACCCTTCCTTCTTGCCGATTGTCAAAGAATTAAGTCTATCATAATGCTACTAAAGAAAGCTTGATGGTAGATGTCCTTGGACTATTTTTTGACATTTGTCTTTTTTTTTCGTAACTTGGTTAGAAAATAAGGTATGCAATAATCAAAATTAAGGTGCATTACAATACCTAAACCTTGATAATTTAACTACTTGTACTTGGATTTCAAACCACTAATAGTCATCGGACATTGCGACTGCAGGTGATGGACTTATAGGAAAAAAAATCATAAAGCAAAGTTAAATGTAATCTTGGGGTCTTCTCAGCTGCTCTGGAAGGCTGAGAATTTCTCTAATGTCTAATGTTATGCAAATCAAATCCTGTGCAAAGCGATGTTGTCTAAACCTGTATTCGTCGAATGTTATATAGAGGTCATTCTCTTTGCCTTGTTGCCCACATTTATTAAGCATCATTGATGGTACTCTGACTTTCTTAACTTTTATAAGAGTATGTCATTGAATTCTCCAAGTCCTATGACATCAACAAACATACACAAGCGGAAAATGGAATTGTCGTGCCCACGAGTCACAATAAAAATTTCCATATTTCTTGCAACCTCAGAGCTCCCATGAGTGGGCAAAATTAAATTTCAGCACTTCCTGGCATCTTAGGCCTTCCGGAAGTATCAATAAAAATGGATGTCGTATTAATGGGAAAGAACTCTTCCAGGTGGATTCCCCAAAAACAACAAATGAAAAAATGTCGTTGCCTTCCAGATTAACCACTTGTGTTTTGTGCGTTGTACAAAAAATGGACACCGACACGCTTAGGGTTAACGAGGGCTTTGTATTGTTATACACAACAGTTGATGATTTGACTTACTCACATTCTCTAACTAATAAATTATATAAATTTTTTTTAGATTTGGTATAAATTCATTGAAATGCGACTATAATTTTTTTTCAATTGGTGCCCAAAAACAAAAGTTACGCCCAAATAAGCTCAAAAGAAGGGAGAGGGGGCAATCAAATAAAAAAATCAAATTTTTTTTCCTAATATTTTTTCCTCATAGATTATATTTTTGTCTACATAAAAAGCTTTGAATCATTCCAATTGTATTTGTTATGAGAAAGTTATGGACTATCTGGATTTTTGGACAATTCAAGCATCTTCTTGAAAAAATAACTTGTAGGATTCATTTTTGAATGCAATTTTTACAATTTAAAAAAAAAAAGTTCTACATGGTTAAGTTTTTTTTGCTATAATAATCTTACCATTGGGATTGGTGCATTTTCATTCCATCTTAGAGATAATAATAATTTAGATTTTCCTTCTATCTCATACCTACTTCTACTTAACAATGTTTTAACGAATGCAAATTAAGTTTTTTTGATTTTTTTTTCCCCTAGATTCTCAACTCAATTCTCCACCATAAAGATTTAAAGCTCAAAACATTGTAGTGAAAAAAATTAAAGTTAAAAAGGTTCAAAACCAAATAATCTAGTCCCACAATGTGCTAAAAAACTTTTTTTTTCACTTTAAATGTAGATGTCCTGCAATCTGTGTGGTCAAAAATCTTGAAATTCTTTCTACACATTCTCATATTTGTTAAGTGT
Organism: Neckera pumila; assembly: GCA_963969595.1. Lineage (NCBI taxonomy): Eukaryota > Viridiplantae > Streptophyta > Bryopsida > Hypnales > Neckeraceae > Neckera > Neckera pumila. Next base: position 20,685,373 of record OZ018415.1, on the reverse strand, counting down.
AAGATCCTATAGTTAGATGTGCAAAAAGAACAATTTTCAAGTTTTTTTAATCTTTGCTATAGAAATGGTAGTTTTGACTGTTTTTTGGGAAAAAAAAGGCCTTGGTCCTTTAGGGGTTAAAACTGAAAATTTGGTTATAGAAACTTGAAATTAAAATGAATGCAGTGCACACTAATTGTTCAAGAAAATTTCCAATTTTTTACTTAAGACTCTCACAACAAAAAGATGGGCTATTTCCATTCAATTTCTTGGTGGTTGCATTTGAGGGTATTTGTTAGAACATATGATCTACATTCAACCCCTAAAGTCCCATTGTCCCCTTAGGACAAAATGGATTTTTTGTAAGCTCTTATGGATTCAATGTTTGTCATAATTTTATAAAACATTGTGTGACTTTAGAAAAAAAACATGAGCTTTTGGGAAATATGATTTATATTCAATCAATGCTTGGGATCAAAAGTTATGGCACAATAAGCCCAAATTTGAGTTTGACCAACAAAAAAAGATCCTCACAGAAACTTCAAATTAAAATTAAAAAAATTCTCATAGACTATATTTTTATCTATATGAAAAACTGTGGTTCATTCCATTTGGATTTGTTAAGAGAAAGTTAAGGACGATCTTATTTTTTGGGCAATCAAAGCATCTTCTTGAAAATAACTTATAGGATTCATTTGTAAACTCATGTTTGATAATTTTCAAAAGAAAAGTTTTACAAAGTTAAGATGTCTTGCTAGAACCATCTCACCGTTTAGTGTATTTTCATTCAATCTCAGAGCTATTAATGGTTTCATTTTTCCTTCAACCTTGAAATTACTTCTATTTAATAAACTTTTAATGAGTGAAAATTAAGTGTTTTTAGAAATAAAAATAAAATCCTAGACTCTCAACTAAATTCTTCAACTTAAAATAATTCAGAATTCATAATCAACAATGCAAAATTTTAGGTTATTCAAAAAGATTCAAAGCCATAAAATATGGTTGAGCAAGGTGCATAAGAATTGATTTTCTTCACTTCAACCCCTAAAGTTCCATGACTATATTTTCACCAAAAACACTCAAAAAGTGCCATTTTTAGTACATGCATCCAATTTTTGAAAAAGAAAATTTTCTTACATATAGAACCGTACGATCTTGTAGTATGTTGACTTGAAAACATGTGGGAAAAATTTCATGAATTTCCACCACATGGATTGCAAGATATAAGCATTCAAATTCTCTGAAACCATTTTTTTGGCCCTACAAAAAACAGGGCAACAATACTTCACAAGCTCACTTTTTGATGAAAGAATGTCCAAAATGATGGTGCTTCTTTGGATGCCTTTTCCTAAATAAGTTGGCTACATGGCTAAAAAATTTCACTTCATTTGGAATTGTACAACATATAGGAAAAAAAATAGTAAGTACATAGTAGTGAAGAATGATTCAAAATACTAAATTGTCAAGAATTTAATTATGGAATTGAAAAATGCCAATCCCAATGGTTGCAGTGTTGTAATAAGTAATCTGCATCCAATGATTTTATTTTTTTCAAAAAAATATTGAAAATGGAGTAAGATAAAGGACTTCAAAGTTTATTTTAGAGTAGAAAATCCATAATTGCCCGAAAACTAAAAATCTTCATAATTTTTGACTCATTGATCAAAATGGGATGATTCAAAGCTTTTTACATATATATAACTCTAGAAAACTAATTTCAGATATTCGGAAAAAGTGATTTTTTCTGATTTGCCCGGATTCCCTAGTTACAAAAAAAAATAACATAGTAAGCCAAAACTTTTGATTTACATTAATTTTCCAAATGTCATGAAATTTATTGCATATGAAAGATATTCCTTGCGCCCACCTTCTATTAAAATTTCAGCCTAAAATGCGGAAATCTCTAGTCACACGTACCTCCTCGAAATTTCTATACAGCCAAAAAACGGATGTTGGTCCTTTAGGAGTTAAATACAACTATCTAGCAATCTACATGGTCAAAGTTCGAAAATTTCTTCCACATCTTTCACACTAGTCTAGTACAAGATCCTATGGTTCCATATCAAAATGAAAAAACATTTGTAGCCTAATTGAGAGCATGAAGATTCACCTTGGAAAATTGACCTCATTCATCTTTGTCATTGCATGAATTCTTTCATCACTACTCTTTCATCTAGTTGTAAGGTAAAAGACCCCATTGCGGTCAAATGGACCATAATGGACACTTAATGACCCCATTGTGGTTTTTTAGACCACAATCAATGCCTTACATGGTAGTTATGGAGTAATTTGTGACTTGAATAGGTACTTCCAACTTTTCAATGTAAAATTCTTTGTAAAAGTTTGTTTTTTAGGTCTTCCATGTTTGAAAATGTTGTGACTGCATTGGATAGGAAGATGACCATATTGGATTCAGATTTTGTTGGTCATGAGGTGGCCTACAGACCCCTATGGGCTGATCACTTCAAAAATTCAGAACTAATTCATACTTCGTCCAAAAAGTATAATTTCAAATGTCCACACTGTCTCTCACACTTATCTTTGTGTGGAAAAATATTTGAAAAATTTCAGCAATGGCATGAGGGTAGCAAATGAATGGCATGAGGGTAGACAAATCGATCTTTCAATTGGCATACTCTTTGAAGGTGTGGCCTGGTTTCTATATATTAGTCAAAAGAAGAAGAAAAAGTACATGCTAACCTGGATCTATCCCAAGTCTGTACGGGAATGGTAGTATAAGTTGGTGGTGAGGGTGGGAGCAAGTTTCCACTCAATTGGCATATTTGCACGAACTTGCTGCACACCGCTAATCTCGTGTTATGAATACATTAGAACAGAGATCTTCGAGGCAAGGCTCAATATATACATGTCCCCTCTGTTCTTCTTCAAGTTCATTTGCACACCCAGATAATTTTGTTCACATTCAAGTATTCCACAGCATGTTGTGACTTTCCTTCTGAAACCAAAATAGATGCAACTTTCGGACTAAGGTAGCAGGATCATTGGTTTTGTTGCAATCTAGTAAATTGGGTTGTAATGCAAATTTGTTAATATCTTGCGATGACATATCACACAGAAACTTCATTCCGGCATAACCTCATTTCCACGCTTAAAATTAATGCCAAATTGCTACTTTGTGAGTTCCATACATTACCCTACTGTAGTAAGCTAAGAAGAGCAATAGAGTTGTACCGCCTGGTCAGACTGAAAGAATGCGAAGAGCGAGGAAAGGCTCCCCAGAAAAAACAGCAGCCAAGCTTGGAATGGTTTCGACTCTGAAGAAGTGTTAGACTTCAACAAGAATTGAGTTCATCTACGTCCCCGGTGTGGTTCCAGTACATCGACCACGACCTCCACAAACTGCAAATGCAAAACTATCTCGACATAACCTTGAACTGGAAAATTCTGCATGCTTGCTTGCTCTAATCGAATCTCCACTGGATCGAGTTCAATTCAGAGGTGGTACTCGACGACGATGGTGCTTGATGATCAGAGCTCAGAGGTGGAGTGTTTCCGAAAAAACTTCACCTCAGTAAGCTAAGTCCCTGCTTGTCGGGAAATTGGCTCAGTTTTTGTCGGTACCCGGTTTGCAAGCCAGGGGTGTACATAGTCAGAAATTTTGCGCATTTTTTTGCTCGTTGCAGGAAGCACTGCATCATTGGCAACGAATGTCTAATTTTTGGAGAACGACACGAGCTTCACAGACATACCTTTTAGCGAACTGGTTATTTCAATAAATTTCTTATCTCTCCATGTACCGTTTACACCATTCTGCAGACTGTATATTACTTTTTATTTGATTTTTCCGTTCATTTGTTGCAGCAACATGAGGACAAATTCTATGCCGTTGAAAACATGGTGTGCAGCATGGACCAAAGTTTTTCCATAACTCATTTTCGGGTAGACCCTCTCGGAGGTACAGTACTGAGTACCTTCGTCGACGGAATTAGCTCAATTCCTACGTTTTCCCCCACGTTGAAAAAACCGCCAGACCAGATAAGCTCTAAGTTAGCCTTGGTTCACAGGGATCCCATGTAAATTAGTTGTAACCAGTGGGGCGGCTGCCACTACACTAAAATTGGTAAATAGTGTTGGCAACACTAATTGTCCCACCTAACACTAATTGTGATTTGCAAGGTTAGTGTTAGATCATTATTTACCCATTCCAACACTATTTTAGCTCTATAGTAAAATTTGTTCATTTCAACTTTTTTACAAGAGTGCATTTAGTGTTAGATAGGAAATAATCCCTGAAATGCTGAAATAATCCCTAAAATGCTGAAATAATCCTTAAAATGCTGAAATAATCCCTAAAATGCTGAATTAATCCCTAAAATGCTGAATTAACCCCTAAAATGCTGAAATAGACTATACAATGCTGGAAAAGACCATAAAATGCTGAAATAATCCCTGAAATGCTGAAATAGACCATAAAATGCTGGAAAAGACCATAAAATGCTGAAATAATCCCTAAAATGCTGAAATAGATCATACAATGCTGGAAAAGACCATAAAATGCTGAAATAATCCCTAAAATGCCAAAATAGACCATAAAATGCTGAAATAATCCCTAAAATGCTAAAATAGACCATAAAATGCTGGAAAGACCATAAAATGCTGAAATAATCCCTAAAATGCTAAATTAGACCATACAATGCTGAAATAATCCCTAAAATGCTAAAATAGACCATACAATGTTGAAATAATCCCTAAAATGCTGAAAGAGACCATACAATGCTGAAATAATCTCTAAAATACTGAAATAGACCATATAATGCTGGAAAAGACCATACAATGCTGAAATAGACTATGAAATGCTGAAATTGGTCATAGTGTATATATAAGTTGCTAAATATAGCAAGAATTATAAACACAACATAATAATCCTAGTTGTAGGCTAGAAATTGGAAGAGATATATAGTAAAATATCCAATTGAAATTGAAATTGGGCAACTCTTGCCCTTGGAAATATTGCAAATGTTTTGCAATAATCTCTTGGAGATGTGGAAACAATTGCCCTGCACTCCAAGATCCATCAAGTCCTAATGCTAAGCCACAACAAATCATTGCTTTCCTAGCATAGGAGATGTTGTCAACATCCACCTCTCGATTGACATCTTCTACACTATCCGCAGCCAATTGTAGGAAAAATTGTTTGTCCGGGTTTGTCAATTTTCTTGACCATTGTCCATCTGCCCGAGGTGCATTCTGCCAAGCATTGAGTTGTATCAACTCAATTTTCTTGGCTTCCCACCGTTTTGTCCATGCATCCTTGATTTTAGCAACGAAGAAGGTATCTGCTGGTTGGCAAACGTGAGTAGAACATAGAGGTAGAAATTTAAAAACCATATTTTTGGCAGCTAGGACAGCAGCCAATATAGGGGTCACAGTATGCCCGCTACAATTATTAAGCCATATGATCTTCATCCGTTGATGAAGATCGGCTTGATATGCACAAGGTTCCAAGAAATACTCAGGTAAGATAGTTTGATCCATCTAGCCTTTAGGGCCTGATCTATACAAAATCTCGGGAATATTATCCATCAAACCACGGATAGGGTAGTTTCTATTCTCATTTGAAAAAATGAGCATAAAAACTTCTATTGTGGCACGCCGGCCCCCAAAAATCCGAATCACCATGGTCATGGATTCCCCACCCAAAACAACTTTAACATATTTCACAATGATATCTCCCCTAAGCCCTAAGGTTCGGCCATTGTTAAGATTGACAGCAAAATGCGTTTCATCTAGGTTTTCCATGAGATTTTCATTGAATTCCTTGGATGAAAAGCCCCTTTGCAAGCCCCCCAAATGGTAGGCGGTCTGCATTTTGATTTGAAGCTCCTTTTTAGGGCTACAAGTCAAATGACCACGTTGGAATAGCAAGACAATATCATAATTGTCTATAAATTGATTGATCCAATTTGCTGTAATTTTTTGGACTAACAAAACACCATCTTTGGGATCAACAAAACGGTCGATGAAAATGGATCCAAGAGCTACAAGAATGGATACGGTTAATTCACGAAGGAGGAATGCTAAGAATTTGACACCTGATTTGCGGAGGCGATTGAATTCTTCAAGCAAAAGTGGGTACAAATATTGCATTCACTCGCTCTTCTTCTTGCCTTGACCCGGCTTGGCCTTTAGAGAATGGCACTTCCTTTTGCCCAAGCAATTTTGGCTGCACGAGAACGGAGTCACGGGGCCTTTAACATTTTCTTCAAATTAGCCACGCTGTTGCCACCATCGACTGGCTTTGATTTGGTTGGCCGGGCACTGTCCACGGAAATGCTCAAGAAATGCTTGGATGACGTGGGCATTGAGGCCAGATAAGCCAGGAACGCCGACGTCCTCTACCATCCAATTTATGACAAATTGGCGGGTGGCCAAACTGGAAATTTGCTGAAGTCGCCGGGCAGGTGTGTCGGGAGGAATCTCAGCAAGCGGGGGCCAGTCCATGGTGAAAATTCTAGAATGAAGTAAAAATGCACTTGTCAAAAAATGGCAACAAAAAAAAAACAATTTTTTAGAAGAAACAGGGGACAAGAAGACAAATCCAACTGTGTCATCGAAAGTGCAATCAAATACCTCAGTCAAAAGTTATGGATGTCGGAAGTTCAAACTGTAGTCTTGCAGGTGGGAAGTTTGAAACCATGGGAGCGGCGGGAAATGACGGACTTAACCCATCCACCCCTTTAAAAATTTAGTCTTCCTTGCAAATGAGTGAATGCAGGAGCTCGCCAAGAACCAAAAATCGGGCAAGGTTGGGCGGGCAACGTACCACCAACAATCTTCAGTGCAGCACGCACCCAATCCGGCAAGCACCCTACTCCGACGAGGAAGCTCCGACCCCACAGCCACCACGGAGCTCGGAGCAGCAAGGTCCCGAAATTGTGGTCTTTGCAAGGAAGGGCCAGCTCGTGACGGCAGAAGGCCGAAATTGCAGTTCCCCAAGGAAAGGTCAGATTTAGACAGCATGAATTCAATGCCCAACACTATTTACACATGAATTGGAAAATAATGTTGGGGGTAAAAAACAGTGAGCAACACTAATTATCACCCAACACTATTTACCAATTTTAGTGTAGCCCCCTACTGGTAAGTTACTCTTATTGCCAGCCACCAGGGCTCGGTCGGCCATATCGACTTCCCCAGACTCCACAACTTTCCTGCCCTTGCGCCTTTTTTGCGTCTGATTGTTGGCAGTTCTTGAGCTATGGCGTCTCCGCAACTACATCGTATGAGCACTTGAACAAGCATTTCAGCAAGTCTTAGGGTATCGTTTTGGGTATCGTTCTAGGATACTGTGAGAGTGACTTGTACATCTTGGAAGCACTGTTATAGATGTTGTGAGTTTCGGTAGGCTCTTGTATTTGGCTTTTGTATTACAATTAGGTTTCGTAGCCTACAACAGTGTCTACTTGCAGTTGTACAATAGCTCAAGGGGAGATACTTGACTTGCTCTTTATTACCAACGTGTTGTTCTATAGAATTGTGTCAGTAGAGTGCATGTGCTCCTTCAAGGGTGAATATGCTGATATAGTATTTCTCACATTGTGCTCTTAAGTATGCAATGATTGGCAAATTGGTACAAGACACAGTCTGGGGAGATTTTTAGCACAACCGGCTAAAATCCTAGATTTACTTGGGCCAAATGGTTGTTTGAATCATCCTCTCGGCTAGGCCTATAAAAAATAGAGAATATTCTTTGATTTTCTTCTTAGATGGTTGGTTTTTTTTTGAAGATTTTGAAATCAATTAGGCAATTCCTGATTTCAACCGGCTAACTTGTAACTAAATGCCGGTACTCCCTGTACATTGGTACAAGAATTTGGGTTAGTGAATTAATGGTTGCAATGCTACAAGGCAGGGTTTTTTTTTTCATTTTTAATGAAGTGCCAAAGTGGCAATATTGAATGTTATAGTAGTGCTCAAAATTTCAACATTCCTCCACATATTGGAACATATCACATATCCATAATTTAGTTTTCATCCACAATCTGGCAATATCATCCAAGATTTTTTTTTTATTTGAAGTTTTATGGCAATTTTCCACCATTTTAGTACCATATTATAGCATGGCACCACCAGGCTATAAAATTTGGTGCAATTTTGCACCAAATCGCTAGAAAAACACACTGCTACAAGGATGAGAAAACTTGGGAACCATTGTAGAGATGGAGGATTTAGACCTCTCACTAAACTTGTTAGTGAGGAGCGTGCACATTGATATTTCTCTATGCATTTGGTTGTAAATTCGTGGGAAGAATGGTGGTGAAAGAGGGGCTTCTTATTTCATTTATTTTGGGTCACTCATGATGCAACAGTTTACCACCATGAATGTCGATGAAACATGAATTGAAATAATTTTTTCATCCAAAAGCATTCATTTATTTGAAGGAGCAATATTGTTGAAGACTTTGTTGCAATTTAAAAATTTCATCTACTAAGAAAAAGGGGTCCATCGCAAGATACTCTGTTGAAATTCTTTGTATTTTTTTTTAGCGTAGTATTGATCAAAAGAAAGTCTTTGGGCAGAAAAAGAGGAGCTTTGAAACTTAGTCATTTACAAGGAAGGAGCTACTTGCCAAGTGATCTTTGACATGGCTTGAGATTGAAAGTCTTATTATTTTCAAGGTAAGATAAGTCCTAAAAACTCTTTGTTAAGCATTGCACTTTTTGGTGCATATATTCTAGTAAAAGTGGGCACTAATAGTGGTCCAATGGTGTTCATCACCTTATAAGACAATATTAATTAGTATACTCTAGGTGGAGGGATTGAACATGAGCTCTTCCAAAGGTATTGTGATTTATCTTGCAACCGCCTTGATATTTAAAATTTTCTTTTTTGAGATGCACATGTAAGTTATGTCGTGAGATATTACAAATGAGTTGGATAATAGTCCAACATTGTAACAATCACAAGTTTCTATTAGTGAAATTACATGTTCATGTTGAATTCATTCATTGACACAATGCATCAAAGAATCTATAACTCGTTTAGTATAGCAATTGGTGCATGTATGTACATCCAACTTTGTTCTACTCGGTATTTTCTTTCTAAATGACTAGGGTTTGAATTGAAGCATGTGTTTATTGCTTGAGGTATATTGATTTTGCTAAAATTATAATGGTAAACAAACAGAATTTGCATCCAACCTATTTTTATTTATGTTTTTTGAACTCATCAAAATAGTTACAAATTTTGGAAGTTCAAATCACAAGACTCTAAAGGCATTTACTTTAAAATGTTTGTTCTTGGTCCATTGAAGGATCCAATATGCACCTTTGTCTTAGGATCTTGTACCTACATAGAGATGGTGCTAGTATGTGAGCCCAAAAATGCGAGCTTGTGAGCATTGAGCCTACAATATATAGGTACCTATAATATAGATATTACACACTATAGAAGGTGTATATATCATAAACACCTATAATATGGGTATTTGGAACATATATACCCTATAATCAAAGACGGTTTTTATAGTATATACACCTATAACATAGGTGTGTAGTATTCTAGGCTCATAGGCTTACACTCCTATACTCACATAATAGCAACCCTCCCTACTTAGATAAAGGAGTAAGATAGGTTTGACCTTCCATTTTAGAGACATTATCCTTGAGCATTAATTGTCATCATGTTCACTTTGTACATTAGAACATCAATGCAAATGGAGCAATGGGAATTGACTACTAATCTTCTCTAGCTTTATTCATATGTTTTAGATTTTCTTAGCATGAAATACAAGTTATGAGAAGTTTGTCATTTTGGGAGAGACAATCATGACCATTTGATTAAAAGAACTATTGTCTATTTGTTGAAAATTATATTGCATTCCGAAATTGTTAGTAATTTTATGTCTCAACTTTTCTTTCTAAATTTAATCCATGAGCGCCCAGTGTGTGTTTACTAAAATCCAGACCCTTTTGAACTCATTCCAATCATACTATCATCTAACAAGAGATTTACATAAACTAACTGTATCGATTGGTAGTAGAGACAAGCCTAGAGCTCAAGGGAAAGGAACACGTCCTTTGATCGTATTGTTAAGAAGATTATAGTAGTCAAATAAAGAAATCTTTAAATTTCAAGAGACATGATCCCGTCTCTGGAGCGCTCAAGGGTTAAGCTTCAAATGGTTTGATATAGTGACAGTTTAGCTTTTGAAGAAAATTTGAATCATTGATGGCATCAGTTGAAAGTATGTAAGAAGGATGGCCTTGAAAGAATGTACATATTAGTAAAACATTCTTGATGATAACTAGTGCAAACTGGTGTCGAGTGATTGGTAAAAAATGGAGGCCTTATTAATGAATTGGAGTTCCAAATAATCTTGTTTTATAAAAACTGTAATGGGCAAAAATGGGCAAAAATAAACTCTGTATTAAAGAGGTGAGAATTTTGGAAGTATGATTTGGATCAAGTGCATCAATCAATACTAATGCAATGATGCAGACTTTCCTCTTTGTTTTAGTTTGAAATGCAATTTCTATCACTAGTTCTTCTACATTTAAAATTTTCAATCATCTTTTAGCAGGATTCTTCAAAGCAATTTGGAATTGGGGTCAAAGCTTAAAGGTTTTAGGTTAATTTACATAGAGGGTGCAAGATCTTTTAGAAGGATTCTTCAAAACAATTTTTAGAATTGGGGTCAAGGCTTAGAGGTTTTAAGTTAATTTACATAGAAGGTGCAAGAAATGAAATATACAATAGTGTGAGAAGTTCATCTTTGTAAAAAGTTGGTTGTACAATGACCCATAGTGTTGCCAATTGGATGCACTTTTGAACCCTTTTTATATATATGTGTGTAAGAAGTTACAAAATTGTCACGTATTTAAATTTTATGTCATTGTATTTGAGTGCAATGACATCTAAATTTTGAAATCATTCAAATGAAAGATGGTAAGTGTAGACTGATGAGTCCACTGTTGTGTATGCTACCAAATTTTAGTGCACAATTTGAATTTTAAGAGACAATTTACATTGTTCTCTATAGTTCTCTCAAGGGCTAGTGCAGTTCTTTTTTCAATGTTCTCAAATTTTAATTCTAAGGTAATGTCTACTGCTTCAAAAAATTGACTTAGAAGAATGTAGTATCTTGGAACTTTTTTATCTTAATGGATACTAGATTTGTATGGGAATCGCTTGAAAGATTTGATATGACTTTCTATAGGAGATAATTTATTATATAATAGTTAATTGAAACCTTCTTAAAACCTTGTTATTTCTACGGATTTGGATTTTATTTTCTGACTACTTTCTTTGGTTTGGTTTTCAAGCTATTGTAGAATATCAATATATACTTTCATTTGGTGGATGAAATGCCAGCACACTTCTTGATGTGGATGTCCACCTTCTTCACTATAGAAACCTTTTGGAAATTCATGGGCTTTGTTTGGTCTACCAAGCTCGCTACCAGGTGAGCATAAATGTTATTTAGTAATTGTTAGCAATCAAAAAGTGCATGTTAGAATTTAGTATTGGTTGAATTCCTAGTTGTGGCATAGTTTCTTATTTCATTTACTTTGAGCTCGACAAGCATTTATGAATATAATTGAAATAATTGTCCGTAGAGAGAACATTGTCTTATTAGATGGTGTTCAATGATGTCTTACGAGAACATGTTTTGATTATTTTATTCAAATTTATAGAATAATGTCTCTTTTACATCTTGTCAAGATATCTCATTAACGATAGAAATGAAATATTGTGTAGGAAATACAAGGATTTCCTACAAGTACAAAGGGAATATTGTAAAAGACTTTCCAATGATATATCAAGTCTTGAGAATTGCATGAATGCTAAGAAAGCATCTCCAAAATTAAAATCTTGAATCAAAATCAATGTGTACATCTTCTTGGCAAGCTCATATTAACCATGAAGGGGATCAACAAAATGTTGTCAAGCGCTACTGAGGATCTCAAGTTCCAATCTATTTTTGAAGAATTGTATTATCTTCAAAAAAAAGTAGGGATTTAAAAAAAATAGTGCATTAAACAAGACAGACAGTGTCATTTGGCTATATTTCAACTCCAAAACAAAGAGACTTTTTGTGAGTTGCTTTTAGATTTGAAGTGTTGCTACAATGCAACACATGAGATATATTTACTTTGCTATACAAATGAATCAAACAATATCCTACCTATTGAGTTTGATGCACCCACTTATGAACAAGTCCTTGAAGATGGACAAGTATTGAAGGAAAAGCTTGAATATGAACCTCAAGAAGAAGTCTCATTGGATTACAAAATAGCGCAACATCTATTGTAGAAACTCAAAAATTTGGATCGAGTTGATGACGGAGACTTAGATGCTTTGGAAGTTTCTCATGGTTTCAAAATACCAAAATCAATAAAAAAAATAGGCAATGGAAGAGATGTTTACAAATCGATTGGTTGGGCCTTGCATGTGCCACAAAAGTGTTACAAGGCAATCTTGGAGATCTCAAGAACTCTCAAAATGAGGTTGGCATGTTGGCCAATTTGAACCATCCCAATCTTGTTCAATATTTTGGTTGTGGGATTACCAAAAATGTTGATGCAAGCCCTAAGGAAGAAGAAATTGATGAGTTGCATTTAATGATGTAGTTAAAGAAATCAAAGTTGTTTCAAATGTTGAAAAATCTTATTTAATTTTTTGGGATAGCCAAAGAAGTTGATGAAGATCCTAAGGAAGATGAAACTAATGAGCTGCATTTGGTGATGGAATTGATGGAAACAAGCTTGTCTCAAGTATTGAAGAAAGCAAAAAGACCTTTATCTTATCATGTTGCAATTGACATCATCCACCAAATTGCAAAGGGTGTGAATTACCCTCATGACATGCAAGTTGCTCATCTTGATTTGAAACTTGATAACATATTGTCAAGTTCAATTCCTACGGAGGGTTTAGATCCTTGTCGGATATTCAAGGTTATGGATTATGGAACTTCTCAATTGGAGGTATGCAGCACTCCAAAGTCTCCAATGGTTTTGGAACCATTACAAACTTAAAATCCTCATAACTTTTGACTCATAGATTCAAATTGAATGATTCAAAGCTTCACACTTCTATATAAATCTAAAGAACCAATTTCAGATTTTTATTTTTTTTTAAAGTCATTTTTAAAGAAGTTTTTTGAGCTGCCCGGACTGCCCGCCGTCCAATGAAAATCACATATCATGCAATAACTTTTTAACCGTATAGTCAAAAGCTATGAAAATTGTTAGGCCTTAAAGCTACTCCTCGGGCACATGTTGTGTAAAATTTTCAAAGAAAAAAAATAAAAACTCCATCCGTAGTGAGTTGCCCAAAATCGCTATGTTGCCAAAAACGGTGCTTGGTCCTTTAGGGGTTAATATCACGCTGAATAGTCCATTCCATTCCATGAATGTTTAATGTGACATCATTTTGTTCTCCTAGATCATACCAAACATTGCCAGAGGTATTTATGATGAAAAGTAGATGTTTACATTGATGTCACAAGAAATTTGAATATCTAAGGTGATGTTTCAAAATACGTCTATGAAAATGTTTGGACGTCTGAGTTGATGTCTCAGAAAACGTATAGATGTTTATGTTGACATCTTCAAAGATAGTAAGAAAATTCTTAGACAACAAAAAAATATGCTGACGTGGCATGCCACGTCATCCTTGCTGATGCCACGTTACTTTTCCTGCCGCTATGTCACATACCACCTCAGATGCCATGTTATGGTAAAAAATGGATGAAAAAGTTTCCTATGGGGCTGCCTGTGCACATGTGGCGCTTAGGTGGCAGCCACATGGCAGCCTTTGAGGACCCCGTTGACCCATTTTTTTAGGACATCCGGTCCCTAGCATGCTGATGTCCGACGTCAAATCTGATGTCAAACCCGAGTTTTGAACAACGCAATTTTTTGGACGTCCAAGTAGACATTTCAAGACACCAGTCGCAACATCAGCATGCAGAATCCAGGGATAAAAAAAAACACGGGTTTCTTATAGTGTAGTTAAAGAGGCCCAAAACCTTGATTTTGAAAAGCTTTGTGTGTTGATCTTTGTGACTACATTGGACAATCTTGAACCCCTTGTTGTGAATTTGGATTTATCATTTCAATTTGCTTCCCAATGTTCTAAATTAGAGGCTATTGTAATAAGAAACTCTCTAGATTTGTATGAATTGTGATATACATTTCCATCAGCTAATGCAAGTGTTTTGCAGAGGAAACTTGAGATGGTGTTTAAACTTGCTGGCCTTGCCAAAAGAAGTAGGAAACTTGTCTTCCTTGACCACTCTCAATGTAGAAGGGTGTTTAAGCTTGAAGGTCTTGCTAGAGGAAGTGGGGAACTTGTCTTCCTTGACAACTCTTGATTTAAAAGGATGTTCAAGTTTGAAGGCCTTGCCAAAGGAAGTGGAGAACTTGGCGTCCTTGATGTCTCTTGATTTACAAGGGTGTTCAAGCTTGAAGGTCTTGCCGTAGGAAGTGGGGAATTTGTCTTCCATTTCCACTCTAAATTTGAAAAATTGTTTTAGCTTGATGGCATGGCTAAAGGAGGTAGGGCACATGTCTTTCTTGACTACTTTGAACTTGAGATGGTGTTTAAACTTGGTGGCCTTGCTAAAGGAAGTAGGGGACTTGTCTTCCTTGACCATTCTTGATATAAGAGGATATTCAAGCTTAGAGGCCTTGCCAAAAGAAAGTGGTGAACTTGTCTTTTTTGACCACTCTAGATTTTAAAAGGTTCAAATACTACAAGAAAACAAGGATATAAATGACTTGTCCACAATGACTATAGCAATCATTTTGAAGCCATTGTTATTTATAAATGACTTCTATAGTCATTTTGGACAATATCCTTGTTTTCTTGTATTGAAGTTTGGCATTAATCCCAAATGAAGTATTTAGATTAAGATTTGTATAATTCCTAGTTTTATGAGTTGATTTTTGTTAGATTTCAAATTTTTTTTGTAAAACCTTAACTTGTCTAGACAAATGACATTGTTCAATATGTGGATGATGGTGATTTCAACTAGGTACTCTTTGGCCAATGTTATTTCATAATATTTTGAAGTATTCATCTTATAGATATGATTCTTGCTATTACATGGTTTTTATAACTACACAAAATAGTGAGATTAGGTTGCCTTCCCGGAGATAAATTACCTCATGGATCAATGCTTGTTCCACATGGAGGCGCACGCCACTCTATGAACCAAGCTTTGAACTGGTGCTCAAATCTATGCCATGTACATGGCTCTAAATTGAATGCATCATTGTACAAAAGTAGTGAATATTTCTATAGTGCGGGATATTGAGAAATTAGTGTGGGACAACCTAATTTCACTATTTTGTGTAGGTACTTTATTGACTACAACTGATCCATTAAGTTGTTTGCAATTAGCTTAGAATGGTATTTTGTGCAACGGTTTGATGAAATCTAATTCGAGAGATCATTTTGATAGGGAAAATTTTGTTCGTAAAGTGTTTCTACTATTTTCATTATTAGTCATTAAAAATTTATTACTTCTAAATACCTTTTGTCTATATTTCATCCCTAAAGGTTTTTGACTATGTTTTCACTAAAAATGCTCCAAAACTGCCATTTCTAATACAAGTATCAAATTTTAGAAAAAAAACTTTTTTGGACACATGTAATCGTAGGATCTTGTAGTAAACTTTTTTGAGAAGATGTGGAAAAAATTTCAAAATTTTCCACCGTGTAGATTGGAAGATAATAGTGTTTGAATTGAGAAAAATCCTTTTTTTGTCCCTGCGAATATCCGGGCAGCTACTCTTCACAAGGTCACATTTATATGAAAAATGTCCCAAACGGTGGTTACTCTTTGGATTAATTTTTGAAGTCAAGTTGGCTATATTCTTGAAAATTTTCAGATCATTTGGATTTGTATAACATATAGGAAAAAAATAGTAAGTAGAAAGAAGTAGAGAATGATTCAAAACACTAAATTGTTAAGAATTTAATCATAGAATTACAAAATGCCAATCCCAATGGTTATGATGTTGTAATAACCTATCTACACCCAATGTTTTTTGTTTTTTTCAAAAATATTGAAAATTGAGTGAAATAAAGGACTTCAAAGTTTATTTTAGAGTAGAAATTCCATAACTACCCTCAAACTAAGAATCCTCATAACTTTTGACTCATATATCAAAATGGAATGATTCAAAGCTTCCCACATATATATAAATCCAAAGAACCAATTTCAAATTTTAATTTTTCTTAAAAGTGATTTTTAAAGAATTTTTTTTGGCTGCCCAAGCTGCCCACCGAGCATTGAAAATCACTTATCATGCAATAACTTTTTATCCATATAATCAAAAGTTATGAAAATTATTTGGTCTTAAAGCTATTCATCGGGAGAATGTTGTGTGAAAATTTCAAAGAAAAAAAATAAAATCTCCACCTGTAGTGAGATGCCCAAAAAAGCTATATTATCAAAAAAGCATATTCAATGCTTTAGGGGTTAATGACCTAATATAGTCCATGATTGGATTTTTGTAACATGTATTTTGCAATGAATATCTAAAGCATTCAATTATTACTTGCAACCTTCTATGCATCATTGAGCCAAGTGCTTCTTTGAAACTTAACATTTCAAGATTAATTCCTTGCACCAAGTTTGGATGCAAAAAATGCTAGAAAAAATTCCTATCTCTCAAACATGCACATTTTGGAAGTAAGATTGATACCAACATCAAATTGTAAGTATCTTTGTGACCAAACTTCATAGCCATAATTGACTATCAAGTGAAAAGTTTTAGTGGTGGAATTCCATGCACTTCTTAGGGAATTGCTCTCTATTCTTGGATGAATTGTAATTCAAGACTAGTCTTAGTTTATAGTCCACTTCGCAAGTGAAGGTTACATTTTTCACAATGGTGCCGCTTCCACAAAATCAGTGACAATTTTGCAAGAACACTCAAATATGCTATATCCAGTGATGACAATCAGCAAGAACAATTCTGAAAAAAAAATGATGCATGAATGTGTGGGATATTTTTTTTTCAAAAAAGAATATTTTGTAGGAGGAAAAACAATATTTCTTTTTGTGGCATGTGCCGAGTCATAATTTCCAACTTTAATTAATCATTTGGCAAGGAATGCCCACCTTGACCACCAAGTATGGTGTTTGTCTTAAAAATTGCTCCTTGAGTTTTTCAAACATGACTTCAATTATTACATAGTACTGCTGTAAAACTCAAAATATTTTATTATATTTAGAAATTCATATTTCAAACTCATCTAATCATCATACTTGAGACATTACCTTTTGGCTCACAAGTCAGCACATGCTGCAGAGGAAGCAGCTTCAAGTTACTCCAAAAGAGGATGCTCTAAACTCTTGACAGGAAATCACATGCAATCCTAGAGCTTTTCACAACAGAATGATCTCACCACCAATTCGACGATCAAGTTTGGAAAAATAATCAGGAAAGAAGCACCCTCACCTTCAAAACATAACCATGTGCAGGTCTATCCAAATCATAGAACATGGCACAAGCATGTCAGTCTAATCCTATCGGCACCTTACAAAGCTAATGGAGAAACGGATGAACACGGTCTACGACACATACTCTACCACTTCATGGAACTCCTTCACAAGGCAGACACGTTGAACAGAAACGAGAGGGTCGCACATCAGGTAACAGGTCCATTTCCATTCATGTGGATGTTTACAATAACTCAGGGTATTCTATTCTGTCTGCCGACTTGCTAGCTATAGAATTCAGACGGCGTCAATTGAAGTCAAAGCCCTGACTACTCAACCAGAGCTTGAGTAAGCTTAAGCACTTCAGCTTCAGGTGCAAATCAATAAAGTCAAACATAAAAAGTACAGGTGCAGGTTAGCTTGGATTGTGAGGCCAAAGGTGCTTGTTCGTCAAGAAGACAGGTACTGCGCATCTACCCATGCCAACATGGAAACTACTTCCTATGGGCAGTGGCTTCCTGTGCCATGTGAAGTTTCAAATTTGATTTTCTCTGAGAAATGCCGAGCAAGGTGGTCTTAGAGCGGCTGTGCTGGTGGTGAGGCTGACCCCTTTCTAGCCTGGTCCAAAACAGTTTCGCTCAGTAAAATTGTTAAAACATCAACAAGCAGAACAAGTAAAGGGTGTTTGAATTGAGCACCAACACCACTCCACTCAGCCATGGATTTTTGAAAGCACTGCGAACCTGATGATACGGACTTAAGACACTCGATATGATAACGTCTATACTAAAACACAAAAATTTGGAAGTCGTGGAGCACCTGGGAAATGCGATTTGAGTAGATGGTGACGAGTCGTCGCTGTGTGCTGCTAAGACTTCCAAGATATGGATCAAATGAATTGCCCAAAACGATATGTATCTCCACCAAACAGAAAACCACAGTCTGCAGAACCAAATCCAAGATCAAACAGCATCAATTTGTTGATAGCCTTCAAGGGAGAATACAACTGAGACTGGCCACATTGCAATTTCACAGTTGTTGGCTACAACGTTACTTCTTGTCTAGAGAAAGGTGGTTTAGGCTTTATCAAGTTGAAGGAGTTTCTTCCAGCATCAAAAGAAATCATCAAGCAGAGGAATTCCAGTAAAAATGAATACAAAGTAAGGGCATCAGAAAATTTATTAGTTCACTTTTAAAGCCTTTCACACCAATCACAGAAGAGAGACAGGTTTCAAACCTTTCGAACATCTGCATCCTGATGCCCGAAGGCATCAAAGAGCATCGGCAAGAAAGAATTTAGCTTCGACGTCAATTCCTCTGGAGGAAGCCTGCTTACGAGCTGCAGAGACAAAAATAATGACGTAAGCAGATATGATGCAATGTAAGCATTCCTCACATTTTAAACAACAAGCTGAGGGATTCGTTAAGACGATGAGGTATTGGGAGTGAAAAGCTTCAAACAAAATGCCCTATTGAAACATAAGAAAGTTCGTGGCTTAATCTTGCAGTACACTGAGTGACCATATCAGGAACCATATACAGAACTCTAGCATCTCTCATTCCCAATCCGCTCTTTAAAGAAAGGCATGAGAATTTCACAAAATTTTGACGATACAAATTGCAAGTAAAAGGAAAAACGTACTTTGGTCAGGCAGCTGATGCAAGTCACCAACGTCTTCTCGTTTTCGGACACCAAAAGTGGTACAACAACCTGCCGTATATCAAGGACACTTTAATAGACGATACAAAGGATACAAACGACTCGGTCAAGGACATGAAAAAAGGTCTGCAGTGTACGATCAATGCATAGGGAGTGCCATGCGTATGGTACAAAAAAATTACCGAAAGGCATCGATAGGTGTCTAGCTCCGTCAAAACAGTATTCAAGCAAAGATCAGCTGCAGCACTCACCTGCATTTCATATGCATGTGAGTATCTGACTGTCTCTAGAGCTTATCAGTCTAGAAAGCGACGCCATTTCAAAGAGTTGAACTATATGATTCCAATTCCATACTCTTCAACACCTTATTCAGGAAATGTATCTCACATCAAGCCACATTGGATGAGATCTTTAAACAGTCAGTTCCATATTTAAGAAACATCTACATGATGCAGAGAGAACCTTCGCATGCATCAGCCAGTCACACTTATGCCAAACAGGATGAGCCAGGACTCACTATTGAGAATCATGTTACCTTAGGGTCAGTGTCTCTAGCTGACTGTAAAAGTTTCTCTAGCAAAACTTCAGTATCCTTGTCTAGTCTGTCTTTCTGCATTCAAAAAGTCAGATTGCGTCAGAAGAGAATTTGGATAATGCCTGCAATGAACTGAGCATGTTTACCATCGCAATTATTAATTTGCTGCAACGAACTAAGGGTAGAGCACGATTGAACTAAATAGGACCTTAAAATAAATAAATAAAATCAAAGCCATAACGACTGCACTCGATCAAAGCCTAGTTAGAATAAGCGATAGGCATGCTCTATCTTGTAGGTTAAATGCCCTGAGATAGAAGGGGAAATATCAAGTGAG
This sequence comes from Neckera pumila, assembly GCA_963969595.1. NCBI lineage: Eukaryota > Viridiplantae > Streptophyta > Bryopsida > Hypnales > Neckeraceae > Neckera > Neckera pumila. The sequence goes on along the minus strand of OZ018415.1, from coordinate 20,665,442 downwards.
GAATTGAGAACAAACAGCAACTTAACTTTGGACTTCAACAAATTACACTGGGATTATGTCAGACTGACCTGATTTTTGAGCATCTCAAGCATGACTGTTGCAGCAAGCTCTCTAATTGTTGCTTCTGGATCATCCAGAGCCTCCAGCACCAGTGTTATAATCTGATTATAGAACTGCACGACAAACCCCATTCTCGTCAGAAAGACCTACCAACAGCGCCATTACACTGAGAGGGCATGTGGAAACATCTGACTAGTTCCTGAATGATTATAAAGTGGCTATCAATAAGACGTCATCAGCCCAGAAATATTTCAGTAATTCCATTAAACCAATCGCTTAATAAGCGAATCACGGACTCAAAACCGAACATGTTCTTAAGAATCATAATAGACAGCAATAACTACTACTCAGAATCAGCAAGAGAGAAGTAGCAACGCGGCCCACCTTAGACCAAGTAGTAGAATCGTTGTGATGGGAGAGCTCCAATAGTTGCTGAAGTGCGTTTTCTTTCACTGCCATTGCTTTCCCACCATCCCAGCTTGACATCTGAAAAAATGACTCAGGAAAGAACCCCAAAGTAAGTTCAAATGCAATAACTGCGAGAAGCATGGATAGTAAGAAATTTACCATGTGCACGAAACATACATACTCCAAAGAGCAACTGGCAAGATAAACAATGGTGGAAAATGCAGAAACCGAGCTCTATTTCAATACATTCTTTACTTTAGATAAACTAATTAGTAAGAGCATTGACTCAGGAAAGGTTGGAAGGCATTGCAGCACAAGTGATTCCAGCAAGTTCACTGGCTCAAATCGGTGACAAACATATAAGTACTCCAAAAATCTTGACAAAAACAATCTCACCTGGAGAACACCGCTTGAGGTATCTGATGGTACTGGACTCAGAGACTTTAAATTCATCTTCTGATGGTAAAAATCGACCTCGTCTTTGTTATGAATGTTGGCTGATAAGTCGGTGAAGTGCAGGTTACCAGAATTGGTTACCATGCCAAGCCCTGAATCCATGTTATTACCACCCTCTGAGTTATTCAAGGGTGAGACATTATGCCTAGTATCCAGACCCAGGGACTGTTGAACCTGGGTTTGATTGAACCATGAGGTAGTGATTTCTGCACTGCTGCTGACGTTATTACTTAAATCTTTGGTCTTGGTTTGGGAAGGAGTAGATGAATCTCCAACAAAAGGAAAAGGGGGATATGAATGTCTAGATTGCTCAGTCATAGAGGACATTACACCTTCCTGATGTGCCATGTTCATTGCGTCAGGCTGGGCAGTAGGAGCCCACTTTCGACCTATATTACTCAAAGCCACAGGCGAGTAACCTCCCACAATCTGATTCCTCTCTCCAGATGGAGACACCTGCTCAATATAATCCTCGTCTCTCTCTTCCAGGATTGATGAGGTGGAAGGTCGTTCATGACCAGGCTTTGCCTTACTCCGCTGGCTTCTGTTCTGCATTAAGATCATAAGATCCACCTCGATTCGAGGAGTATAGTGCTTGAGAGCTCGTCGCAAAGTACTCTGTTCCTCAATGGACAATCCAAGAATGAAGTTCAGAACTATGGGTGATTCAAAATGAGAATACACGGATATGAGGCCTGTCACAGCTGTCTCCTTCAATTTCGCGTTCTTGTCGTGAACAAGAGGGGCTAGTTTAGCAAGCCAAAGCTTCAGCAGCCCACTCCCACCTGATGCTTCTCCGCTCAAGGCCAGTTTTGCAAATGCAGCTATAGCGAATTCGATAACGGCCATCTTTGCCTTTGGAGATCGCTGCTCATCCAACGACCGAAGTAAAGCAGGCAGAAGTGCGTCGATACTGTAAGTGTTCCCCACCGTCTCAAGAGCAGATGTACTGAGCTTTCGAATGACCTCTTTTGCATCCACAAGCCGTGCAAACACGTGTGGTAAAATCCTCTCCATGTAGGTCTCAAATAACTTCCGGCATGCTGGCACCAGCTCCACGAGAGTAGAAAGAGCAGCCTGTGCTACTTTGTGATGAGGATCGTCCAGATGCTCAGAGAACAGCCTCATGACCCTTTCAAAGCTTTGACTTACTTCTTGAAGACCTTTACTCCCTTGTTGAAGGAGTTTCTTGAGAAATGTAAACGCAGCAACTCGGGCCGACCAGTCTGAACCAGGAGTCAAGCCTTCGGTTAAAGCATCGTTTAATGACATCAAGCCATCCATGTAAGTGAACACCTCCCCAGAAGAATTCATAACAACAGTCGGCAGGTTGTCCTCTAAGCTACTCCTACTACTTCCTGTCGACCTTCCTGACACGGTTTGTCGAAGAAGGGGCCTCTGATATGCAGGTACTGCATGTGAATTACCATCGGATACGGTTCTGTCAATATGGCCTTCCGGCTTTGGAATGCGCTTAGCTTGTTTGGGCTCATCATAATCACCATTAGAGCTACGGGCATTGTACTTTTGGGCACTCATTGGTATTCTCTTCGCTGAGTGTGTCTTCCCTAAGCCTCGTGCAAAATCCTGGTTCATGTCACCCACAAGATCAGCTTCTCTACTCATCCCCGTAAAGTCTGTGAATCTTCCAGCGTCCATGTCGCCAAATGCCGAAGGCCCACTTAGAGTTCTTCCAGCACTTCCAGGTCGAAAGCCTGACAGATTAGGTTGATGGTATTGTGCAGTACCCGATGCCTGATGAGGAGGATCCCTAGAGGAAGGAGGATCAACCCCGGCACGTAAGGGCCAGCTTCCACCAGTGGAATGAATCTTGGAATAACTGTTTTCAACTGTAACAAAAGAATGGTGTCGGTTAGTTCATACACAAAAACTCCCTAGAAACAGAAAGAACTTTCTGCTTGGTAATCCAGAGTACGAAAAATTCAGGGGGAGAAAAATAGGGCATTCTTTGTTGACTCGAGCATTTACCGCTTGCTTGGGAGTTTGAATAATATGACCCTTGATCGTCAACAGAAACACCCTTTAGCATGCTCTCAATAGCATTTACTTGTTGCTGACTGGCTTGTAACACACTTTGTAAGCTTCTTTCAGGAGGACCTTCTGACGACTTCCTCTGCAATATACTTGACGATGGCCTCGATACAGGATTAGTATTGTAGCCATTCATAGAAGCAGTTTGAAGTCCATTTGACGAATTAGATAGCCCAGATGATATTGTACTGTGAGTAATCGCAAGAGCTGGTATGCCAGTGGAATTGCGAAATGGAATGCCAGGGGGATTGCGAAGTTGGTGAGTGTCATGGACGGTAGAGTGGCCATATTTCTTGAGGATCCCTCCATCCTCATCGTTTATTACCTGCAAAAAAGGGAACTCATTACAATATTCAAGTTGGAGAGAAACAGAAAGATGTACAAGAGCAATTGGGCATTTGATTAATGAAATTTCATGCAGTTCAGATGCCATGAAACTCACCCTCTGAGTAACAGGATCGAATGCTTGATAAAGACGACGTGCTCGATCAGGCCAACACCTAGCAAAAACCCGATAACACTGCCTCGCTAAAGAGCGCACCTGCAACATAATCAATAAGAGAACTCTTGGGATGAGACTAGAATGTACCACGCAGTTCAATTTACCCAGAGCTTAGACTTTATAGTTTCAATGTTCGTACGAATTTAAACAAATGCATTCCAAAACATGGTTGGTCCAACAAGGTAAATGCAGTGAACCGCCCGGCAATGCAAGAAGAGTACCTGACCACAACTATATCACTGTATCGCATCAAGAGAGCAAGACCGACTGTACCTCACTCATCGCATCTCCGCAGCAGCATTTGATAAGATCCTCATAAAGCTCGGCTGAGCGTTGCATCTCAGGTGAATCAAACCACTGCTCCAACACCAACAGCAAGTACTCACAGCACCTTCAAGGTCAAAAATTACACAATTAGGTTGCAGAAAGCTGTACCCATCAAGATTTAAAACATTCTCAAGACATACAACGATATCCGTCCCTCTCAAAATTTGAGGGGTTGAAGGTAAGCTCTGCTGTCTTGGTTAGCACATAAATATCAAACGGAATACCTTGCCCGCAGCACTGCATTCCGGTCATGTTTCGCCAATTCAACCATCTTCGGAAGAACTCGGGCAACTTTGCAATGTTGCAGCATCTGTTGCACCAGCAGACAAGCAATGGAGAATTCAAAACTAGATTCACTTTCTTAACATTGCAGACACTGAGGTTATGAATCATTCTTCCAATACAACATTCTACTGAGGCGATATGGATTTTAGAGGCAAATTCGTAGGTCGTTCAAGCGACTGACAATTCACCAATATCGAACCTCGTGATCTACACTCAGGCGGAGACATTGATGTGAGCAAATGCTAACCGATATCCTCTAAGTACCTAATACATCAGGATGAACAAAGAAGAAAGTAACGTAATGGTGTAATGGTGTAAGGGTATAAGTGATAGTACGAGGTTCTGCTTTTAGAGATCAAAGAGAATACAAAATAAGGAAGAGAACCAACGACGAAGCCTTTTCAGAGACTGACCGATTTGATGCAGGCGTCCGCTGACTCGGCAATAACGAGAACTGTTATAACCACCAGCTTGAAAAGCATCTGAGCAGTGAGCCATAAGACATTTTTAAACCCTTGCGGTCATGACTTAAATGAAATCTAATTTGAAGGATATATTCTCAGTACAGAAACACTCGGTATAATTAGTTTAAATCGACTTCCTCCGACACGATTGCACAAACTTTTGTGGTAGACTCACCGGTAGAAAGGATTCTGCAAATGCTTCAAAGTCTTGTTTGAGCTCTTTGGTCAGCACTTTCAAGAGTTGACATGCCTGCACAAAGGTAGAAAAAACGTTAGCTACTAAGGCAAATTAAATTCAAGTGCACATGCGTACATTCTCTACGAGTTTGCCTCTAGTCAACAGTTAAGAAATGGTTCATTCGGTTGCTATGCCTGGACACTGCAACATATGACAAACCAGGATGGCAATGCTACTCTCTTAAGCACTCTTCAGTAGTACCTGTTTCACAATGCTAGATCGACGATCAGCTAGCTGATCACAAAGAGGATTGACAAGTTGCTTCAATAATTGCAGAAAGCCGCTGTATTTTGTTGCACCTGTTAAAGAACAGTGAACAGACATCATATAATAAAATCCCAGTATTCCACGTACACACATTCCTCCAAGTTCTCTCAGTGTCACCGAGAAAGCGAAAAGAACCAACACTTCTATACACTCCGCTCAATCCACGCATGGCTGACCAAGTGTCAATGGATTCCTGTTGACACAAAATACTGAGAAACTCCTCGGATGCAGTCATTCTCTCAATAATTGTTAGACCCTCAACACTCATCAAAACTAGAAAATATGGTACATATACCTGTCAAATAGAAAGAAGGGCATACAAGTCATTTCCGCAATGTTCACTAGCACGTACCTCCTGCAACTATTCCTTCTATTCTTTGCAAGGCTGACATCCTTATCGACCAATCTTGCGCCGGTGCAAGCATGCTTGCTGCTTTCTCAAACTCCTTCGCCAAGTCCTTCTCAGAAAAAACTCTAATAGGATCAGCTGGCTTCTCGACCATGGCACTATCACCTGCAGGACGACCAAATTAGTACAGGACCACCAATAGTACTTATGCCTTAAACAATTGCAACACTGATGATACACCTCACCTCCATTTTGCTTAAACCAATCCTGAAATTTGACAAGATACAACTCATAATACTACCTTCTGAAACTAGCTTCGACTTTGGACTGTTGCCCCTCGTACTTCCTCCCAACACAGCAACTTTCAGCTCGGATGCAGGCCAATGCTGATTTGGTACAGCTTGCTGAGCAACAGGTTTGTTCTGGTTGGCAGGGGCGGAGAATCGATTTGGTGGAGTGACGCACTGAATGGACGAAGACTGTTGCTTGTCAAACCTGTTCCTCAATGGTTCAATTTTCTCAAATCTGGCGTTTATTTCTTTGAACTGCAAACAAAGGGAAAATTTGAGAATCATATTGCAGTATCGTCGAATTCCTGACTCCTGACTGACCCCTGTATAACCAAATTCACTTTCAAGTCAGATCACTGACGCGATACAAAAGTTTTCTACACAATAAAAGCTACAGCCTGATCAAAAAGATCAGAACCTTCCAGTGCGATCGCACTTTATATATTGTTAAGATTAAATTGCGTTAACATGCTTTTGGAGTCATCGCCCACTCAACGCTTGCAACGTATAGTCGCCTCAAATCCTCTTTTATACCCATATTTTCTTATTTTAATTCATCACAAGCAATCACGAAGTGTGGATCAAAGCATTACCTGAGATGCTCGTAACTGGTGTCGTTGAAGTTCATCTCCAAATTGTTGTCCGCCCTGCCGATACATTTCCTGCAATTCCAGATAATTAACAATCTAAGTGCCTCATATCTCCATTAAATGGTTCATATCTCAAACACCCGAATAAAGGTCAACATCGCCAGAAAAAACACAGAGGAGATGCTAAGAATTCTGACTGGCAACGCCGACTTCCAAGACTGATTCCAAAACGATAGTCTGGCAGGATGATGTGCGTAACAGAACATGAAGAAAGAGTAATACGCCCTTTGAACGAGCGGACAACACAGTAATGGGTTCCAGTACCACGACACTCGAGTTGTGGGACCAAAAAGGTGCAACCCCGAAGTCCACAATGTACGACACTAAACGGCATTCTCAAATCAACTGACGTTCTGATACAAGTCAATTAGGATCGACGACTGTGCCACTGATGAGAACATACTTCGAGACAAAGCATAGCTGCTTCCCTCACGCTGCTGTTTGAATCCTCCAACAGATGCAGCACCTGCAATCGACTTACACAACAACACTTGAGACGCAACACACCAACACAAGTGAAGGATTCGGCATAGGTCCTTCGACAACTAGGGTTCAACATAACCACGAGAGCAAATGGAGCGACTGGAAATTCGAGATAGCTCATGCTACGGTACAAATCTAGAGTAGCAAGTCTGATTGTCAATGCAAGATTGCACACAACATGAATAGCTAAGATTGAAGTGCCTTCTACTACCAATTTGAGAAAACCTAACAAACTATTAATTCCATAATCTAAGGCCAGCTTTCGGATTGGATATTCGACGACAAGAATCTGCACGTAGGTGGATGTATCAGTGTAGCTTAGGACTTTTATACCCCTTTCACTACAAAGATGACAGAAGCGATGATCATGAAACAGAATAAATGATCCTAAATTTCTCATAATCATACCGAAGGAAGGATAAGTCGCTGGAATGGAAGCTCCGCTGCAGTGAATAGATTTAAAGCTGAAGCCGCTGTGCGAGCAAATTCCTCGCGCACTCTCCAATTTTTATGACTCCATGCATACGCACCAGCTCTCTCCACAATGGTGGTGGGTGATGAAATCTGGCACAGAATCAGTTCTCAATTTGAGCACATAAAGTTGTTATCCGGCACAAAAGTGTTCAATATGAATCCGTAGATGCACTCGTACAGATAAAAATCGTTAACATCGTCGAGACCTACGTAAAATATCCTCGAGCAAACCAATAGCATTCTACAGCAACGAACAGCAATGGGGGCCCAGGGACTTCGCTGCATGAGGGACACTACCACAGGAATGTCTCCCCGGCATACATATGATATTCTTTAGATGTACTTGAGGAGTACATACGAGGGGCTGGTGTAAACTCATAAGCAGTCGTCTCGAATTCCAGACTAACCTAATTAGAGCCTGACCAAAAACCCTAAACTTTCAAAAAGAAAATCTTAATGCATTCCGCTCCCATCAATATGGGTAATTTCTATGACAAGTTGAAGCCCTCCCTAAGCTGGAGGCCATCGATTCGACAAATGCAGGCGGTCTCGGGAACCGATAAACCAACATTCCTGAAGAGGAAAAGAATCGTACGAATTGCCCTGCATTATTCTCTCTCCTTTCCAATCAATCAATGCACAACATTCACAGCCATCAAGCGGAAATGCCCGCTGCTCAAGATTTCAAGAAACTCAATCTCCCACCTCCATAAGCGACAGAAGAAAGCGCCGTCCGGCATCGCGCACAGGTTGTTTGCTGTCCCCCAAGCGCTCCACCGTGGCCGGTAACAAGGCATTGAAATGCAGCTTGAGGTGCTCCCCCGCCAGCGCAGCTGCGGATGCCAATGCCTGCAGCGCCCCTTGAGCCACTTTGAAGTTGTTATCCTTAAGCAAAGAAATGGACGCGTCCACGAGGCTGGAGACTTCGGCGACAGTCAAGCTCTTGCGACATTGCTCCAGCAACGTCTGCAGCCTCTCCACCCCGGCCATTCGCTCCTTGGTATCCTTCGCTTGCAACTGCACCAAAGCCTCCTCCATGGTGACAACAACTCAACGTTCCTCCTCCTAAACCTCAAACCACTACCACTCATCTGTCTCCGCCCTGGCAATTCGCACACCGCAATCCACACATCCATCGACGACTCCGCATCCTCCCCTCCCTGCCCGGCACCCCGCTCAGCAGCAGCTCCCGACTCGACACCATCCCTTCGAAATCCCTACCCCCAAGATCACCTCCCCTGACGCGCCACACGCGCCACCAAACGGAAGGAATCTGACACTCTGCCAGACAACCACGAGCTCAGCAATGCCGAGAGTCGACAAAACGCAATAATAAGGTAACAACGAAGCCCGCTGCTGCCAGAAAGGCACAGACATCCGAAAACGTGCTGCAGAAGATTGGATGCAATCTGATCATGAGCAATAAAATACTTTGCAAGTGAAAGAACAGCATCACCGAGAAAGAAGAAAGAAAAGGTCGAACTAACGTCTCAGTGCAGCGTTTTTCTTCGGGATTTTTCCGCGGCGAACTCTCTGTTGCGGTTTCCTAAATCTGCATTAGGAGAAGAACAGGGATCGGGACGACAGGAGCAATCCGACAACGGGACCAACACACCATCGCCAGCGAGCTCTGGCATCGGGGCTTGCAAGGACATGGCCAAAGCTTTCCCCCCCTCCCTTCGTCTCTCTCTCTCTCCTGTCACTTCTGTCCCGGAGGATGGATGAAAAACTCACGAACGAATGAAAAATGTAGATGACATTCGTTCAAATGATGAACGAAGCTGGCCGACCCCTGTGACCGTTTGGAACCGCCGTGGATGAGAAACGTCGACGTACGCGAGGGTACAATGATGGACGGTCGTTCTATAACCGTGCCAGCGCTGCAGTGTGACCTGTTGTTCCAGGCTTCCTTGTACGAACGCCATTACCGTGCCCGGATGGATGAACACTCCCTGGATGAATGAACTGGATGATGATCAGAAGCCACTAGTAGTAGGGATGAATGAAGAACATCCACTGGATGATGGGTGACGGATGTACTACTACTTAATTCACAGTGCATGATTGGATGAAAGATGCAGGTGGGTTTCAAATCACAATACCAGCTGGGAGTTATGAAAATCTTCAATTCTCGCGAGATCTTCTCCAAATCTACGAAAAACATGGATTTTGTTGAATGGAAAGCGAAAATGAGGTGGTGCCCACAATCAGTGCTTTTTTGAAAACCAGGTTGTTGATTTCAAGTATAAGAAATGAATTGAGAAGTGGGACCAAACAATATTTATATGTGGACAGTACAGTGCAGGAGTTGGATTATTTCATAGAAACAGCCTGTTGCAATGTGAGTTTTGTCTGATTGACTGAACTTGTGATTACTGAATCTGTGATGGAAAGCTTGAATTGGGTCCACGGCTTCCCAAGGTTGTATCAGGTCTGTCCTAGCTGTTGGCCCTTGAAGGCCATATGTTTCAAAAAAAAGAAAAAAAGAAAAAAAGAAATTGAATAGCATGTGTCTCAAGTGGATTTAAGATAGACGTACTCATTTTCAACCTGTGCACCCAATTTCGTCCTCATGTATCAATGGAGTACATTCTAGAAAGAAAATGTGCATGAGGGACGAATTCTTAAAATGACGGGAATGGGCACGTGTACTTTATTGGTGACAATCTATTGCAACAATATGCTGGGAAACATAATTGTCATGTTTACCCCCCATAATTGTTGCATATGGTATCCAAAAGCCACGGTTTTGAGTGTGTTGGAACCTCCTTTCACTACCCAAAAAAGAAATGGTATGAAAATGTGTCCCACAGTAATAATAGTAACTAGGCCACAAAAGAAAAGAAGTGGCAGTTTGGGAGGTATCCATCTTACATAAAGGAGCCCCGACCCATCGTTGACCATTAAAACAACTATGCATATGTGCAGGGCGAGGTTCTTCAAGGGAGGAACTTTCCCATGGGTAGAAATTGAATTAAGAAAATTCTCATAATTTTCCAGATTTTTTTTTATCAAAACATAATTACTATGAATTTTCTGCATAAGATTCTCTTTGACCTATACTTGTAATATAGACCTTTCTATTTCCATCCAAGGGCTGGTTTCAAAATCCACCCAAGGTTGGTTGCAATATTAATCATCTTTTAGCCAATCATAATACGCCACAACTACATTGGGAACCGTGCTATAATTAATGACCGCTCTCTCTCCTGCTGATTGGAAAGTAAATAGTCTAAAGAGCAAGCATGGGGTGGTGGTCGGGAATGGGTCAAATCCCTTATATATTGTGACTGTTGTATATATTCTACAAATGTTGCAGTAAGGTGGAAGCATCCAAAACTGTCAAAAGAAGGAATTCGTTATACTTGGAGGCACCATTTCAAAAAATAAATATTTATGTAGTAAAGGCAAGTGAAAATTATGAAGTTTCAAAAAAAAAAAAATTGGATTTGGCATGCATTTTCTATGAATTTTTAAAGTTGCAGTCTCCTAGACCACTAAAACCGTCCTGTAGGTGGATCCAAATCTGAATTCTGACAAATTCAGCACTTATCCAATCACAGAGTAGAGAGGAGAAAACTTTATGACACACGTCAAAGACCATTCAATGGAAGTTTAAGGACGGTTTAATGTCCATCTAGGAACAAAGATTAAGGGAGGCAACCCATTCCCGATCAACGACCCATTTCCAATCACTTCAGGAATTACAGGCATGTAAGAGGATGATTTCTTTGATAGAAAATTTTCTCTTGTGCAATAATAGTGTTTGGACCCTTCCTAGAGTTTTCAGATATTTTGATATCAAAAAAAAAGTTGCTTCGAATTAATGAGTTCCAGATTTTGTAATTCCTTAAGTGATTGAGAATGGGTTGCCTCCCTTAGATACAGGGACGCAATTGGGTTTCTACCTTACTGTCATGTAAGACATATGTTGAAGCCAAACTCTCACAAACTGAAAAAAACCATGATGGGGTCATTCGCTATGGATTGTTTTACCTTATATGTTCTGCAAATGTTGCGGTATTTGTTTGTGAGAATTGAAGCACCAATTTTTTGTGAAGCCCCGGCAGCGGCCGATTTTTGTGTGATAAGAGTCGATCATGTGAACTGTTGTGGACCCTCCCGTCCCCTTTGGTTTTCCAGCAGTGATGGTGGGTGAGGACAGTGTTGGGCAAGGCAATAATGTGGCAAGTGGGGTCTGAAGTTGGATATTTGAGCTCTTGTGAGGAGTCGAGGACTTGCATGGGTCTCTCTAAAGCTTATGTGACTCTTGTGACTGAATGGCTAAGAATCTCTCACTGCACTGTTGTGTGCTTTTTGCATTGAGTTTGGCTGGGGATTTTATAGTACTGCCTGTGTACAACCGTTGCAACACTTATCATAAGAATCACACATATTTTAGTTTGCCATAACTGGATTTTGAAACTCATTTTGGCATCCGAAATGTCATTAGGAAAAATTTCAGCCCTCTAAAAGGCCGCTAAGGAATTGATTTACGGGACCCCTTTGGTGCAATTTCACGTCAGCACCCCATTTTTAAAAAAAATTAATTTAATTTAATTTATTTAAATTATTTTGATTTTTTCCCATAATTTTATCGGGCGGGTGCAAAACTAGAGGGCTAAATTTTTTCCTAATGTGTGATTAACCCCTAAAGGACCAGGGGTAGTCCAAATTTCCAATATTGTAAAGATCTATTATAAAATGCAACCTAGAATAATATTTTAATGATGACTCTCAAACAATAGTTGTAAAATATGATTTATAGATCATATCCTTACGGTTTTAAACAATCAACAAAAACACAATTCAATAGTTTACAATAAAATTTGAAGCCAAATATTGAAAATTCCTTCAAAAATCTATTGTAGACAGAATAATTATGATTTTTACAATGGGATCATTTGACAAAACTCCACTATGGGATCATGACCCCAATGTGTTCTTTTAAGCTTACCTTATCTCCAAATGGAGGAAATTGTGACAGCAAGTTGTGGCACTTTGCACTTACTAGGATAGATGCATAGATAAATGTAGATTGAGTGTGAACCCAAGTTTTGAATTATGAAGTAGAAGCATCTATTGTTGCTCGATGAAAGAAAACTCCAAAAGTAAAATTGATAGCCTATAATTCTTCACCATTTTGTATATTTTTGCATATTTTTGCTTGTATCTTTAGAAATATATAGTACTTACCTCAATTTCATTAAATTCATCATACAAAAGGTGTGGGTTTTTTTACAGTCAAGCGTTGGTTTGAATGATTGAAAAGTTATGTGGTCTAAAAAAAACCATGAAACCTCTTTATTCATCATCTGGAATTGAGACGTTAAAGCACTAAAGAATTAATGTCTTTTTATCTAAATATCCTTGAGGAAGTTCAAATTTTCTAAATATAGTAAATGTATGTTATAAAGTATAATATAGAAGAATGATTAAGTGGTGATTATTTAAATAAAAGCTGTAAACCACAACCTATTGATTATATTTCATTCAATTACCATTGTTTTAACTAATATCTATTAATAAACTTTAACTTCAACAAATCACTTTTTTAAACTTCTAAATTCCTAAGGTCTTTTTTTTCATCAAATTCCACTATTGTTTTCGCTGCACAATGCAAAAGACTTTAGAAATAATTTTTTTTACATATCTAATTGTATGATCCTGTATTAGAACTATACAAGAATGTGTGGAAGAAACTTCATAAACTTTCATTACATGAATTGCAAGATATTTGCATTTGAAGTGAAGAAAATTGCTATTTTTTGCACGTTGTGTGCTTAGATTTTAAAGCTTTGGATCTTCTTAGTTTAAACCTTTTGCATTATATATGTTGAGTTTAAATTTTTTTATGTTCAAGAATTGAGTTGACAGCCTAAGAAGAAGATTTAAAAAACAAACACTTGATTTTCATTCTTTAAGAAAATTGTTAAGGAGAAATAGGTCCTAGATAGCATAAAAAACTAAATTGTTAATAGCTCTTAGATGGAATTAAAACACATTAATTCTAATAGTGAGATTGTTCTTGCAATTGTTAAGTAGAAGTAGGTCCTAGATTGAATTAGAAACTAAATCGTTAATAGCTCTTAGATGGAATTAAAACACACTAATTCTAATGGTGAGAATATTCTCGCAAGCTAATTTAACCTTGTCAAACTATTTTTTTGAAAATTTATGAAAATAGCATTCAAAAATGAATCCTATAGTTATTTCTTTTAAAAGATGCTGAGATTGCCCAAAAAACAAGATTGTCTATAATGTTCTCATCACTAGTCCAAATAGAATAAATAAAGTACTTCCATGTAGACAAGAGTATTTTCTATGAAAAATTACAAAATTTTACAAAATTTATTTTGACTTTTTGTGATTTTTTGGATGCTATAAGACAAAAACCATTTAGGGTGTAGGGTTGCAAAATTTTTGCTTTTAGACACTAATTGAAATAAAAAATATATTCCTAAAAAGCTGGTGTATTTTCCTATCTTCAAAAAAAAAGTTCAAAAAATCTTGATAACAAATTGAAAACATTGGAGCCTACCCAAAATCCATTTTGTCTTCCGAGGGGACAATGGGTCCTTAGGAGTTAAAGAGGTTGTAAACTGAAATGATAGTGGTTTTTATAAATTATTCTTTTAAATAATTTAGGAAATGTTGTGACATCCTAATTAACTGCAAAGACCTTTTAATTCCAAAAGGAATAGACGTTCAAATTTTGAACAAAAGAGGCAGGCAATTCCAAATGCAACTAAGCAAATATGTCTTATGCATTTGTTTTTCCATCCATCCTAGTTATTAGCGCTCTCACATTTTTAAGGTATTTATTTTCACAGCTTTCATTTGCAAATTATGTAAGGTTCATAAATATCTATGACTTCAAGTACTAACTTTTTAGTTTGAAAAAAAACTCTTTAAAGACAACTTCAATAAATAAGTAAAATGAATATTTTAAAAATTATCATAATTAGAACCAAACATTTTGAACTAAAAAGAACATGTAAAAATTACAAACATTCAACATATCAAATTTTAGAAGGAATTTTCAAATACTGGTTTCAAAATTTATTGAAAATCATTGGTTTGTGTGGCAAGTGCTCTATATGATAAATCTAAATATGTATCATATTCCACAAAGATCACTACCATTTTGTGCAGCATAATTGCTTATGCAACTTATATAATAAATGTGTCGTTGACAAAAATTGAAGTGCCATAATATGTCCTTTTTTATTCAAAAATTTCAACTAACACAATATTTGTTAATTTGGGACTTTTCAAAGTCTCAAAGTTGCATCACCTTAAATCTAATCAAGTCCTCTTTAATCTAAATATAGTCTAAATATGTTTATAGCACACATGATTTTTATATAAGCCCAAAGGAATTTATAATATATAAATTTGATAAATAAAAGATATTTTAAAGTATTTACGAGAAGTCACCTTAAAGTCCTTGAAGTCTTAAATTCATGCAAAATTTCCAAATTTCCAATTCAACAAATATAATGTTAGCTAGCCTAAGCTTCAAAATATTGTGATTGATAATATTTCATCAACTTGGGAATGTGCCCAACTTGCCCGGAAGTCTAGTCAATATATTTGGAATATTTTCAAGGTCCAAATTCATGAACAAATCCTAAAGTTATAAAAATACTTTTATGTGATTTGTTCTTAATCCCTTAAGGACCAGACATTCAAATTTCAAACAACAGATGAAGGACAATGACACATCCGAAGCACACAAAAATGTATTTTTTCCATCCATTGATTTTTTTTGAAGATTCTTATGTCAATTCTTTGATATCTAAGTATATGGTATAGATTCTTATGATTTTGCTTTGTAAATATTCTACAACTCAAAGGATATTGGTAGGTCTAGCGTAAAAGAGTAACTTTTTTAGTTCCAAATGTGATCTTTCATCAACAACTTGAGTAAAAAAACAAAAAGTAAATCTTCAAAAATTTGTGTGATTAGAACTTATCATTTTGAATTTAAAGGTAAGTTTTTTGAAGAAAAACACAAATATTCAATCTAATTGAGTTTAGAAGGAATTTTCTATTTTTTGCTTCAAATTTTATTGAAAATATTTGTTTGTAAACTAGATGTGGACTTTTTCACAAAAATATTTTTCTTCTTGGATTCCAATGTTACAAAATCATCCTTTGTTTACATCTAGTCAATCCTCATAATCTCTCAATTAGATCTAGCGCAAATCAAATTTTAGTTTTATTCATTCAACTCCTTCGCTCCTAATGCTTTGATCGTATGGTTCCATTTGACAAATTTCATCAAAAAAAATTTCAATGCAAACATTTTAAGATCTCATGTTTTGAGAATGTTTCCCATCATATACAATACCTCCATTTTTTAATGGTTAAATAATCATTAAAGTCCCAAAGGTTTGGAAGAAAGTACAAATGTGTTAAAAAATTATGAGTTTCCTAATTATTATCAAGTTTCCATAAAAAGAAACAGTGTTAAGTTTGAAGAGTAGAAAAGATTTGTCCTATCAAGATTTTAAAATGTTTATAGATTTATTAATTTTGGAGATTTAATTTCAATATCACCAAAAATACAATAAGATTTTGTAGCATTTGGAAAATTCTATGATCAATCAAAATTTCAATTTCAATTGATTTGTAAAAAAAATTTAATGATGATAATAATATATCTTTAAATAATAAACTATAACAGAATTAAGCATATATAATACACTATGCTCTATTCTCTTTGCATTTTTTTTATACTTAGCAATCTTATTTGCAATTGAAAAATAAAAAGTAACACAATCTAAATAGCATTAAATAATTGGAAATTGAAGAAGAAAAATCCACTTGAAATGTTGTTTGAATTTGGACAACAACTATTTAGTACAAAATAGTTGATTGGATGTTTAGGAATTAAAACAATAGGCATGTATATAAAAGCCAAATTCAAAGATATTTAAACTAACATTTTGAAACTTTGTAAGTGCTTAGAAGTATAAATTCTAAAAAGAAGTTTGAAAAAAGTGATTTTGTGAACAAATTGGACAACCTTTTATTTGCAAATGCATAGATTTGAAAACTCACCTCCAATGCACCTAAGTTTTTTGGTATAGGCAATAAAAGTACAAATGACCTAAATATCTAATATATTAAAGTGTACTTAATGACATTAAAAATTGTTCATTGAAATTTTTTTTGATTAAAATGTGAATAGTAACTCATTTATCGCAAACAATTATTAATTAACAGCAAAAGAATACTACATTCTTTAAGAACCAAAAGAGCAATTTTTAACCCCTAAAGGTCAGAGACTATATTTTCACCAAAACGCTCCAAAATTGCCATTTCTAATACAAGTACCAAATTTTAGGAAAAAGAAATTAGGGGGCACATGTAACTAGAGGATCTTGTAATAAGCTTGCTTAGAAAGATGTCAAAAAAGTTTCAAAATTTTCTACCAGGTAGATTGCAAGATTTTAGCATTTGAATTGAGAAAACTCCTTTTTTTGGCCCTGCAAAAAATCGGGCAATTGTACTTCACAAGGTCGCATTTGTATAAAAAAATGTCCAAAATGGTGGTTATTCCTTGGATTCATTCTTCAAAGAAAGTTGGCTACATACTTGAAAAATTTCAAATCATTTGGAATTGTACAACATATAGAAAAAAAATACTAAGCAAAAAGAAGTAGAGAATGATTCAAAACACTCTATTGTTAAGAATTTAATTATGTAATTGAAACATGCCAATCCCAATGATTGTAATGTTGTAATAAACAATCTACATCCTAGAAATTTAATCTTTTCAAAAGTATTGAAATTGAGTTAAATCAAGGATTCCAAAGTTTATTTTGAATAGGAAATCTATAATGGCCTGCAAACTAGAACACTTCATAATTTTAATCTCATAAATCAAAATGGAATGATTCAAAGCTTTCCAAGTATATATAAATTTAGAAAACCAGTATCAAATTTTTATTTTTTTCAAAAGTAATATCTCAAAAAAAATTTGAGCTACCTGCCGATCATTGAAAATGACATATCATGCAATAATTTTTAGCCATGTAGTAAACATTCTGAAAATTACTGGGCCTTAAAGCTACTACTTGACACATGCTGCGTGAAAATTTCAAAGAAATAGAATAAAATTTCGGTTCATAGTGAGCTGCCCAAAATTGCTATGTTGCCAAAAAAAAGCCATTTGGTCCTTTAGCAGTTAATCTATTCTATTAAGGTAGCTTTGTGTGGTTTGAGATAGCTTTAATTTGTAAATTTGGAGATGTCAAGCTTTCAATGACTAGAAAACATGTGTCTTGGCATTGCAAGTTCTAGAAAAATTCAATAGATTGTTAAGGTAAACCAGCCCATTATGGTCGGATGACCCATAGTGGACACCTAATGACTCCATGACAATTTTTTTGGCCACAATCAATATTTAACTGGATACACTTTTTGTTGGTTATGGGGTAGTCTCCTGACTCTTTTGGACAGATCACTTCAAAAATCTGTAACAAATTCATATTTTGTTTGAAAAATAGAGTTTCAATTGCTCTCACTATTTCTCACACTTGTCTTCATGTGGAAAAAAATTTGAAAACTTTCAGCAATGGCATGAGGGTAGACTCCAAAGTTTAGCCATAATGGGCTGGTTTACCTTAGTTGCTTTGGTACATGAAGGATGTGTGGGGCCATGCCGTAATTACTTTTTTATTGGAGCAATTTGACCTTGAAAAGCAATCTTGTTTTTTATTTCAAAACACGCATATGATTAAACATCATAATTATATCTATTATCCACATAGCTTTATAAGTTTAAAAAAACCAAAATCTAAAGAAATTCAATGCAATTACAAGCACAATAAATCATGACCAAGAATTACCTCCCCCCTAAAGTTACTAATGGTGTTTTCAATCAAAAAAGGATTAATATCATCTTAAATCTTGTTGATGCCTACACGTTTGGTATATATTTATCACTATTTATAGCATTGTTTAATATATCATACTTCTATAATGAGATTGCGTATTAATTTTTAAGGAGGTATGAAATTCAACTTTTTGGGTGGAAAGGCAATATATGAAAATTAAGGAGTGAAGTCTACAATAGTAAATTTATGCATTGATTGTGTTTACACAAATTATTTCATTCAATAGCAATGTCTATAGAAGGCATTCATGAGAGCTTCTAATGCAAAGCTAATAATTTGCTACTATCATACTACTAAAATCACAACCACCTCTATAATATCACAATTCAATTTTGAATAATATTACAAAAATTCAATTGCTTTTGTAATAGCCACAGGATACTTTCTACTATATATTATATATTCTTTTCGTGAAATATTTGAAAATCAAATGGATACTTCTAAAAAAACTTCAAAGAAACTTTAGACAACAAAACTATAGATAAATTCCATGTCTTTTTAAAAATGTGATATTAAAAAATAAGAAAGCATCAACCGTAAGCGTTGCTCTACATATTCAAATGTGAAGATTCTATTTACATTGTTCACTTGATTAATTTATTCTTATTGCAATGTTTTCATCTTTGCAAAGGTTATTTTGTAAAAATTATGATATAAAGATTTTCTTTAATTACTTTATATTGCACTATATAAAAAATTTCAAAAAATATTCTATGAGGATGTCAATATTTTTATTTAAAGATTATACATACTTTGTTTATTTACATTCTATCACATGAAAAATTGATGAAAGTAATATATATATATATATATATATATATATATATATATATATATATATATATATATATATATATATATATATATATATATTTAGTAAGCAATAAATAATTAATGAATTGAGTATATCACTGATGTCTTACATTGAATTAATAGAAAGGATAAGAATGACCTCCAATAATAAATAATTTTCATTCTTACACATTAAGCTTTGTATACCTATTTGAAAAGATCATACAAAATTTCACTCACTATGTAAGACATGATTTTTGAAGTGAATATTGGCAAATTCTCCATTTTCTAGTGAGTGAAGTTGCAAAAATGCTCCCTAATCTTGAGATGGTATCACTAGCATTCTATTGGATGAAAAATGTCATTTCACCTATACTGATTCTACATGTTTTATCCAAATTCATAGATATAAGTAGCTTCCTCAATTCATAGGAAATCACAACTTGCACTTGGACTACCAATTCCAATGGGTGATATAAAGTACTCATTTAATTAATTAATTATTTACCTCCAACTAGAGATTTGGAAGTAATCTTATGCAAAGAGTCTTAATAAGCGTCTTCACAATCACATGGTTCACCATTGCCAAGGTAAAGACTACATGCCTCTAAAATTCCACCATTGCTACTTTGCAAACTGTCCAAGTGGGGAAATGCTAACAAATGAAAGGTTACGGCATGAACTCTTCTAGACACACAAAAACTCTTCTAGACTTACATAAAAGATTGCCAATAGTAGCAATCCAAGCAACTTGAAACAATGATTTAACACAACCATGTCTCGTAACTTCACCCTTAAAAATCTTTTGGAACAACGGTTGTACTGAAGGACCTACATGAAGCCTCCTCTTTCTGAAGAACAGACTAGCAAAACCACGGTTTAACAACACAAAGAATTTACAACAATCAACAAATAGCAATTCTACATTTCTCTGGATTGCTTAGAATTGTGGGCATAGGATAGAGATTCTTATCACGACAACCTAGAGACTCTTTACATCACCTGCAGGATTATACAAGAAAAAGAGAAATGATCCCAAGTGCACAAGGTTTATTTGATAGATAGCAAAGATTGCTCAGCTATGCACAATTAAATGAACGACCAGCTCAACTTGACTAGTCAACTACCCACCTACTGTAAAAGATCGGCAACCTTGCCAACTTGACTGCATCTACAACCTTTGAATCTCTCTCTATAAGCTCTACTGTAGGGACTTTGATGTCCGTCCAAAAGCGCAATAAAAGTACAGCCCATGCACGATTCCATGGAATAGCAAGTCCGTGTGGACCTCGTGATTTATAAAATACAGCAGGTTTACACTGACCGTGCTAACCTTGGTAGTGCATCTGGTGGTGGAAGCAATGCTCGGCCGTAGGCTATGGGAAGAGATGCAAGCTTCTTCCACTTGCCCACGTATGCTCTTTTCGTGAAGTTATCGTAGTCATTGGCTTCGAGGGCGTCAAGAATTTGTTGATAAAGAATGAGAGCGGACCAAACCTGTTAATAGGAAGAAAAAAAAAATAAGAACCTTGAAACAGATTTTTCCACAATGGTTCAGCACTGATGAATCTCGTGAAATATTGGTTTCTATTCCTCTAGTCTGAACTCGAAAGAAGATGAGCAATGTAAACCAGTGAATTAAGCTACGTACTAAAACCATGGATTCGACCTCCACAGAAACTAGAGGAGAAATGACATTCTCTAATGACATCTACATAAGAAACGAGAGGATAGTTGAGGGATTCAGACGAGAGGAGAAATTCTTCCTTACCGGCCAGCGGCTGTCTTTGTCGAGTTCACGTACACCCTTCTCTGCTTCAACAAAAAATACCCTAGCCCTCTTAATCTGATCTTTCATAAAGGCCCTCCATTTATCAGTGACCTTCCCAGCAAAGATGTCTGCATCTGATAGTCCAAAGCGTGCCAGTTCATCTTGTGGAAGATAAATTCTCCCCCGTCGCGCACTGCAAACAAAAACGCTTTTAAAAATAAGTGTCAATTTGATATTAGAGTTAATCGTAAAGTGTGTGAAATGAGGACAGGGAGCCGGAGTTTGAGAAAAACACAGGACGAAACTCCTTGAAGCACCAAAACTAGGTCTGATGGAATTTGGTGCGGTGTTTCTTTTGTACTAGTTAAACCTTCCTCTGACACCCAGTTACAAACTCCGGAGACCTCTACGATTAACTCTATTATCACCAGAAGTTTACGTCGGTATGCTGAGACACTTCAAAAGCGGGGCTCCTAAATGGAATTCGGCCGAACTGAAAATGAATGTAGGCAGCTTCCTTCCCATCTATTTATTGCAAACTACTGACCTTCCCATCCCCCAACAGCTGCATCATTCCAAAAGTCGGACCTACTGAAGTTGGCCTGAGAATATAAAATGCCATTCAACACATGGACAGATGGAAGAAGAAGAATTCTTACTCTTCTCCAACATCCCGCAGAATATTTGTGAGCTGATTAGCGATTCCCAACGCCAAAGCAGCGCTGTAAATATTTTGAGTGGTGTCTTTAGACTCGGACGCGATGCCCATAACAGGTACACTCATCAAACCCACTGTGCCAGCCACGTTGTAACAATACAAATAGAGTTCGTCAAAGTTTGCATATCGTGATTTCACCAAATCCATCCTCATCCCGTCAATCATATCTCTGAAGGGCTGCGGTAAGAAAAAACAAGAACATGAATTCCAACACGTACAACATTGAGGACACAATGATAAGCTTCACTAAAATGACGGGGAATTGTAAACTGGGGAGAGTTCTATAAACTAGTACTCAACACAGTCAATGCCAGCTTACATGGTCCGCTCAGAAGTAAAACACGCAACATACAGTACGATCGTAATGCAGATTAGTTCCCGCGCGGAGAAGCGCAGGGAAGATTTGCTAGGGAAATAATAAGCGACTGACAATACCTGGATATCCACAGGAAATTTGGTGACCGTATCAGAAAGAGCAGCATCTAGCATATCATAAGGCTGGCCGCGAAAAACATCCTCCAGTCTATCTTCCCATCTGTCAAGGGCAGTAGGGGTGATGCGAGACGCATTAGGTCCATCTACAAGTTCGTCTGTCCTCCTGCACCATACTGCACCAAGCAAAGAGACTTTTAACCTATTTGTCGTTGCAAAAAACAGTCGTCCCTTCGACAGCTACTGACCGCCACACGGATTCATGTTCATAACAATGACCTAAAATTGTAAAACGGGAGGTCTAAAACGCTCTTCTCAGAATCTTCTGAAAGTAAGGATAAGAGAAACTAAATCAGTCAGCATCAATAAGGTACACTCTCAACCTCTTATATCCCACCCTCTAGGATCACACCATAGTACCAACAGAAAAGCTTTGATTTTGTGTAAACATGTAATCCAACAAGAATCTCCACATGAAAAGTTCTAAACTATGTGATATCACGTTGGGAGCCAAAGGATGACATAAAAGAGAGTCCGGAGTGTCCATAGCAACCTGATACCCTAAAGTTCCAGACATTCAAATGGCACAATCTAATCATCCAAAAGACTAAAAGACCTTAATACTCAAAAAAAGCCCTATCCGGTAAAGGATTTACCATAGATAGCCCAGATAGCGCGTTGTCTCTCCGGAGTCATGAGTTTCGTTCCTGCAAGATAACAAAAGCAACCATTGATCGATGTCACTGACCAGATTATACTATCGATTTCGAATCAAGTTTCACTGTAGTCATTCCGCTATCATCATTCCCCCGAAAAAGAATGACCTCATTCCGCAATGACGAAGTCAAAATCCAAAATTAAGATACCCCTTCGAACGAATTTCAACAGCATTTCAAAGTAAACAATACCGATTGTAGCCACTGCAAACCAAACGATGGCGATTCCAAAGAAATGTTTTTTAACAATTGCGCGATTAAAACCGAGGTACTAAACCAAAGAAAAGAGTAGTACCCAAGTAGAACGTCTTCGCATACTCCGCACAAACCTCCCCGCACCGCACATACGCCTCCTGCAGCAACTCCCCCGCCTCTCCCGCCGTCGTCAAGTCCGGTCTCACATCCTGCAAGGAATGTCCACTCCGCCGCTGCTGCTCATCCACCATAGCCGCCTGCTTCGCCACCACCTCAAACACCTTCTGCTCCGCCGACAAGAAACTCCTCTCCGACGGCTCCGTCGTCACACTAGACTGCACACGAAACCCATGTAACCGCAAACTCGCGGCGCCTGCCCTGATACCTGCACTAGAAACAAGCTTCAAAGCTAAAAACCCACCACTACCACTGCCATTGCCATCGCCATGACTCCCAAGCTCGTTGGACGCTCCCACGAGTGCGCTTTCTCGGAACGAGAAGCTGGATGCCGCTGGGCCTATTCGCAAGACCTGCATTGCGAAGAAACGATCGAGCTCTGTCAATTTTCAGTCTTGCGAGCTCTGGAATGGACTGTTTTCGGCGAGGTTTGGCTTTAGATTGTGCGCGTTCGCGGGGACTGGAAAGAGAGTTCTTTGGTGCGAGAGAGAGAGGACATGGCGAGAATTCGTTGTTTTCTTATCTGGTAATAAGGGGGAATTCAGAGTCGAAATCTAGAGCTGCAACCAAAAACTAAGGTGGAAGCGGAAAGCGCAGACGGAGGGGACTGTGTGAGCCAACCAGTCCGCGCGATGCACATCACTGCTCCCGGGACTAGATAAGAATATGCTTTAAGGAAATTCTACCAGTTCAAGGCCCGGTTCAGACAGTTGCATGCGCCTCAATGTGGACATGCACTGTTGAGTCATGAGGTAGTCTAACTCTTAACCCCTAAATGTCTCAATCCTTTTCTGGAATTTTGCACATTTTTGCTTATATCTTTTGTACAGAAATATCATTTACCAGAATTTCATGAATTTGGTCATTAATGAAGGTTGCCTTTTCTAGATTCAAGTCTTACATTGGATGAATGAGAAGTTAGTTGCATAGAATAGTGCCTAAAAGTCCTTTGTTCACTGTCCAAAATATGGACACTGGCGCGCTTCAGGGTTAAGTGGTTCTTAGTGTTTTTCAATGCATCTGTACATACAAAGTGCAATGTAGGCGGCCTTGCATGTGCATGGTTTACTATCCATTTAATTATTATTTATTTTTTGTTGAATGCGCATTGAAGTCTTCTATTGAACTACACACTTTTTGGCTACATTGGACATGTTACTAATTTTGAAAATATTGTGAAGTTGTATCTCTAGTACACGTGTTTCTTTAGAAATATACACTTTTGCATGTTCAACAGCATCTCATTTCAACAACGAGCATTGCAATATTTTATTTAAATTATATAAAAATCAATGACTATTGCACCTTCAATTTTGTAGTTTATATATTTGGCCAATATTTCATGGAATTTGACAAATACAAGTTGAGTATAAATCCAGAGGACACAATGTTTCTTTGAAACCACTTAGGGGTTAACTGAGGTACAACAACCTAATTGTTAAGGCAACTTAATTTTAGTATTTTGTGTACACAAAATAGGGAAATTAAGTTTCCCCATACTAATTTCTTGACATTCAACACTATATAAATATGTATAGTCATTGCAGAAGGATGCAGTAATGAAGGAACTATGTGAGTTGTATGGATTAGTGCATTGTGCATGACTCGGATTTAGAGAATTGCATGCGCTTCCATGTGGACAAGCAACGGCTCATGAGCTAGATTTTGTCAATGAAGGCAACCTCATTGTAGAGGCAACCAAATTTCACTATTTTGTGTAGTTAGTTAGACTGGTCAAATATTCATTGATATTCTTTGTTGGCAAGTGAAAGGAGGTCCCAGTGCACCAAAGAACATGACATTTGGATACCGTATGCAAAAATTATGAAGGGTGAAAGTAATTTTTGGTTGATGTTTTAAAATCATTTCTTCAATATACACACATATTGATTTTGGAGGTGTACCTACAAAGTGATGATGGTCGTTTTAGGCAAAGTGCAGTTTTTGAAATATCTACTTTACACTTTTGGCTTTTAAAAGTCTTGGTTTTCATTAACTCCTAAAGGCCCAAGATCTTTTGGGGGCCAAAAAACACTCAAAACTATCAATTCTATAGTAAAGAGTAAAAAAATTTGAAAATTGTTTTTTTTCTTTTGCACATCTAACTATAGGATCTTATCCCTAACCAATATGAGACTGTATGGAAAAAATTTCAGAATTTTCACTGCACAGATTGCAAGATATTAGTGTTTAAAGTGGAAAAAATAACTTCTTAAGCACTTTGCAGGACTAGGTTATTTGACTTTGAACCTTCTTAACTTTACTTTTTTGCACTATAGAGTTTTGAGCTTTAAATCTTTATGGTGGAGAATTGAATGGAGACTCTAGGAAAAAAAAGGTAATTTTTATACTTTAAAAAATTGTTAAATAGAAGTCATTAGGTATAAGATAGAAGGAAATTCTAAATTATTAGTATCTCTAAAATGGGATTAAAATGCACTAATACCAATGGGGAGATTATTCTAGCAAGCAAACTAAACCATGTAAGACTTTGATTTTTTTTAAATTGTTAAAATTGCATTTAGAAATAAATCCTACAACTTATTTTTTGAAAAAGATGCTCTAATTGCCCAAAAAACAAGATTGTCTACAACTTTATCATAACAAATCCAAATGGAACAAATCAAAGCTTTTCATGTAGACAAAATATAAATCTGTTACGTAGGAAATTTGTTTTTCAAAATTCAAATTTTTGAATTTTTTTTGGCTCCCTTTTCTCCCTTGTTTTGAGCTTATTTGGACATAACTTTTGGTCCCAGGCACCGACTGAAAAAAAAATGATACTCCCAAGAAATTCATTAGTTTTTATAAAGGTTTCAAAAAATGAGGACAAAAATTCAGCCCATAGGTACCTGCCCGAAATCTTATTTGCCCCCCAAAGGGACAATTGGCCTTTCAGGGTTAAATGCATTACAAATGTCTTCAAGAGATTCTTGTGGAAGATATGGAAAATAGATGAAGTACATCTAATATCATTGGAAAAAATAACATTTGTTTAGATAAGGTGCATTCAAGTATGTTGGAAAAATGACTTTTTTCTATTTGTCTATATCGTGACTAACATGGGAGAGCTAGCATGTGAGCATATAATCTATACACCCATGAGCCTAGGAACCTATATAATAGATACCTTCAATGGTTATATAAGGTAGAGCCACCCATAGCCAACCAAATAAGCAATTCCAACATGATTTGGAGTAGTGCAAGGCAAAACAAATATTTTTCAAAGGTGCACCAATAGAAATGATGGAGATTACCAAAATTTGGGTAATTTTATCACTTGAACTGAAATTACTATGAATTTTAGGAGGCAAAAAGTGCTCCGGACCCATCGCCAACGTTTAGACTCTTCCAACTCCAATCATTCAAGAACTAATTTTCTAATCATTATTTCCTACTTTTTTTCTCACAACTTGGGACATGTGTCATAAACTTATTAGTTCCAATCTTGAAAAGGAAAAAGCAAACATGTATAGCCTTGATTGGAAATAATTGCATTTATAGGTTGGGTGTGGGTCATTGGTTGGAAATGAGTGGTTCTACCTTATATCTGTAAACATTATAGGAACCTATGTTATAGACTCTTTTCATATTATAGTGTATTTATGATATAGGTATACATGTTATAAACACCTTCAAATGGTTGTAGGTACTTACCTACTAATAGGTTCAAGGCTCATAAACTCATGTCTACGTGTTCACATGCTAGCATCATTGTGACTAGCATTGTTACCAAGTGCTTTTATTTTTGTGTACAAACCCTCTCATACCAAGGATTTCCAAAGGATAACTCTTCAATACCTAAATTCTTTGTTATTTGCATATTTTTGCATGTGCCTTTAGAAATATAGATTATTTACCTCAATTTCATCAAATTGAGTACAATGAAAGTAACAGTTCATAGCATTTAGTAGCATCAGTGAAACTGTCTTCTACTCTCCAAAGTCCTCATCTACTGATTTCATCCACATATTATTAATGTAAGCTTCAGGACCCGATAGTGGCAGTAAATTTATGGTGCGCTCCACTTTTTGATTTAATTCTAGAAGGAAACATACAACCAACAAATAATTATAGAGATAGAAGGTTTGCCAAAATCCAAATAATCTATTGAGTAATATACCAATGTAATGTTCCCATTTGCCATCAATAACTTAATTTAGGTTTTTATAGAGAAAAAAAAGTTCTTTATGTACACATGGTATGGTAAGAGGTAGAATACTACCTATGTGGGATATATAATTTAGAATTTGTAATTTCTCAACTGCTCATAGTTAATTTTAAAGTAAGAATTATGTTAAAACTAAAATTTCAAACCTCATTTAAGCATAATAAAATGACATTTTTCAAAAAAATTGAACTAAAAAAGTTTAGAAATAAAGTTAAATTTCATTTGCAAAAGTCCGTTTGAGAATTCAATCTTTTACTCAAAAGTTATGGACAAATTTCAGAGCAGATGTTTGAAAATGTAAAAATAAATCCTTTCCAATCCCTCTATGAAACTTGCCCATAACTTTTGAATAGAAGATCAAAATCTCAAATGGATTTTTGGAGATGAAACTTAACTTTATTTCCAAAAAAATTTAATTCAATTCTTTTTGATATATTTAATTTTACTATGCCTAAATGAGGTCTAAAATTCTACTTCAAATACAATTCCTGCTTTAATTTGACAAACTATGAGCGGTTGAGTTCTTTCTAATATCAATTTACATATCCAATATTGTTTGTTTAATCTCCTACCACCCCATAAGTATATAAATAGTTGTATTTTAATTCCAAATCACAAAACATGAATGGTTTACAAAGCAAAGTGAAGGAATTCAAACATTGAAATTATTGACCTCAATGATTTGATTGTCATTTGGTTTACAACTTCTATTTTGTGTATTGTTTTAATTAATTGGAAGTTTTTAATTTCCCAATAACCAAACTATGTAGTCACAACTCTGTCACTAAGTTGAATTTTGACATTTTTGACGCGTGGCCATCTAGCTAATTTGGGTGTGGAATGGGATGAAATGATGTGGAATACTTCACATCATTCCGTCCACAGAAAGGTAGTCTCTTTGACTGCTACTGAATGTTATGTTGTAAAGATTCAAATATTATAGACTTTGAATTAGAAGTTATGTGGACAAAACATCACCTTGAAGCACCCTCATTCATCCCAAATATGGATTTTGGAGCTCTTAGGAGTAACTTCTAATTGCTCCATTTAAAGATTATAAGATTTTTTTCTTCAAAACATAATGATAAATAATTTAGAATTTTCCAACATCTTTGATTCATGTGGAGCAGTTTTCATCTTTCTATTTACATATTACATGATTTTTCTTGAAGCTTCTTCATGAATATGAAATGGATGAAGTATACTTTTCATAACAAATAGCATCCATTTAGAGGATGGTTAAGCACTTATGGGTTAGAATTGAATTTAAAAAACAAACAAAAAACATTATGTTTCTTATACAACAAGGATGTGGTTGCAAACGTCGCATCAATATTAGTATAATATACTAAATTTAATTAGTGCAACAATTTAAATAGTGAAAGGCCCCCTTGCACTATGAATGTATTCAATGTATTCTGAACCTCTATATGAATTTAAACAAAATTAGATGATATTATGATATAAATCATAGTTTTTGAAATAGTATTAAAATAGTGTGGACCGCATTCTATTGAATTTAACTATAATGTGAATTATGATATTAATCCGCATTATAAATTAACATTATTTTATGACTAATGTAAATTGGTGTTTCTTATTAAGGAGGGAAGTAACTAAATCAACTTTGTACTAAGTCTAAAGTAGCCAAATTAATTTGTCCTATTATATGTGTTTCCATCAATTAACTTTGTGAATAGCTTTTGGAGGAATTTGTTGTAATGTTCTAATAAAGAGTCTACTCTTTATTTATACTTCATTTACTTTAAAATTATATTTTTTCCAAAGCTCCTAATGTTCCCAATACCACCCTATATGCAAGAAAATAAACGAGAATTTCTTGCAAATCTACAATCACCAGGGCTCCTTTGCCCCCCATGGATTGAAGCTCCTTTCACTAAAGAAATGTTTGAATTCAAGTTGACCTACAAATAATAAGGTACGTAGTATGCTCTTAAAGCGACCTTTTGAAAGTTCATTGCCTTTTGACAAGCCAATTTTTCAAAATAATTTTCAATAAATTTTTGTAGGAAAGAAAATGGAATTGGCATCTAACTGCAAAATCATTTTATCTTTTTCGAAACCATAACGTCTTTTGATTAGAGAGGTTTTTGGAATTAGTTACAAATTTTTCTAGTTAAAATGCAGTGGTCACTAAAAGCAACCACTTCCTTGAAATGTACAGTAATGGTACATTGAAGAAAGCAAAATGTACCTCCATGTTCGTGGTCGTTTTTAGAGCACACATGCTTTAAGAACAAACTATCTTACAAAGAATAACTTTATTGTGCTGAGACAGCATAGAGCAACCTCCGTGCCTACCAATTCAAGAGTGTTCTGCATTTTTCCAACTTGCTACATTTACTTCAACCTATGTCCCCTAGTGTGTAAAAGCAAAGAGAATCTTTATCATTTATAATGTCAGTATCTAATTTGTTGACAAAAAAATTACTCTCTCTATCTCAAAATGAAACCGGTGTTTCCTTTGCATTTTAGAAAGGAAACACCAGTTTTATTTTGAGATAGAGGGAGTAGCATTTAGAAGAGTCAACTCATGCCTAGTAAAAAAAGCACGTTCCTTGGAGAATCTTTTGATGGAACCATGCACATTTCTCATCAAAAACTCACTTGCTAGTGTGCGCAATTTGGGGATGCCCGTATGGGCTCTTTACTAAGAATGAGAAATATAGTTTTTCAAGCTGCTGTATTGGCTGTACATTGTACAGTCGGTACATCAATCTTACAAATTTTTCAAGTCAGTTTTCACTAGAAAGTTCATCAAATTCAAGAAGCTCTAGCATGCTAAAAAATGATTTGATTTTGAAACCACAAATTGCGTTGGAAACGAAATGAAGTGCACTTCAACTTCATAAAAAGTAAAAAGTGAATAATTGAAAACCATACAACAATTTGGATTCATTTTATACACTATCTACCATTTCATAGAGATTCTTTGGAAGATAGTTACAATTTTTTTTGCATTTAGGTGAAGAAGAAGAAAGAAACCATACAAGCAATTCAAGTGGTATGAGATCAAGTACCTTTAAAGCAATTGTGAAGGCTCATTTCTAATATGGACCATTAAATACTAGTTGTAATTTCCACAAATGGTGGCAGCACTACACTAAAATTGGTAAATAGTGTTGGCAATACTAATTGTTCCATCTAACACTAATTGTGATTTGCAAGGTTAGTGTTAGAAGATCATTTATCCATTCTAACACTATTTTAGCTCTATAGTAAAATTTGGTCATTTCAGGGAACAACACTAATTATTGAAATGTTCAAATGTTCAAATGTTCAAATGCTAAAATAAATAATGATATGCAAACTACATTTCAACATTTCAAAAAAACAAGGAACAACACTAATTATCACCCAACACTATTTACCAATTTTAGTGTAGATGGTAGATAGTGTATAGAAAACATTTAACTTTTTGTATGATATTCAATTACAGATGTGTATTTGCAATGATGATAAAGTAGACTTGAGTGTGATTCCAATGCAACTTACAATACAAAATTCCATTCATTTTTGAGCATGCACTGGCCTCCTGAAGTTCACCAAATCTCAGCAGGCTGCAAAAATTTGTAAGATTGCTGTACCCAACTGTACAGTACATGAGAAAGGTATAAAAAAAAAGGAACAATTGACTCCAGTATCTGGCTCTCCAATGGTGACTTGTTCATGTAAGCTTAATCCTATGATCTGCAGGAACAGTAATTTTGGGGTTTGGACTCCCATTGCCCAGCACATGGACTGGACATCCACTGTTGGCCACAAGCTTATGTGCCAAACATTCTCTTGCATATGACTGAAGGCACAGTCAGTCTCTGCTGAGCTTCACTTACATGCAGTTTGTGTACAATCAATGGACTCCGGAGGATCCACCTTGAATCGACTGCAGAGTCTGTTCTAGAGGAATGCCTGCAGGAAAGCATTGCAGAGCAGAGCAGAGTTCAGGAAAGTTTTGGAGTTCAGTAACTTAAGTTACTTCCGTTCCTTCCACAAAAAAGGACAGGGTTTTCTTCATTGATCACTGGTTGCATCCTCTCAATATATTGGCTCTGTCTGTTGGACACAAAGTTATGACATCCACTCTGGTTTCTGCCTATCTATAATTGCATTCACAGTGCACAACATGGTTAGGGTTTGGTTGGAGGGGAAATGTGGGGTCCAATTTCCTCCAAATTGAAATTGGTAACGTAACAGGTTCTGAAATCACACAGGCTCTAAAATCGCCCACCCTACTCAAATGTACACTGCTTGTACATGTTGCTTTTTCATAGCCTTCAGCAATGTACAAACAATGTACATTTTAGGGGGTGGGCAATTTTAGAGCCTTATGTCGCTTCAACTTCAAAATTTCATAACTAATTCATGAAAGCTCCAAAAAATATGAAACGACTTGGGTTAGATGCCAATTCCTCTTGTCTTTCAAGGAAAAATTACTGAAAATTATTTCAAGAATCTTTGCCTCCCCAAAATTCACTTTTAGCTCTTAAATGGGAGATTTTTGGACAATATAGCATTTTTAGCAAGAATTGAACTTGGTATAGTCCTTTACAGTTTGAAGGCCAAGGATCTTCCAATTCCGCCCGATTCATCCAAGATGGAATTGAAGATTGTATTGAAAACATTAGGTGAAATCAAAAGAATTTAGTGATCCCCCAACTCATCCAAGATGGAACTGAGAATAGTAATGAAAAGTTTAGGTGAAATAAAAAAAATCAAGAATCAAAGTTTTCATCTTCATCAAATGTTTTTTTGGTTGCCCCTGTAAGGTATCCATCAAGATTAGTATATAAATATCCACACGTTATAGAATTTTTCTACAAGACAATGGTATCCACAAGTATATTGTCAAAGTCTTTCTCTAGTTGAGGCCAATCAAATTATACTACCCAAATTTGTTGTTGTTGTGTGATTTTGAGACTTCTGCTTAAGGTCATTTTGCTTAAAGTTATTCCGCACAAAGAAAGCAATTTCACATGTTGTGGTACTCATACATTGACATTGATGCTTTGCAATTTGAGAAAGACTTAGAAGATTAGTATACACCAATTTCAAAGATGGCCTCCAACTAATTGAAGCCTATGAATCCCCAATAGTTTGGTCCATTCACTCAATACTTCCCTGTAGCTTGAACAAATTTTTTTTGCTTAACTATTTGTTTTTTCTCCTGTTTGTACTATTGCGAAAGACGATCGAGTTCTTTGACCCCTCATAGTACTAAACCAGTTTGCCTATGAGGCATGTGAATCAAGTCAAGGACTTTAAAACTATCAATGACATTATTGTTTATAAATCTAGCCTCTAAACCTATGCAAACCACTTCGGCATAAAACTTTTGAAATGTTAGGAACTTAGGGCAACCTCCCAATCAATACTTGTACAAGTGAGGAATGGAAGCATCATTTTCATAAGGAATATCAAAAGAAAAAAGATAGATTTCAAAGAAATCAAAGAAATTGGTTACAATTTGCCACTTAGACAACTAACAAATTTTAGGATTTTGAAGCATCATTCAATCCACTTTGAAGGATTTATACAACAAATTATTTTCTGACAATTTCTTAAAGAGAGTAGCTAACGCATTCAACATAGAATCTATTGCAACAAACATTTTCTTGAAAGATTCTTTTTTTGAAGCCTTAAAGGCAACTAGGTTTGTCTTATGAGCATTACAATGAATTGAAATAACAAATGGATTTACTCTTTTTAGTTGAGCCACCACACTTGTATTCTTCCCAACCATTGTAGAAGCTCCATCAAATCCATTCTTCAAATTCAACCTCCATGTCTTTGCAACAACCATAAAAATGTCAAATATCATCATAGAATTCTTTTTTCCATCCTCAATATACAATATACCCCAAAAATACAAAATAGATAAATTAGCATTTTAAAAAGTTGCAAAGACTATTAGGTATCCTTTTACAAAAATATCAATGGACTCAGTGATCATTAAGTTAAGACTTTAGAACCTTAAACACTATTCAAAACTTTTTTTGAATGGCACAAGAGAGACCAAAGACCATTGTAACAGAATGTAAAGTTAAAATGGTAAGTTTATCATCATAACGTTTTTCAATAATGGAAGCATTGTAAGAAAGGGACTTACACAAACTTTGAAACTTTTGGAAAGGAAGAACCTCCTTCCCTATAAAGTAGACAATCCTAAATAGGCATTGCTCATTATAGTTGTTACTTAAAATTGAAACAGCCTTTTACAAAGTTCTTTTACCCTCATACTTAGCACAAGTCAATTTTTTGTGTTCTACAATTTTACAATAGTCTTGTAATGCCAAAATGTTTACATCTATGGACTCTTCAAATGTTGGCAGATGCAAATTTACCTCCACTCCATTTATAGTCTTTCAAAAACCCTTCCCAAGTCACAATTAAACTTCATTCAATCACGCAAATTATACTGAGTATCCTTCTAGTCTAGATTGATTTTTTCAATATCATTGGCTTATTTGTTAAAAGGTGTGATGGGTGAAGAAGAAGTAGATTCGCCATACGTATCCACTAAGTCTCTATTAAATATAGCCCTAAATAACATATTAGTTGTGCTCCTTGAAATTAGCTTTTAGCCATAAAAAAAATTAGAAGTACCCTCGCAAAAGGGCATAAATTCTTCTTTGAGGCTTGCAACAACCAAAGCTCTTAAGTCTTGACAATCAACAACAACACTTGAGTACTGCAACACGACCAATCAACACCAAGAATGAATGTAGCATCAACACTTCAATAAGAGCGTTTCAATGACGACATCAACATTCAATAAAAGCATGAGCAATAGGCCATCAACACAACATTAATAGGAACAAGAGTGGGTAAATCAACTAAGTGGCCAAAAGCGGACTAGTAGGAACGACGGCAACAAGAATCGATAGAGGTGGAACTATAGGAGCTTATTGGGGGCGATAGGTGAAGAACTCTAATCCATCCAACCTCAATAGATATCCTACCATACAATATGTACCTTCTCTATCTTGAGTATACCCTCACCTTGCCCAAGTATGAGCTAGTGAATATTATCCCACGGTAGTTGAAACCCGTCAAGTGTTGAAAAGAAGAAAGTAAAATATCCTCCAATTTTTGGGACACCAATTGATTTCCAACTCTACCAATTTCTTTCTGATTTTGCATCGTTTGTTTTCAAAGTGCAACCGGGTTTTTTCCATTAGATGATATTTGGAGGTCTTGGAGGGCCGTTTAAGGCCCGTTCCCTCATTTGCCCAAATTCAGTGAACGCCGATACGGGTGTGTCAAAAAAAAAAAAAAAAAAAAAACTTTTTTTACCAAAATATCATTTTAAGCAAAAAGAAACAAAAAAATAAAAAAATGATGTGGCAATCGATGTGCCACGTCAACATGCGTTCCCGCAATCTGGGAACGCAACAGACAATAGGGGAACTCGGAGCCCTCCAAGATCCCTGAATCTCATCTAATGCCACTTCCATTGGCTACCTATTTTTCCCAGCCATTGGTGTAGAGTTTATTACTGATAAGTTTCTGATATTGTCTGCATGCTGCATGTTATATATTGCCATCAAAGTATTGCGCAATCAACTCAGAAATGTAACAAACAGCCTCACATCTGTAAGAAACCATGTTTTCAAAGTGAGCAAGTTTATTCAGGAACTATCTAAAGATCTGCTACATGAGCTTCCTTCAATCTGGTATCATACATAAGCTTACTTCACTATCTACCCCTTTGGAAGGTTTAAAGGCAACAACACCTAAGTTAAAATTGCCCAAATTAGGTTTGAGAATGATTCCTATCATTGAATTGTAAGAGCTTTTTTTGAATCTGTTGGAAGTCAGAAGGGAGTTCTAGATTCTTGTAGAGCCGCCTTCCATGTGGAGTTGGGGCCGGTTAAGTCCACCAATCAGTAGGATGGGAACTTCAGACTCCCATTCCCCCTCTAATTGGTGCATTTCACTACCCCCCAACTCCACATGGAAGCCTCCCTTTAAAATACATTCTTTCAAGACTCCATGTGAATAAACTATGAATAAATTGAAGAGAGGTGTATCCAAAATTGATCCTTAGATCTCATGTATGGAAATTGTATATCCAAGGCAAGAAGGTGAATAAAAAAATATAAATGTGAAGCTTGGGATTCATAGTATGAAGGTCAAAGTCTCAATTGTAAGTCCCATAAACTTGGGACTCAGTGTGAAAAATATAATTAGGGAAGGTTCCAAATTTTATATCAATAGAACCAATGAAGAACATTGCAAGTGTTCATTGCAACCTAAATAAAATTAGACAAAAGAAAGCCTCCATATGACCTACTCAAAACAACATGAGATTCAAAGTGGACACTTATTCTGGACGAAGGGAGTAACAATTTTCAGTGGTCTTGCTTCATAGTTTTAACTCCAAGCATTCTAGAATTCCAAAGTGAAGACTGCCGTGGAGGTGATAATTTCGCCTTGCCAAGCTAATGAAGTCTCTCTAACTAATGCAGATGAGAGATACAGGTGGAGAATAGTTGAATTCAAGCACAGTCTCTGCTTGGTGTTACACACTTAGCACCCAGAAGCTATCCGTGGCAATCAAACCACGCAACACTAACTGAAACCCTGGAAGAAAAAACGTCGTTATTTGACATGCAAATTTGATACTAGCCAAATTGTAAAGCAAGACCAAAGAGCGCATAAGTTCCATAAAGAAAGCTCAAGACCAGGAACAAAAGTACTCGAATCCTATCATTCATACAAATAGTCTCTGTATACATGGACGAGGATCTGAAAAAATTAACTCTGTTCTACTGTTTTCCTATCCGCATGCTCTTCTCTCCAATCGTTGACAAGGGAAATGACTTGCCACAACCCACCATTAGCGAAATGGGGAACACTGACCCGGCCCCAAGTAGGCAGATATGGGGCAATAAACTTGAGGGCAACAAACAATGAGCCTAATGCAACCAGATGCCGCGGTAGCTGTTCCTCCTGAACACAAAATGCGAATCATTCATTAGAGAAATACAAAACAAATCTTACCACATCTCTGACCAAACTACAGAGGGATATTTGACGAAGAGAAGTGAAGGTCCAACGAGTGAACCCCTAACCCCAACGAATTCATGGTTTAAAAATGATCAATTTAACTTATCATACTGTGAAAAATGGGGTCAAATTTTATATCACCAGAGTCAGTGAAGAACATTGCATGTGTTAGCCTATTAAATTAAATTGGACAAAAGAAATTCTCCATGTGACCTTCTCAAAGCTGCTAAAAAAACATTAGACTTCAGGGGTTTGCCTGGGATTGTCTCTCAATCACATTGCATTCTCACACATATCTGTGATCTGAAGTAAGCAGGATAATATAAAGTGCAATGAAAGTACCTCAATGCGTGGAGACAACTCGAGAGCAGTTTCCCTCATAACTCCAGCGAAAACAATCCCGCAAATCATACCAACAGGGATGACGAGCACTCTCTCTAACAGCAACGTGTATGCAAGCTCACCGAGCACCGACACCACCAACATCGGAATCGCTAGCCATTTTCCAACAGTCCACAGTTGGTCCAGCAGTCTCCTGAGGAACAGGCTACTAGCTTTGGTCCAGGGAAAAGCTCTAATCGGTTCGGTAGCCTTGTCCACAACGTTGGAGATTCCAGTACTCTGCTGTCTCTCATCGCCATTGTTCGACGAGCTACCAAATGTGGACGACACACATTGAACGAGCGGCCTTGAGATTGGCGAGAGCAAGGGTTGCGACAGCCGCTGCGGTTGAAGTCGTTGACCCCGAAAGAAAACAGAAGCCTGAAAACCAAAAAAACATTCAATGCAAACAATCACTAACCAATTCCAAGCACCAATGTCATTCTGCTGGTTGATTTAAAAGAAGGCTCTGCTTACAATTCTAATGTTAACCAATTCCCAAACTAAAACGAGATTGAATTCAAATCAAGGAGAACGAAGAACAACCCAACAGAAGAGAAACATCGAGTTAGGGTTTGAGATGCAATTCAGTTGGCACAGCACCTGACTAACCCTGAGATTGCCCCTTGTAGAAGAAGGAGAAGATAAATAATTTGAGATAATGGGTCTTGAGTGCACAGAGAGACTGTGACATTGCGACGCCATTGCTGATGCTCCGCAGTCGGGCCACAATAATCTCGGACAGACAATTTTCGACAATCCGATTATCCAGAAATGCTGCCTTCAAAACAGAATTTGAAATTCTTGATCAGTGGGAGACAATCTTCAACTGCAACCAAAATTTGATGGAACAAGGCACTCCACTATCGATCTCCACTGCAACGCCCTGTGTCGAGGACGAGCGTGCCGTGGGCGTTGAAGTGCAAAACCCTGTCGAGGGGTTTCAGCAGCACTGCAAACGAGATAGCGTTACAAGGCGATGTGAATGGCGGGGAGGATGGATATCATCCACTTCGTTCGGAGTGACGAACGGATAGGATTTCGTCCGTCAGTTCTGTCTTTCCGTTCGTTCTCTTTTCACAGGGCACAATTTCACATGAAGGATTGCAGACAGGTTTTCATTTAGTTTGGGCAGTGTAGAAAGCGATCTGTTGGAGTGATGCAGTTGCTTACATAGATTTTTTTTTCATTTATTTTGCAGTTGTATATCAATATGAATGGATGAAACATGCAAATTGCAAACGAAACTTCAATTAATCATCCAAAAGAGCAATTTTGTTCTTAGAGTATGTAGCAAATGAGCTATTTCATCCACTGAAAATGAGGGAATAGATCACCTAATATTCTTTCAAAAAAATTGTAATGCTTTTGAGCAAAATATTGTTCAAAAAACAATATTGTAGTTAGGGTGGAATGATGCTTGCAAAGTGAATCCAATTTTACTCAATAAAGCCAAAGACAAATGTAAGGAGACTATATGGACCCCATTTCAATTGGTATATGGACCCTTGTCTTAAACTGGATTTTACTCTCTAACATCCTAAATGTAACAAAAGTTGCATTTTGTATATGATTGAATTCTAAGGGTAGAATTGGGGCTCAAATATGAAAAGATAAGACCTATCATGAAGGCACTTTGCCACAACTAATTTGAATTTTGGACCAAGAGGTGCATTTGTCATTTCTATAGTTTGAAAAATCATTATTTTAGGGAAGTCACTTAGTGCACATATTAGAAACCACGTGAGATTTAAGATAGGATACTACATATTTATTGTACCTAAAGTTTCAAAAAACATTATACCTAATATAGAGTGTGTAGAATTATATATAGGGTATTAGAACTAATATAGGGTTATGTTTAATACCATGCATTAAATTTTATTCAGAAAAATATAAAGGGGCAATAATATGTGGGGGGATATAAATTTTTAGAGTGGATATTAATGTCCTTAAAAAAGAGATGGACGAAGAATGACACGTTACTTGTACCAAATTATCCATGAACCTTGGATGAAGGGCTCTGGTTGCCTTGAGGGTTATCTATAGAATTTGAAGAATCTATCATGAATTTTGCTTTAATATACTCTTATTTGCACACTTCAAATAATAAAAAGGTATGAAAGAGCTAGGTGGTCTATCATTATTAGGTGTGTAAGAGCTTCGTGGTTTTCAAATTTGGGTGAAAAATTTTATAGGAGATAAAAAACTTTTCACCCAAGTTTGAAGACCACTAAGCTCTTACACACCTAGTACTTAATAATATTAGACCACCTAGCTCTTTCATACCTTTTGACTATTTGGAGTGAACAAATAAGAATATATTAAAGCAAAAATCATGAAATTGTAGTTGTCTTCAAAGGACTTCACAAATAACTCTAATATCATCTGTGCAAGAAACACTAAAATTTCCATCACTAACTATGAGGTGAGGGGTTCAAACCCCATTGTTTGTGTGTTCATTGTTTCTCGCATTATATAGGACTATCTGGGCAACTCGGACAAGGATAGGCAATCCAAAATGCAAAATTTTGGATGGTAATCTGGCAACCTCTTCAAAATCAAAATTATATTTTTTAACACAATATTTGTCACTTTTTTGACATTTTTAATACTTTTTCATTTGTTCCGTCACTCTTTTTAAAACTTTTTTTGAGAATCCTTTTGATTTATCAAGTTCGACAATATTTTTGATACTAAAGTGTTGAAAGCAAAGATTTTGGCAATTTTTTTTTACACTACAATGTCAAAAATCTATTAAAAACAAAACCCTTTTGGGATAGTAGTACATTAGCATCCCAAAAAAAAACAAGAATTGCCCCCTCCTAGGTTGCACAATGGGAGGCTATGTGATTTTGCTTTGACCAGCTGTAATGTACTTGTATCTTTGAGTTCCCCAGAAGTAAGTTAACCAAAATAATTGTAGAATATTCCTTGATTTGTTGTCCTTTTGCTAATAAAAAATAATAAATCCAATATTAATTATAATTGTATTTAGGAATAATAATGCTTTAAGTAATTAAAGAATAGCTTTCTAGTAAAATATAGGATCAAAGAATGCACCTATTTATGTATGAATTTGATAATTTTTTGTTGACTACCTTAGTGATTAGGCGATTTAAGTGTGTATAAGATGGAAATTAACCCCTAAAGGACCATTGTCCCTTCAGGGGATAGATGGCATTTTGGGCAAGTACCTACGGGCTGAATTTTTGTCGTGATTTTTTGAAACTTTTTTTGGAGATAGAAAAACTTATAAGCTTTGTGGGAATATAAATTTTTTTATCAATTGGTACTGGAACAAAAGTTATACCCAAATAAGCTCAAAACAGGGGACGGAGGGCAGCAATTTTTTTTTTTAAATTAAATTTTTTTTTCCTTGTAGGTTGTATTTTTGTCAATTTGGAAAGCTTTGATTTCATTTCATTTAGATTTTTTATGAGAAAGTTATGGACAATCTTGTTTTTTGGGCAATTAGAGCATCTTTTTGAAAAAAATAACTTGTAGGTATCATTTGGAATGCAATTTCTGCAATTTAAAAAAAAAAAAATTTGATATGGTTTAGTTTTTGTGCTAGAACAATCTCACCATTGGAATTAGTGCATTTTAAGTCCATCTAAAAGATATTAATATTTTAGATTTTCCTTCTATCTTGAACCTACGTCTACTTAACAAAAATTTTAAGAATGAAAATTAAGTTTTTTTGAATTTCTTTTTTTTCCTAGACTCTCAATTCAATTCTCCACTAGAAAGATTTAAAGCTCAAAAATCTGTAGTGCAAAGAATTTAAGGTAAAAATGTTCAATGCCAAAAATCTAGTCCCGTAATGTGCTGAAAAATTTGTTTCTTTACTTCAATTGCAGATATCTTGCAATTTGTGTGGTCAAAAATTCTGAAACTTTATCCACATGTTCTTATACTAGTTAGGTATAAGATCCTACAGTTAGATGTGCAAAAAAAACAATTTTTAAATTTTTTTACTCTTTGCTCTAGAAATGGCAGTTTTGAGAGATTTTTGGCAGAAAAAAGGCCTTGGTTCTTTAGGGATTAAGGAAATTAATATTGGGAGTTTTAAAATGAAATTGAAATATAATCATCCTAATGGTCATATTATTGCAGCAAGTAATGTACACTCTAAGGATGTTTTAGTTTTAAAAAATTGGGACTATTGAGTTTGGAAACAAATCCTATGTATTGTTTTTTTTATAAAAGATGCCCAGTTGCCTCCAAAAAAGACTCTTCGTAACTTTCACATCACCTATCCAAATGGAATGAATCAAAGCTTTCTAAAAACCATAAATATATTCTATGAGAAGAAAAATCTAAAATATATTTATTGTTTTTTGCATTTTTTTCTGTAGCCCTAAGTTGAGCATTTTGTGCTTGGTAGGGCATAATGTTTCTTTATGTCATCAAGTGAATTGAAAATTATGTTTCTACAGAAATAGTAAACTTTTTTACCTTGAAATGTTTAAAAAATTTCAATAAAATTTGACATCATAAGAACTTGCCCAAAATCCTTAAAACTCATTCCAAAACTTTGAACTTTTGGGATTAAGGAATAAAAATTACTTTTACAAATATACAGATTTTTAGGCATTTTTCAAATCACGTTTTTCAACTTTTAATAGATCATTAAGTTAACCAATCTAGAAGATATAGTACAATAGTAGTGGATAATTTATTTACAAAATTAGGTATCAAAAATCATTTGCTGAATTGAATGTTATATTTTATTTATAGTATTATAGTTATTATAGTTTGATATTTCAAAAGATTATTAGAATTTTATTTCTATTATTAAATAAAATAATCATTAACTAAACCTAGAAATAGCATGAGGATTAACTATTAAATAATACGGGTGCTTGGCTATTCTGTGTTGCTAGTGACATTTGAATGAAAGTTTTGAGGTCCATTTTGGAATTGAAAGACCTTAATGATGAGAATGTCCAAACAAATATTGGAGCTAGGAAAGCATTAATTTGTTTTAGAAATCAATTTTTAACCCCTAAAGTCCCATTGTTCCCTTGAAGGACAAATCACATTTTGGGCAAGTACCTACGGGCTCAATTTTTAGTGCATTTTTTTGAAACTTTTTTATAACATACAAAAAAATGATTAGCTTCGTGGGAATATAATTTTTATTTCAATTGGTACCTGGGAGCAAAAGTTATACCACAAAAAGCCTCAAATTGAACTCGGCGGGCAACAAACTTTTTTTTGCAAAAAGTCAAAATAAATTTTAATTTTTTTTCCTTTGAAACTTTATATTTTTGTCTACATGTGAAGCTTTGATTTATTTTATTTGGACTAATAATGAGCAAGTTATAGACAATCTTGTTTTTTGGGCAATCTAAGCATCTTTTAGAAAAAATAATTTGTAGGATTCATTTCTAATTGCATTTTTTACAATTTTTTACAATTTTTTATTGAGGATGTTGTGTTTGCTTGCTAAAACAATCTCACCATTGGAATTAATGTATTTCAATCCCATTTAAGAGCTATTAACGATTTATTTATTTTTTCAATCTTGGACTTATTTCTGCTTAACAATTTTTTAAAGAATGAAAATCAAGTGTGTTTTTTTGGAACTTTTTTTGGTATACTTTCAACTTACATTTTCAACATAAAAAAATTTAAATTCAAAGTTTGTAGTGCAAAATATTTCCACAAATGGCAGTCAAAGTCATCTAAAATTGCAGGTCAGTGTTCAAAAAAACTTTCTTTTTCAACTTTGAATGCTAATATCTTCCAATCTATATGGTCAAACTTCATGAAATTTTTACCACATGATCTTTGACAAGTGAAGTACAAGATCCTACGGTTAGATTTTAAAAAAATGTTTCTTTTGTGTTCTTGGGTAAACATAGCCAAAATGACAGTTTTGAGTGGTTTTTGACAGAAAAATGGCCTTGGGACTTTAGGTATTAATTAATATTCTTTAGCTATTCATTTAGAATTCTACTAAATATATAGAATATTTTATGAAATATTGATCAACATTTTAGAAAAAATTAATTTGCAACCAAGAAGTGTCCATTTTCTAATTTTATAATGACACAATAAAAAAATACACACTATAATATTCTACGCTAGAATATAAATTTATGGAAAGATTTCAGATTTTGCATGCATAAACAGGTTAGTATTATTTCAACACTAAATCTTCAATATTCTCCTTCTTATATACTATGGTACTTTCAATGCAATTCAATTGCTTAACAATATAAGATTTTGAATTTTGTGAATGTATAAATTCTAAATCTTTTAAAATAAAAATAATAAATTCAAAAAACAATTCACTACATTTTCACTCGATTAGAAGGAAGTTTGGCACAAGACACATTCATAGAAAGAAGTTGCTTTCATGTGGATATGTGTGGCATAAAGCGGTAACATTTTGCTCATGGCATACAAGGATTGTCCTGGGCATTCACACCAATTTTAATTGGTGTCATTTAGGGTGTAAAAAAAATCCCATATATTGTTTTTCTTCTTATCCGTGGGCTCAAAAGGTTTGGAAATACGCTCACAATCTATTTTCTATCACATCTAAGGTGCTTCAACTAGTCCACATGCCCGGATGTCTTGACTTTTTTTGGTGTCTTTATGTTTTTCGAACTATTTGGACTCTACTTTGAGGCTCTTTGCTTTAGCTAATTTGGATTTCCCGTAATATTACGGTTTTCTCCCTATAGCCAGTGGCTTTGGAACTTTATTCACAAGGCTCTTTGGAACGCATTGCTTGATTACGGTTGAAGAGTGCAATTGACGGCACAAATAAAAGGAGTTAAAGTATGTTAGCTTGGTCAAGCAAAGTAGGAAAAAAATTCTTTTCTAATGTTATAATCTTTCAATGTATGCAATAAGAAAATTTGTAATTTTTTCCATACATTCCCACAATACTCTAGTACAAATTTGTATAGTTGAACTTTGAATTTTTTTTTTCATTTGCCCCTACAACTGGCAATTTTTCACAATTTCAGCCCGAAACGTAACTTAGGATTTAGGGGTTAAAATAAAGAAATTTATAGTCAGTATTTATTGTATATAGAAAAATAAAACTTATAAATAATTTGTTTAGAATATGAACAAAATTAACAATTTAAAGGGACGTTTTACATTACTCTATGAGTCTAATTAATCTTTATTCTTGTAACAACCTTTAGGTAGGAACTCATTTAGCCAATTTTTGAAATGACCTTTGGAATTTCCCTGTCAAGAATGTTTGAATTAGGTGGGAGTTGCTTCATGGCACCCCATTCAAGACTTTATGTGATGTGTTTTTGTATTGACATATATAGGGTCCACTTATGACCATGGGATGCCTTTGAAGCTTACAATTAAGATCAAAGCTATGATCCGAATGATGGAATGAAGCTCATACAAAAATGGTAAAATAAAGCAAAGACAGAAATGGAAGAAAGTCAAGATAAAAATGGTAGAATGAAGCCTATATAAAAATAGTAAAATGAAGCAAAGACAAAATGATGGAAGAAAGCCAAGATAAAAATGGTAGAATGAAGCCTAAACAAAAATGGTGGAATAAAGCCATAACCAAAATAATAGAATTTCAAAGTCATAAGAATAAAATTGAAGCCCATAGTATCTTTTGAATTGAAGGAGTACAAAAGATTTTGAGGGAACCAATGAGAACCTTTGGGATTCCATTAATTTACAAAATAACTACTTGAAAATTTTGGAATGTATATATGGTATAAGAATGGAAAGGTTTTTGAACCGACCAATGGAGTCAAGATCTTTGAGGTTTCAATATTGATGAATATAAGGTTCAATGTTGGCTATTGGTCATCATACACCTCCAAAGTTCACCAGAACAACTTCACAGTTAC
Source organism: Neckera pumila (assembly GCA_963969595.1). Lineage (NCBI taxonomy): Eukaryota > Viridiplantae > Streptophyta > Bryopsida > Hypnales > Neckeraceae > Neckera > Neckera pumila. The sequence goes on along the minus strand of OZ018415.1, from coordinate 20,620,988 downwards.
TAAGATTTCCACGCTAACTCAAGTCTACAAACTTAGAATCTTCAAAGGATGAAACCTATTGAAGCTATTTGAAGTCATGACTAAAAGAATGGTGGAATGAAGCCAAGATGAAAATTATAGAATTTTGAAGTCATAATTATGACTAAAATTGAAACCCATAGAGAATTCAATGTTTCAATTTACTCAATTAAGTGACTAAAAACTTTTTGAAGGAGACAATAGGAATTGAACCAAAATAGAAACCAACAAAATTTATTGTTGTTTTTAAAAAAGAAAAATTGAGAGTTTGAAAGGATCTACTTTGCAACTATAGGATTTGGATCTTTAAGGTTTATTCATTGGCAAATATAGAATAAAATGCCGGCTATTGATTAGCATACATCTTCAAAATTCATCATTGAGAGTTTACAATTGCCAAGACTTCTATGTCATCTAAAGTTTAAAGACTTTAACCCCTAAAGGACCCAAACACCATTTTTTGGCAACATAGCAATTTTGGGCAGCTCACTGCAACTGGAAATTTTAATTTTTCTCTTTGAAATTTCCACACAAGATGTGCCCGACAAGTAGCTTCAAGGCCCAACAATTTTCACAACTTTTGACTACATGGGTAAAAAGTTATTGCATGATATGTAATTTTCTGCGTTTGGTGGGCAGCCCGGGCAGTTGAAAAAAATTCTTTAAAAAACATTTTTTTTTAAAATTAAAATTTGAAATTGGCTTTATAGATTATATATACTTAAAAAGCTTTGAATCATTCCATTTGGATTAACGAATCAAAAGTTATGAGGATTCTTAGTTGGAGGATAGTTATGGAATATCTGCTCTAAAATAAACTTTGAAGTCCTTTCTCTAACTCAATTTTCAATATTTTTGAATAAAATAAAAAACATTAGGTGTATATTACAACATACATTACTGTTTATTACAACATTACAACTGCTGGGATTGGCATTTTTCAATTCCATAATTAAATTCTTGACAATTTCGTATTTTGAGTCATTCTCTACCTCTTCCTACTTACTATTTTTTTCCTATATATTGTATAATTCCAAATGATCTGAAAATTTTCAAGCATGTAGCCAACTTGCTTTGCAGAATGAATCCAAAGAGCAACCACCATTTTGGACATTTTTTTATACAAATGTGACCTTGTGAAGGGCAGCTGCCCGGATTTTTGCAGTGATTAGAAAAGGATTTCTGTCAATTCAAACGCTATTATCTTGCAATCTACATGGTGGAAAATTTTGAAATTTTTTCCACATCTTCTTAAACCAGTGTACTACAAGATCCTACGGTTACATGTGTTCAAAAATGTTTTTTTTCTAAAATTTGGTACTTGTATTAGAAATGGTCAGTTTTGGAGTGGTTTTGGTGAAAACATAATCAAAAACCTTTAGGGGTTAAGCCTTCAAAAAATGAACCTATAATTATTTTTTCAAACTTCATTTTTCAAGTACCTAAAAATGTTATTCTTTGTATTTATTTTTTAAAGATGTTAATACATTTCTTCTATTAGTTCTAATTAGTTGAGTTGACCCATTTCTGAAAAAATTATTTATATTGGGGAAAGTCTTAAAAACAACAAAAATGCAGTAGTGAAGACTATTAAGGGATTAAGGGACTCAATCTAAAAGATTCAAAATTTCAACCCAATGTCTAAATAAAATAAAATAAAATTATGGACACAATGTTTTTGTAAATTACTTCAAATCTTATGAATTCTAATTTATTGAAAACTAACTACAGTAAAAGGTAATTTTCAAAGGCATTTTGTAAGATAGGTATAATAAAAAATCTTAATGGAAAATTTAAATTAAAATATACAAATCCATCATTAAATTTTCCTTCATACTACAATGAATAAGATATCAAGAAAAGCTGTGCTAACTAGAATTGTAAGCTCAACTTGCTCAAATTTTCAAAACCCGAAGTAGGAGCATGTTCTATATATAGTTGTAGTATGCTAGTCGTGGAATGCAAACATATTGCCAAGGTTAGTTTTGAGGGTGAGGAAGTTGGTTTAGAATGAGATGATTGGAGAACTTCTTTCATTAACTTCTAAAGGAAATGGAAATCAATAGGAGTTCTCACAATGGGCGGAAAGTAATATTTGACATGGATATCAATATGATTTAAGAATAGTTGTACCATAGATCGACACAAATTGCCTAATTTTTGAAAAAAAATTGGCTTTACAAAATGTATTCTATAGCCCATTATATGAACCTACGTTCATATGCATGATCAAATAAGTATAATTTACTAAAGTACATGAGATCATGTAGAGGTACATTCAAATACAAAACATGATCACATACACAAGTCAAGGCTGCAACCGAGGGTGCAATACTTTCAATGGATGACTAGTATAGTATGTAGTCATTGTACATTTGTTACCTACTAACCACTTCTATTCCTAAATCCATGAGTTGTCTTCATGGCCTTCTTCAAAGAATAAATGTCCTTTTTCAAGAAATGAAGTCTAAATTGAAGGGGATGGATTCTACAAGTTTGTAAGTAAAGATCACTTCAAAGTGCCACAAGATGACTAATTCCAAACGTGATCAAGACACACTATACCAAATACCATTCTTTTTGTATGAACCCAAAGTATGGTGACCCAATCATGTATAAACAATTTCCTACACTTTTGCATGATCTTAATTACAAGCCAAAAGCATGGCCATTCCTACAATTTACGTGCCGTCTATGCAATTCAAAAATTGCCAAGTGATTTGAAACTTCCTTCCATGGTCCATGCTTGATGAAGTGACAATATATGTGAAATTGAAACATTTCTCCTTGTTTGCCGATATAACATTTTTTGAATTGCATAGCAACTTCTCCAAAAAAATCACAAATTCTATGCAACAATTTTCATTTATACTTTCTTATTTCACCAAAAAAATCACGTCAATTGGATTTTTTTTGCACCTTCAAATACATCTTTGTGCCCTAATAGGCACACTCTGCACTAGGAAGGCAAATGTTTTCAATTCTCTTTAGAATTTAGGACCTTGACTGTTGCTCAAATGACTTGGGATGTGATACACCCCCACTGCCCAATTTTCCAATGGAGTTAAAAATAATAACATAAGGTTTGCTTTAAGGGCAGGGACAATAAGTATTAGCAACACCCATCGTTTTTTTGGAAGTGTAAAAAAAAAATACTGCCCCTAATTTTTTGAGTTTCAAATGGGGCCACTCTCATTTTCTTGGATCAGACTCTCCAAACACCAAAGGACACTCACATGAGTGTTAATTAATTTTAACTCAGTAGCTACCAACAAAATGTACCCAAAGCTTTTCCTGTTGAATAATAGGAACAATGCTGAAAACATTATAGGCAAATTTTAGGTGCTGTCTATTACCTTACAGGCTTCATATGAAACAGCAACTGAAGGCGAAATCTGTTTGGACATCATATCTAAAAGAAATACTGGAAACATGATGAATTGATGGCGGCGAGGGGCTTCCCTGGGGGCTGGGGCTCTTGCTTTCTGTTACCTGCACCGTACTCACATAGTTTCAACTTGAGAGGGTATAATATCTAAAGTTTCATTTTTTTATTATTTTTGAAAACAAACAAAAATGGGATTTCATTGCAAAGGGCGAAGACTGGCGTTTGCCACACAGAAATATTGTTTCACTTGAGCTGGCCTAATTTGAAGAGAAGTTAAAAACTGAAGTACAGTACCACATAGTTAACCAAATTAGCCTCTTGCTACAATTTTTCTCTCCTGCTCAAATTCGGCCATGTTGTACACAACTTTGGTTTTCTGACTAAACTAAGGCTTTGTGATTGACATCTTTTGTGTACCCTTGCCAACCAAAAATTGCACCAGCCAAAAATTGCACTGAATCCCTCACTTCTCCGTACAATTCGAGACAGAACGAGTCAATCAATTTTCTGCTGAATCTCACTCGTCCATGGCTCTGCTCAGGGCCAACAATCAACCATCCTGAAAGAGGCCGCCATGGGCATTCACCCCTCTCCAAAGTTGTCCTTGGAATTTGTCCCATATTGAAGACATAGTGTGTGTGGCACTGCGCAGCTTTTTGTCAATAGTATTGGAGGCGTCATAAGTACGAAATACGAGTGTACTTATGGAGCTACAGGCAAAGGGCTGCCCTGACGGCTGCTTGGGTTCGTCCCTGGTTCTCTCCCCCATCTCCACATCAAAGAGTCCCATCGCCCCATGTTCATGAATGCCTACAGTATCAAGGACAGTACCATCCATCCCGATTTCAGTTTCATCCAGTGGTTTAGATCGTTCATTCTCAGACAGCTTGAAGCTTAGAATTGGTGTCTCGCTCTTCAATCTGTAAGCTTATTGTCTCTTGATACTTTGCTGTGAAGAACGTCTGCAGTCTGCACCTCGTGGACTTTGGTTTAGATGCATGTTGCTGGAAGAGCGAACCGTATTATGAATTTGCTCTTCAATTGGCAGACAATTTGTGCTTAAATTGGCAGGGAATTTGTTATGGGTTGCATCAGGGAAACCAGCTGAGTGGGTTGATGTCCATGCTGTTCGAATGATTCTTGATTTGATTTTGTAGAGCACTGGAGGAGTGGTGATCGAGGAAGACGCGGGAGATTACGGGAATTTTGTTCAGGTTTCAACAGCTCAACAGGTATGCTTAATCTCAGTGCTCTTAAATTCTTGATTTTCTTTTGTAGAGTACAGTGGAAGATGCGGGAGATTAGACGAAATTCATTGTTAAGGTGAACCCACAAGTGCAACCAGCAAGTTCACTGTCAAATATTGTTTTAATTCAGGGAACAAAATGTAAGGTAAATCTCTTCACTGGACTGATGGTTGATCACTGGCATATGCGCAGCGTTTTAATTTCAAGCAGCGACATTCACGTACAATGCACGAGGAAGATACGTCGTCGATAGACAATGCTGGCCTGAAACGCAAGCTCTTCTCCATGGCAAGCAGTTCGAATTCTCGTGAGCCTTATCAGGTCACACATGCTCTCAAAGCTTTAGCAAGGCGAAGAATCAGCACTAACAAAAGTTTCGACGTCATCCGGGAGCAGCAAAAGCAGAGCTCGGAGTCCGAAGATCAGAACGAAAGATCTGCTATCTCCGAGGTTTGACTTCATTCAATGGCGTTCATTTCGTTTTGCCAAAAAAAGTCTGTGCTCTATGCATGCGACCTGGCGTACATTCTTGGATTGCACGATTGATTACTACGAGGTGTTAAGAAGGTTGTGATTATCTTGGTCTACCGGGATAATGGATTACTCCTCAAAAGTTTCACTTCGTATGCCCATCAAATGAGGAAATTGGAAATGATTATCATCAGAGAACAATTTTAATTCTAATTGACAGCCTTGTTCTTTGCACCAGAGACTTGGGTTGCAGGCCTCTCGATCCCTTGATTTGAAAGGCTCAGATAGCCATGCTCTGACTGTGACCTGCCCAGAGTACACTGCCTTCTCAGCCCTTGCATATTTGCTGGTAACGGAAACCCCACCTTCAGCTCTGAAGATGAGATTGCTCTGTTTCCCTCTCCAAGCTTTGTTTCCTTTCCTTCATTTCACTTGACGAAGAGAGCATGGGAAGAGCAATTCTATGAGCTCGTTCACACGGCAAACATTCCCACTGTTCATGTGATCTGAAATCTGCCTGTTACTACTTTCCAATTCCCAGGATGATGCGGTCGAAGAAGTTTCGAAATTGAGCTCGGATAAGCTTCCACTCATCAGGTTATATCGAAAATGTTGACGAGTGTTTCTTTCTCGCATTGTGATTCCATGTACTGTAATTCGGCCAACTATATGAAATACCTATGGACATAATGCTCATCACAATTTTCATGGATGTTGCGCAGTGTTGAATTGGATAGGTCGGAAGGTAAGATTATAATCTTCGACACGAGCAAAGGCTTGCAGGGCGTCTCCATCTGCAATTGGTATGGTGCGATCTAGATTTGACGAGGCAAATGTCTCAGTATTGTTCAAATTCTTATTTTGCAAAGATTTACTACAGGAATTAGGTGAACACTGTCTTCACACCACGGGTGTATTTTTTGATTGCAGGGGAACTTCAACCAGCCCAAAGTTGGAGTCACATGGAGATTGTCATATTGAGAATGTACTGTTGATTCATTGCCTTTATCAATCAGTTCAAATATTCTCACTGTAGTTGCATCGTCCCGGGCAAAGATACGTACACTAAGACTGCATTTGCTAAAATTGATATATCTTAATGGTGTTTTAGCTAGATGCCTGAGAACATCTGTTTGCCGTGCAGCAAGATTTACAGAACAGAAGCTATGGAGTCATCAGCGCCGGTTTATATCTTGGGGGGTAAGCTAAACACGCACCAAGAATGCTCTCTTCAGGTTGCTTCCACGAATTTTTTTTTTCACGAGTGAGTCGACTCACGACAGTATTTCTGCTTGGGCAACAGGCGTGTTATTGTGTCGTCTAGGTCAAAAGCTTCAACGGGCGTTGCTACACTGCAATTGAGCAGAAGCACTTGGGAGGAAGCAAAGCAAATCAGTATTCAGAAGGTCTGAAACATTTATTTCGAATTCTATTTCTGCTTTATCCAGTTTTCTATTTTCTATTTCAGTTGGAAATCTAATCCCTGGAAATCGTTGGAAAACAAAGCTGTGTGAATGAAGATCTTGGAGTCCTCGTCGAAATAGGATTGGAGCGTTTCGAGATGAAATAATGATAATATTTTTGTTTGTATGTGTGTTAAGAGACTTGGTGCTCGACGGGCAACGGAAGAGGAGGAAAACAATTCACCGCACGGTAGCTTCAGAATGGTGGGTATATTCTTCTTGGATTCCTAGCATAGCTGAAGCCTTAGCATATTTTTTAACCAAGTGGCGTTAAACTGTTAAATGGTCTTATTTTCTTCTTTTTAAAGGTGGAGATAACTGATTTGAGACCGGAGGTCACACAATGGAATACTGAAGAGCTCCGTCGAAAACTCAAAGATTTATTCCTCCCATTCGTTCAGGTCGGTTCTCGATGCCAAATTTCGCATTTTCGACTTGATCACAAGAATGATGAATCTTCGAGGCTGAATGAATACAGTGAGTGCCATTTGATTTGTGGCCAGTACTATGTGTCGCTTTCCGTTAAGAATGCTGCGATACAATGGTTTGAAGACTGACCTAAATTGCTGGGAGCAGGGAAATTGCGCAAGCTTAAACAATGGGTCATCAACAAATACAATTACAATCATGGTGAGAGATTACTGCCAACGAGAATCACTTACCGTAATGATTTATATTCAGTCAGGAAATTTGAATAGGTAATGATACTTGATTGCATATATCTTGACACATCTGAAATTCGGGGACTCCATGTAGGCCATGGGGTTGAACCTCTCAGCCGTAGAAGGAGGACAGACGACAATCATAAAGTCGCTGTCAAGCGATCGGAAACCATTTACTGTGCACCTTCACCTCACAGACAGCGCAGGTTTACCTCTTTTGTTATTCATTAGCAAGCATCAATTTTGTAAAATAACTTTTTTTGTAATGGTGGTTCACAACAAGCCATGTCGACAGTAGTTCACAGCTTTGGGGGATTCAAGTTTTGGACTTTTGCCACTGCTAAAGTTTGTGAGGATGGTGCAGAAGGGAGCACAGGGAATGCAACCATCACATTTCACTATCTTCCTCTGAAAATGGTAAATGTCTATTGGTGCATCAATAATGTGTGTTCGTTTTAAATCCCATTCCAAGAGAACTTAAAGCTTATGCGAGTTTTGTTATGACTTAAAGGGAAAAGAATCAAGGTACAGTTTGCAGCAAAGGATGATTGAGGATCATCTAAAAACCGTCGGGGAGGCTCGCATATCTGAAATATTCCCTCGAGTGATAGTCCGATGGAGAGGAAGGCTACTCATGGCAGAAAACTGGGTAAGTTTCGGACAGAGACATGCAGAAATAGAATAATTTGCTCTCATAAATTTGTGCTTATCTATATTTGTGCCCTGCAAGTACACTAACTGGTCGTGTTGTTAAGTGATGATCACAGAAAACGATTTCTTTTCTGGAAGGCTGCAAAGATCTCACCTTACAGCAGCAGCGGTGCTACAATCGAGTGATAGCCTTCATAGGTCATATATCTTTAAGTTTTGATGTCACATCAGCTTTTTACTAGATTTTGAAACGAATTACGACTCGCGGGAATGTCTCCTCGATTGTCTCATGAACCTTGTTCATTGATGCAGATACAGATGATGGGTTCAAGACGGCACCATCTAAGGTGGGAAAATGATTTTGTAGCTCAATTCTTAAGAAGATGTCCTAATTAGACAATAGGTACGATGAAAGTTTGCCCGAGGGAGATGAAACCGTAACTGTTTTAGCGTCCACGTGTGCAGATGTCGCTAGCAGCTGACCATTGCTTTACCAAGTCGTTGATGTCCTGCTTGCTCTCAGAAGAAGACGACGAAGTCTCAAGTGAGCAACCAGATTTTCTTTTCTCGCATTTCGCAATTCTTGTTCTATACTCCACTCCTGAGATACTGACTTGTTTTGGGCTGATTTTCTTGTATGATGGATAGGGGTTAGAGTGGATGTCACAGTTCAAGGGCAGGGGAGGCCTTTGACACCACAAATGCTGGGCTTGGAATATCACAATTGGATACAAGACTGCAACAAAAAATATGACACGGATGAATTTAGAGAAGATGAAAGCAAGCAATTGCGTCAGATCTGTGCCACCGAGCTTCAAAGCAAGCTCGAAATGGGAACAACCCATGCAGGTATACGTGAAAGAGCAGACGATTGCTCCTAGAGTGGATCTTTGTTCGTAGTATTAAATTGGGCACGGAACCTAGACAGACGTGTTCAAATTGAGTATTTCAGGTGATTTCAGGAAAATGAATACACAAGGCCTCGTCGAACTTAATACCTTTGACCCTGAGCCTATCAGCTGGTTGAGAGATTGGTGAAACAGGGTTTACCCCAACTTTTCTTCACAATCGAGTGTTTCGTGTGGACAGGTTCCGAGGAAGCCTCTGGTATCACCCAATCCTCATCTCAAGTTGGCGAGGACAAACTCTGTGGTGACGAGCCCGCTTATGTGGAGCTTCTAAATGAACTGGAGATGCTCGAATTTGAATTAGATGGGGTCAAAATTCTTCCTCTGATTTCTTGCTTCAAGTGTATTTGTTCAATCGTTCACATGCGATGCATCATGATTACTAATTAGGAAAGCAGCGTAGTATTCCAGCGTACCGTCACTTATCCCCTCACGAGAAATTCCAAATTGTTTGTATCAACTTTGCCATTAAAAGTAGCACAATATTCGTAATCGGTGGCAGTATTCAGATAGCATGGGTATGGGCTATTTCTTTTCAGGTTCTCCTAAGCAACTCATCGGTTGAGGCGGGATTCAAGCTCCCCAAAGAGATTTTAGCAGTGGTGAGACCAAGAAACTGTCCAAGGGCAAGCCACGAATCTGGTGCTTTTTGCAGGACTGAGCAAAAGACAATCGTAACTGAACCTATGGAACTGAATCTTGAAGTAAGATTCATCAGTGACTACATCTCCGACGAAGTTGCGTTAACGGAGGAACAGTTGAAAAAGTCAAAGACGGTATTTAATTGCACGAACAAGGCCTGTGTGCGAAATGGTGTGCAAGGTCTCTATTCGTTCATCACTAAACGACATGACCTTACAACAATGGGGACTTATCTGCTAGCCTTCTCTGTTGTGAGTGAGAAGCATAAGCATGTGGCACCTGCAGTGGCGCGCATTAATGTTTCAGCTTCCGAGGAAGTGGAGAATTGGCAGTTATGTTCCCATCCTGATGCATGTTGTAAGCATCCTAATCACTGGAAGCTTAAAAGCATCGTCACTAGGTATGTCTCTAACAAATTTAATTCTTCAAAAATTTTACACCTGCAAGTTTAAAAATGGATCGTTTCTTACCACAGTTAGGGTCAGGTTAGGGTCAGGTTAGGGTCACTTTGACATAATGTTGATTGAAGTGACTTCTTTTCACGTCACAGGATTGGGGAGGTGATTGGAGAGCCCTTGTACCTGTCTGGTTATGACGTGTACAATAATCGCGTAGCGATCTCGAACGTTCCCGAAGAGTTGCACCTCAAAGTGGGTCAGCTGGATGGTGAATTCCTTGAGCTTTCTGTGACGATACCCAGAGATCACATCAATCTATGTGCCGATAATGCAGCCCTCGAGCTGAAGGTGGGATTTGAATTATTCACACTGTTAATTTGAGTTGCTTCCTTACAAGCGAGTTACAGGATTCTCCTGCAACATTTATAGCTAGAGGACACGAGTTGGATGGGTGTTCTTTCTAAGCTACTGAGTTTCTCTATCTGCAGGGAATAGAAATCGTTGGAGGTTCCTTGGCAGAGATTGCAACGACCTACGCTGCTCACTTATGGATATTCATCCACAACTTCCCAGTAGCTTCATACCAATTATCTGGTAAGCGTGGAGAGCCCTCAATGCTTAGATATATGGAAGCCACAACGGACTGTTAAATCTGTAAAGTCAATCACTTTCCGAGACTTGAGAGTTTATTTGTGGCAACCGTGACCGGTCTTTTGATTGCAGTTTTCCCGGGTGAGCCAGCATCCGTGGCACTTACCGAATGTGACCGTTTAGACAACTGCTTACGCCCTGGTCAAGTAATCGAGAAGTTCGTCATACAGGTCTGATTATGGCCTTGCTCCAATTGTCCACGTTTGAATGCTCTAATTCTTTTTAACTCTGAATTCGGTGCATCTTTTTAAACTCTGGAAAGTCCACTGAGCGCAGGCATTTGATGACTTCAAAAATGTGGTGGAAACTGGTCGCGAGATTCGTATTCGATTAGAGGGCCTGATGTTTTTGGACAAACGAGGCCCCATTAGACAGGTGATAAACCCTTCATTGTAAGACCTCCTATGTACCGACTAGCGAGTGAATATCCAAGGTTTCGTCATGTGCTAAGATGTACGCTTGAGAAGTCACTTGCGATTGAGTGTTCAGCATCCGACCTCGTTTCAGATCATTACTAAACTTATCCTAATTTTCTGAAAATTCAGTTGAAAAATTTGATCGCCTACATCTGCAGCACATTTAATAGTGTTAACGTCGGTGCTTGAAATAGGTAGCTGAACAGGGATGTGTTCATCTCGGAGGTTTACTCAAAGTTACTGCTGAATACAATTCAAAAGGTGATTGACATCTCGAAATGAAGAACTTCATTCAAGTTCATATTACATTGCATGCCACAGAAGGACCATAACTTTCTCTACCGATTTTGTGCAACGACACCCAGCAGCTGCTTATGTGTCTGCTCTGCATTCCAGGAACAATTGCAATTCTGTCAGATGAAGGGAAATCACTTCTGGCACTGAATTTTCACACTGTATACCGGTCGCTTCGAGTTTCGAAGGTAAGGGAGAATTAATCGACACTGTTTCCTAACAATATCCGAGCTTTTTGAATCTTCAATTAGGAAGTTCCACCAGTCCAGCATTTATCTCACCTACAGTGACGTCTGTTGATGCAGATGCCGGAGAAAGCACAAGCCGGCAGTCAGCTTGAGCGCTTAGAAGTTCAAGTCATTGATGAGGATGGAAACGTAGACAACAAAATGGATGGATCCCTCCACACTCTTACCCTAGACTGGAACTTGAAATTCTCTGGCGCTTTTGTCTCCGGTGCCTGCACACTCCCACCCATCAAACTACCTGTCTTACCTGGAACTTGGCGAGGTCGAGTTGCACACGCTGCACACACAGAGCTTTTCTTCGTTCTCGAGGCAAGTAAATCTAATTCTTACCGCAATTGCCGTGTATTGACCAAGAAGTGGTAGGATTTCTTTCGATCGACAAAACGATGAGCAATGGCCTATACAATTATATAAAGCTACTTCAATGACATGTCAGATCTCGTTATGAGTTAAGAAACAGACTTGGGAACTAAGTAACAGAATGTCATTGTCATTCTTATCACGGAAGTGTAAAGTCGCTACAGGAGAATTTTTAGTTAAAACTCAAGAACGATATGAGCGTGAATTCGTTCACGAACAATGTCGAGTTCGGAGCACTTACCGTACATTTCCTGGATCCTGCAGGTAAAAGTTGTTTCAAAGTTGTCGAATATAAACAACCTGAGAACGGCAACGCCACCGAATCTGCTGGATTCAATTGTGTCGTCTCCCCAACAATTAATGCTGAACTGGAACGTGAAGAAGGAACTTGATGACAGAAGTGAAGCACCACCACTGCGTCAAGACTACGAGCGGCAACTTAAGGATTTTATCGATCGTAACACGGTGAGGACACCGATGACGACCTAGGTTCTGGTGAGGTTTTTGTCTTCTAGTTCATGTCTGCATCTTGTCTGTACATTTGGCATAAACAAGGAGCGAATGAGTCAACACTCGATCAGTAGCCATGCAGTAAAGAGGAGTCAAGAGCTTCTGGTAATTTAAAAGGCGTAATTCTCACCTCTCATATATGCAGAAAATGCAAAGGAAATTGCGAGAGCAAGGGCGAAAAGTGAAAAGGTCAGAAGAGGAGCTTAATGTCCTCAAACGTACACGGAAGGAGGTGGACGACGTGGAGGCCCTTTGGAAAGGTATGTCTGAGCACATGTCACAGATGAGAGCATCTGTTAACATGCATCTGCTTTAGAGCCGTGTTTCCCAGACCTCACTAGTCACCTTGTAAAAGAGATCGCATAACGACCTGCTCAAAATGAAGTTGCACATATATAATTTCGATCATTGCATTAGTTGCCTGCAAACTGTTGCAATTGGTTGTAAGAGCCTTCCGCAGTGGATTCTACGTGCTTGAGGGCAACCTGTGTGCAAGGAGCTTATAATGAAATGACATGATTCAGATGAGCTCAAGGCGTTTGAGTGCGAAGGAAAGGAAGACGATCAGAGAGATTCGAGAGCCTTCAGTCCTAGTTCAAAAAACATAAATACGGCGCCCCAAGTGATTGAGCTTCTCCAGAAGCAAGGTGACCCCCCTGGAAGTCACGCAGCCAGTCTTCTTCTAGAAGCTGTGGTGAACAAAAGCAACGTATTCGCTGCAGGAGGAGCTGGCAGCGACATCTTGGGCATTGTAGCCCTCCTCGCTTGTGTGGGCAATGATCTTCTTAACCGGTAACAAAGCATAAAGCACAACATTTGGATTCTGCAAATCCACTCAGCTTTTTTACACGGCAGAGGCTTCTGACACAATTGTCTCTCTCCCCAGTGCTCTGGTGGACTACTTGGGGATAGAGAAAATGTTGATGATTGTGTGCAGGTCAGGGAAGGGTTTAAAATACCTCCAAAAGCCCGATGCGGAGAACTCCGAGGTTGATGACTCAACATTGCATGCGTTTGCTCGCAGCAAAAAACGTAGCATTAGTGGCACTTTCCGAGTCCTCGTTCTGAACGAAGCAAGGTAAAGAATCGCTGAACGTCAAATCCGCTATTTCTATCAGAAAACCATCTCTGGATATGTACGACCATTCATAACCCCGTTGATTCATACTTGCAGTTTTTATAAGAGAAAAGATGGGCTGCCAAGTGTGGACGAAAACCATCCTCAGAGACTGCTGCTCATTCCGGATCCATGGCCAAAGCACGAAACTTGTCCGAAAGGATACCTCGGCTACGCAGTCAACCTACTTCGCTTTAATCCTCAGCAACTTGAGTGCTATGCCACTCCGGCCAAGCACAGTCTTCGCGAATCACTCTTCTTTCAGTTGTTTTCCTATCTCCAAGTGTACGACACTAAGGAGAACATGCTCGCTGCTCAGGAGTTCCATATAAATGGAGCTGTGTCACTTGACGGTGGCCTAATTCATACCAAAAGCTTCCTTGAGCACGTTTTTGGGTAAGTGCTTTCAGAAGGTCCTAATTCTCCTCATTGTACATTTGCACTCCATGAGCAATGTCTCAAGAGTAGTCTGGAAGTCCTTATGCTTAGTCAGGGATCGACTCGTGTATCTCAGTATTAACCTGGCACTACTCAACAGGGATGCGCCAGCAATCCAATTTCCACTGTTACAAGAGGAGAAGCCCGACAACCATCAGAGAAATTCGATCTTGTCCAGTCTCATTAGTCGCGAGAAGAGACTCTCCACCGACAAGATGCAACTGGAACTGACGCAAAAGATCAAAGCCTTGCACGAAGAGACGGGCTACACCCAGATGGCACTTCTCATGAAGAAAATGGAAACAAAGCTGACCCGAGCCAGAAGTAAAATTTCAGTGCTCGTGAAGGAAGTGAAGCGGGAGGAAGAGAGGAAGGCTGAAATTTTGAGACAAGTCGCGGAGCTGGAAGATTGATTTCTTCATGAAAACAGCATCGACTATCCAGCAATCTGCTTAAATTAGTCACAACTGGTCAATTCGAACCAGGCTATTCCTACTGAAGTTTAGCACCTATCACACTATCGATGAACTCAGCCGCTTCTGTTTCTACGACTTGTGAATCTTGTTGCTATGAAAGATATTTTGTTGACACTCTAGTCGTTCGTTTTGGAGACCTCTGGTTGTGACCCGACATTGTAAGAAATTATTCCATACAGAACATTTGCTGAAACAGCACATTAATACCGGTAACTTTACATACGAACTCGCACTGAGTCTTGTGGAAGTCTTGTTTTCTATGACTGAAGTCCAGTAACTGATTCTTCAGTTACAAGCCCACTAGACTTTAGTTAACCCTGAAACGATGTTAGCAGTACTCATACAGTGCCTGCAGATACTGTTGCAACTTCTATGTACAAACAAAGGCCTTCAACAGAGTAACTATTGTTTTTTTCACAGCAAAAATCTAGTAAAAAATGCTTTTTTCACAGCAAATTTTATTGTGAGATTGCCTGGGAGTACACCCTTGCTCTGTGATTTTCACGGGATTTTTTGAAAAGGATTGTGCGAGAAAAAAAATCTTGTACACAAGGACCGTATAACCCAATGTACCAACCTCCTCAAGCTCTGTGATCCCTACTTGCCATCCTAACCCAAGCGACAACCAAGTTTTGTGGTAGTGAGATTTGGACGAATCCCAGTAAACATATGATAGCAATACCTAAAAGCTACATGTTTTCTAGTCCCACTATCTCAAAGGTTGAGTGACAAAACAAAATTTGATGATCAAAAAATACTTGATGAGAGTATCCTTTTGATGCCCAAGGCACTATATTTTGGTGCTGAATTACTAAAGTATTATTTTTATTATTTTTTTCTTGTTGAATTTTATTTAAAGCTTGTTTTAAGCATCAAAAATATGATTTAAAACAAATCTGTTTATGATTTTTCACTTAAAGATTTTGAAGAAGGGTGTCCATTCTTGATTTTTTTTTTGTAAGTGGCTATTGGAAATGAGCCTCATTACATTAAATCTTGGGGGAATAATCCTATTTGAAATTCATTTAAAGAAATTGTAGGGGTAGATTATAAAAAGTCATAAATTGACTATAATTACTATAACATGTTATGTCCTTAGACCTCATATTTTTTTAAATGATTGATCTCAATTCTCGATTTAGCATGGAAAAAGAAGATTGAAGGACTTCAAATCATTTTCATAGTTTAAAAACCTTCTTTATTAAACATTAATATCTTTCAATCCAAAAGTGATATTGTTGTGTGTTTTTTTATTATGTAATCCATAATGGATCTTGTTTGATTTTGTATAGTTAAAATCATTAAAAATTGAAAAAACTTATCATATTTTGGATTTCTTGTTTAATTTTGAACTAATTCCAAAAAACTCAATAGAGACTTTTGGGAGTTAATGGATTATTAATGAACTCAAGAAAAATGCAACTAAAATCTTTTATAATATTTTGATGCTCGGATACTGTATCCAACTATTAGGATCGATCTTTCATGCCAAAGAATTAATTTGAAGTCAAGAAAAGTGGTCCAACAATTGCTCTTAGAATTAATACAAAAATTATTTTTTTTCCAAGAATTCAACGCCTAAACCCCTAAAGGACCAAGCTCATTTTTTTGGCAACATAGCAATTTTGGGTAGCTTACTACGGATGGAGTTCTTATTTTTTTCTTTGAAAATTTTACACAACATGTGCCTAAGGAGTAGCTTTAAGGCCCAATAATTTTTTGAACTATTAACTATATAGTTAAAAAGTTATTGCATGATGTAAGATTTTCTTTCAACTTTAGGCTGCCCAGGCACCTCAAAAAATTTCTTTAAAAATGACTTTTTTTTAAAAAAAAAAATTGAACTTATTTCTTTAAATTTATATGTACGTGAAAAACTTTGAATTATTCATTTTCAATCTATGAGTCAAAAGTTATGAGGATTTTAAGTTTGAGGGTAGGTATGGAAAACCATAACTACCCGCAAACTAAAACTCCTCATAACTTTTGGCTCATAGATTGAAAATGAATAATTCAAAGTTTTTCACGTACATATAAATTTAAAGAAATAAGTTCAAATTTTTTTTTAAAAAAAAAGTCATTTTTAAAGAAATTTTTTGAAGTGCCTATGCTCTCCAAAGTTCAAAGAAAATCACATGTCATGCAATAACTTTTTAACTATATAGTGAATAGTTATGAAAATTGTCGGGCCTTTAAGCTACTCCTCAGGCACATGTTGCGTAAAAATTTCAAAGAAAAAAAATAAAAACTCCATCCGTAGTAAGCTGCCCAAAATTGCTATGTTGCCAAAATACGCCACTTGGTCCTTTAGGGGTTAATTATAGGAATATTAAGAAGTTGCCAAATTTATTATTTTGGAATTTACATATGGTCCATTTTGAGATTTGCATGTGACCCATTTTTGATAATTTAGCATTTGCTACATTAATTTATTTGTTATTCAACTCCTTCTCAAAATAATTTCCAAAAAAAATCTATTTTGGCTTTTTTGTGTAATTTTTCCTACCCTTAATAGTTGAATACTATAATATCTTATAAGTTTTCAAAGTTCAAAATATAGAATAGCCTATAAAGTAAACAACCCTATTATAAGCATAATGACTAGTACAATATAATATTGCTACCCGAAAAGTGTAGGAATAAATTTTAGTGGTAGACAAGCAATAACAAACAATGCTATAATTTTGAAAAGTAATTTTTAGACTTCATGTAATTTTGTTGCTTTGGTCCTCCCACAAAAGACTGTAGACATGCTATTATAGGGCTTCTACTAACCCATGCTTGACTTAATGTAGACATGTCCAATTTAGTCCATAATGACCTCAATACCAATTGTAGACTTCTATTGCTAGAATGAATCAATTTGCATTGATTTGAGGCTAATTTGAAGCAATCAAATTGATTTCAAATGTATAATTAAGGCATAGATTTTGCCTATTCTATACACATATTATCCTCATTTCGAACAATGAGCACTCTAAAGCAAGCAATTTTTTCTATCATTTGTATTTTTCGATTTCTAATAAAAATATTCTAGAATGGGACTTTTTTAGGTGTCTAGAATGGGAATTTGGTTTGGAATGGAGTTTTCTACCTTGGTTAACACTAGACCTATCTTCAATGGACACCTCAAAAGCCCCAAATGTCTCAACTTTCGTTGGTTATTCCAAAAAATCATAACCACTTATTGGTTGCTTTTTAAAAAGTTGTGGTGTTTTTGAATCATGGAAGTATTCATTCATTGAGGCCATTTTTTGAGGTATTGGAGAATGGAAGGAATAAAAGTTATGGTGTTTTTTTATTGCATTTAGGTGCTTCTACCTTATATACATTTAATTGTAACCTGGCCCACATATTGTAAAATAAAATGTTTACTTTTTGAGGTGAACTATCAAAATTCATAGATTATTCATACAATGCCTAAGAGAGAATTCAAAGGTCTCCTAGAATTATCAATAAGTTGAGTTGACAAAAATGATTATATTAAGATGCTTACTCAATCCCTTGTATGTGTTATTATTGTAGAACTTTTCTATACCAATCCCTTAACCTCCAAAGGAGCAAGCATTCAATTTTGGACAAAAAAATGAATGCAAACACATTTTAAACATACGTAAATGCATTTTTTCATCCATCTGGAAAGAATCATGTTCTAAGTTCTTTAACATTTGTATGATATAGATTTTAAAGACTGTACTTTGCAAACATAAATATTATTCAACAGTTATTGGTAGGTTTGGTCTTAATAAATAACCTTTTCAATTCAAAAAGAGACCTTTCAAAAAAAACTTGAATAAAAAAATTAAATAAAAATCTTCAAAAATCACTATGATTTGATCTTAATATTTTGAAATTAAAGGAAAACAATTCTTGTAAAAATTGCAAAATTTCAAATTAGAATCAATTTTAGAAGGAATTTTCAATTTTTGACTTCAAATTTTATTGAAAATTACTGGTCTTTGTACTAGTTGATCTATAAATCATACTACGTACTATGCAGCTATTATTTGAGAGTCATCATTAAATTATGCTTCTAAGTTTCATTTTATAATACATTTTCATTAATTTGAAAATCTAGACTACCCCCTAGTCCTTTAGGGGTTAAGTAGGGATTTCTTTAATCATACTTAATTCAAATCCAAAAGCCTTTTGCACTAGAAGTAGAAAGTAAAGCACATAAATTGAAAAAAAATGCAATCTATATTAAGACATGAAATGATTAAAATTCCTCCCAAATCATTTTTATTAAGGTTCAAAAAAACAAACACCATTTCAAAAATTGGAGAATTTTTTGCTAACTTAATAATTGATTGCATGATTTGGTGAACCATCAAATAATTTCAACAGTTCTTGCACTAGCCATTTTTTTCTTTAGGTTTTAATAAATTATAGTTGATAATGTTATAGTTCTTCAATAGTATTTCATGTGATATTGCTAAGAAAGTCTGATGAAATTCTCTCAAGTTCTAATTTCACATGAATGAAAAAATTTCTCTTGCATGCCTTAGAATAAGTAGATAAGTTCATATTTATTTGGCAAATGGTTTTAAGTAGTCTATACAAGAATTGCTGTGCAGGCTACAATAATTGAAATGATTTTAGTGTTTTATGTGAGTAAAATCTATCCTATTAAAAGATATACATCAATCTATTAAGAAATTTTGTAATTATTTTATACTAGAATAGATCTTATTGCAATGCAACAATACCAAGAACTTTCATCAAGTTGCAAGGTTTTAGTGAGAAGATGTTTGCATTCTAGTAGGATTTAGCAAGTACAAATGAACACAAAATGTGCAAATGAGTATGCAATAGATGAAATCTTGACTTAATTTGCCTTTAATACAAGAAATACAAGATCTCAAAGGACAAAATCTTTTGAAAAAAAATTCAACCAAAATATCAACAAAATAGTCTACAAAAGAACATATTTGATTTCAAATTTTAATCAAGCTGGAAGGTTTCATTGAGAAAATGTTTAAATTTCATTAGGGTTTAATAAAAATAAATTAATGAAAAAAAGTGCGTATGAGAACATAATGGATGAAATCATAAAAAGTTTGAAATTTATGTAGCAGCATCTCAAAGGACAATTTTCAAAAAAATTAGATCAAAATAGTAGCAAAATGATATAAAGTAAACTAGCCTTTGATGGGCAAAACGGTTGGTATGCCATGGTGGCATTATTGGAATTTTTTTAACAGAAAGACAAATGTAAGAAAGAACAATTGAATATTTATTCTTTTGATAAAATTTGAACTTGTTATGAATTTTTGAAGTGTGTTGCCCGATTGACCCAAAAGAGTCTCTAGTTACCTCAAAGCAAACCAAAATGTATCCATAATGGTCATCATATTCATCTAAAGTAGTAACAATATTTCCTAACATGCCCAAAATATGAAGGCCTAAAAAAGTCACTTCCTACAATGAATTTTTATACCCAAAAGGTGGAAGATCCTATTGTAGTCAATAATCACTCCATCACTATCATCCAAGACCTTGTATCTACAAATTCAACCTAATATATCTCAAGTCTGCTTTATTGAAAAAATTTGTCATGGATTGATGCAAGACTTTAATGGTTCATTCATTGCCACGGTGAATTGACTCCGCATTTGCTTAGCAAAGGATAATTGTAAAAAAACTGCCCCTATGTTGTGTTGCCTTAATTTTGTATTTCTTCACCTCCCTTGCTTAATTTAGGGCCTTTGCTTCCAAATATGAATTCAAAACTTGCAAATTTTATCATAGGTGACAAATAAAAAATTTGAGTGTTTTTAGTAGGGAAAAACTATCGAGGGAATGAAGGGGAATACATCCTAGCTGTCAATTCAAAACTTTTTGTGATGGCTCTTTTACCTATAGTGGGCTGATTTACCTAAACCCACATTGCTAAAACCCCTAAATCCAAAAATTGCTAGAGACTCTCATATGTTAAGAAATATCTCTAGTTTCAAATTCTTCTGAGACTATATGACAAAACTAAGGTAGGAGGTTCTAAAAGCACTCGGGCTCTAAAATTGCCCACCTCCTCAATTGTACACTATTTGTAATGGACACTTGAATGTGCACAAAATCTTGAATAGAAAATTCATAATCAATCATTTTCAAAATCCGATTTTTGAAGCTAAAAGTAAACTTCAAAAAAGAATTTTCAAAAATATAAACTATTAAAAATAACAAGTTGGCAAGGTTTTATTTAACTTCAAAATTTGGTCGAGGACACATTCTGTCCTCAGGGTCATTTTGGGGTTAAACCCCGAAAGAATGCGCCAATTCCCCTCCACTGCCGTGACGTGGCCCCCCTGGATTTCAAACTCGAAGAGTTCGTCTTCCCCGCTATTCTGGGCTCCTCTCCCACCAAGTCCGTTTCGCTGCAAAAACAAACAGCAAACTACGAACAACGACAGCAACTCGGTGAGCATTTTCAGGAAAACAACGATGCTCGAGCATGAAGAAGCTTGAGTGGCACACTTCGATCGAATCTCATGAACTTTGAACTCAAAATCACTTCCGCGTTTCTTCTTGTCGATTCCATTCCCAATCTCAGCATTGCGATCGATTCTTGCTCTGCATCGTAGTCGCCATTGTGGATGATCATCAGGTGTGGGTCCTTGTGCGGAAATGGCGATCGTGTCTCGTCTCTTTCGATTAGGTTTAGGTTTGGTTTTTTGGTATTGCACCACTTGGTAGCTGGATTGTGATTGTTGGTGTTGAGCCGAGTTGGGTTGATTTTGATTGATGTTTTAATTAGTTGGGTTGGTTTTTTTAGAGTTTTGATTTTAAAAGTTTCGATTGATTGAGATTGTGGGCAGGTCCTTGTAGTAGCCAGATTGATTTCTGGTTGGAGTGACGATTCGGCTGCGGAGTTTTGAGAGAAGGCAGAGGGGCAATATAATGGGGAGCTCCATCGAAGTGCTCCGGGAGCAGATGACCTTTCTATTAGAGCAAGGCCTTCACGACTCTGCGGAAATGCTGGTGAATATTTATAGTTTTGGTTCGTAATCGGAGATTGCTGTTGCTCTTATGATTGTAAGGGTTTTTGAAACTGTGGCTGTGTGTGTGTTTTGCATGGTAGGGGAGTTTTTTGATGAGCTTAGTCTCTACCAATGGCGAGCTTTCACCAAGTTATCGCGCTGAGAGTATGGTAATGACGTTTGCTTGGAATGTCATTTATGTTGTGAAGTTTAATCTTCTACAAGCATTTGTTGTAGGGGAGTTGAATCGACTCCGGAAGATTTTCAGGGTACGTTTCTTTTTGATTCGGGAAGGGTACTTATTGTGAGTCATTTCCTGCAGATATTGTATGGAGATGCTTTATATGGTAGGAAAGAGTACTGCCGAGCCCTGGTAAGCACCCCCTTCGTACTTTTGAGGATGGATTCTTTAATAATCGAGTTCGATTGATTAGTTGATTAATCACGTGCTAGCATGTGGGTTACTTCATTAGGGGTTGATCATTTGTACAGAGTCTGCTATCTTGATGGAGATTGTGTTGAGCAGTTGTGTGCTCTTGCTGCCAGAATGTGTACAGGCAGGCCCTTCAATTGTGTCGTGCCACTCCCAAGCAAACTTTGAGCGGCACTCGGACTCCTGCGCAGTCCAGACCGCCTTCTGCTGCCAGCTCTGCTCAGGACTCCAAAATCAATGAGAATGAGGTAAGATTCTTTTCCCAAGGGTTAACTAATTTCCTAGGTTTTTCCACTTGCTGAAACCCGAGGCTCTTTATTGGGTTTATCTTGTGTACACGGATTGTTTAACTTTTGCCAATGAGTTCAGTTGATTTTGGTTTAAGATTTATGTTTTTTTTCCAAATACGAGGGATCATTGAATGAAAGAATGAATGGATTCTCACATCTTGCGTGTTTTTGAATTTGCTTCTCTTAACAGGTAAAATACAAGATTGGGCTCTGTCATCTTGCTGTGCATGACACTCGAGCTGCACTTTCGGAGGTGAGACACCATGCCTGCTCACTATTGGATGTCATCTTGTTGTCTAGGGGATCGTGTTTCAAGATTGAAAATGTGTAAAGGTTCATTTGCATTTACTTACCCATTTCCTCATTCGAAATGCAGATGGAGGGGATTCCATCAAAGGCAAGGACACTTCGTATAAATCTGACGTTGGCTAAGCTATATCGACTTACAGGCTATGATCGTGTTGCCACTGGATCTTATCGAGAGTGTTTAAGGTAATTTACTCTGATAATCCACAAGATTCATCATCATGAGCATTGCGTCATCGGCGTGGGAATGTACTTTCTGAGGTTTGTTGAAAAAGTGGAAGTCCAAATATGATTCAGAATTCCAGTAAATTCAAGGGGACGGTATGCAAAGCGATCACCACGTTTTCGTTTTTTTATTAAGCGTAGCAGGTTTGGTTTCTTGTATCCTTATTAATACATGGTGGTGTAAACGCAGGCAATGTCCATTTGTTCTAGAGGCTATCGTTGCTTTGGCAGAACTTGGGATTTCATCGAAAGATATACATGCTCTCTTTCCTCCGGTGAGATTGAAGTCTTTGGTAGTAAAGTGGACAGCTTCAATCTTTTGTTTTTGTAAGGCGGATTTGCTATGGACCGCCACTTATATGTTTTTAAATATCTTGGACAGGGTTCAGGTAAGATTAGTCGTTCAGCAACCGATCATCTCGAACCAGTACGTTGGTTACAGGTATGCTATATTCATCAGTAACTAGTATTTTCGAGTCCTGGAAGATATTAGTTTTTCTTCGGTAGGCTGGAGTTCTCAGAATGAAATCATCATTCAGTGCCTCGTATTAAGGTGTTGGTACAGTTCTAAATTTGGTTTTGAGTCTTAGGTCTATGAATATAATCTCCCAAACCTAGAATGTTTCGCAAGTCTTATCATCACTCATCGGGTTGACTTGGATTATTATTGTGCTTTAAGGGCCCAACTTATAGACATTTTGCTCCTGCTTAACTGATACTGCCGCCTCCGTTGCACTGAACTGCAGAAATTTGCTGATGGTCATTCCAGCATTGCGGCACATGATTATAAAGGTATCTTATTATGCTTGATGCTGTTAGCTGATGCTTGCAAGTTGGAGAGAGATATTCAGTTGCGTCAGCTTCGGACTTGAGTTCGTCTTGTAAAATGTGGTGTGATTCCACTCAGAAGTTTAGTGATTTCTTTTGCAAACGGTATTTGGTTTGATTATTTTTCTTGTGAATCAACTCGATACAGGAGGTTTGGAGCATTTCCATGGTCTTGGACAACGCTTCCCCAACAATCCCTGCCTTCTACTAGAAAGTGCGAAGGTGGGCACATGTGGTAGCCTTATAACTGGTTTCTACAGTGTTTTCTGCCATCTCAGTTTGGTAAACCACTGGGCTGTTCACGTGATTTGATTTGGTTAAGTCATCAATTGTCTGTGCAGGCAGAGATGGCTTTAATGAAAAATAGTGAAGCTGCTTACAGTTTTGAGAAGGTATTTACTCGACTACAAAACATGTTTCTGTTCTTTTGCTGCTAAGAGAAATTATGTTCATCCACATATATCAGGTTCATAATATCGAAAGCATATAGTTGTTCGCTTGAGTTTGATTTGTTAACGCATTTGGTAGTTCGGCGTCATAATACATTTAGCTATTTACCTAGATATCTACGATACTGATGTCAGGTTTACATCAAAGTACTAGTCAATCTAACAGCGAAGAGATGCTATTCTCTTGAGCAGGCTAGGCAGATTGACCAATTCAATGTATCAAGTATGGATGAATATGCAATGTTGCTGCGGACCCGCGGAGATCAGATCGAATTGAACCGACTGGTCCATGAACTTCTCAACATTGACTCAACGAGGCCTGAGGTTTGGGTTGCAGCGGCTGTTTACTGGGAAATGCGAGATGATAAAAATAGGGCTCTTAACTACCTAGACAAGGTATGATTTCTTACACCATCTCTACCAAAGTATAGAGATTTGTATTTTGGAGCAGAGGATAGCGAAGCATTTAGAAACTTTCAGCAGAACATATAAGTTTTATTGCTTTAGGATGAGAGCTATTTTGAAGTTCTTATTCCATTTTCGGGGAAGAAGCGAAATCAGGATTGGTAAAAACTCTGTGTCTTATTAAAAATCCTTAAAAAACGGACATCTGAGTAATAACTAGCCTTGCATGTGTTTTTTTCTGTTCAAGAAGGTATTGTTGAGTCATCTTGCTGGGGCTGCAAGCAGTTGTTTACTAATCAATTTGTAACATGTTTCGTGCTTGCCTTTCTGGTCCACAGAGCATGCGGGTTGACGATAGACATACAAGCGCCTATGTCGTGAAGGTAACTGGCGTGCGCTGATCTTTTAGATTTCAATTCGTTGAAGCTAATCTCACAGAAGCTAATTCGAATCTTCATTTAATTGAGACTATCAATTACGTGGCTATCCTGATGTCACAACAGAGTCTAGTCTGCTTACGGATGAGTTCTATTTTGGCAATGTGTGAATGTTCTTGCACAGGGTCGAATCGAACTTTCAGCACTTCCTAGTTCAGCACAACTGTTGGGAACCTCCATCCATTGTAAATTTTGTTCCCTGAGCGCTATTTTTGTGCACCCTCTGTGCAGGGAAATATTTCACTTACTTTGAATCGACCTGAGGCTGCTGTAATGGCATTCAGAAAAGCCCAAGCCCTGAAGCCAGACCTTCGGTCTTATCAAGGTAGTCATCGATGAAGCTCTTGGATGCATTTTCTTTCTCATACTCCTGGGCAGGTTTCCTCTTCATTTATTAAATTATCAAGGTGCTTTGACAGTATTCAGGCTGCACTGGAGGGAATGCCATAATTAGCGCTGTTCACAGTGTTTCATGTGTCTTGCAGGATTAGTCAGAGCATATTTAGCAATCCCAAAGCACAAGGAAGCCCTTTGCGCAGCTCGGGAAGCCATGAAAGCTATGCCGCAATCTGCCAAGGCCCTAACTCTAGTTGGGGATGTGTACGCCCATCATCCAGACGGCCGTGAAAAGGTTATACCTTGAAAACAACTGCCCTAGAGTTCAAATATAATAGGTCAGCATTCCGCCTCTTCTGTTTTTCACAGGACGTGATTGGCACCTTTTTTGTATTAACAATTGTTATTGATTGTAGGCAAGAAGGTTTTATGAATCAGCACTGAGATTAGAGCCAACTTACCTGGGGGCGGTTCTTGCCTTAGCTGACCTATACGCTATTGAAGGCCGAAACGAGGAAGCCATATCGCTACTGCAGCGGTATCTGAGGACCTGGACTGATGACGCAATGCATACTAAGCTAGCACAGATATTGGCTGCTACTGATAAACTTGGTGATTCCTTGTCGCATTACCAGACTGCTCTTAGGTAAGTACTTCATGTTTGTACACCCTACGTATCTTCTTCTCAATCGTTTTCTGTGTCAATGCCAAGGTTGACGTCCAATTCTGTCCATTTTCTGCAGCATCAATCCAGCAAATGATGCTGCTAAGAAAGGTCTGGAGCGACTGGAAAAGCAAATGAAGGGTGTAGACCCAGATGCACTAGAGGATGAAGAAGAAAATGAAGGGGAGGATGCAGACGCAGATGCAGAGGAAGGTGAATTTTTGTAGCAGACGCAGGATTTAGATTACACGAAAGCCCTCCCCTTTTTCGCATGTATAATATGTACTTCACAAAGAGCTGACTACACCCATTTTTTTAACTTGTACACAGAGGTATCAAACCTCGTCCTTACAGATGCGCATATCATTCAAGCCGTCAGGCATCCTCAGTGCTCAGTCTTACAGATTTTCCAATGCATCTCCTATGGAGGAGGCTTTCCATGGCACCGCCACTTACATCTTGTGTCTTCTGGACTTCTTACATTGGTCCTGTACGTTTTTTCGTGGAAAGTGTGATCGGATCACTAATCTGCTTTTTCCCTGTCATCTGAATTACACTTTACTGATACTGTCCGCTTCGTGAATTGACCTGTTCATTTGCTTTCATCGCCACCTGGAAAATACGGCTTTTCTATTTAAGTCTGTATTCTATCGTGAGTTCAAACCGCAGCTTCTCGACTTTGAACAACAAGGTATCTTAACCATTACCCAGGTTCCTCCATTGGACTACCGTGACTTTGGATTGTTATGTTTTCGAAGTTTCTTTTGTCGAAATATACGTTACTCAGTCAACTTAAGTCCTTCAAAAAATTGAACTTTACCTTTCTAATGGACTTTGGCGAAGAATGTTTTTAGCAGTTCTTAATTCTTTGGGAACCCTGCTCGTACACGCTGACGCCATGGTTTTGTACACAGATTACAGCCATCATGATTGTTATCCACTGCAGAGTACTATTGTCAGGATTGCCAGAACATGGCAAGGAGTGGAGACATGGATTTTTCAGATGGACTCTCATTGTGCACGTTGCTGAGCAACTCGAGGTGAAAGATGTGAAGAAAGCATTCAGTTATGCAGAGTACCAGGTTTACTGTGTTGGAAGAGAATATTCTGCCGACAAAGAAAGACCCCAAGTCACCATCTTTCGAGTCGGTCCTTTAGTTTCCCCTGGACCGAGCGTTGTTGGTGGATCATTGCAAGTGCATGACTTCAGTTCTTGTTATCTTACACGAATTCATGGGCTTTTATACGAAGAATTTTGAAATGGAGAGATCAATTGAAGTTTTATTTTTTTGACAAAGTATGAATTTGTTATGAATTTTTGAAGTGTGTTACCCAATTGGACCAAAACAATCTCTAGACTAACCCTAAACAACCGAAAAGTCTATCTATAATGGTCATATTACCACTTAGAGTAATCACAATATTTCTTGACATGGCTACAACATTTCCTAACATGGCCACAACATGAAGGAATAAAAAAATCATTTCTTGTGATGAATTTATATTGAAAAGGTAGAAGTTCCTAAAGCAGTCATTAATAACTCTATCACCATCACCATCACCATCACCCAAGGCATTGATTTTGATCACTAACCAACCTAATGAAGTCGTAAAGGTTGATGTAAGACTCTAATGGGTCATATCTTAGGTGTCTACATTAGGCACAGTTTGTCTCACTAGAAGAAACCCTTGCTTCTTGTGTCAATTGGAGGCATGTCAACTCTAATGCCACCTAAAATGTAATGTCACCTTTATGATTGTATATTTCACAAAAACGTCTATTGATATTCATATTTGCACTCTCCAAAAACTTGCCATGTGGATCCTACATGGTGGCCACATCATTTATTTTTGTTTGGGCAATGTTTCTTTTTCTTTTAAATAAAATAATACTGACAATGTGGCATGTAAAGTGGCTCATTAAAAAAAAAATTGCATTAATTGTATAAAATAATTATTTAAAAAATTTATACTTTAATTATGTAAATGATTATTATTTTTTAAATCCAAAAAATGAACAAGAAAAATTGCCAATTAAAGTAAAAATTGACCATCTACCATGAAAAGAATTTTTGATGGTAAAGTCAAGTAATTACTTACATGACATTTAGTGAGAATGAATGATGGAGAGGTCGTATTTATATTAAAATCCATCTTCCGTCCATGGGCAGGCAAAGGATATGGAACAATTCAAAGATACATGGGAACTTGACTGCAATACATGCAGACATTTACTTAGACATTCTACTTTGAATAGAATTCTTGCTTTACATATCCCATATAAGTTGCCTTACTACCTACCACCCACTTGTCTTTTCATCCATATTGTGTATCCAACTATCCATCCATTTTTCTTTTTTACAAAGCATACCACGCGCCTGCCTCCCTATATTTTTCACATTCGGTCTATATTTTACCTCAACCCACAATAACTTACAAAATGTATGAATTGTGAATCTAGATCTTCTAGCTGACAAGGCACTTCTATGTTTTTTGTGATGTGTTAATAAACGTGACCATGTTTTATGTAATGTCCAGAAAAACATACACATCCCCTGTGTCATCTACCTGTTTTTGCTCTCACACCTCCACGTCTTTCCCAACATTGACCAAAAATTTGCCTTCCATAGATTCAAAATTCATGACACACTGATGTCAATGAAAATATGATCCATTTCTTTAAAACGCCACCAAAACAGGGGGGTTCTTGAAGTGACTGTTATACTTTGGTTCATTTAAACATTGTTGTTCTCTATAGAAAATTGTCACAATGTTCAAGATCATGTTGGGAACATAGTGACAAGAACACCTCATATTATTATATAAAAGCAATTCTAATGTAGAGAACAAGCACTTCAACCACATGATGATGTGGTCACTAAGAAAAACATGCCCCAATGCAATTGGCATTGGTCACTCTCTATTCCCGACCTTGCCATTTTCCGTCCTAGCCATCTTATTTGGCAAAATAGGGAGGCCCCACAAGTTGGCTCACAATAAGGAAAATTCATAAATGTTAAACCTTTTCAAGCTTTGTTGTATGTGCCAATTGATTGGAACTCCCCTTTTTGCATGAATTTTTTTTTATAAGGTAGAATCTTTTCCTATCCTTCTATTTATAATGCGGAAAAGCCCATTTGAAGTTTGAATTGCCAGCTTTGCATGGGGTCAAAGTTGCCAGAACAGAATGAAGTCCGCCTACATGTACTTTTAAAATCTCAATATTGTGCATATTCACATCTCCACTTTGGAAATACTCCAACACAAATATCAACATTTTCCACAATAAATGGCTACAAGTGCAATATTCAAATTCTTAATCTTTAGCAAATAGTGTCCAATAAGCCTGCCAACAAGCTACACTAGTCTTTGCAATGCTAATCAACTTCATTTACTTCATTTGCTGGAGTTAATAGAATTATACTATTTAATGTCATACTCCTTGAAGTACAACCAATTTTTAAGGAATTAGTACTTGGGAGGATTGCCTATAGGAATAATCCATGTGTCATTTGTTTGAATCACTCACACCTTTTTGATTAGGATGATTGTCTACATGAATGATTTGAATACCATTATTTTTATCACTAATATTTGGCAATACATAACTTTAAGTTGAAGTTCATTTCTACGAAGGTGGAAACCAAACATTGCATATAAAAAGCATCGCCATATTTTAAGGCCTCTTTTTATATTATTGGCCAATCTAATTTATTTGAAGGGGCACACTTTAGGATAGATCATAGCTCCACATTATATTTCAAACTCATTTTTTACACATATGGTCCACACAAGTAACATTGGATATGATGATGAAAATTCATATGTGTCTTCTCAGGATTGTAAAAGCATCAAGCATAGTTTGCATTCACTATAAGAAACCCGTATATTGGGGGATGTTTTCACTATTTTTTGGAACGCATTTTTGTGGACATTACAATTGATAAACCATGTTTTTATGTCAATAATGATTGTCTACATGAACATCATTGTTGACATAAAAACATGACTTGTCAATTGTAATGTCCACAAAAATGCGTTCCAAAAAATAGTGAAAACATCCCCCAAAACACGGGTTTTTTATAGTGATTGCTTTGCCATTAGTAATAAATATTTACTACAAAAGATTCTTATTCAAAAGTAGAAACAATAGTGATACAAAACAAACCTTATTTTACAATAATAAAAAAAGGCAATATAGTGAAAGTTGTCTCCTTCCCTTCCACTTATATTCCACTTGAATTTGACAAAGTTACATATTGTAGGTGTAGGGCAGCTTTGCCTAAAAATAATTCAAAAAAATGATGGCAAAATATTTTAGAAATTATGCTGAACATTTGGCAAATAATAATAAAATGAAATGAAAGAAATGGCGAAATATTTATAAATTACATGAGCAAAAAACTACATGAATTTAGACTTTTTGCCATTTACCAGAAAGAAATTTTTTGATGACAATGTGAAGGAATTACCTCAATGACATTCTATGAGAATGAAAGGTGGAGAAGTTATTTTTGTAAAAAAAATCCATTGTCCATTATAAATCCTTAAAAGATATGGGACAATTTGGAGTTGAGAGTTTGACTACTCATTGTCAAAACGCAGGAATTGTGTTCAAAGTAGAACTTTAGACCTCATTTAGGCATTGTAGAATACTCTTTTTCAAAAAACTTTGAACTAATTAAAGTTGCTAAATCAAGCTAAATTTGATCTTCAAAAATCCGTTTATAATTTTGAGCCTCCAATCAAAAGTTATTGGCAAATTTCAAAGAGGATGTTTGAAAATGACAAAGAAAATGTCAAAAAAAATGTCAAAAAAAATGTCCTTTCCAACCCCTTCATGAATTTTGTCCATAACTTTTGATTGGAGGTTGAAAAAGAATATTCTATTATGTCTAAATGAAGTCTAAAATTCTACTTTGAACAGAATGCCTGCTTTTCAATGGACTATGAGTGGTTGAACTCTTATTAATCCTAATTTACATATCCCACATGGGTTGTTCTACCTCCTACCATCCTAAATGTATAAAGAGCTTGTGTTCTCACTCCCTTACACACTTTAAATGGCTTCAAAAGTTGTACAATAGACTCATATATGAGGGTAGGAGTTGTATTAGGGTAGAAAACCTAGATTAAAGGTTGGATGAAAGGCAAAACTACAATTATTCAATCCTCCAAAAAGTTGAATATTTGAAATTCCTTTTTGAGATGGCAAACATTAAATTTTCAAATTATTTAATTATTTGCCTTAGCAGTGGGCGAAGTTGCCCTACACCTATGGTATTGTTCATTTTGAAGAAGTCTTCATAATACCAAGGGTAATGCTTAAAGCCATGGTGTCATTATCCTATTGATTGGGTCACATTAAGATTAACCCCTAAAATACCAAGGCAGTTTTTGGCTCCAAAACCACTGAAAACCGCCATTTCTGTTGCAATCACTCCCTAAACCAAAAAGAACTTTAAAAAATAAATCAAACCAAGGATCTTGTACTTCACTTGTCTTAGATCATATGGTAAAAATTTCATGAAGTTTGACCGTATGGATTGGAAGATATTAGCATTTGGAGTTGGAAAAAGAAGCTCTTTTGAACTGCGGCTTGCAATTTCAGATGACTTTGACGGCCATTTGTGGATTGTTTTTGCACTACATACCATTAAGTTAAAATTTTGTGCGTTGAACATTTGAGTTGAGAGTCGGGGGAAAAAATTTCAAAATTTCAAATATTGAATTTCACATATAAAAAAATTATTAAGTAGAAGCAGGTCCAAAATTGAACAAAACACTAAATCGTTAATAGCTCTTAAGTGGAATTAAAACACCATAATCCCAACGGTGGGATTGTTCTTGCAAACAAACTTAACCTTATCAAAAAAAAAAATGAAAAAAATTGAAAATTGCATTCAAAAAATGAATTCTATAAGTTGTTTTTTGAAGAAGATGCTTAGATTGCCTGAAAAACAAGATTGTCCATAACTTTTTTGTTCTAAGTCCAAATAGAATGAATAAAAGCTCCAAGTGTAGAAAAAAACATGATCTTTGAGAGAGAAAAAAAAAAAAAAAAAAAATTCAATTTTTTGAAGTTTTTTTTTTCTATCCGGCGAACTGCTTTTAAGACTCCGGATGGCATAACTTTTGCTCCCAGGCACCGATTGAAAAAAAAATTATATTTTTAGAAAGCTAATGTGATTCCCTATCTTCAAAAAAAATTTCAAAAAATCAGGCCAAAATTTCAGGTCACACGAGCCTGCCCAAAAACCCAAGTGTCCTCCGAGGGGACTTTGGTCCTTTAGGGGTTAAATAGTCAATAATTCTTTTTCCCTCTAAACTTTTGGGTCTGCCCTTGAGCTTCTAGGTTATAAATTATATCCATTCATTATCATAGTTTTAATATTGATTCACTAGTATAATTTAACACCTCAAGGCCCATTGTCTCTTCGGGGAACAAATGGAATTTCGGGCAAGTACCTACGGGTTGAAATTTTGTCCTAATTCTTTGAAACTTTCTTTGAAGATAGAAAAATTGATTAGCTTCATAGGAATATATATATTTTAAATCCGTGCCCACGAACAAAGTTATGCCCAAATAAGCTCAAAATAGGGGAGAGGGGCGGCAAGAACAAAGTTCAAAAATAATTTTTTTTTCTCATAGATTGTATTTTTGTCTACATGGAAGGCTTTGATTCATTCCATTTGGATTTGTTATGAGAAAGTTATAGACAATCTTGTTTCTTGGGCAATTTGTGCATCTTCTTGAAAATAAGTTGTAAAATTCATTTTTGAATGCAATTTTAACAATTTTTCAAAAAAAAAGTTCTATATTGGTTCAGTTTGCTTGCTACAACAATTTCACCATTGGAATTAGTGCATTTTAATTCCATCTTAGAGATATTAATCATTTAAATTTGCCTTCTATCTCGTACTTACTTTTGTTTAACAATTTTTTAAAGAATGAACATTAAGTTTTTTGAATTTGTTTTTCCTAGACTCTCAACTCAATTCTCCATAAAGATTTAAAGCTCAAAACTTTGTAGTGCAAAAAATCAAAGTTAACCCCTAAAAGCCCATTGTCCCTTTAGGGGACAAGTGCGTTTTCGGGCAGGTACCTGTGGGCTGAAATTTTCTCCTGATTTTTTGAAACTTTTTTTGGAGGTAGAAAATCTGATTAGCTTTGTGGGAATATAATTTTTTTCAAAATCAATGCCCGGGAACAAAAGTTATGACAAAAGAAGCTCAAAACAGGGGACGAGAGGACATCTCGGGCAGCAAAAAAAACTTGCACTTTTTTTTTTTTTTTTTTTTCGTATTTTTTTTCTCATATATTATATTTTTGTCTATCTGGAAAGCTTCAATTCATTTCATTTGGATTTGTTATGAGAAAGGTATGGACATTCTTGTTTTTTGGGCAGTTAGAGCATTTTTTTGAAAAAAATAACTTGCAGGGCTCAATTCTAAATGCAAATTTTCAAAATTTTCAATTTTTTTTTTCTAAAATGGTTTAGTTTACTTGCTCAAACTATCTCACAATTGGAATTAATGAATTTTAATTCCATCTAAAATATATGAATATTTCAGATTTTCCTTCTATCTTCTACTTACTTCTACTTAACAATTTTTTTAATAATGAAAATTAAGTTTTTTTGAATTTTTTTTGGAGCAGATTGTCAACCCAATTCTCTACTATAAACATTTAAAGCTCAAAACTCTCTAGTGCAAAAGTTTTAAGTTAAAAATGTTCAAAGTCAAAGAATCCAGACGCACAATGTGCTGAAAACTTGTTTTTTTCACTTTAAATGTAGATATCTTGCAATCTGCGAGGTCAAAATTTCTAAAAAAAAATTTCACACATTCTTATACTAGTTAGGTGTAAGATCCTATAGTTAGATGTGCAAAAAAAGCATTTTTAATTTTTTTCACTCTTTGCTAAAAAAATGGTAGTTTTGGGTGTTTTTTGGCCGAGAAAAGGCCTTGGGCCTTTAGGGGTTAAGAAGGTTCAAGGTCAAATAAACTAGTACCGTGATGTGCTAAAAAACTTGTTTTTTTCTACTTTAAATGTAGATATCTTGCAATCTATGCAGTCAAAGTTTTTGAAATTTTTCCCACACATTTTCATACTAGTTAGGTGTAAGATCCTAAAGTTAGATGTGCATAGAATACAATCCTCAAACTTTTTTACTCTTTGCAATAGAGATGGCAGTTTTGTGTGTTTTTTGGCAAAAAAAAAAGCCTTGGGCCTTTAGGATTTATTGCATTTTGATATACCCCTAAATTATTATAGTCTTTGGAGTCCAAAGACAAAGCAAAGATCTATATAATCCAATTTATAGATAAATCCACTTTTATGGACTTGTGGTTAAATTATTCTCTTAAATATTTTCCTAAATTAACATAATCCACTTCTTCTCTGTTATTTGCAACATTTGTCTACATTTTTATCCCTAAATTCTTGAGGCACCAAATTTTGGTGTCAACAATACTTTGAAGTTAACTAAAACCTAACCAAATTGCTATTTTTAGTAATTCATATTTTCGTAAAATCTTTTTGAAGTATAATTTTAGCTTCAAAAATCCAATTTTGAAAATGATTGATTACAATTTTTCTATTCAAGATTTTGTGCAAGCGTATCCATTGCAATCTTGACTTTCCATAGTATTACGGGCTCTTGAAAATGAGCCTCAAATACGCTAGATCTTGGAGGAAAAATCACATTAGAAATTCATTTAAAAAAATTGTAGAGTAAATTATGAAAAGCCATAAATTGATTGGAGTTATGCATGTTAAGCCCGTTAACCTCAAATTTTTTTGGTGACCAGTTTTTTAGATGTAATACACAAAAAGAGAATTGAAAGATTTTTATAGTTTTAACACCCTCATAGTCAAACATTATAATATTTTGATCCATAAGTGATATTGTTATGTTTTCTCTTCCTACGTGATCTCTAATATGTCTAGTTTGAATTTGTATGGTTACAATTCAAAAGAAGTTGGCACAACTTATCAAAATGTTGGCTTTTTATTCAAATTACAGCAAATTCCTAGAGGCTCAAAACAAGCCTTGGGCATTTAGGGGTTAAAGATCACAATGTCTTCATTTCTTTTTCTAGTCCTTCCAAAAGTAAAGTCTCGAGTAACGCAAGAGTGTTCTCCAAATTTATGCAGTTTGCCAGCATACTATGAAGTGAGCTCAAAATAAATTGACAAATATTTCATGAAAAAATTCAAATTTATGTAAAAGAATATATTATGAAAGATGCTATAAGATGGATGAGAAATCTAAGTAGTTTTAATATGAAATTTTAAAATGTCATTTCTAATGGTGAAAACATTCTAATTATTAAAACATAACGATTTTTGTTATTATTTGAAAATTTAAATATTGAGTTAATAAACAATTGTATGTATTATTTTCACCTTTATTGCTTGCAATACAAAAGAACTCTTATATTTCATCTCATTAATCAAATGCAATGATTCATATTGTATTGTGAAGATATTTATAAATTCAAGAAAATTAAAAATAAATACTTTTGATTGTAGCTTTTGGTATTTAAAGAATGTTTTTAGAATTTAGAAATTTCAAAAAGTTGCAATAATTAATGAAGTGACATGAAACAACGATTTGTATACAGATTGTAATAATGAGATATCAAATGAGAAGTCTTCTAAAAAATTTGTATAATTTTTCAAAAACATTGAATTACTAATGTTTGTCCAAAACTTTCAAAAAAAAAAAAGTGGCTTCTTAGGTCTTTTAGGGACTAAAAAATTTCTCATATTATCAAAATAACAACCAATAATCATTGAGTTATATCATTTTAATTTGTGTATATTAGGATATTAAGTGTTTTAGAATTAAAACAAACTATATTATTCTAAAATTCTTTTAGTTATAAAATATACTATTGCAATGTAAATATAAGATTGCTTTAAGAGTTTTTTTGGCACTTTTACAAAAGACAATATAGATTGTATCCATCAGTTAAATGAAATAAGACTAAAATTGTCACTAATTATTGCACATGGTCTTTTGTAATGTAATCCATTCACTTGCTTTTTCTAGAATTATAGTTCTTGTCATTTAGATCTTTGATTGACTAAAATTTGGATAAGTTTTTACCATTAAAGTTATATCTTAGTAATTAAAAGTATTATCTTCATAGAAGTAATATTCCTAGTCTTCATGTTATTTTATATTAAAAGGTTCTACTTTCAAAATACTATTATGTAAGATCACAATGGCAATTAAGTTTGTTCATACCATTATTGCTTTAGAAGATACTAATTGTTTTTGATATGGTGATATTCTATTTTGTACCATCAATTTAATTATCCAAGTTGTAACAATTTTTTTCTATATATGTAACAAAAATGATGTATTTGTACAAGTATACTATCCAATATAGGAAGGTGCATTCATTATTTGAAAGCAAATACAAAACTATATGAATGCTTTAGAATCTCTTATCGCTACTACTATTTGAAAGTCAATTATTTAACCACATATAGCATGCCGAACTTTAACAATTAAAATTCAGAATTTTTTCATAAGAATCAATCTGATGAAACTCTTAACTTGATATTTAATTTAAATCTATCAATTTCAAACATATATTATACAAGCAATGGACTAATAAAGTGTCTATTCTATTCTCAATTGTACTATCAAAAATCTTTAAAGTAAGGACAATAGAAAATCATGTGACCTCCAACCTCCTTTGTATGGCGTCTCTTGCAATATTTATTCTTGGAAAGATCATCAAATATATAAAAAAATCACTTATCTTCGATAAAACTATAAAAATAAAGGTGATTGCAAGAAACACCAGTACTATTTTGCGTCACACTTTACATGCTAATTTCTTTTTTAGCCATAACTTTTGCATTCTGGCCCTAAATGACTCAAGATTTATAGGGAAGGTGCTTGTGAGTATTATACACCTTGCATAATTTTTTTACAATTTTCAAAAATGTTTTGCTATCCAATCATAACCTCCAATTCTATATTACACTTGCCAAGTTAGAGGGTTTTAGCCTATTTAGTATCCAAAAAAGCAAATTTGAAGCTAAAATTTGGAGAAAATGGTCTTTCAGTAGCCTTGTAGCGATTGTTTAAAGGAATTCTAAAGATAGTTATTTTTTGTGGTGTAGAAGTTCACAAAATGAGCTTCTTTCTCCTTGCATTTTGAAATATATAAAATGTTATTTTCATGCTTTTTTTTTGTGAATGACCATCTCCATAGAATTGTTACAAATGGACAGTTTTTATTATTTATTTAAATTCTTCCCTATTTTTAGTAATTAAATCATTGAAGCATCTATTTTCATGAGATTTTCGGCACTTTCCTAGTTTTCCTACTTAGAGAATCTTTCTATGCTTTTTCTTTTGTGGTCACCTTTATCTTAAAGGTGTATACATTGGTCATATTTCATTTTTTTTCTAATTTTAAAGTACTCCAGAAGAAAATCATGAGTATTAGCCAAAACGCAAAAAAATCAACAGGTGCATTTTGCAATCACTGATAAATAAAATGGCCAAATATAAAAATATTAAGAAGTGAAATTATGTTTTACATGAAGTCAAAATACAAATATCCATCCTACAAAATGTTCTCTATCAATTCAACAACACAATTATTCAATGTCACATAAAAACAAGAATATGCAATATCTATCGTTGAACAACCCCATGGCTTCGCTACCTTACAAGATAAAAAACTTCAATATGCAATACCTATTGGTTTGCTCCAAATCTCACCACTATCCAAAAAGACAAGAGTATGTAATTCAAAGATTTCAAAGGTATTTATTAGTGACTTAGTATTAAGTTTAGCAACAATGCTCCAAGACTTGTATTAGCAAGATTGAGGTTTTCCATGTCTTGTCTTAAGACATAGTGATAATATTTTGACTTATATTGCCAAGTACTTACTATAGATTGTTCAATGAAATGAATCCTACTCAACTGCACTAATCAATAATGCTAGCGCTTGAGTGCAAAGACGTGAGCCTACTAGCCTTGAACCTAGTTGTAGAAATGTTTGTACAACTGTTTGAAGGTTTTAATAATATATATCTATAACATAGAAAGAGTCTATAATAAGGTATCTATATATAATACAAACACCTATAATTGTAGGTGTCTATAATATAGACTTATGAGCTCACAAAATCTATGCTGTCACATGCTAGCACTCCCCCTTCACTAATGGATTTTTTCAAATTA
Organism: Neckera pumila; assembly: GCA_963969595.1. Classification (NCBI taxonomy): domain Eukaryota; kingdom Viridiplantae; phylum Streptophyta; class Bryopsida; order Hypnales; family Neckeraceae; genus Neckera; species Neckera pumila. The sequence continues at coordinate 20,583,056 of OZ018415.1, read as the reverse complement.
AAGTATGCATTCAAATCAAATATAAGAATTGTACACTAAATAGGGGTATTAAGGGGACCAAATAATTAAAGGGACCTTTCTTTATAAACTGTACATATTTGAGATAAGATGTACAACCCACGATAGATATTTATGTAGTGTGGGATGTCGATTAATTAATATGGGTCCCCTTAGTACCCCTATTTAGTGTAGAACAAAAATATGAAGGTTAGAAGATGAAAACTTTTACAAAATATAAATTTTGTTTTCAAAGGTGAAAATCTCAATTTTGCTTATGTTTATATCTTTTATTTTGGAAAAAAGAGATACATCACAGGTGGTCAAAGCAAAAACATACAGCTTCTTATTGTTCACCCTAGAAAGGAACTATTTGTGACTTGTTAATTCACAACACTCTTGCCATGGAAATCCAAAAACTTCCTTTAAGATTGAGAATTAAAGTCTTACCTTCTAAGTTGACTCCTTAGGAGACAATCATATAGTAAGTCAAATAGTTTGTCAAAAGTGAGACAAACATGCTATAAGCAATGATAGTGTGGCAAGTATGTAGGATGCTCTATAATTTTATTAAAGAGAGGATCAAGTTGCCCCATCTATAGAGTGGACCTTGTGCTACAAGTACAAATTGCATGGTTTTGTTCCATTGAATTCTTAAAGTCTCCACTTTTCATTTCAATTCCAACCTTTTAAACTCCCAAGGAAGTAGCACCTAAAACCAATAGTGCGACAATATCTAGTATTAGTAGTCATTTTAGAACTTAAATCTATGTACACTACAAATAGTTTATTGTTTGTTAACCCCTAAAGGACCATTGTCCCTTTGGGGGACAAATGCGTTTTCGGGCAGGTACCTACGGGCTGAAATTTTCTTCTGATTTTTTGAAAATTTTTTTGGAGGTAGAAAAGCTGATTAGCTTCATGGGAATATAATTTTTTTCACAATCGGTGCTTGGAAACAATAGTTATGACCAAATAAGCTCAAAACAAGGGATGGCGGGCAACAAAAAAAATTTGCAATTTTTTTTTTTTTTTTAAGTAATTTTCTACTCATAGATTATATTTTTGTCTATCTAGAAAGCATTGATTCATTTCATTTGGATTTTGTATGAGAAAGTTATGGACATTCTTGTTTTTCGGGCACGAGTTCGGGCAATTTGGCATCTTTTTGAAAAAAATAACTTGTAGGATTTATTGTTGAATGCAATTTTTCAAATTTTTCAATTTTTTTTTGCATGGTTTAGTTTAATTGCTAGAACAATTTCACCATTGGGATTAGTGAATTTTAATCCCACCTAAAATATATAAATATTTTAGAGTTTCCTTCTATTTCGAACCTACTTCTACTAAACAATTTTTTTAATAATGAAAATTAAGTTTTTTTGAACCTTTTTTTTTGGCTAGATTCTCAACTCAATTCTCCAATATAAAAATTAAAAGCTCAAAACTCTGTAGTGCAAAAAAATAAAGTTAAAAATGTTCAAAGTCAAAAAATCTAGTCCCACAATGTACTGAAAAATTTGTTTTTTGTACTTTAAATGTAGATATCTTGCAATTTGTGCAGTCAAAAATTCTGAAATTTTTTCCACACACTCTCATAGTAGTTAGGTGTAAGATCCTATGGTTAGATGTGGAAAAAAAACATTTTTCAAATTTTTTACTCTTTGCTATAGAAATGGCAGTTTTGAGTGTTTTTTGGCAGAAAAAGGGCCTTGGTCCTTTAGGGGTTAACCAAAATAATAAGCTATCTATGGATTACCTAGATTTACATCCTTCTAGATGACTACTATATGTAGAAATCGTCGCACTTAATATTGGGTACATTGTTGGTTTTGGATGCTTCTCCTTTATTTTAGAGTATGCTATCGCAATGTAAACTGAAACACTCCCTCTATCTCAAAATAATACCAGTGTTTTTATTGTACTTTGCACAAAAAAAACACTAGTATTATTTGAGTATAAATTTCACTACACTAATTAGGTTACAATGAAATGGTGTACAAGAGTATGGGTTGCAATTGAACTGGTTTATTTTGGGTCTGTCAACCCCATTGCCAAAGCTCAGCCACACTAGCAAGACCACGTCAACGCAGATTTACTTATCTTTTTCCCGCAGGAACGAAGCAACAATTAAAAAACTGAGAAAGAAAACATGTCGCCGTCTTTCGTAAGTATCATCCATTTCCTCAGCGATATTATCTCCGTCATCCAGACTGCTGATTCCGCGAACAGAAAACATTTATCACGACGAACAGCATCACATTCATCCCGCCTACTCAAATTCCGGAATTCGCGCGACTTCCACTCAAAACAAACTCTCCCCACCCTCCGATGTGCTCAGATTCGAGTCGTGAGCCCGTTCTGCCGTTAGATTCAAGGGCAGGGGCAGCCCCCATGAACAAAATTCCAAATCCGGGCAGCGGGCAGCGGTGTCGTCTCTCTCGGCTCGTCGCCCGAGCGCGCTTGAGGTTTGCGTTTGTGGTTTTTGAGAATAGTGCCCAGCGATGGCTATGGCCGGACTCGTCCCCGTCCCCGCTGCATCGGAGGACGACGTCGTCCTAGAACAGCTGCAGGCCTTGGCTACTTCGGAGTAGAGCTCAATGGTTCATTTCTGATGTTTTTTTTCGGGTTTGAAACCTTGCTGGATCCGCGCTGGTGGGAGGTTTCGTGTGGTTTGGTTGTGTGGTTTGGGCTCCGCGCGATTGCAATGTACGTTGTTGCGAGGTGAATTTTGAAGGTTTCCCGTGGAGGTAGATTGGAGCCGTGTATGTAAGAGGTTTGGAGGAGAAGATTTTTTAAGATTTGGAGGTTTGGGGAGGTTTGGTAATGGCGTAGATCCGGAGAAGAGGTGAAATTTGTTGGAAGTTCGCAGGAGGAGGAGGCTGTGGAGGCAATGTGGCTGCTGTAGAGGTGGTGAGCGGGAGGTGAGGCTGGGTAGGGTAGGGTTTGGATTAGGGCGTGGAGGTTTGGCGGGATGATCGCAGGAGGGGGCGCAATTGTGGCGCCCGCTCCCGGGTTGCCGACGAGCCAGCCTCTGCCGTCGCTGGATTGGAAATTCTCGCAGGTGTTTGGGGAGCGTGCCGCAGGAGAAGAAGTTCAGGAAGGTTAATTTTTTTCTCTCTCTTTTCTCGCTGATCGGAGCTCTTGATCTCGCATGGCGTTTCTTAATGCATATCTCGGAGACTAGGGCTCCCTGTGGATGTTAGAAAGATTGTCGGTAGGGATGGTGCTGAGATTCGAGTGCTTTTTTGATGATGGAACAATTAGTGTTTTGCAAGTTGTGATTATCGCTCAGAGCTTGTTGATAGTGGTAGCGTTTAGCTCTCCCGTGCTCTGCAACTTTGACATTTAATTGGATTCTAAAATGGAGCTAGTAAAGAATAGTATTTAATAACTGAGATTTCATTTTAGGTAAGTTTTGTGAATAGCGTCTCAAGCTATGGATCTGTTAAATTGCCGTCGTGATGGTCTGGATCTAGAGTTCTTGTATTGGTTTATCTCAAACCTTTCATTGTGCATTCGAGCATACACTTTATCTCTCTGATACTATCTTTTTAGAGAAGAACGTTACTGGCATGTAAGGATAATTTAGCGACGCACATTTAGTACCTTCTCTGCTGTGTTCCTCAACTTTCTAAGAAGCTAGCATGGTGTGCCTGCGGGTGAAGTGCTCTCATGTACATTGGAAATATGCTGTATTCCAATCTAGCGACGCACATTCGGTAGTAACCCTTGAATATCTTCTCTACGTTGCTGGACTGCCTCGCGCAAAAATTTAGCTAGTTCCTTGTTGTGGATAGTACTTGTTGAATTCAATTGCTAATTTTATACCTAGTTCTTGCTCATAGTACCAAGCTGTTATATTTAGGGTCTATCGATCGCTAGGAGTATCGCAAAAGTTACGTTTGCATCCAGTACTGGCCAAGTCTGTGGCAAATTTCAAAAAATCCTTACATTTGCTTTATTGAGTCTTGTTTTATTTACTGTGTGCACTGCATGCATGCGCATGCGGTTTTTTCGCTTTTTCAGTTTTGTGAATTGATTGAATACTCCTTTTATGCAGACTCTCGCTCAAATGTGCAAATTCTTTTGCAATCATACTAATGCACAGGATTTCAACTGTGACAGTTGACATTATCTCAGCGATTGAATTTGACAAAACTGGGGAGCACTTAGCAACAGGCGATCGTGGTGGTCGTGTTGTGTTGTTCGAAAGGACTGATGGCCGAGATGTAAGATTGATTTCTTGACATTTAAATTAGCTGCTAGTATCTTTTTTTTGCAATCATTTAGCGAATCTGCCAACATTAAGTTTTATCACTGCCTGGTACAATCTCTTGTTATTCTCTGTTTTGATTCTTCTGAAATCTTAGAGCTTTGTCCGTTACCTTTTTGTGCTTGATTGATCAGCAACGGACTCGAAGAGAGTTGGAGAGAGCCGATTATCCTTTACCCAGACACCCAGAGTATCGTTATGCAACTGAGTTTCAAAGTCATGAACCCGAGGTACATTCTTGGTCCTTTTTTGAGCGCTATGCATCTGTTGGAAAGCACAAATTGGGATTTAGGTTTAATTTCTATAGCGAAAGCGGTTCTCGGTGCATGCATAGTTTCGAATCTTGTTTTTGACTGGTGTTTTTTGCGCAGTTTGATTACTTAAAAAGTTTGGAAATTGAGGAGAAGATCAACAAAATCAGGTGGTGCCAGACTACAAATGGGGCCCGGTTGCTACTCTCCACAAATGATAAGACTATAAAGCTTTGGAAGGTACATTTCGTTTGATACCCTTATTACTAACGATGATTTTCTTCCAGTGCCATTCTATGAGACCTCTGTCAAACTTGTTTGGCTGAGTGTTTCCCCTGGAGGTTTACCACGAGAGATCGAGACTTGCGCCTGTCCTATCACATGTGCTTCAATGTGACGCTCATGATTATTTGGACTAATTCTGGCCTTTGCACATTTCTAGTCAGTTCTGTCATTTGATGCCTCTGTTATTGGGCTTCAATTTCTATAAACGTAGGACTCGGTACGTGCACTCTTGACATAGGACTAGTGTCCTGGACACTAGAGGTTCTGAATGTCAGGTGATGACTTCATTTAAGACATGCTTTGGTAGCTGTCAAGTTGGCAAGTCCAATAATTTGATGGATCTCTAACTGCACGTGGTATATTCAGGTCTCAGAGAAGAAAATGAAGAATGTCTCACACTTGAACATCGACCCTTCTCAACACATGGGCAATGGAAATGTAATGGGTGCTGGGCCCGTGCTCTCTTCCAGACCATTCCCCCCTAGATCGACGAATGGAGGTGCTGTGCGGAGACCTGTCACAAATGTCAGCCCTGATATCGTATTTCCACCTGGTGGCATTCCCTCCCTTCGATTGCCTACGGTAATTGTACATGCCTGCTATCTATTCAATTGTAGTTATGCTTCTTTCAAATGCTTCTGTACTGTTTGGTTGTGGAGTTCGTAAGATGGCCACTTTGCGTGTATAATCACTTTGCGTTTATTTAATTGCTTATCATCAACATAATTCTGTCGGACAGACCAGACTGGAACGGCACGGTAACCATGAAGGATTCAAGCTACTTCAGATGAATTTAGCGTTTTCTGTTTTAATCTGATTACTTTTTAATGGATGCCTTTCATTGTAATGCGTACTTGAAGGTGTCTAAATTTGGGGTTCTATTATGTTACCAGGTGTGGAGCTCCGAGACTGCACTCATGGCCCGATGTAGAAGAGTGTATGGCAATGCTCACGCTTACCATATCAACTCCATTTCTAATAACAGGTTTGGATCTCAATTTCTATGCGCATTATTCATTCCGCGTCAGGAGTAATCCAAGCATCGAAAATTTGAAGGTGTATTATAGAGGGCAACTTAGAAGTTATTTTAGTGATGGCTTTCGAATTAAAACTGTAAACTATTACCCATAGATTACATTTATACGTTTGGATACTATTGTACTAACCAGTACTTATCAAGACCATTGGAAACTGAAATTTCAAAATTCTCTTAATTATTGATTGTAGAATGAATATTAGTGATTTTCAAAGAAAAATAATGCTATAAGTTCGTATTGTAAAGTTCAAATTTGGTGTTTTTAAAAGAATTTTATACCATTTTTTGGACCGGAGATGTTTTTTTTAGGTGATACATACTTGTACTCTTTGAACTATTGAATATTTGGAAATCTATACTGTACAAATATTAGAAAAATAACACAATATTTTAAAATTAAATAAATTTTCAAGATTTTGCTAATCTCACGCACACTTAGTGTGTCGTGCGTGAGACACACTTGAATCTTTCTATTTGAATTCTTTGGCTTTAAGGGCTAGCCTGGATTACATGCTTGTGCGTCATTGTTTCGCTCAAGTTGTTGAATCTGGTGTCTAGTACTGCGGTTTGAACTTTATTTCGTCCTACTCTGAAGTTCTTGTTTGGACGTAGATCCTGGGAGAACAGCTACTGTAGTTCAGTCGAGTGTATCTTGTATTGATATTATGTGTTTATTGTATCCAGCGACTGCGAAACGTACGTATCTGCTGATGATCTGAGAATAAATTTATGGAACCTGGAGATCAGTGACCAAAGCTTCAATATTGTTGATATAAAGCCTGTCAATATGGAAGACCTGACAGGTAAATGACTTCTGATGATAGAGTAATGTGTGAGCAGCTTCTGATTCGGTTCTCTCCAATCTTGTTAAGGGCTGGATGTTTGAGAAATAAAAGTTTTCTTATGTTAACGGTGATTCTGGGTTTGTGAAAGCAGAGGTTATCACATCCGCTGAATTTCATCCAACACACTGCAACATGTTAGCTTACAGTAGCAGCAAGGGCTCCATCCGCCTTATTGATATGCGACAGTCGGCTCTTTGTGACAGACATTCTAAGCTGTACGCACTCTTCATTCCTGTTCGTCACTCAACGATGTTATGGTTTGTGAAATAAGTAGATGGAGTCAGGTCTGGTTTATTTTGTTCATGTATGCCTGACTTCATACTTTATTATAATTGTTATCTTCAAAAATCTGCTCTGTCTTTGATTAGTCTTGATGGTTAGTCTTTAGCTTATGAGCCTGGTAAGATTTAGAGGCAGTGCGTTTGGTTAGGGTTTGCTAGTCTGGAAATGATTACAGTCTTCTGAAGTTGTGGAAATGTTTATACCAGCTTTGAGGAGCACGAGCCTGCAGGAACGAGATCTTTCTTTACAGAGATCATTGCATCAATATCTGATATCAAGTTTGCTAGAGGTGGTCGATACATCCTCAGCAGGGATTATATGACTCTCAAGGTCAGCATTATGATGCTCACTACATATTTCGATTTTACTTAGAAACTTGTTTTTTTATTGTAGAATTCACTAGGATAGATTCCTCCCCACCTTCTATCTATCAAATTAGTGTGGATACACGCTTTTTTCTTTTTGTTGCAGTACTAAGTCTTGATGTGGTGAGGGCTTGTTGTGACAGTTGTGGGATGTGAACATGGAAGCCTCTCCTGTCGCTACCCTCAAAGTACATGAATATTTGCGGCCTAAGGTGCGCGTGCCAATAGTACAGAGTCTTGTATACTTTGTGTTCGTTTCTTATGTGTGATAAATGGAATCTTGCGTAGCCCCATACTTGGTATCTTCACCTCTACTTTCTTGTAGCTTTTTTCTCATTCTATTTGTCGTATATCCGGCTGTTAATAATTTGACAGTTATCAGGATTTTTCGGTCACTTGCATGCTCTAGTTCTGATGATAGGTTAGAATGTTTACAGGATGAAGGACTTTCCACTTTGTGTTCTTTGTTATCACTGTGCTTGAGATTCTTCGGGGTTAGATCTTATGGCGTAAACCCGACCCTAACTCAGTGGGATTTTTGGTTTGGCAGCTTTGTGATTTATACGAGAATGACTCAATATTTGACAAGTTTGAGTGCTGCCTTAGTGGAGATGGTCAGCGTGTTGCCACCGGTTCTTACAGGTATGTCACGTTCTACAGATACTACTGTTTTTATGTACTGTTGGTGTTTCTTGTGGAGATTTGAGATGTTAACTCTAATAGATGGAGTTTTGAATCAAAGAACTTTGGTGATTGTGCTAGTGTTTCAGCGAGAAAAACTGCGTTTAGACAAAGGGTTTTGCTCTTGCTAGTACAGAGGTTCCTGATTTGCAGAAATTGCATCCAAGAAGAATGAGTTACTTGTCCGCACCCTCTTTGTTGTGATGTTTCCATCGGAAAATGATTCATACATTGAACTGCTAAACTATCGTTATTTGGATTAGTTTGTGTCAGCTGTGTCGCATACAATAATACTTGGACGTGTTTAATGGAGTATCGAGTCTATGTCTTGCTGCGCTTAGGTAGTTTTCATTAAATGTGAGCAATTTGATTTACAGCAATTTGTTTCGCGTCTTTGGAGCTTCTCCCGGCAGTGAAGAGGGTTCCACCTTGGAAGCGAGCAAAAGCCCCAATAGGTATGGTTCCCTCTTTATTTTCTATGGCCGCTTAGCTAGGCTGCTGTTTGCCTTCACTGCAATTGGCCCTTTTTTGCACTGTATGACGTCTATTTCATTTGTGTTCTCTATTATCCTCAGTTTGGTGATTTTGTAATGATCAGTTTGGTGGATCCCTAACGTAACCCACTTTATACTCGTATATATTTCTGTCATTTCAGTAGGCGATTGGTGACACCATCATCGAAACCTCCAAGCAGACTTGCTAACCTCGCTCGGGGTGGTCGCAATAGACGAGGTATTTCTTTTCTCTGGTTAATTTGACTTTCCATGATGATTTTATAGACCAACTTTTCCAGTTGATGTAGACAGTTGATTATTTGTCTAGTTTTGTAGTTCGTTTGTGGTTTAGCACGAAAATTTGTCAGATTGACTTCTGGCATTTGGTGCAGTAACAGGGGGTGATGGGAGTCCAGGATCGTCGGATTTTAATGGAGGGGCGCATGATTTCGCATCAAAGCTGCTACATTTAGCGTGGCATCCCCAAGCAAATGTGATCGCCTGTGCTGCCTCCAACAGCTTGTACATGTACTACGCCTAGGACTGACTGATCTCAACTAGATCCTTATTTTCAGTACCTCATATTCTTAATGCCCCACCTTCTGTGGAGTATCCATTCTTCGAGCCTTCTCAACTGCATACCGGTAGACAGGTAGTGAGAACCTTGAAGGAGGCTGTTGTCTAGAAAGCAAATGCTCAGAGTGTGTTTGCTCTGATTATAAATTGGTCTGTTTAGGGTGTGAGGTTCAGGCCTTACTAGATGAATTTGAGTCAGTGAGATAGTCTAGTGAGAAGGCATGTGTCTTTATAAAAGCTCAAATTTTCCGTTAGGTCTCTTTTAGTAATTTATCTATCACATGCTTTACCCTAATTACTGTAGGGGCATGCATTATTCGGCTACAAAACGCCAACATTTTGCTTCTTAGAGATGTTTGCACTTACCCTTCAAGAAGTGCTTCTTGTAGTGCCCACCTTTGATGAGAATTTGTTTCATTTTGAGGAAAGAGGCTGTAGCTTCATTGTTCTGTTCTCTTTGACTGTCCTTCTGGGGGAGTTGAGAGGTCTAATTTCTCGTCTTGCTTAGTTGAGCAGATGATGTTTTAATCTCATTCTTTTGGTCCTATGGGTTATAAATACCTAGTGTGCCCTATGTGTCGCTTTCATGAGCTTTGAGGTTTATTTTTTGAAACTCCGTTTCTGACACATCTTAGAGGAAAATTTTGATTGCCAAGCGCACTTCAGGTGTGGAATAAGTATTATCCGACAAATTCTCATGGACCTGCATATGCTCGAACCGTGATGTTCAGAAACCTCATTGTTACGATGACCTTCATATCTAGGGCATAGTGATGATCATCGCTTAGAAGTCATATGCAACAACTGTTTGTTGGTGTGGATGAGGTTTGGAAATTGAAATCCTGTACGTCACGATCCTGTCCCGTGCTTGCAAATGTTGTCCAGAAATCTATTAGAGGCGTGCAGGGTGATTTGGCAGGCGTTTTTCTCAAGAGTTTCTTTATCATAATTTCAAGGTTTGTGTTCATTTGCTGTGATTGTATACATACCTACTTTAGTTACTTTAGTTTCTAACGCACAAATAAGATCCATGCTTTCGAGCTTACGATTGGTAAGGACCAGTACGATTGTAATTTGCTGAGAACCGGTACTGGATACAGTGGAGTCTCCACAGCCTCCAGGGTCTACTGAAGAGGTGAGAACATCCTTTTTTTGCGTTTACTTGGTGAATTTGTCTCTTTGTAGATTTGCATATGTTCTTGCTCTTTTAGAAGTGATCCAATATTTCAATATTTGTGATACCTTCACCAATATGTTCTCTCTCTGATTGTTTGTCACGATTTCGCGATTCAAAATCTGTTAAATTGACTGAAAAGCTTTTCCTTATTCAAAATCCTATTAATCGCTAAAGTCAGAGGCTTGCCTCCTATTCACTAATTGCTAGTCATTGGGAACGTTTTTTTTTTCAGGAGTTCTGAATGCACGTGTATTTCAGACTGATCAGCTTCAAAATCGCAGAAATACGCTTGAAATCAGCTAAGTTTACGTTTTTATGCGGGTAAAAAGATTGTGGTGACCAAAGTGGTCTTGATGTGTTAATAGCATTGCAGCATGTAGAAAAATTTGTGCGCGTGAAATTCGCTGATCTGATTGGGTGTAGCTTTTGAACTGTCAAGGACCGACATGTAGCTTTTCCAACCAGGTGACTCTCCACCCTCCTCTTCAACTCCCCTTCACACGTCATTTCGATTTACCTGTAGGTTATTGTAATTCTTTGCCTGGTATAGATAAATCAAAACTTCGCAGTTTGATCAGACTTTTGACGCAACTTGTAAATGCATGAAATTTAATATTAATCATTCGATCTCAACGCGAGCTTGACTTGACTTCTTATGAGTTTTGCAATTGACTGAAGTGATACATGATTTCCTGGACCGCTTGTATCTTTTCGAGCTCATTAAGCTTACTACAGCTAAATCATCTAACGGTCTTGCTGCTTCCATCAAAGTGAATAAAGGGATTAATTGAAGACAAACTCTTTGATATTAACTTGTCAGGCTTACTGAAATCTGACTTAGAATACCTGCTCTTTGCCTACTCAGAATGGAAAAATTAGCCGAGTATTAATTTGTCATGATGGGACAAGTCTCAGTTGGGCATAGTGCACCGCCTACAAAGTTGAATAAAAAAAGTAGTGTAGTAATATTTGTAGTGAGGTTCAATCCATAAAACTAGAGGTCAGAACAGCCGAACGAATGTCAATGATGCTGAGAGTTTCCTAGTGCGGTAGTGACATTTTCGTAAGTGTCGACGTTATCCAGGTAGTCGATGAGGTCAAGCAATTCTCTGTCCCGTGAGTTGTCGATGTAAGTGCCGATGGCTATGGCATTGTTTGGCTGCAACAGGTACGAGTGGGGGTTGTTATCGACGATGATGGTCTTGCTGAGGGGTCTGCCCAAGCGCGAAAGGTCTTTCACAAACCCTCCTTGCATGGGACGGCAGGAGTTTCTGTAGAGACGGTACTGGATGAGGTTGTCACGATCGAGCACATCCAGCAATGGGTCTGCATACTTGCGCAAACTGGCCGTGAACACGACGATTTCGAACTTTCGGGAGACGGCTTGCAGAAATCGGTCCACGTACGGGCGCTTCAGCACGTAGACGGTTGTCATCCGGCCTTCAATTTCGACGTTGATCACGAAGTCGTAGTTGCGGGTGGGCTTGAAGGAGGAGTGGACCAGTGTCTCGTCCAAGTCCAGGACGAGTGTTTTCTTGCCATGGTCCTCCCGCCTCATAGGCGGCAGGTTCATGATTTCGCTCATACATCCTTCTTCAATATCCACCGCAATAGCTTGCCACTGCTCATGATCATCATTACCTGCTTTATATCAAAATTCTCATCTCTTTGGCCACTTCTTCATGAATAATTTGGTTTATTTTAGCTTTAGCGTTGCTGCTCTACTCTGTAGTGACAAAATTGGTTAGAAGCATCTACTTTGCTTCTAACCAAATTTTCTTGTAGCTGGCAACTGATCTGTACAATTCCCATTATCATCATTTACTTTTAAAGTCCATTCCCTCTTGGTATGAAGAATATGATGTTAGCATGAGTGTTAGAAATGAACTTAGGGACACCTTTGAACTAGATTCACTTTGCTGAGACCACTCGCAAACCCAAGTGCGATTGCACCATACGCTGCTCTGACCTGTTCTAGATATTTTTTTACTTTGAAATCAGTTTTAGCGAAGTTATTGAAGGCAATGAGCTCGTGATTACGTACTTGAGAAGGATGGTCACCCAGCAAATCTCCCCCTTGTTTCTCCTTGTAAGTGGTTCTTCTCTTAATCCTTTTTGCGCATTATAAAGTTACTAGAGTTAATTCTTTAGACGATCATATCCAGACACTTTAGTGGATGAATGTGAGGCTGTTTCACGAAGTGGACAGATCAACCTGATAATGCACTATCAGAAAATCTTTGAGCCATGTTTATTAATGTTTATTAGTGATGTATGTACTAAGCTTGATTAGGGTTACCCGAAGTTGCTGTTTAGAGGGGCTCACTTCAGGTCAGGAATCTTACCATACTCATAGGATGAAATGGAAGGAATGTCGTAGGGAATCTCATTTTCTGTGTTTGTAATTGTGTATTCAAAACCTCAGCACAAGATTTTCTGAAACTGCTGGAATTCATCTAGGTATGCAACTAAGCCGATTTTGCTGAACATATTTGCTAATATTTCGATCGTGGAGTTGTGTGTTTATTTTATGATTTAGACTACTTTGATAAATCAGACATTCTTGGGAAGTGTGACATGGCTTCAGCAAAATCCTAAAAGTTCAAGACGAATCATGCGAGAGGCACTTGAGTTGCTGTTATAATAGATGAGACTTAAACTACTCAAGCAGAAGATTAACCTAGTTGGGACAAAATCAAAGCATCGTGTAAGCGGAACTTACACGGTTATGCTGGAAGAGGATGTCTACTTGTTTGAATCATTATGTTGCACTAATCCTTGTGTCATTGAGAACTTATACTACGAGTTCTCCGTGTTGCCGTAGTTAGTGGTGTTCTGGCAAGATGGACACCACGGAGAGTATGTATCCAAATTGATCTTTCCTTTCAACTCCATTTTTTAGACTCTTGCCTTTTGGTTCCTAATTGTGTCCTTTGATATTAGGAAATGTACCTTTTCAACATTTACACTCTTTTGTCTACCTTAGCATCTTTTCATTGTCGATCCATGCTTGTGATTTATTCATGAATGTGAGGCTTGCCACAAGGAGTATACCATTTGTTGGAGGCAATGGACTCTAGTTGTCTTTTAACTAGATTTTGGTGGTCTAGAAATTTTACCATTTGTTTTGAATGAATAGAAAACGAGAGTGCTTATGATTGTTTTGTACTATCAAATGTTGTTGCATGGTAATCCACAATTGAATTACAATAGTGAGATACTCTGCTTGTCTTTACCTTTAGAAGAATTTTTAAAAATTGAATTCATGACTTAAGTCACTATCATCTCAATTCATTATCAATTTTGAGTCAATTTATAGTTTAAGGAAATGTGAGCATTAACAATTAGAGAGTTATATCTTAATTCAATAAAAAATGTCTATTGGCAATGAGATAAGTTGCATTCCTTATTTACCTCTCATAGTCTTTTCTTTCAAGTCTTTATTTTTGTGATTGATTTTAGAAACAATGAGAATAGACATATAGTTCAAGTTAGAAAGCAAAGTGCTAGGATGTCAACATCTTACAATGTAGATCATCATAAAGGCTTGTAATTTTGTAAATATGATGTGTACCAAATCACTTAAATCACTTGCAATCAATTTTCAGTTTTCCACATATTATAGAATTCTTGTAGAAGCTTGCAGGAGCTAATTTCACTTTACTAGGTCTGAAGAATATTTGAAGAATATTAGCCCTTCACCACCCAAGAGGACAAAAAGTGTCCCCACCCAAACTTTGAAGCACTATAACTTTTGCATCCGCTGTCCAAATTCAATAAAAATTGTCGAAAAAATTGCGCATACCAATCTAATTTCTATGGTAAAATTTTCAGATCAATCCAAGACAAATTGAGTTTGTGAGAGCGATTCAAAGTTCAGAAGGTCAATTTTTGTTCAGCACACTGCGTTGTGATAAATGCAACTTTGGGGGCTTGTATCTTTTTCCAAAAATGTTCATGTTCTATAAAATTTGTTGGGTTTTGTACCCCTTAAGGTCTAGTTATTGTGGTAAAATTTTCATGCCAATCCAAGTTGTTTTGAATTCTTGGGAGCAATTCGAAGTTCAAAATCCAGATATTATTGCATTTTAGTCAACTTCGGCGGCTCATAACTACTTCATACATGATCCTTTTTCAAAAAAATTTGTTGGAGAAGTTGCGTATACTTGTCTAGTTCTTGTGGCTAAAATTCATATCAATCCAAGAAGTTTTGATTGTCTAAGAAGCATTTTAGTAGAAGGAGGTTCAATTGTAGATATGATTTTTTGCTTCTTTTTTCACTGTTTTTGGACATTTCAAATCCATTTTGTAGACACAAAGATTCATATTTATGAAATTCTTTTTACCAAAGTGTTTATATTATGGTTTTGAATCATTTTGTAGCTAAAAGTTTTTTCATTTGAGTAGGTTTAGAAATCGAATTTCACCTCCAAATGTGTTTTTAAGAAAATTTCAGCACCTTTTTTGAACACTAAAACATTATAATCTTTCAATCTAAACAGTCAAATGACCCCAAATTTGTTCCACACCATCTAAAACATACACACTACAATATTGTACAGTGGAGATCTTCATAACTCACTCTAATTTTGACTTTTCAGACTTGCAAAAGTAGGCATTTTCTAAGCATGGTTGGACTTTGGGCGGTGAGGGGTTAAGCCATTGACAATGATAGGATAGTTTGCCTTTTTGTATTACTCTTTGGAATGATAGTCTAGTTGAATAATGTTATGTGAAGGGATGATAACAATTATCTATTTCTTACTTAGTTGTTTAAAGCTTTAATACAATGATTCCCAAAAGTAATTGGCCACTATATAAATCTCTCATAAATTGAGAACTTGGAATTATAAAGTGAAATATGGACATGTTGTTGTGCAAAAGGGATTCTATTTTTATATGTAATTTCACATAAAACGGACTTTATTTAGACCTACTATTATTTGAATGAAATTTCTATGCAAAAAGAACTTTTTGTAAAAAGTCAAAATGTCTCATTTCTTTTTAATTATAGGAAGAATGTACATCTCAACTAAAATCACATGTCATAAGTTTCATAAATTTTGGATTTTTATTGATTGAAATCTTGTTGATTGAAATTTGACTTTAAAATTTTGATTTTCAAAATTTTCACTCCATAAATTACAAAAAAGTAAAATAAAAATTTGAAATAACATCAAATAAAATGTATAAATCAAAAACATATTCTTTTGCAATTTATAAAGTAAAAAGTTTAAGAATCAAAAATTTTCGGGCAAATTTCAATCAATAAGATTTCAATCAATAAAAATCCAAAATTCATGAAACTTGTGACATGTGATTCTAGTTAAGATGTACTTTCTTCCTATAATTAAAAAGAAATGAGACATTTTGACTTTTCACAAAAAGTTTTTATTTGCATAGAAATTTTATTCAAATAATAGTAGGTCTAAATATACTCCATTTTAAAAGAAATTACATAGGAAGATAGAATCTCTTTTGTATAATATGTCCAAATTTCACATTATAATTCCAATTTTTCAAGTTATGAGAGCGATTTGCAGAGTATTACTATGGGTAGTTTTCACCTAATTTTGTATAACTTTGTTGATATTATATATCCACATCACTATTAAGATAAATTTAAGTTGTGTAGTTGATTTTATTTATGTCTCAAAAATATGAGTTAAGTATAAGTCATATTAATTGTTATTTATATTTATTTATATAAATATGGGGGTTTGTTTTAAAAAACTAGTACCTTTGTGTAGTGCATTTTTATAGTTTTGTCTTTTTGTTCCTAAAACTAGATTTTTGATATTTGTTAGGTTATTTTTGTTTTTCAGCAAAACAAAACTTATAAAATAATATTTCCTAGATTTAGTTTCTACTTAGCTTGAGTATTAAAGAAGTTTCCTAAGAATGAGTGTTTTACTATAGTTTGATGTTGAAAGCCTATAATCTATACCTTAAATTTGTTTGTTTGTTTGTTTGTTTGTTTGTTTTGTTTGTTACGTTGAGATCTCCCGGACCGTGCATCCCACGGCCACGTGCTTGGTACCATTGGAAAGGGCTCGGCGAGGAGGGGTGCACGGGCTTGGTTTCGTGGCGTTTGGAGCGGTGGTGCAAAAGTTATTGAATTTCAAAGTATTTATTGATTAAAAAATTAGAAAATTACTTTTACTTTGATTTTGGTGGCGTTTTTGCTACTGGGAGTGGAACCGGGAGTGGAACCGGGAGTAGAACTAGAAGTGGATGAAAATTGGGCCAACGGCACAGGGCCACACTAGTAATGAATTAAAATATAGAATTACAAAAAATTGATTAGAATGCTATAATATTAGAATGTTCTACATCTATTCAAAAAAGTTCAGATTTTGGGAGCATATTTTGTTGTTGATAAGAATTTTTATCTTATTTTCTATATTCATAGGCAATTTAATTTTTTTTGCATTCAATTTCACCATGCCACATCTAAAGTTTTAAGAAAGTATCTTCTATAGATGGTACAATATTTTTAGTTATTCTACAATTGGTACGACACCATATGTATTAACTTTTAAGATTGATGAGCCAACTTGGTAAAAATGTTTCCTTAACC
The DNA here is from genome assembly GCA_963969595.1 of Neckera pumila. NCBI lineage: Eukaryota > Viridiplantae > Streptophyta > Bryopsida > Hypnales > Neckeraceae > Neckera > Neckera pumila. The sequence goes on along the minus strand of OZ018415.1, from coordinate 20,566,211 downwards.
ATGAAGTGCCTTGATTCATTGACACTTTAAAATCACAAAATTGGAAATTATATAGTTGCAAAATATTCATCTATACAAGAAAATATATTTGTAAAATTTGAAGAACGAAAACCAAAATAAAGATGGTAGAATTGTGAGCCTTTGTCCTAATTTAGGTTACAAAAATTCACAAAAGCATTCACAAAATTGCTTTAATCCCTAAAAGAACTTGCATCCAATAGATAGATGATGAATGTTTTGTAGAATTTACAACATGATCTGTATAAGATTGATAAACTTCATTCAAGAATGGTAAGAAGAAATGTTCATATATATTTTAGCACTACAATTCACTTGGCCATCCAATTTGTCACGATTTCTCTATAAAGTTTTGAATCAATTTAATTATATCTAGAAGAAAAGAAAAGGAACCATGTAAAAATAAAGGTCTAGTATTTGGGATCTTGTCAAGTTATATTTTCTTTTGCCCCATTCAAATTAGGATGTTTATAGTTGCCTCCTATTAGACCTTTTATAGGCTAATAATATCACTATTTACTTTACTTTAATTATAACAAGCCTCTTATATTAATTGAATGAATTTTGAACAAAAGATGGACAAAATTATTATTCTTGGATGAAAGTTGGATGGACTTAAGTAAAGATATATAAAGGTTGGATGGATTTAAGTGAAGATGCATGAAAGTTGTAATCCTATTAAGAAGACACGTGCTCTTTAATCCTGTTTGTAATTTATAAATGAGTTTGTAAACCAAAGATAAATTTATTCTTTTGTAACTAAATGATTGAATCATAAATAGCTCCAAAAAGATTGTATCTAATAACATTATTCACACTATACATTGCAATTAAAAATACACATTTATATACTTGATCTATTTTTACAATTTTTATGTATTCAAATTGATTTTAGAAAATTATTTAACATGATTAAAATCACTTTAGATGATAATTTTTATGAATAAAGAAATTGGATAAAATTATCTTTGGTTTTGGAAAAAATACAACTTTTATATTGCATGTCCAAACTCTACCAAACATAACCTTTGTACTCTTTTGTGCATAAAGATTTCTCTTTGTGCTAGTTTGTGGCATTTGGACCTATAATGTGAAAATTATCAATTTTTTTAAATTTAAAAATTGAATTAAATTATCATTTATTTTTAATTTTGGAAAAACCATGACTTTCACATCACATGTCCAAACACCAAAAAAACAAAGCCCTTGCACTCCTTTGTGTGTATAAAGCTTTCCATTCATATTAAAAACGCAACTTCTTGCGAAAGTTTTTGAAGTTCAAAGTTTTAATGAATTAAAAAAATTAAAAATTATTTTTAGATTTATTTTGGCACACTAGTCTGTACCTTAAATTAGTTCTATTTTTAAATTAATTAATTAATTAATTAATTTGATATGCTAAAATCTAAAAAAGTAGAAGAAGGCGCCCAATAGCGTTCTTGATATTGTTAGAAAACTCTTTGCAAGAAGGGTTGCATGGACTTTGTTTTGTAACGTTTGAACCTACAAATAGGGAAATTATGGAATTTCAAAGTTTTTATGAATAAAAAAATTGAATTAAATTATCTTTGGTTTGAAAAATCCGTATCTTTCACATTACATGTCCAAATGCTACAAAACAAAGCACTTGCACTATACAGAGCTTTCTATTCATACTAGTGTTGTGGCATTTGGACCTATAATGTGAAAGTTATAAATTTTTTTAAATTAAAAAATTGAATTAAGTTATCTTTTATTTTGAAAAATTATAATTCTTATATTGCATGCCTAAACGCCACAAAACAAAGGTCGTGCATCCCTTTGTGCATAGAGCTTTCTATTCATATCAATTTTGTGGCATTTAGACATATAGTGTGAAAATTATGGATTTTATGAAATTAATAAATTGAATGAAATCATCTTTTATCTTGGAGAAATCATAACTTTTCCATTGCATGTCTGAATGGCATGACCAAAGCATTTGCACTTCTTTGCACATAGAGCTTTCTCTCTGTGCCAGTTTTGTGGCCTTTGGACCTATTGTATAAAAGTCATAAATTTTTAAATGAAGAATATTGAATTAAGTTAACTTTTATTTTAGAAAAAATATAATTAAGCCTAAATTCCACAAAACCAAAGCCTTTGCACTCCTTTGTGCATAAAGCTTTCTATTTGTACCAAGAATGCAACCTCTTACACTATGGTGTAAATATTATTGAATTTTAAAGTTTTATTAAGGAATTAAAAAAACTTCAAAAATACTTTTATTTTGATTTTGGTTGTGGGAACACTAAGGATATACTATCTGTACATTAAAATTTTTATTTATTTTAATTTTAATTTTAATTTTGTTTTTGTTTATTTGTTTGTTACAATGATATCTTCTGAACCATATGTTCTCAAGTTGCATTCTGAATAGCCTCAAAAAGCTCTTTGCAAGGAAGTATGCACGGGCTTTGTATCATGGCATTTATGGACCTGCGGTGTGAAGGTTATTGAATTTTAAAGTTTATTAAAGTTATTGAATGAAAAAATTAGAAAATTATTTTTTCTTTTATTTTGGTTGTAGCAACGGTACACTAGTGTACCCTGAATGAGACATTTTTTATTTTGTTTTGTAGCAATGAGGTCTCTATACAAAATCATGAAATTAAATTGCCCTACATTAATTTCTTGATAGTCTACACTATAGAATTATTCACTGCTTTTGTACAATGATGCATTCAATCTAGAGCCATATGCATGACATAGATTTGTGCATTAGTTCAAGGCTTGGTTTAGAGAGTGGCATGTGCTTCCATATGGACAAGCATTGATCCGAGAGGTAATTTATCTCACATTAGGAAAAATTTCAGCCCTCTAGAAGGCCGTTAAGGAATTGATTTATGGGCCCCCTTTGATGCAATTTTAGAATGAATAAAAATAATTTTTTTCTTAAAAAAGAATATATATTTTTTTGAAAAAAGAAATATTAAAAAAATTAAGAAAAAAAATGTGGCACCACGTCAGCACCCAAATGAATGTGGCACTACGTCAGCACTCAATGTGGCACCACGTCAGCACTTAATTTTTAAAATTTTTAAAAAAAGAAAAAGAAATAAAAAAAAAAATTTGGTTTTGATTTTTTTTCATAATTGCATCGGGCGAGTGCAGAACTCACGAGCTTTGGAGGGCTGAAATTTTTCCTAATGTGTAAGGCAATCTAATTGACAAGACAACCTAACTTCACTATTTTGTGTGGAAGCATGCATCTTTCAATGACACCAGTGTGCTCTGTGCCGTTGCCTCAGCCAAAATCATAATAAAAACTTTGAAATGCAATATCATTCACACTGTCATTCCAAACGCCACAAAACAAAGCCCATCCACCCCTCCTTGCCAAGAGGTTTCTGACGATACCAAAAATGCGGCCAAATTCAAAGCAAAAGTAATTTTCTAATTTTTTGGTGTGTAAATACTTTGAAATTCAATAACTTTGGCATCGTTGCTCCAAACTCCACGAAACCAAGCCCGTGCACCCCTCCCCACCAAGGGCTTTCCAACGGTACCAAGCATGCAGCCGGGGGATGCACGGTCTGGGAGATGTCAACGTAACAAACAAACAAACAACCAAACTTAAGGTATGAATTTTTTGGTACCACTGGAGAGCTTTCTCTGAAGAAGAGTGTATGGGCTTTGTTTGAACCCACAATGTCAAAGTTAATAATTTTTTTGAATTAAAAAATTAAAAAAATACATTTACTTTTATTTTATTCTAACTGTAACAACGGTACAGGGCACAAGAATTAGTTTTAAAATATGAAACTTGGACGAGCTCATTCATCCTACATCATTCATCCAAGTTCCAAGAAACCCTAAAGCCTCGACTGCTCAATCGTCTCTCCCGGACACTGATTCTTCTCCAACTCTTGCTGCAGGTTTACTGAAAAATCAATTTCAAGAAATTTAACCTTCCCCAGATTATTTTTCAGTTCTTTATTGGGTCGCTCTATGAATCTCCTACACTACGCGAGGAGAATTGAGACCATTGGTATTCTTGTATCACGTACATAAACTTCCTGAATTGGAAGTCCTATAATCAATTCATTGAGACCCTTCAGTTTATTTTAACGTACGTATTCATTATGTGCCTCAGACTCTCATAACCTCACACATTACATGGTGTGCATATTACTAAAAAGCTTCCCAACAATTCCATTCCCACTTGATTCTGCTGCTTCCGCAGACACTTCTATTGCCTCTTTATTTCCATTTTCTTTAGCTGTTGCATTTGATTCTCAGTTGGTCTGTTTAATAGTGTGTGCCCATAGAGTCTCAAGGAGGGCATCCTTAGTTAGTAGAACAGACTCTTCATTCATATTGGTCTTACGATCAGAGTATTTTTTCTCAAAATTTCATGAAAGTCTCATCAACTGCAGCCTTGGTTAGTAGAACTAAGGCAACTGCAAACTACTTAGCAGAGAAGATTGCAATTCGATTTTGCAATTCAATTCCTTGATTCCATGCCATTCGATTCCACATATTTAAAGTTAGGTCGTCTGAACATTAGAATTTTCTCGTGTCCATGCATTTTCTTGTTTTAAATTGTGGCATTTGATTGACTTGACTCGATTCGATTCAGAGGTAACTTGTCTGAAAGGAATCCATAGTCATATCACCATAGATAGCCTCGCTAGCTATCAAGGCTTTTGTAGGAGACTGAACTGTCTTCGATCATTTCACGTTGGATACGTCTCCTTTGGATCAAACTTCTTAACTAATTCTCGGTTGGTTGATCTCTGATTCGATCCATGAAAGAAAGAAAGCGCAAGGGCTCGTCGTCAAGGCCCAAGGCGGCCACCAAGCAGCAGCTTCATTCCAAAGAAAAAGAAGTGCCAGTACTGATGGCTGAGCCTGCTAATTTGAGAGCTGTGATGAACGGGCACGAAGCGGGGCTTCTGGGCGCCTAGCTTGGGCCAGCAGATGAACGCCCACCTCAACAGCTTGACCGTCTTCGAGGGCGTCTCGATCGGCGGTATGGAATTCCACTCCGTCTGGATCTGCTGCCTTTCCCGTTTCCATGCCTGCATTCATTTTTCGTCTGCCTGGTCCCGTGAAATCTTTCAATTCTCCTCTCGTCAAGAATGCCTGGAGGACTTTCGTGGTCGCGCTTTTCTCGCTGTTAAATTTGTCACTCGCACTGCGGCAGTAGTTGATTCGTGAGATTTAATTTCCTTGGTTTCGTCGCCTTGCGTCTTGTCAGTCGCCTTGCGCTTCAAATCTTTGTGACGTCGTTGGAGCTTTCATTAAGGCCATGCCCGATCGAGACAGCGTACTAGCAAAAGTTGAAGATCTCAGAAGTTCACAAACAAACAAATCTTATGGAAATTATGTACGTTATCAATTAATCACGATCGTGGTGGTGCGCAATTAACTCTCTGTATTCTAATCGATCGTATTGAAGTGCGTTTTGCTGATGATCTTGAGGGTTCGGGGATTGTGGGAGGAGGCCTCAGGCCCCCTATCCATTCAATTTGCTACCCCTCCATACGGGAGGGGGGAGTCTTGCGAGGACCCCGTTGCTGACTCTTTTGAGCAGCCGTCGCTTTGACGAGGAACGACGGTCTCCTTTTATAGTCTCGGGTTCAGGGTTCGGCTTGGCCCCTACGCCATGTTTTGGCCAATGAGTAGGTTTGGCCATTGAGCAGGTGGTGAATGATGAGATGGTGGCTCTCATCTCGTGGGTGGAGATTCGAACTGCAATGACGTCCGAACTGCAATGAGCAGTCTTGGCGAGCCCAATCAGAATGAGGCTTTGTCAGTAGACGCACGGCAGGAAATAGATTTGAAAGTTGGTGTAGCATTTACCCGTTTTCAGACTCGATATTTTCAAGGAAAATACGGCAACCTTGACGCTAGCGTTATCTCGTACGTCTTTTGGGGTAAATCCCACTCCTTTTTTTATTTTTTTATTATTGTGTCAACTGGATCTATATTAAATTAATTACAACTTTCCAGAGATCACAGAGTTAATATAAGTGTGGACGTGCTCGATCTCTAAGGGTTCAACTCTGCATGAACAAGTAACGACAGTTGAAATTTATTGGAGAGACAATTCTGTGACACAAATCTGTCAAATATTCTGCATTCGTTTGAATATTGCGTAACTTTGTTAAGATATAAGTTATGTAGCTTCACAACTAACAATATGTCTTTTGCGAGTCTCTGTGTATTCTTGGAGTTTGATCTCAGATTTTCCGATACTCTGCTCTGTATGGACCTTGTCAAACCCCGACACTGGGTTTCTGTGTGGAGCGCAGCCTCCGAATTACAACTTTTGTTCCAGAGCCTTTTGGGGGAGTGAGACCTCATATAAGCAAAAGCGGGCATCAACTGATGCTGGAATGAGACCGAAATCGCCTTTTTGATCGTGAGGTATCAAGCATATTTCGGATTGTTTAAGAGTTTTGGTTGCGCTATCCTCGTGGATGCTAGGTTATTTTGAGTTTGGGTTTTTCTGAATTTTGTTTATCGGCATTTAAACCTTGGTTGTGAGTTCCTTTTATATAGAGACCAGTAAAGCTATAGTACTAAGCTGTTCCAGTTAGTGTGCTTATTTTCTCTTCTCCGTATATAGTCTGCTTGATTCACTACTGTTTCTAGTTGGGCTTCTAAGATTAACGTCTGATTCAGGTGGGATTCCATACTATTCTCTCCGTATTTGATTATGGCGGAGCGAGACGATTTGTTGAAAGTGATCTGTAATGATTGAATCATTCTTTTGGGTGCTATCCTATAAGTATGGTGCAGGCCGCAATGCTGTTCCAGAAGCTGGTATCCGATGCCAGATCAATTTGTGTGACGGATGTCACAAAGAAAGAAGATAGAAAGGCCCGTGCACATGACCTCAACACAGTTGACATGCTCAAGGTGACTTCCTCACCACTGCTTAGTCTCGCACGAGAGCCAGATTGGAGCGGACGTCGTGCACGATTTGTCTAGTTTTTGGCTTGGCATTCACCAATGAAAATGTGGATGGAGCCTTGAGTGATGAGGAAAGGTTTTTCGATGCAATCATTTTGAAAGCGTTGAATGTGATGGGCTGTGAGGTGTTTCAAGGAACTTTCATTTAATTTGATGTGACCTATGTGAGGGGTTTGCTGCCACGTACGTGTCCGTATGCAGCATTCTGCTCATCTCTCGTTGTCCTGATGCTGGACCTATTTCTCATTTCACGATGTATGCTCTGTTCATTTTCTTGGTCTCGATGTCTGATCAGTAAGTGCATATTTGATTTAGGTTGCACCAAGTGCACTTAACATGGGTCCACATCATGCCATGCAAATTGTTGAGTGCCTCTATATACAAGGTTATTTGAGGTATCTATTGCTGCGATATCGAATTCTTGTGAAGTGTTGATTTCACATTTGGTTGATTCAAAGATGCACGACCTGGATGTTATAGGAGTTGGATATCGTAGTTATCTTTGACCCGCCGATTGCGTGGAATGCGTCCTTTTCTTCAGTTGTGAAAGCAGGTACTACGAACAGCTCAATTTTGATGCATTTCGCATTAGGCCTTCTTACCTTTCTGTTTGACTTATCCCAGAATTTTACTTATACAGTTATCCTCGAACGGAGAGCACAGCATATCCGGCAAGTTATGATGTCCGTGAGGCTCTTTCAGTACATCGAAACCATCCAATTAATTTGGGGAGACTATGCATCCTCTTTAATGTCCCTCGGCCCTCATCCTCCGAAATCAGGGGTGAGGTTGATGTAGGTGACCATCCTCCCATCACCCCAATGAGATCGGCGACAGAGTCAGAGCTAGGAGGAGGGGACGCTTGGAGATTGTATGAATATGTTACTCGACATTTTCTTGGCAGTGTAAGCCCTGACTGCATATATTCAAGGTGAGGTGAACCTTTTCTGTTATCGGTGCCTCTTTGTAATCAGTCTGGCTTAGGGTTCTTCTTTTGTTGTGCCATTGCCATTGTGACGAATATCCTTTCTCTTATTGGTTTGTACTATATATGCTGTCAGAACAAAGGTCACTTTCGCTGTTGGAGGTGAGAATTTCTTTGCGAGTGGGCAAGCTGTGATCTCTGCGGGGTTCACAGCTGTGATGCCATGGCTTGCTGTGGCAGATGAAAGTCTGCCACCTATTTCTAGTGGAGAGTTGATCCCAATGACAGATGTGGAACTCTACCAGGTGTGTGTGTGTGTTTGTTGGATACTTATGACTTTGTTCACTTCAAGAAACCACGTAGTTTGATATCGTGGTTTTGAGGACTTGTAGTTTCTGTGATGGGTAATTTGTTGCTACTTCTTACTACTTGATTGTACATCTTTATTTAAGTGCCAGTTCTATTATCATCTGTCAACTTTGATCAACTTTACTTCGATGTTGAAGCAACTTCATAATTTCTGACTTTCTAGTGTGGAATATAGTGGTTCTGTCTGCTTGTAATACATCTCTCAAGTTTTTCTAATGACTGGTGTTCATATAATAACATTGAAAACTTCGCTGTTGATACTTCAGGGACGAACTTCACCTCCAGACTATTCAACTGAGAGTGAGCTCATAACTCTAATGGAGAAACATGGCATAGGCATGGATGCGTCCATTTTTGTGCACATCAACAATTGGTGCGCGACTCTCTGTATTATAATCGTATTGAAGTGCTTTTTGTTAATGATCTTGAGGGTTCGGGGATTGTGGGAGGAGGCCTCAAGCCCCCTATCCATTCAATTTGCTACCCCTCCATGCGGGAGGGGGGAGTCTTGCGAGGACCCCGTTGCTGACTCTTTTGAGCAGCCGTCGCTTTGACAAGGAACGACGGTCTCCTTTTATAGTCTAGGGTTCAGGGTTCTGGCTTGGCCCCTACGCCACGCCATGTTTTGGCCAATGAGCAGGCGCCGCCATATTTGGGCCAATGAGCAAGCAACGCCATGTTTTGGCTAATGAGCAGGTTTTTCTGACAATACACTCTCTTCTTGAACGGTAGTTCCGAAGTCGAAATTTTATCTCCTAGGTTCTTCAGAATGGTAGTTGGAAAGATGAAAGCAGGGTTTGGTCTTGTACCTTTTGCATCTAGTAATTTTTTGCGTGATAAAGTTCGTACAATGTATTTAATCAGCCTGATTGCGCTTCTTGGATTTCTTTCTGCACTATCTTGGTTTGCTATTCGGGATAATTTACAATGATTGTGCTGTGATTTGATGTAATAGTCACATTTATTTCAACAGTTATCTCTTGAATAGGAAAGTCGCTAGTTTCATGAGGAATGAGCTCCCCTTACACTTCAATCCGAATCGGAGATTCTGATAGGAGAGTATCTAGCTTGTTTCAGGAGAGGTACATTGGCATTACGAAGGCTATGCTAGTTGCTGGGTGCAGAACGAGTCTATCGGGAACTGGCTGCCATTTTGGACAAGGAAGAGGACTTGGTGTTCGCTACCATTATGGTTCAGGTGAGCTTTGTTAGTGGACATGTGCTGTAGAGTCTTCACAGTTGAGAATGTATTGACAGGTATACTCGAAATATTTGAACGTACATCTTGAGTTGTAATTTCGGGTGTGGATGTCTGCTTCCCAAAGATACTGACGCAGGTCCATGTTTTATGCAGGCGCTTAACTTGATACTTTTGACTGCTCCAGAGCTAGCAGATTTGAGAGGTCTTCTGAAAGAGGCCTTGTCTATTCCTGGTGGACGGGACCTGTTTGTTGCCTTGTCGGCATCTTTGTGCCACTCACCCATGGCCGCTGTCAGCCTATGTTTGCTTGCCCAGGTATGGCCTCGGTCTCTACTATTGATTATTCCCCTTGTTACCATTGATTATTCCCCTTGTTACCATGTTGCTAAGATCCTCCCATGAGACTGATGATGTTATCAATAGTAAGATAGTGCTAATCTAATAGGAATTGGATCAGTTTTCAAAACAATTTTAAATTATCGTCACATTAATGTTGACTCCTGTTAACTTAATAGATGCCACTTAATATCATGTGAATGCTAATGATACTAACATCGCACTCACATGAAACTACCGCCGTTTGTCATTCATTCACACAGTAAAAGACACGAGGACTACATGAAACTAATTCCTAATTACTTTGTCGATGTAATGTGCATTGGTGGGGGTTGTTTTCTTTGTAATTATGTTGATGATATGGCTGTCTTCCCATCTGACAACACGAACCAACCTTATGTCTTACGGACACTCACATCGACGTGTTACAGGCTTAACAACTTGCAAGTTCTGTTATTCAATCGCTTGAGAGACGGACATTAGTGTAAATTTGTTGGTACAAGTAAACAAGTTGGTGCGACTTTAAGGGACCCCAATACTTAGAGCCCCGATCGATTTTTCCTTGTTGTTTCGTCTCGGCGGTATGAAATACCGTCTCGATCTGCCGCCTTTCCAGTTTCCATGCCTGCATTCATTTCTCGTCTGCCTGGTCCCGTGAAACCTTTCTCCTCTCGTCAAGATTGCCTGGAATACTTTTCTGGTCGCGCTTTTTTCGCTTTTTGTTACTCGCACTGCTGCAGTAGGTTATTCGTGAGATTTCCTTGGTTTTGTCGCCTTGCATTTCTACAGTCGCTGCCTTGCGCTTCTTTCTGACGTCGTCGGAGCTTTCATTAAGGCCATGCCCGAGATAGCGCAGTAGCAGCAGTTGAAGACCGATCTCAGAAGTTCACAACCAAATCCTTTGTCGTGGTGCGCAACTCTTTGTATTATAATCGATCGTGTTGAAGTGCGTTTTGTTCATCTTGAGCGAGGGTTCGGGGATTGTGGGAGGAGGCCTCAGGCCCCCTATCCATTCAATTTGCTACCCCTCCATGCGGGAGGGGGGAGTCTTGCGAGGACCCCGTTGCTGACTCTTTTGAGCAGCCGTCGAGGAACGAGGAACGACGGTCTCCTTAGTCTCCTTAGTCTTAGTCTTAGTCTAGGGTTCAGGGTTTTGGCTTGGCCCCTACGCCATGTTTTGTCCAATGAGCAGGAGCCACCATCTTTGGGCCAATGCGCAGGCAACGTCATGTTTTGGCCCAATGAGCGAAGACACTATATGGACTTCTTATGCTTCTCCCGCAGGTACAGCTCGTGTTTTGTTGCTTGCAATTTTGATACTAAGTGTTTAGCAATGAGAGTACATCACAGAGAGGGCTTACTGAAGAAGTATCCGTTACACATTTGGCAATGGGATTCACATCGCTCCTATGCGTTATATTTATTTAATTGCCCAAATGTCCGCGTCCATCTCTCTAGGAACTCAAATTAATCATTTAGGAAGCTTTCAAGGAATGTATCGAAATAGAAAGAAGATATGAAAATCTACAAATATAATTTGGAAAAATAAACGTGATCGACTTCGAGCTTCCAATGTGAAACTGTCTATTTTTAGCTTGTGCACTTCACGGTAAACCGTTAGTTTCATGACAAGTTTGGAGGGTCCTATGAGGGTGGACTACTGGAACACTTGATGATTTTCCTTTGACTTCTCCAGCAAAGCTCAGCATTCAAAATCGTTCCGGAGACTGAAGATCATTCCATCCCATTCTTTTATGCACACGCCACCAAATGGAGAATCGAACCCGAGTGAGTTTCATGGGCTAAGGACAATAAGGAGAACAGCTTCAGCAGGACCATTTACGTCCCAGATCCTGGCTCAGATCCCACCCTTACCAATTAGCTCACTCAGCCTACAACCTACTGAGGACGCAGAGTCGAGCAGCGGAGTTGCAGGCAGCATTGCCAGTCAATTGAGAATTTTGAGCAGTTGCAATACCAGCATCCGTCGCACAACGCGGTTGAGAGTGATTCTAGACCACCTCGCAGGCTTTCAGTTGCCTCAAATCAGGTACTTATTCATGCTCACCTCTGATTTTCATCCTTTTCACTGAGATCTGTGTATTCTGGAAATTGAGGATGCTGGTCTAGTGCAATTTGTTACAACGCGATGCCGTAAGGTAACTACACGCAAATGCGTGCTTCCGAATAAGAAATTGAGCATTGTTTGATTTTGTTGGAAGTCAAAGAGTATTCTAGATTCCCTTGTTATGCATTTTTTGGACTCTGAATGAATATACTATGAATTTTCAAAGTGTTGGAAATAGATGTACACAAACGTCACTGAGTCTCTCATGAATAGAGGCAAACAGAGGCAGTACATTGAAGGCAAGAAATCTGCAGGGGTCGGTTTTTAAAACGGGTAAGAATTAGGTGCAGTTACCTCAGGTTGTTTGTGAAATGACAGAGTGGGCAAGGAGCAGAAGATGTACCAGATTCATAAACATCAAGATGAGTATCCCCAAGATCCCCACGGGGTGTACCAATATCTCCACGATACGGAACTCCTCAATTACGGAGCTAGTATTGCTGTATATCTGCAATATAGCCCAATCTAAAGATTTAGAAGTTGAATGCATATTTTTCTTTTAGCACCTCTCTCATACTTGATTTGTCAGATCCCAATGATCCTCTCTGCAGGAATGGCCATCTGATGACTGTACATGGTGATTTTACCCTTGAATTCTTGTCAAGACTATAGAAGATTTTTCAGCTTCTTGGCATCCTAGAAAAACTTTGGTGCTGGAAGTCGGAGCAAGGTTGGTCCAGAATCCACATGTGACACAGAAGGGTATTTTGTTGCACCTTCCTATTCTTTAGATGGATTTGTGGACTTTGTATTTTAATCTTCATTGTTAGAAAAGGAAAAGACAATAGGCACTGTGCACAGCACAACATTTTTAAGGAGTTATGGGAAAAGCTCCTATTTCAAGCTCGTTCACAAATGCTTGCATTTTTCACCTGTGATGCCTGTTCTTCGTCTGGTTGATCCATTTATCACATGTAAGAAATCCTGGGTTTTATTGGAGGAGATTTTTGCAGATTCAAATGGTCTCATAAACATTTTGCCCATAATAATCAATATGTTGAATCCATAATGAAATTGTTAAGAAACTGCACACTATGAAGGAGCACGAGTCCCAAATTGCCCCAAATCGACCCTTACGAAATCATGAGGATACATAGATGTGAGAGCTGTGTTTACATGGTGTATGTGAATACAAGTGACAATTTGATGTACCATGCGTAGTTGAACTTCAAATATTTTTATTTGGACTCAATTTATTTAGGGTTTTAATTAAATTTTTGAGAAAATTTGGAATATTGCAAACACCACTTTTAATACCAAAGTGTGAATATGCATCTGCATTTTGGTTTGAATGTTTAACATGCAAACCAATATGCAGATGTTACATTATACATCTCACAGCAACAAAAATGGCAAAGACGCAAAGGCAATAAACAACATAAAGATACATCGACGATGTCTCTTTATGCTGCTTAAAGGGACTGTGCTGTTAGCAACGTGAATCAAATTCAAGGTGTATCTGAAATCCAATCTTGATTCACTACCACAATAAAGTGTGTTTTATGCATAGTCCTAGTAAATAATTTTTTTAGAAATTCAGGTATTTTCAGTAAATTCTAATAACAATCTTCAGGTGATTGCAAGAAACACCTGTATTGTTTGTTGCGTTTTGTAACAGTACTCATGATTTTTTTTTAAATTAGAAAAATAATATTTACAAAATAAAAAAGAATATAGGTCATGTATACACCTTTAAAATGAAGGTAGCCACCAAAGGAAAAGCCTAAGAAAACTCTCTAAATAGGACAACTAGAAAAGTACCAAATATCAAGAAAATAGACACTTCAATGTTTTAATTGTTAAAAATAAGAAAAACATTTAAATAAATGAAATAAAATAATTTCATATGTAACAATTCTACGTAGATGGTCATTTACTAAAAGAACCACCAAAAATATACTTTATATGTTTCAAAATGCAAGCTAAATGAAGCTCATTTTGTGGACTTCTATACAATATAAAACTAAGTATTTTAGAAATCCTATAAACAAAAGCTTTAAGTCTTAAACACATTTCTTTTCATAGTCTCCCGCGCGGGATATGTGATATAGTCTATTGCTTTCCCCCCCCCCCCCCCTCCTTTTTTTTTTTTCTGAAACAAATGAAAATTCCATTGCAGAACAAAGAAACACAACAACCAAGCCCAAAGGCTGGACAAAGAAGAACAAACGACTCAGGAACTACAGAAAAGTACACGGAACACGGCTTTGCCTGTTCCAAATAATTGTATCACCTACTCTAAAAGCAATCACTGGTTCTGTGACCACTTGTGAGTTAGTCTATTGTCCACTATAGGTGAATCTACAGAGCTATTTAAAAGAATTCATATTATATTCATACAAAGTCAGAAAAATATGAAACCAATTTTTGTTTTTATTTTCTTAAACACAAATTTTCTTGGTTTTCTAACCTAGTTCCTATCAAGCGCATACAATTTCAAGTTACATGGGCCTGCCCGAAATCCCAAGTGTCCCCCGAGAAGACTTTAGGCCTTTAGGGGTTAAAGCAGGTTATCTTTGTATAAATATATTTTACTTGTTATTCTTTATTTATGAAATTGTAACTTGTTAAATGGAAGATATTGAATTTTAAATCATATTTGTCAAAAAGAATCAAAATGATTGATTTTAGCAAAATAATGGATTAGATACAATAATCCATTATGTTAGGACATTGTATTACATATCTTTATGATCTCAAAGAGTCGAAGGTGGGTGACAAAATCATTCTTGATAATTTTGGAAAACACTTGAGTAAAAGGCTCTTATATTAAAAGTTTCAAAATTTTGAATTTAAAAATCAAAAGATATTGAATTGAAAATATAATAGTAATAAAATCATCATTTAAAAAACTAAATTTATACTTTCTTTCTTTTTCTAATTTAAAAACTATTACTAGCTACTTTAATTTTGCTTTATTTAACTTTATTTTAGATTCTATAATTTTCACTCTACAAGCCTCAATAGTAGAGTTGCCTTCACAAAATGGATATAAATTTCTCCAATCTCTCAACTCTCAATGGCTTGTAATCTTAGAAAAGTACAAATTTGTTACTGAAATCTATCCACCTAGATTCTTAGTTATGATATACACCCTCTTGATGAATTCTATGTGGGATTCTCTAATTATTTATTTCTCTTAAAAACAATAAAAATGTCATGAATTACTTTACTTTTGCTTCACTTAACTTTACTTTAGGTTCTATAATTCTAATTTTACAAACCTCGGTAGTAGAGTTGTATACATAGAAGGGATATAAATTTCTCCAATCTCCCAACTTTGAGTGGCCTATAATCTTAGGTAAATACAATTTTTGTCATCTAAACCCACCTACGAGATTCTTACCTATCATATACACCTCTTAATTAACTCTAAGTGGAATTTCCTAATTATAATTTTTAATTATTATGAAATTAAGGATGTCATGAACTACTTTACTTTTGCTTTATCTAACTTTATTTAACTTTACTTTAGGTTTTACAAGCCTCGATAGTAGAGTTGCCTTCATAGAATGGATATGAATTTCTCCAATCTCCGAACTCTCAATGGCCTCTAATCTTAGGTAAGTACAAATTTTGTTACCGACCCCACCCACCGAGATTCTTGCCTATGAGATACACCCTTTTGATTAACTCTAAGTGGGACATCCTAACCCTGATTTAACTCATGCTTAACTCGGGTCCTGGCTGGGAGCAGTGAGGCGCGAGTTCTCGACAGAGGAACAGAGCCGAACCACGAGCTGTGTCAGGACGACGACGACGACGACGCATGATTGCTGCTCGCCCGATTCCTTTCGCCCCCATCCAATCTCGCCTTCGTTGCTTCTAGCGCGTCGAAATCATTGCCACCACCGTCAAGCTCTCTCGTCGCTGATTCCGTCGATGGGTGGCAAGCCCATACTCCCCCCAGTTCGACTGATTTAGGGTTTGGGGCTCTCCCTCTAGCCTCAGCTTTTTGGGGTTCTCCTTCCTTTCGCCATGCTGTGGATGGGGGTCGCCTAATTGGGTCGCAACCATGAGTCGGTTGTCCTTCAGGCCCCGGCCGTTGGACATTCACAAGAAGCTGCCGATTGTGAGGTCCATCAAGGACTTGGACATCGAGGATTCCAGCAGCGGGGGGCGCCATGGGTCGAGTGCTGCTGCTCTGGATGGGGATTGCGACAATTTGGTGAGCTTTCTAGTGATGGAATGGAATGAAATCGTCTGATTTGAGGGAGAATTTTTTGGGTTTTTGTTGACGAGGGAGGATTGTGGGGGTTTGGTTTGGTTGTAGGTGTTGACACCTGCGAAGAAAGCAGCAGCTGGTTCCGACATTCCGACTCCGCAGTATTTGGTCGTCGACAGCTATGAAAGGGACTACACACGGTCTTTTGTGCAGCCTCCGTCTTACATTCGAGGACGACCAGGCAAGGCATAGCTTGACATCTCGAAATTTCGTTTTTAGGGTTTCAGAGGACTGCTTGGAGTTCATAATCAATTATACCTAGTTACAGAGCTCTTGTCAGCTTATCTGGTATCAGTCTGATTTATTTATAGTCTGTGAATTGAATTGTCGATTCTGGTTCTTAATTTTAGAGATTCTGGTACTGCATGATTTCAGTGAGTTTCATAGTGTCGGTATTTACTCAATGCAGCTGAGTATTGGAAGGAGTTTAAGGGGTTTTAGATGCAGTAATTTTATGAACAGGGGCAATGACCACGTGGATAATTTTATTGGTTTTGCAGCAAGAAGCGAAAGTGCTGAATTTTGTGAATATGACTTGGATAGCGAAGATGAGCACTGGCTACTGCAGTTCAACAACGAGCGAAGAATTCTGCCCCCAGAGAAGTAAAGTTTCTGAACATTACCAGCACCATAATGCAATCTTATTTGCATATGATATGCTATCTATTGTATTATTTTAGAGTCTCTTAGTTCAGTGAAAGCCCACTCTGTATTTCTAGGATTCAGATGTCACTTAGTCGTTTATGTCATGAAAATACTATTATTGGCATGATTTTTCAGTATTGCAAATATAGTACCAGTGATAAGATTGGGTGACTGTACTTGTGCAGGTTCGAGACGATGTTGTACAAGTTGGAAATTATGGATCACAAGGCAGCAGAAAAGCAAGGGACGTTAGTTTCAGTGCTGGGTTCGCCTATTCCTGTTGTTCTTAGCAGGGATCTTGCAATGGAGGTCCTTCCTTTACCATTATGCACTTTTCCTTATGCTCTAATGTTTGTCACTCTTGTGATTTGTGATGGTTTGGAGATTACTACAGTAGGTATATGTGTTGGTGATATGGAAACTAATAGGGGTGCAGCTTTGTACTACAGGTGATGAAACAAATCATGAACAGACCTGCGGCATTTGGACCTGTATTTGATTACTGGAAAACAAAGGTTTGTATCTCACATCTTTGCCCGTGGATATTGTCGTTGTAGAGTGTACACTCACTTCTTGCTCAGGGCATTGGATGTTTTGTTCATTCGTCCTCTCTTTGTATTTGCCTTCCACTGGATAAGTTACTATACGGTGAAGAATCTCATGTGTTTTATCAATAGGGCAGACGTGCATCCTGTTTCATTATTTAATCGTGGGCCTGGTTTGCTGCCACATTTTCCAGAGAGAGATTTGGCAAAAGCCTATTCTTCGCCGATTGCAGGTACAGAGCCTTAGTTTCGACGAACTCTACCCTTGTCTTCTTTATGTGACTCTACATAGTTGTGTTTCTGCATGCCTCGCGTCTAATCGCTATTCCTTCATCATTCTACTATGTTATTTCAGTAGTTAATCCTTTTCTGGCACTGCGATGAATAACAAGATAAGTTTGTTTTGCAGCCACCCCCGCCTGTGAATGATACGAATCCATTCAACGTTTTTAGACCAAGGGAGAAAATCCACCGACCGCACACCCGGCGTGTAATTATACTATTCTTATCTGACTTTTGTCTATTCTCTATGTCAGATATATTATTATAAGTCTCTTAGTTTTACTGTCAAATCTCTCTTTGCTGACACCTCCGTTCGTCCTCTAGTCAGAAATCGCATATGGGTCTTTGTTGTTTGAGTAATTCGTGATGTATCTAGTGTTTTAAATGAGCTGTGTTTCAATCAGATAGTCAGAGTCATGCAGAGCTTCAATATTTATTATATGTTTGTGTGTGTGCAGATGCAAAGACGCGAGAATGATATGCAATCCTTTGAAAAGCTTCGTCAGGTGATTTTTGCATCGCTTATGTGTTGCTGCGAAACAGAGCCGTTCTGGAAGATTCATTTTCACGCATTTTGATGTCTTTGTGAAGTGCTTTGACTCATGCTGAACCATGTTACGCATCTATCCCTTCTTCTATCGCTGATCACTGTTGGAGATCAAGAGACATTGAAACGTTGACAGTGGCGACAGTTCTGATGAGTTTGTTGTATGAAATTTATTGGCTGGGTCAGGTTCGCTACGTTATTGAGAGGTCCTTATTGCTCATACGGCACATTCAGCAGGTGCAATCTTGTTCATTCAGCTTTTTGCGTTTGACTCCTGGTTTATTTATCAGGCCAGTACTTTCTGCTGCTTTGGCTGAAATAACTGTATTGTTACTTTTGGTGTTTTCCATATTGTTTTCCACATATGACTAACTTTTATTGATTTTCTGAAAATCTTGTAGAGGGAAGAGAGGAAGCGGGAGATTGTGGAGGTAGAATCAAACGCCCAAAGATTGCAGTTAAGACTGAAGGCCAGCCAGGTGAGAGGCCTTATGTCCTTTTCCTAACTTGCCATCAGGCCTCATACGTGGTACTCGTCTTGAATTAGAACCTCCTCCTAGTGTGTTGCATGATACGAAGTTACATTGCGTGAGTTGGGCTCAAGGGCAATTGAAAAATCATGAAAACTTCAGTGATGCATCATTTTACATAACTGAATTGTACCTGCAGTATGCACACTTCGACGCTTTACGAATGGAAGACGACAGTGGGGGGTTGATGCCAAGCAAGTTCGCCAGGGCAGAGGATGGACAACGTTTCATGTCGAGAGGGGACCACATGAATGGGAATTATTTCGGGAGGTCGATGTCGATGGATCTCTCTCAGTCTGCTTTTGATGGTACACCTGCAAATGACCACCAGGATATTCGTAGGCCAAGACGAAGGCCAAGGTTCCCTCCAGCTAGAAACCCTTTGAAGGATAAGGTATCATTCGTTCCACCAATATTAGAGAGAATTAGGAAACTTTTTGATGCTTTTTTTGGTCCTGGTTCTGGTTCTGGTTCTCCCCTCGGTACACAAAACGAAATAGTGTGGGACCGGAAAGCAGTCTCAAAAATGACATGAAAGTCTTGTAGATTCCTCTAGAATTGTGGATTTCTTGAGATATTTTTATTCTATTATCTGCGATTGGGTTGTCCCACACTAAAATCTAAATTGTACAGCATGAAAAGAATTTAGTGATAGTGGGGTAACCTTGTGGCAGTTACCAGTGTTTAGTCCACCGCTATTTTTGTATTTAGCGTTAAACCCACTCGTTTTACCTCTTTTGTGTAGACATCCACGTCCTCATCTTTTGTCTACATTTTTAATGCACCAGTTAAATCCAATGAAGTTGGCAATCTATGCAAAGGCGCCTAATTTTTTAGCTCATAAACAGGGGCGATGTTGTGACATAATAGGATGGATCTCAGACACCATACCACTCAGTTTCTACTATTTATTCCTTTAGTCGAAAGATACCCGTGGAAAATGGCCACTAATGTTTCTAGTTGCGTGGTGCAGATGAAAAATTTGGATCCCATGGAGCCCGTGTTTTTGTTCACAAAACCATTAGATGCAGGAAAACTAACAGCCGCAGGTATTGGTTTCCGGGAAAACGAAGCCAAATTCTCCCCCTTTCGCTTCTCTGGTCGAATTGGTCGTGGGGGCCGTCTTGTATATGACCGGTGGAACCCACAAAGTGGATCCCCGTTCGACAGCCATCCCACCTCATTGTCAATTGGAGCTCCTGTACATAGATTTGGAGCCCGTCCTTTCAGGCGTGTTGTAGAGCCCCTTCCAGCACTTCCAGAGGCTGTGCGGTGTGCACCACCGCCTCCTAGCACCAGTGCTGCGCCCTTCTGACTTTGAAATTTTAAAAGGGAAAAAAAATTGTTGCTTAGCTTCTCCACCTTGTGTGTGCTGGATTCTCAGTCTCTTTTCTATGTCTCGTTCAAATTTTCTTTTAATTGATTGATTGATTGGTTTCTCCATTGCCGAGTTTTCAAAATGAGGTTCGAAGATTTTACCTCGGTTGATGTACGCTTAATGTCTGCCATGCGACTCTTCGTTCACCCAACGAAAACATTGAGCATGGCTGAGCCCTGACAAAACACAAACAAAAGTCTAATGTTGTTACAAAGTCTAAACATCATATTCTGGCATCTGCCACATTTCACAAACGACACTAACAGATGACCAACTTCTGACATTGATAGATGAAAGGTCTAGAGAAACCAATGAGAAAAATCAGGTCCCTTATACAGAAACTTCAAGTACATGACTAAAGGCTGTCAGCATTTATATTTAAATTTAAGCATAATTCCATTGCATCCATAAAAAACACCCATCAAAATTCTTGTTTAGTAGATGCCCAAGTATTGGAACACCGCCAATATCATGAAATTAATATTCTATATTTTGCTATTGGCTTATAAGCCAAGGCTACAATACGCTTCAAAGATATCATTATGAAAGACTTATCTAGTTGAAACATGACCATAGTACACTACCTTTTCAACAGTAAGACAATCTAAGACAATCACCGAATGGCCTCGTAGCTCATCAATGAACAAATGTTGAATAAATATTTGTAGACTTTAACCATAGTAGTATTGAGACAAGGCTATGGTATGCTTCAATAATATCATCAAGAGGACTAGTTGAAACACGACCATAGTACACCACCTTTTCAACAGTACGACGATCCAAGACAATCACCACATGGAGACCTTATAGCTCATCAATGAACAAAAGTTGGAGGCCTTATAGCTCATCAATGAACAAAAGTTGAATAAGTATCTGTAGTCTTTAGACATAATTATAGTATTGAGATAATTCTGCAGTATATAGATAGAGGTAGAATATTATATAGGTGTCATAAACTCATAATCAATATTTTTGGTAAATGAAGAACATGGTAGCAAGATAAACCTGTCTTGGATAGAATATTTACTAGAAACATTCCATTTGTATAGATCAATAATGATATGGAGGAGATCAGTTGGAACTTGTTCTACTTCAATATCAAATCCAGCTCGAGAGACTAGGTTTTTCATGCATTTTTTAAATTCTTTGACATTTAAAGGTGAAGAAGAAAATATTCAAAACAAACAAAAACAAACTCATAGACTAATGGCAAAGTGTAGATATTCAATTTCTAAATTTATTATTTATAGTACAATTTAAGTAACAACTTGAGCAATTTGCAACTTGCATTCATTGTAGGTAACAATTATTTTGAAGTCTATTTTATTCAATATTGTAAACCATATTTATTGTAGTAGTAATTTAGACTTTTTTTTTTTACTAATTTATACAAATGTAGTTGTAGGTCACGTGTGTCGTAAAAACAATATATACGATTTTTCAAATCCTTGTAAGTTTTTTTCTACATACCGTATTTTAGAAAATGTCAAAGGTAGAATCATACTTTCTTATATTAAACAATGATACTCAATATCTAACATTCTACTCATCTTTTCTTTTGCTATAAACTTCAAAAAATTTGTAGAAGATTATTGCAAGAAATACTAGTGGTACTTGTTATATCTTTGTCTTGTACTCATAATTTTCTTTTGGTACACATTAAATTAGAAAAACACTTGAAATTAGATAAAAATATTGTCAATTTTTAAACTTTAAGGAGATCTTATCATAGTAAGATTAAACATAAGGGTCGTTGCAAGAAACACTTGTCCTACCGAATTGTCACAAGGAGTTTGTGGACGCTTCCTTTTGCAATAACTTTTGAAGTCAATGATTTTTTATTGGAGATGTCAGTCTTGAGGCTAATCATATCTCTTATTTTTCAGAAATTTTAAAAAATCATTTTATTTTTAAATTTCAATTTAGCTAATTTGTCACGTTTTGCGATTTAGGGATTTTGAGTAAAAAGGAGTACCCAAATTTAATGGTTTAGTGTTGAAATTTCTATGGTCTATTTGCATAGTAGGAATTCATGTTTCTACCAAGGGGCATTTAAAAATATTTTATTTGTGTTGTCTACATCCATGCAAAGAAGGCTCTCTTGCACGCGCAATTCTGAACATTTTAGATGATTTCAAGATTAATTTTTTGGTCAAATCTCTTCACCATGAAGTCTTCCCAAATGTTCTATTTTCACTTTCTTTGAAAATTGTTTTTCCTATTTTTTACAAATTAAAACATCAAAGTATGTATTTTCTTCAAAATTTCAGCTCACTCTTTTTTGTAAATAACTTTTGATGTAGGTTTTTCTTAGATCTGAAATTTTGGGGATATGCTAGTCTTAGTCTTGTACTAATTGTCCTTATTTTATATATTTTTTTAAAAATTCATATGCAAAAGCTCATGAGTATTGGAGTACTGGCCGAAAACAGGCCAAAATGGACCAAAACCGGACAGTGTTTCTTGCAACGACACATAAATAATCTTTTAAATAAGAGAATTTAAAAATTCCAAAAGTAAAAAATAAAAAATAAAAAATAAAAAACTTTAATCTATAAAATAAAAGTGGATCAATTAAATATATGAAGTCAAATTTGGTCCCTTGTGACAACTCTGTGGAGATGGTTATACATCCAAAATCATCTCCAAATGTATTTTACTTGCTTAACAAGACATGTGGGCCTTACAAAATCACCTACAAAATTGTATATTGAAAAAAGTGGATTTATTGAAAAGATTAGTTTTTATTTATTAATAGTTCTAAAACATTAAAAATAGCTACAATGTTTAGCTATATAAAATATTTTGACTATTCATTACATTATATCCAAATAACACATTCTTTGGTGCATTGGAATCTCTTACATTTACCAATGAAAATATACTATAATAAGTCTTAACAATAGAAACTAACAACAACAATAAAGTAGCAAATTTTGATAACAATTTGTGAGATGCAATAAGATGCAATACACTCATCCATCTTTAAGTTCCAAAAGTCCAAAGTTTTTAGGATTTTAGCAAGTTTCTAAAATGTCAAATTTTTCTATAATTTTTGAAAATGTATAAATTCCAAATTATTATTTGTAAATCTTTTTCTCATAGAGTATATTGATGTCTACGACCAGAAATCTTTGGTTGATTCCAATGATGTAAAAGTGGATATGTAATGCAGATTCTTGTTTTCTAGGCAATCGGGACATCTTCCTAAAAAGTACCTTCTAGGATTCTTTTTTTATTTCAATTCTCACAATTTCTTTTCTATGAACTAGTAGTACACTATCAAAATATTAAACATCCCCTTGCTTGCCTCAAATCTCATCGAATGATGGAAGAGGGAAGTAAATCTCCAATGGTTTGTAAGGTAACTACATCTAAAATTGCACAAATAAGCAATTAAGCATGGTTTTCATTATTATATTGAATTTTTTCTTGAGGTCTTGTTGTTAGCCAAAAAGTACTCCTAGATTTTCTTAGAATGCATTTTTTGGAAACCGTATGAATAAACTACAAACTTTCAAAGTGTTGAAAATAGAATTTAGGATAATCGACCATAGACTCTCAGTGAATAGTGGAAGTACATTTTAGGCAAGAATCTAAAGTGGTTGATTTTAGAAAGCGGTTGAAATTAGGTGCACTTACCTTACCAACTTCCAACCGTAGTATGTGACTATAGATGCCAAGCCTACATAATTGCAATCTCATTGCAACTACTAGATGACTGCTATCCAACTTCAAGTCTTGACTGTATATGCAAGGCATAATTGGTTCTACTAATTCAATGACATCACTTTTATTGTTGTAGGCACAACATTTGATTACACACTTTTCTATATTATCACATTTGTTTATCTATTGGTGAATGTGACCGTCATAATATTGAATATTTAGTTCTTAATTGGGGGCATTTGTTTCCAAGAATCTTGTCATAATATAGACTTTGTCACATTAGAGGGTGTTATATAAAGGAGTTAGAGTATAATCCAATTTGCATGTGCATCTTGGACACAAGCACTTTGAATTATCAAATCACTTGCAATCAAAATCACCAAATTCCAATCCCCTTTGTGCTCTCTTCATGAGCTCAAGCTCAATTTGCAAGCTAGAGGAGCTAAAGTGGGTACATCCAAAATCACACTATGCCTAAAACCACCATCATCATCACTCTATATACATCTCCCAAATCTATATATACATATGTTGAAGAAACAATTTTAGAACATCTACCAAAAAAACTTTGGTCCTTCATAACTTTTGCATATAGTATCCAAATGTCGTGTTCTTAGATGCATTGGAACCTCCTTTCACTTGCCAACAAGACAATATGAAAATTTTGATCAATATAATATTAATAACTAGGCACAGGAGAAAAAAGTGGCGGTTCTAGAGGTATCCACTTTAGAACCTGCATCATTATGTTTTTTCAAGGTTAACCCCTAGAGTCCCATTGTCCCCTTAGGGGACAAAATAGATTTTGGACAAGCTTTTATGGTGTTAATATTTATTTTTATTTTTTGAATTCTTTTTGTGAAGATAGAGAAACATATTAGCTTTCCAATTAGTGCCCCAAAGCAAGTTATGGCACAAAAAGCCTTTTTTGGGGGGCAAAAAAAAATCCTCAACAAACTTAAAATTAAAATTTTTAAAAATTTGTCTATTATGGATTATATTTTTATCTATATGGAAATCTTCAATTCATTCCATTTTGATTTGTTTTGAGGAAATTATGGATAGTCTTGTTTTTTGGGCAATCAAAGTATATTTTTGAAAAAATAACTTGTAAGACTCAATTTTGAACTCAATTATTACAATTTTTCCAAAAACAATTTTACAATGTTAAAGTCTCAAGCTAGAACAATCTCAACATTGAGATTTGTGTTTCAATTCCACCCTAGAGCTGTAAATAGTTTAGTTTTCCCTTCAATTGTAAACCTCTTTCTACTTAACAGTTTTTTAATGAATGAAAACTAAGTGTGTGTTTTTTGAATTTTTTCCCTTGACTTTCAACTCAATTCTTCATCACATTTTAATAAGGAATTCAAAATCATCAAAGCAAAAAATTTAAGTTAAGAAGGTTCAAAGCCAAAAAATGTAGTTGAGCAAGGTGCAAAAAGACTTGTTTCCTTTACTATAAACGCAAATATCTTGCAATCTACATGGTCAAAGTTTCTTAAATTTCTTCCACACATTTATATACTAGTCTAGTACAAGATCCTATGGTTAGATATACAAAAGAAATAGTTTTTAATTTTTTTTTCTCTTTGGCAGTTTTGAATGTTTTTGGATGGAAAAAAGGCTTTGGGACTTTAGGGTTAAATACCTTCATTGCTGGAGTTATCATTGTGCCCCAGAATTAATTTCTCTATTACGTAAAAATTTTGCACAAAAATCAGAGGTTGCAAGGCATTTCCAACAAGAAACGGGCCTTTGATTGTATTTGTAGTGGAATGTGTTGGAAATTTGTTCATACAGGTTGTTGAAGAAGATGCCGTAATAGTCCATTGATAATTATGTAGTGTATTTTGGACACTTCTAGGTCTTCATTCTTCATTTAAATTTTATTCATAAAAAATGATATTGTGAAGGTTTGAAGATCGCATCTTGTAAAATGAGGCTTATCAAGTCTAGTTTCTATTCCAATTTGCAACCTTAAGAAAATCTCAAAAGTGGATACTTGGTTGCAATATGTACTTTGGACTTATAACCATAAATTATCGGAATTGATTTCTAATTATCAAGCACTAGAAGAAAACTGCATTCTACTTGACAAAAATTGCGTTATGAATGTCAAATCTGTGTTTTACTTGACAGAAATTCCATTGTACTCAACAAAACAATGTCAAGTAGTTTTGTTGAGTCAACAAAACAGTATCATGTAGTTTTTGTTGAGTTCTCCATTTGTAACGCAGAATTTTGAGTTTCAACATTTCAACACAGAAGTTGACAAGTAAAACGTAGATTTTTGACAAGTGAAATGTAGAATTCTGTTTTTGAAATGCAAAATTCTGCTTTACGAATAGAGAACTCAACAAAAACTACTTGATACTGTTTTGTCAAGTAGAATGCAATTTTCTTCTAGTGAAGTGATGCAGAATTTTGGCTTACACTATGATGTTCTACATAAGCTGAAGGATTTTAAAGTTCAAATTTGTCATTTTTGATCCATCTTTTTAGGTCTAGATTCTGAATCATTATTACCTTTGTATTTGATCCTCAAAGAATTTCCTCAATTGTTGACCATTTGGATTGATGACTCATCTTCTCCCTAAATTGAAGTAGGTCATGCCTTTGTACAAAGAGGGTATCAAAGTATATTTTTTGCATAATTTGAGGTGCAAATTTTTTTTAATCTTCTCTTCTAGCTTGGAATTGAAATAGTATGATCTAAACCCTCATTTACGAAAAGATAAATAATGGTGCTTTCTTTTCAAATACATTACTTAAAACTCTGGTTAATCACAATAGACTCTTTTTAAAATAAGCGAAAAGAATTACAAAGGCTACAACAAACCATGCCTAAGAAACTTATTATATGGGTCAAGCCCATTGGCCGATATATTGAGAATGCTTTAAAGAATGAATTAAGAACTAAGTGGGGATGACATTTCATGACAGTGATAGAATGCTTGTAGTCAACCAATCCTTTTGGATAATATCCTTTTCAAATATGAACACTTGTTGATTGAATTATTCCTTATGTCTAAAATCTCCTTAAAAGGTAACTTTGGATTCCAATTAGATTCTTACAACCTCAATTTTGTCATGGTATTTTGAAACTTTTCAAGAAATCAAATTTTCTATAAAATTTGAGGCAATATAATTTTAATGCACAAATTTATTGCATGGTTAAAAAGTTAGAAATAAGGTTTTTGGAAAAATAGTTTAGTGTGCAACTTGGTTAAGATAATATTCCCAGAATTTGGATAAGGAGGCGAAGAAGCATGGAAAGCAAATTGTAGCAAGGCAACAAGTTTAACTCTTAAAGGACATTGCAAGCCCTACGGGCATTTTGAAAGTCAAACTTGCATTTTTTTACATAGTTCTTGATTTTAAAAGCTTTTAAACTAAATTAAAAAAACGTAGCTCCAATGATCTACTTTTCATTCTATTTGAATTTTCAAAATTGTTAAAATTGTAATTTTTGTGACACTTTGAAAATAGCATCTTGAAAGCTCAAAATATAACATTGTTGAACTTTTTCTATCAAATTTCTCTTGGTATGAGCTTAAAAAGTGCATCATTACACCATGATATTTTCACTATTATTTTCATTTTCCTTAAACCTTTCATATTATTTTAAGAATTTCTGTAATTAAAAAATTAATTTTAAAGACCAGAGCATGTGGCACATGGACTATGCAGTAATTCAAAAGATACCACTTGAATAGCCCTTTTCTAGCCATCCCCAAACCAACAAAATCTTAGTATTTAGTCCATTTAGAAGGATTAAAGAAATGAAAAGGTGCGTAAAGAGCTCAAGTACAAAGTTTTCTATATAGAAGATGATATTTTGAGCAGGCTAGGATTAGATGGGGACTATAATGGATCCTATCATTGTTGGATGCCCTAAGTCTTAGGCTAGCTCTTAGGATTTTGCATTGGCCTTCTATGTTTTATAAAACTAAAGGTTTATTTTTCATTTCATGTTTTTTTCTTTTTTTTCTTGTGAAAGATGAATGTATCCTTCAATCCATGGTTAGATTCTTGAATTTTCAAAGTGTGGTGGAAAAGTTGCTTGCAAACAAGTCCAGTGTATAATTTTTAATTTGTAACATATCTTCACATAATTATAGGTCTTGGTTACATAAAATAATTTGAGGGAATATGCTTAACACAAATATGAGTAGGATGATTATACTTTAAAATTCAAAATCCATAGTTCAAATTTTTTGCACAAACGGTACTCAAAGTAATATGAAATTCTTTGGTAGGGCCTAAAATAAATTTCCTTCACTTCAAATGGTAATAAATTGCATTCTACAAAGTCAAACTTCTCAAACTTCTTACCAATTGATTTTAAACAAGTAAATAACACAAACTTTGTGTCAGATTCCTCTGAAATTCATCCTTGGTTCAAGGTAGTAGAAATGGCAGTTTTGAGTGTTTTTTGAAGAAAAATAGACATTAACACTCCATGTGTCAATACTTTTATTTAATATATTTCAATAAACTTTCATGAATGGATTGATTCACAAGAATGTATTACTACATATTTTATTTTATCCCCATTTGTCATAAGGCCCTTTTTTCATAAAAATTTGCACAAAATTGCCATTTCTAGTGTATAGAGAAAAAAATTTAAATTGCATTATTTTGGTATATCAAATTGTAAGTTTTTGCAATATACTAATATAAAAATGTGTAGATAAAATTTCAAAATTTTTGACTACATAGAATAGAAGATAAATGTGTTCAAAGTAAAGAAAACATGATTTTTTGGCATTGTAACAAACGAGTTTGAGAGAATTTGAATCCTCAAAATTTGAATTTTTACATTGCATATTTTGAAGTAAAAAACATTATCTTAAATAAATGAGTTGACAGTCTTAGAAAAAAATCCCCCCTCAAAATGATCTTTATTCTTTAAAAATTTGTTAATTAGAAGTAGGTATAAGATAGAGAGAAAAACTTAGCCATTAATAGTTCTAAAATGGAGTAATTGAACATACTACATTACAAAAAATCGCAAGCCTCTGGAGGGCTGCTCTAGAGTGACCAAACCAATCTATTACTTGAAAGTAGACATGTAGCTACAGTGAGTAGTCAGAGTGTGTGAATTTCGAGAAAGATGTCAAGACTCACTAATGTGATTGTAGTACAGATCTGATTAATTGGGTAATTAATCAAATTCAATCAAATTAACCAAAATGTACTAGATTTTGATGCTAATTGTCAAAAAGATTAGAAACACTAGTAATTTTGAAATAGCTTTGTAAGCCAAATAGTGTAGTCAATTTGAAGTTGGGAAGGGAAGATATTTATACAAGTGGGATAGTAGTAGGTACAACAATCCATATGGGATATGTAAATTAGAACTAATTAGAACACAACCACTCATAGTTAAGTAAAAAAGCAGAAATTGTGTTCATATACAAATTTTAAACCTCATTTAGGCATAGTAGAATAATTTTTTCAAAATCTTTGAACTAAGAAAATGTAGAGAATCAATCTAGTTTTAATCTCCAAAAATCTATTTCAGTTTTAGAGCCTCCAATAAAAAGTTACGGACAAAATTCTAAAAAGGTTTGGAAGCGAAATTTTCTTTGACATTTAAACACCCTCTTAGAATTTTGTCCTTAAATTTTTATTGAAATCTCTAATTCTCAAACGGATTTTTGGAGATGAAAACTAGATTGATTCTCCACATTTTTTTAGTTCAAAGACTTTTGACAAAAATTATTCTACTATCACTAAAAAAAATTGGGGGTATAAATGATTGCAAAAGAATGATTGGTTGTCCAGCATGATTGGAGAATGACTGGGACTTCCGTAATTGCACCATTTTGGCATTATAAAAAATGGAAAAGTCATTTGGCAGTGGTCACTGTGACTGGAGGATGAAGACGAGACAAAGTCGGGGATGAATCTGGGGTTTTCAGTTATAGGCACCATCCTACTGTTAGTGGTGAAAGTCGTGAAGTCGACATGCCAGCCTCAGTCATTGATGAGTAAGGCTCAGTCATACATTGTGAACGGGTTTCACTACATGGAGACTAAAAAATTACTTCCGGTGCTGGAAATACACGTTCTGAGAATTAGCACTACCCTGACATGGAGGGGCAGTGAATGGCAACCTAGTGGGCAATGACTGCTACCACTGCTAGAGTTGTAGCAAAGTCATATGCGGGTGATTGCAAGAAACACTTAAAGGGGTATGTCACACCCTAGTTTTTTTTATTTTTGTTGTGGCTATAACTTTTGTGTTTTAGGTCCAAATGACTCAAAATTTATATGAAAGCTACCTATAACCATTGCATACTTTTTTTGATTTTTGAGGATTTTTCAAAATAATTTACTATTTTTAAACAACCTCAAAAATTTCTCACAATGGCTGATTTAGAGGATTTTAGCACCATTTAAGTGCAAAAAAACAAATTTTGAGCTGAAATTTTGAGAGGACGGTCTCTTATTAGACCAGTAGCTATTGTCCAAAGGAATTTGAAAAATACTTATTTATATGTGGTGTAGAGGTCCACAAAGAGAGCTTCTTTCTACATTTTTTTTCAAAGATGCAAAACAATATTTTGGTGAATTTTTTCGTCAAATCTCATCACCAAAAAGTCTTCTCAAATACCTAATTTTTATATAATTTAAAAAAAAAAAATCCTATTTTCTACAAATTAAAATGTTAGAAGTGGTATTTTCTTCACCCAAATTCTATGTGAATTCTATGTCTAAAAGTCTAGTGAAGAAAATACCACTTCTAACATTTTAATTTGTAGAAAATAGGATTTGTTTTTGAAAAATTATATAAAAATCAAACAATTGAGAAGACTTTTTGGTGATGAGATTTGACGAAGAAATTCACCAAAATATTGTTTTGCATCTTTGAAAAAAATGTAGAAAGAAGCTCTCTTTGTGGACCTCTACACCACATATAAATAAGTATTTTTAAAATTCCTTTGGACAATAGCTACCAGTCTACTAAGAGACCATCCTCTCAAAATTTCAGCTCAAAATTTGTTTTTTTGCGCTTAAATGGTGCTAAAACCCCCTACATCAGCCATTGTGAGAAATTTTCGGGTTGTTTCAAAATTGTAAATTATTTTTGAAAAATTCTCAAAAATCAGGTAAATTATGCAATGGTTACAAGTAGCTTTCGTATAAATTTTGAATCATTTGGACCCAAAACACAAAAGTTATAGCCAAAACAAAAATAAAAAGCTAGGGTGTGACAAAACGCAACAAATAGTACAAGTGTTTCTTGCAATCACCCATGCAAGGACATGCCTCATGAGAAAGTGGTGCAGTCACTCGGGAATGATTGGAGAATGACTTACAAGTCACTCGCGCTATGTTATTGAGTCACTCTTGCAGTATAAATGTGAATGTCCCTACTCACACAGGTAGACCTTGAAATTTTGATCTTAATAATTGTACAAATCAACAGTTGCGTGCCTTATGCACAAAACTTTGGCACATGTTGATGCAAAACATTGGTCCATAAGAGTTGTTGGAAAATTGTCAAATGTCACTTGCAGCTAAGAAGTAAAAATCCGTCAAAGTTAGACAAAAGCGACATCATAAACAGTTTGCAGAAACTTGTGATTTTAAAAGTCAATCACTTCTCTCCTAAAAAGACACGTTGTTGCCCTTCAAGAAAATGTTTTAATGCGGGTCCTAGACACTATTTTTTCAACATTTGGTTATTAAAGATACAAATGCTTCCAATATGCATTTTCTACCTTGAATTCACGTTTAAAGTACTCCATCTTGTTGTAGTGCACAGGGAAGGACTATACTGCGAAAACAACTCAAAAATGACTGACAAATGACTTCTGCACTACCGGCAACCGGATACTCAACTTGGCATTCCAACAGATTGCATATGACAATTTTAGAAGACTGCAGTCAGGGAGATACTTTCTTTGCATGAAGTCAAGAGACCTAAAACAACTACATACGTCCTTGTTTGAAGAAGTCAAAAGGTGACCCTAGCATTCTTCATGTGCCAATCTGTCTAGTCCATTTACCAAATTTGTCTACAACTTTTGATTTGATGCTTAAAATGTAAAATGGATTTTTGGAGATGAAAGTGAGATTGATTTCCTAACTTTTATTAGTTCAAAGTTTTTTGAAAAAAATTAATCTACTATGCTTCAATGAGGTCTAAAATTTTATTTGTAACAAAATTCCTACATTTTTATATATCCCACATGGTTTGTCTTGCCTCCTACTATCCCACTTCTATAAAAGGCTTGTCTTCATCTCTTCACACACTAAATGGATTTGAAAGCCATGGGAGACATAAGCCAAATAATGTATAGCTAGTGTATGGTATATTGTATAATGTATTTGGTATATTGTGTATGGTGTATTGTATAATATATATAATGTATTGTATATTATATAATATATATGGCATATTGTGTATTGTATGTGGTATATTGTATGTGGTATATTGTGTATGGTGTATTGTTGTGGAACTTTGAATGCATGACTATTCTTTGCTTATCATTATATTTTTTTTGTAAACAATGCATTGCCGCAAACAAAAAATGACAGGAAAGAATGACTTTTTGTGTCTTTGGGGAGTATTCTAAACCTTAAATCTATATCACTTCAGAACGACTACGTGCGTCATTCAAGGATGACTGGGCAATCTTGAAAATACCACCTACAAATGACTGCAAAATAATTAGACACGTGTCTAAGCATCACTCGCCCATTGAAGATAAAACTATAATAATAACTAAAGAATGACTAGAGATGTGTCAGCCTTACACTAGTTGACACAACTCCCTCACAACTGCCAAATGACTGCAGAATTACTCACACAAAAGTCCACGTCAGGAACGGTCAACCGAATTTTTAAAAAAATGGGCAACTGCCCAATTTCTCCAAAAAAATTTGTCCTTGAACTTGAATGCCACGTAGACCATCCCATCCTTTCTTCATCCAAGTCTAAATTTGTTGGTGATAATAAACCGGCAGTCATTTAAAGAATCACTTGTCCACTATAACTACAGGGCCCAAAGTCGTTCTTGAGGCATTTTTGTCCGCAATGACTGTTTTAGAGTCATTGTTTGCAGTCATTTATACCCTTGTTTTTTGTAGTGTATGCCTAAATGAGGACTGAAATTTGTATTTTAACACAATTCTTGAATTTGAACAATGAGTGATCTGTCTTCAAAATGTCCCATATACTTTGAGATTTCACCATAGACAATTGATTTTTCTATATATACAACTTTTCACCCTTCATTTTTACCAGTTGTCAATGAATTATGACTATCACATTGCCATTAAAAATGATCTTGATAGTAGATGTCATTGGACTAATTTTGACATTTGATTTTTTTCCAAAACTTGGTTAGAGTACAAGGTATGCAATAATCAGGGTTAAGGTGCATTATAATTCCTAAACCCTGATTATTTAATGCCTTGTACTTGGATATAGGGTTGCTAGCGTGTGAGCCTGTGAACCTATGAGTCTATGAGCGGGAACTTTTTGTTGCATGAAAAACATGTGAGGTACCTATGACCGTGGATTCTTTACATTTAAAACTATAAGAAATATGAAGTCTTTTAAATGAAACTTGACGGACTTGCAGATGAAATTTGAAGCTACTTTTTGCAATATGTGAAGGCAACCCTTTTTTGATAGACAAGATGATACACAAAGTACAGATGGAAATTACAAATGTCCAATATGTAGCCATAAAACACACAAATCCAATCCAAATAAAAATCCAAATACAATAGTTCAACTTATGAGATGTGTCAATCTCAAGAATCTAAGTGGCAGTGGACTCGGTAGCAGAACCTTTAGTCGTAGATGATGATGACTTTGATGTTTTCCTACCCTCTGATGCACTACCATCTATAAAATGTAAAACATTCAAAACATATATATGTTTGCGGCGTTTTGGTTTAGTGCTACCAAACTCAGCAAATGCAAATGCCGCCTGCTCGGCATACAAGGGAAGAGAAAAAGGCTTCTTTGGAATGAGGAGAAGACTTTGTCTCTTCATAATCCCACCTACTGATGTCAATCTTTGATGGCTGCAAACAGAAGTGAAACAATGTTAGACTTGTAAAATATAAAAGCTGATAGGGAAAGAAAGAAATACAGAAATTCTCAAACTTACTTACTGAATGGTGTCTTCCGAGCAAACTCGCAAGGCACAATGGTCATGCTGTCTGGATCTTTGGATTTCTGAACTGGCGCTGGCGCTTGTGTTCTCTCCACGTTCGGAGGAGACTTCTTCATGGGTTCAAGGATGGCTTTGAAGATGTCCCATCCTCCTCTAATGCCACAATGTGGCGGCCCGTGCCACGACAAGCGATAATGGAGGCACCTAAAACGAACAACATCATAAACATTAGCTAAATGGCACATTCAACAAATTACAAATCAAATTCCTAATAATTAGATTTGATTTTCACTTATAGATGCAGTGCAATCCAGAACTACATCTCCTTTGTCGGTTGTTGCTTCCAATAGGAGTTGAAGGAAACGTTGTTTATTTTCTCGAGCCCCACGCTATGGTTTAGATCTGTCCATTGCCATGTCACTCTCCTTTGTGAAGTTCATAAGGATGTTGTTACATTTAATGTTGAGACTCGCATTCTTCACTGTTTGCATGAATTTGAAAGAAAAATTGGATTTTCTTTTTTCACCCAAATCTTTCACAAGTAGAGTAATTGTAAACTTTTGCGTCTGTACTCATCCAAGCAAAATATAAGTAAAAATTGAATTACAATATAATAGATAAAGAAATACCACAATCTTTTAAGAAATTCAATTACAGTTGCCGTGGTTGTGTGGTCCAATGCCAAAGTCCAGTGTAATCGATTATGGCCCAACCACTCCTTCTTCAACATTGGAAAAATCTCACAGAGTCCTAGAATTGCACTCTTTGAGGCCACGGAGAAAGAATGAATAATAACCAAGCAGCCATGGTCTTGCAGATGCCTTTCTGCAAAGGCAAATACAGAATGCATAGCGTCGTATGCAATGTCTTTGTTCCAAGATGGAACCTTGTAAGCTGGATTCGAAATTTTTGGTACGGGCAAGTTTTTTGGGCAATCAAAAAAGATGAGGTCTACTCCAGGCCTTTGGTTAGCAATACCACCAAAAAACCGAGACTTCCTACCCGACACTTGCAAATATAGCGTATTCCAATAAATCAATCATGACTTTATAAGATTCTCAAGTAAATCAACAGAGATTGAATTTTGCAATCAAAATTCAAATACATTACCTTCTTCAAAAAACCCATAATCTCTGGATACCATGTTGGTTTAGGATTATACATGTCATCCATGAGGTCTTCAATAGAGATATTGACAATCAAATCCTCCGTCTTATCCCCTTCGTCTCCCCTAAGGACAAGAGTTTGTGTGCCTTGAGTGAGGATGTCTTCAGTCAGCTGTGAAAGGGCCTTCCTTTTTCTTCCACCTTGGAATCCGCCTTGCATCTGCGAGCCTTGGTCCACAGTAGAAGAGTCTGCAACTGATAATTTTGCATCCACCTTCTTCTTGCCCTTTGCCTTTGTCTTCTCTTCCTTCTTCCTCTCCTTCTCCTGCTCCTTTTCTTCCAACTTTGCAATACACTCTACTTCTTTCTTCTCCTTTGTGATGATGGTAAGCTTCTCCCGAGCTTCTTTCTTTCTGTCATTGTGCTCCGTCCTTGTAACGGCCCTCTTCTTTTGTCTCTCATCCAGTCCAGTAAACTCATCAACCTCCAAGTCAATAGCACTGAGGCCCTCAAAAGACTTCCGGTACTCAACTTCTGATGGAGGCGTGAAGGTAATGTGGCACTTCAAATACCACCCTCCACCACTTAGATGGGTTGTTGTGAAAGTCCGGAGTTGGTTACTTGGTTTGTAGTATACATACAGTCTCTTGAATTGCAATCAAGCCAAGAAGCCAAGAAAGGAGGAAGATCCCCCTAAGAAATCACACCTTTTGGAAGAAGCTCCAACTTAAAATACCTGGAGACAAATTGAATGACAAATTATTTAAAAGTTTAAAACTCTAACAAAAATGAAAACCAACAATTTCATTACAAAATAAAATACAAGAGAACCAGAAATACAAATACAAGAAGGAGGAATTTAATATCAAATTACAACACTATTGCACTATAAATAAACCATGGAAAAAAAGGGATTAAGGAAGAACAGCTACCAATTAAGGTAACAGAAATTCGGGGCCCGGCTACTAGGTCCAAGAGCTTAGTCGGATTAATTTGATTCTTATTTGATCCTCATGAATTTGATGCTTATTTTGAAGGAAGAATAAAGTTCATGGTTTTGAATTTAGGGAAATAAAAAAACTGAAAAAAAAACTAGAATTGAATAAAATTGTTTGCAACCACTTCTTGTACCAGAAGTTGGGGGTCTAGGTGATACCTCTAAATCCTTAGTCGGATCCGACTAAGATCTTGGAGGTATCACGTTTACCCCCAACTTCTGGTACAAAAAGTGATTTCACATTAATTTATTACATAACTTCAAGGAAACATTGAATTGAATCTTTCAAGACCTTTGTGAACCAGAAGGAAAAAAAAGACAGGGCCAAAAAAAAAAGTTGGGACACATTTTGTACCAAAAGTTGGGGGTCCAGGTGGTACCTCTAAAACCTTAGTCGGATCCGACTAAGGATTTAGAGGTATTGCCTAGACCCCCAACTTCTGGTACCCTTCATTGTTTTTCTCCATTTCTGAATGCACTCACACCTTGGCGTTCAAATTTGAATTAGCAATGACGAATTTGAAACAAGGGTGCATATAGGGTCGAGTGACTCCTTTTGACAAAAGTAAAAGTCCAAATGTCCTATTCTGCGAGTTAACCGTTCAAGAGTGAAAAGCTTGGATGTGAATTCTTCAAGAAACAAATTTTCAACAAAAAATAACTATCTTGTTGAGCGCCCCTGAACCTTGAAGATTATTATACTTTAAAAAAATTATATTTGGAGAAAAATATTGTCTATAAAGAATGGACTTTGATAAATTCAGTGATTGATAAATCATTAAAAAATCCCAGGCAAACAAATAAGGAAGATATACGTTACAAACCATTGTGTTCTAGAAATATTACCTCAAACTTTATTAAAAATTGTAGCACTTATAATTTGTTTGGTTAATGTAGAGGACTTTAAAAAGTCCTTTTCAATTTTGGTAACATGAGATTCATCACATCCACTTTTATTCAAAAATCCCTGATACTCACATACTATATATAAAACCAATTAAAAAATCATAGGACTATTGGATATCAAATTCATTTACCTAAATCAAGTTGTTTCATAGAAATATATATATTTAAGCATGGCCTAAACCAGAACAATTTGAAAATGATTTGTTTGCAATAACCAAGAATAAGACAAGAAATTTAGCCACTCAATTATGCATCTACTCTCAATTGTAAAGCAAAACCAAAAATTGAAAAATTGGGTACACGTACCAAAATAGAATCCTTTGAGCCGCATGGCTGGAGCCTTCAAAGACCATGAAATTGTCACCCTTTTTGAAATAGTTTGCTCCCTTCAAATGCGCCATGAACCTCTACTCCCAAATCTTGAGCCTCCATCCTTCTATGTAATCCGCTAGCTTCTCAGGTCTTTGTGGAGCCTCCATATTGATAGGGATGTTATCATCCCTAACAATGCCCTTGAAATACTCCACCACTACATCCCCAATCTTCAAAAAAACTTTCAAAATAAGATTTTACATTCAATAATGTGAAAGCCTTGAATCCAAAACAATGAAATGGTAGTGAATGTAATTAAATAACTATGAAAAAAAATCATCATCCAGTCATTTACCCCAGCATACCA
Source organism: Neckera pumila (assembly GCA_963969595.1). Taxonomy (NCBI): domain Eukaryota; kingdom Viridiplantae; phylum Streptophyta; class Bryopsida; order Hypnales; family Neckeraceae; genus Neckera; species Neckera pumila. Next base: position 20,528,635 of record OZ018415.1, on the reverse strand, counting down.
GACGCATTTGTTCAGAAAAGGACCAAGGTGTGTCTCAAAAACTGGCTTTGCCGGGAACTTCCTAGCCTCACGAGTCGGCAGCGAACAGTTTCACCACTTCAAGAACTTTGTTTTGTGGAAAGCAGTGGTGTTGCAAGTACCAACAAGCTACAACTTCTCCAGAGTCATCTCGGGAACTTCATTATTACTCCAGTGCTTTTCAACCTTTAAAACAGCATTGACTTCAGTTAATATCAAATTTCCTCTCAAAATTTTAGGGCGTAAGGGAAGTTTTAGATAGGAAAGAGACTCACCTCTTCCAAAAACTCTGGACCGTTTGCTGGATTTGCCACCGCGACTAACTTCAACATCTTTATATACAACTTGTTTGCCTTCTCTTTTGCTCCCAATCTCATGGCATTTGCAATGCCAATCTCGTCTCTATCAACCGCCGGAATTGTCTCGGTGTATTTTCGCCTTGCCGCATCTGTCACAATTGAAATCTTTTGCTGCCATCAACCACAACATATTAATTACAAATGATCATTATATTATCACAAATCAAAATTACTTCTAGAACTACAACCTACCAAATCCAAATCTTATCCGAAACATAAATGATGTAAAAACATCAGCAGGCATTGAGTACCACGTTTTCCTAGTACTCGGTGCCATATACCTCTTTAACTCTGACGGCCTCAACATCTCTATGAACTTCTCTAGCGGTAACAGGCTGTACTTTTGCACCCGGTGCAAAGTGTGGACAAGGTTCGTCTTCACATGCGAGCCCTCAGTCGATCTGTATTTCCAACAATACATTCAGAATCGTCCTTTCAAACATTTTAAAGCCACAAATGGGTCCAACCCATTTAAACGTAGGCAAAAAACATCAATACCTCATTCTAATGGAAATGAACTTACTTATTAATGTCATGCATGACCTTCATGACAAGCTCCACTTTCCCCTTCGTTTCAAGAACTATGCAATCCACTGCCATGTGCCATGCCTTGTCCGTTGGATAGAGTCTAGAAATGTGACTCATCCACGCTTGCAGATGGTGGTTTCCATCACAGACAAAGAACTTTGCCTTTCTTAAGAAATGCAGAGGTGCATGTAAATTCACATACTCCATGAACTCGTCGTTTGCCTTTTGCCATGGTGAACCCTAGGTGCTAATTTGCTCATCTATAAAGTCAAGGCTTTCACTTGCCTCTTTTGTAGTAGAAACGTAGAAGACCGTTGATCCTGGTACGTATCCATGACAGAACTCTTGCTCAAGTTTTTTTATGTCAGAAGACAATGTCGGTCAAACCATTGGCATTGCAACCAACCTGCACAAAGGGATAAAAAAGCGGAAAAGCTTTTCAGGCTTCATCTGCAAAGATGCAAGCGATGCCACAGAATCAACCTTCTAAAGTCGGCGGAACTCATCTTTGAGAAGCTCCTTTTCCTCGTCTTCAATCACATCCTCCTCTCTTGAGTCTCCTTCTACTTCTTCAATAATTTCGGGTTGCGTGGTATCATCTGTCCCTGGAGTCTCTACAATCCGATCATCCTGAATCTCCTTGACCGGAGACTCTTCCATCTGCAATACCAAATTCAGTGGACTTAAACATTTGAAGCAATTGAAGCTTGAAATTGAACATATACTTCACAATTCAATTGAGCAAATTTATGGAAGTGCTTCATAAAGAATAAAATACATTATCATAAAAGATGAAACAAAACGAGTTTACAAAATAAAATTGCCATCACCAGCGCTCCAACCAACTAGTCTTACTTTAGAAACTCTCATATGATATAAACCTAATGCCAATGTCATCAACATCAACATGCTCATCCTCATCAGAGCTATAGTGGAGTAATACCACTCTGGGCCCGTATACAGGAGCACTATTTGCATTATTACCAGTCTCTTCAAAACAAGGACTTGTTACGGTTGTGAAAGACTCCTCCACAAAAATGAATTCGGAGTCCGAGCTCTCATAGGAAAACACTGGCTGCCTCCCTTTCCGGAAATGTAAGTGGTATGAGAAACGGCTCGCTACAGGCTCCTTCTTGAACTCATTTGCTGCATGATCGGCAGCGTCCATGATGTCGGTGAAGCTTACCATTTCAACATCATGGTCATCATCTTCGGAGTTGTCGCTGGAAATCTGAATGTTTGCAGGTGTTGGAGTTATTGGCTCGGAGGGGCCAGCCAAGTCAACAGCTACGACCATCTCTTCTTGAACTGTGGAGGCTAAACTGTCACCCTTCACTCCTTGCCGCGCTTTTTACTGCATTTTGGAAAAATGAGAATGTCAATAAATCATATGTGTGCATTTGAAAAGCTTAACCAATAGAACTTTTAGTGAATGAAGAAAACAAACCATCCTATGATGTGCCTTAATAAAACATATACAGTATGCAATTTCTCATCCGCCCTCACTCTAAAAAACCTAAACCATTGATCTTGAAAAATTGTTTCTACTCCCCCTCCAAAGTCATTGATCTTCAAGGCAAAAAAATAAAATATGGATACTAGATCAGGATAGGCTAGAATACAAATATAAATACGCTGGTGTACATCCGAATATCTCCGGATTTAGGGTTAAAAACATTGGAGATACGAGTACAAATACGTCCAGAATCAAAATCGACTGCGTTAGAATATTTGTACCCATTAGTGACCATTTTGAGGGGGTCCAACTGAGACCACCTGGAGGCTAGTCGGATTCGACTAGGCTCGAGGTGGTCTCAGCTAGACCCCCTCTAAATGGTCACCAATGGGTAAAAATCCATTTTTTTGGCTTAAATCCTACATGCACAAACCGGTCGACTAAAATTTCAACTAGACCATGAACCCACGAGGTGGATGTGGCCACCAGCTCAGAGTAAAGCACAATTGAAGGTCATTGTTTCAAGAATAGACGGTGATTTTGCCCATGAACCAGACGTTCTAAGGATGACATAATATTGTTATTGGTAACCTTGATGTCACATTTTGAGCAAAATCTAGGATCTCGCACTCTGATCTTCGGATGCATACTCCCGGCTAAGGCAGGATTCTCACACCCATAACTAGTGAACCACTTCATCTCAAACTCAGCACTCTGATCTCTGATCTCAAACGTAGATCTCAAACTGATCTCAAACTCTTATCTCAAAGTCCGATCTCAAACTTAGCACTCTGATCTCTGATCTCAAACCAGTGAACAACTTGATCTCAAACTCAGCATTGATCTTGCACTGTGATCTCTGATCTCGATATATTGTGATTTCAAAGTCAGCACTCTGAACTCAAACTGATTTCGCACTCTGTTCTTGCACTCTGATCTCGATATACTGTGACAACTTGATCTTAGTAAATGAAAATCACTAAGCAAAGACACGAACATACAATCTGAAGGAAAAAATCTGAAGGAAAAAATACCAAACGCAGAACTGATCCCAAGATCTTCGTGACTGCCGAAGGTTTGAACATGACATCAATTCATGTTCAGCGAGAACTTCTTGACTGTCGCAGGTTCGAACTGATCCCGAGAACTTCGTCAATGCCGTAGGTGCATGAATTGATGGAATTCTGAAATTGGACAAACTCAGAGGAGAGAGGGAGACTACAAATCTCGGTCTCAACATTCTCTTCATACATTCTGTCACATTCGTTTTTAAACAAACATTTGGAGAAAATTAAAACTCCCGTGGATGAACCACTTTGAGGAGGTTGAGCTAGTGAACTGCTGACCCTAGTCGGATCCGAAGGAGTCAGGCTGGTCACCAGCTTGACCTCCTCAAAGTGGTTCATCCGCGGTTAAGCTTTGCTTGAGATTGTTCAAAAGTCTTCGGAGAATGAAATCTTTGCAGCATTCCAACTTTGCCAGTGTCGCGGCGTCGCAGCATTCCAAACGTGAAACAAAATTTCATGAAATAATCAGTAGTCGAAGTGTCCCGAAATTCTGAAGTAGAACGAATTCACAAGAGAGCGAGCAATGACAAAGCTCAGTCGGAACAAGCCCAGCTCGTGAAATCCAAATTTCTAGACTACTTTACAAGCTACGCACCTCAAATATTTAATGCCAGATCAGTCCATTCGCATTCACCTCATGAGGAGTGAGAACGCTTCAACTGCTGTATAGAAGAACTTACGTCGCGGTGTCTAGAAAATTAACCAGGAAATCTGAAGGAAAAAATTTGACAGAAGTCATGAGTTCAGACCTGCTTCATGTTGCGACAAAGATTTCGAACATCCAGGCTTGGCTGCACCTTGCCATCCTCTCGAGATACCCTTGATCTCATTGTCTCGCTCGTCATCCTGTCGGCCTGCCACCAAAAAAAAATGAACGCTGAAGTGAAGGGGAGCAGGTGCGAGGAGGAAGAAATCGGTGCACAAGAGCAGCAAGCAAGTGAGTTTGACGACCGATTCGAAGCTGAGGAGGAGGAGCGAGGAGATGTCGCGTGGTGGAGAGGATAAGGCGTCCGCCAAGAGCTCCGCTGCCGCGCGCCAGATTGGGAATTTGGGAAGCTCCAGTTCACTTCGGGACGCCCATTGCTGCGTGCCAGATCGGGAATCCGGGGAGCTCCAGTTCATTTCGGGATGCCCATCGCTGGGCCAAGTTAATTTTAAAAAATCGGCTAAATTTTAAAAAAATGCCCATCAAAGCTCCAGTTGACTTCGGGATGCCCAGCAATGCCGGGTAAATTTAAAAAAAATTCAATCATGTTAATCATTTGGTTAAGTATTATGAAACCACTTTAAGAACACTGAGCAAAATTTTTTTAGTATTTCTGTAGTTTAAAATTTGCAATCGTGAAGAAGAGAATTTGGGAAATTTTGATTCACAAATGGCTTTCAAGAGAATGTCCAAACTTGTACTCATGTTTTCGGTTTCAGAGCAATTCTTTCCATCTAATTTGATTTTTGCAGTGACATTTATGGACAACCTAAACTTGGATTAACACTCATTAGTGCTGAGTACAAAACATACTTTTGATATACAAAATTTAGAATAATAGTCTTCATTTGCAAAGAGAAGTTTTAATGTTTCCACTTCAGGACTTTTAATGTTTCTACTACATACTTAATAGTCTGTTCTACTTTTCCTCATTGGCATGCATAGCCGAACAATAACTATGATAAACCTAGAACATCACTACTGCAAAAATGGGATATTTTAGCTGATTTCTAGAATAAGCATGTAGGAATAGATTATCTTTCATTATACATGGCATACTACAAGAAAGTTCTGAATAATACTATCGGAAATCATTATGAAATCAAAGTGTCTGAGGGCAAAAAGGCCTACTTATTTCTTAGAAAATGTGTCATTGAAGTGACTTACACTATCAAGAGCTTGCAAAATGTGCATATATTTATCCTGACAATAGTATCACGCAAATGAGAGTGAAAAGAACAGATTGAACCAAATTTGTGAGTTTCCCATAGCCTTCTAACAATTGCAAAGAAATAAAAATGACTAAAAGAATACAAGGATTTGCATAGATACGTACAATTGCAACGACTCTGTGTAGTGCATCGCCTCTTTCGATGGTGGTATCCTTGGGCGTCTCTTGCATGGCATTGATGTCGGGGTCTCTGCAATTGTTGTCGTTGCCACTCCCTCCTCCTCCAAAGTGTAGAGTTTTGTGCAAGTCTATGTCTATAGATTGACCTACCTTCGACATCACTTTCTTTCCTCTATTCATCCTAGATCTCTAAAGTGCCTTTGGAAAAGAAAAATACAATGAACTACGCCTCTTCCTTTCCTTCCTATAATGCAGACTAGAAATCAAAGCGACGTACTTCTCTAAAAGCATGAGGTCAGAATTGACTACATGAAACAAGTTGCTCTCAACTACAGAAGGTGGTTGCACTTGGAGTGGAAATGGCTCTTGCTTGATGCACTGCCTTCTCTTTATAGAATGGAGACTCAGACCACCTAGCTTTAATGTGACATCGTGAAGGACGGCAATGTCAGAATTTCAAATTAGCATTGAAAGCTGCTTGGGAAGGCATGTTCTTAAGTGTGCTATCAATATGAAGCTGACGCAAGGTGTACATTCATAAATGGATCTGACACTTAGCTTTTAAGGACTGCCGCAGTGCAATAAATGTATCTTTTTGAAATTGACATATTACGCCAGTCTAGCAAGTTCATGAATTGGCACTGCCTTTGACAACGCCGCCTCTAGGTATTCATTACTTCTTTAAAGGATGGTGCTCATGAAGAAGTGGATGGCGCCTAAGGTAGGCGGCTCTGAAATCGACCATTTAAGGGCTAATCTATCTTTTTCATGTGGTTCTTTGGATGGGACTATTTTAAGCTCATTTTTTAAAGAAAGAAAAATAGATGAGGAATTTAACACAAGTCGTTTCATATTTTTTGAAGCATTTTTGAATTAGTTATGAATTTTCAAATGAGATGTGTCATAGGTCCCAATTTATGGTCACAAGGTGCCCCTTGTTTTTCCGGTTAAAGAAGGAGGTTCTGCTAGAGTGTTAAGTCACCTCCTCCATGTCCACTTTAAGTTTGTAGAGTCATCTATCTACGTGGAAGAGGAGGGGAAGTCTGAATATGGTGAGTTACAGCAGTCAATTCCAATTGTGAAGACCATCAAAGAGGAAGGCCACTACTGGTACCTTCCTTTGGGAAACTATAGAGTGTATGGACTTCCTTTGTCCATGTTGGGTGCATCTACAAAGATAGTGAGCCGCCAATCAGACAATTCTACAATAGATATGCCATACATGTGTCAAGCAGTTTCACCCAGTCCACCTTGTGAAGTGTTTACGGTGCTACCAAGCAGTACAGTTCTCCAAAAAGTAAAATTTGAGAAGTTAGATCCAATCATAGAGTTGTCTAGTGAATCGAAAGGAAAGTCACCTGATTTGACACTTGTGAAAAAACCTTGCGCTATTGCGACCAAGTTGAATGAGATTGTAGTTGAGAAGTCGTTGTTGCAAACCCCTCATAGTAGTCCTTCACACTCTTCATTGTTGCGTCCACCTTTGCACCCTACTCCCATTGACCATGTGAGCATAATGGAGTGCCTGAAGAGACTAGGTACCATTAAACGTTCTCGCAATGAATTGTCGACAATGGACCTGGATGCCGTGAAGCACCATTGTGTGCAGTATCTGCTTGCTGTTTTCAATGGAGATGTTGTCTTTGAGCTGCTTTCATGTCGTTCCTCTTCATCTTCATCGGTGGCGCAAAATTTAGAAGGAATGGACAAGCACTACGACGGACACCCGTGGTGCAAGTTAGTGACTACAAACATTCACAACACCGACAGTTTGAGGTTCCATAAGTTGTACTATGTCGGACACCTAGCTTGTGAAAATCTTGACTGTGATTATTTGAAGAGAACTTCTAGAAAGAATGAAATAGAGTGGACTGGGTACACGAAGTTTCCTTTTGCAGTTGGTGATAGTCCTCCTAAGGATTGCATTCTAATTTGCAAAGTTTGCAAAATCACACCTAGGTGTCTTAACACATGTGATGCTAGGATCTACTACTGCTATAGTGAGAATTCTGAAATGAGTAGAGCTGCTATTCACTTTGGAGATCATACTCATCCGGTGGCGAAGGGCATGTATAGAGATTTAGCAGCAAAAATTTGTGGTCTAATTGTAGAGCAGGTAGCAAAAACGCCGACTGTTACTAATTCCACCATTACTCTTTCAGCTAGCAAGGACTTTCTAACTGACTATTTGTTCTATAACAGAGAGGGAGAGAAGAAAATGCTAAGAGGCATAGAATTAGAGGAGGTCATGGATCGTTTCCAGTATCTCAGTAGTCCAAACATCTGGAACGTAATCTCTTCATTTCGCTCCAACAACCGAGGAGGGGTTATTGATAGTATGATGACTATGAAGAAGGAATCGAAGTTTGAATTCATACACGACAGCATCTTTCCTGGCCAAGGCCAAGAAAAGGTGTACATCTTCAAAATGCTCACAAAAAGACCTGTAAGCAGTGTGGACCTCGTGCAACGCATGCAATCTAGAGGTGATCTTCAAAACGCATGGATGATGTTCGACCTTGTAAAGCGTGTGAAGGATTGGACCACAATGGCTTGCCACGTGTATGATCCATAGTACAAGAAAGTTATGACTATTGCAACATACGATATGCAATCCAAAGATACGGAGATTCAAATGAAGTTCTGGAGATGCTTGAATGATGTTATGTCACGGAAGGGTGTAGATGACCCAAATTTTAAGGGATTTATGGCCAATAGCGCTATGGCCAATTAGAATGCGGTGCAAATTGTCAATGGCACCGGATCGAGCGCTGACAAGATGGAGAATCGGGAGAAGACTTGTTTGTTGCATTGGACTACTTCTCTTCAGAGACATACAAAAAAGCACATCAAAGTAGCATTTCGTCATCAACACATTAGAATGTGTAAGCAGTATAAAGATTTGGAGACTATTGATCTCGCAGAGACACGTTATCTTGCAATTCGATCATGGTGGTTGTCATCGGGGGCTGCAATTCAAGAAGCACTTCATCACTTGGACCATTGGTTGACATTTTGGCATTTTTGCTATCAGCAATGGGGAGGTTTCATGCAAATGGTAAGTAGTCTTGAATTCTAACAAAGTGTAGTTGTATTATAATTTGATAAATGTGCTTTGTGAAATTAGGAAATTAATATTCTGGTTGCATGATTGCATTTTTTTTTCATGTAAAGAAATTAGCCTAAAGTAGATTTTTTAGATGAATTTCCTAAAAAATTTGAAAAATTCCGTGAAGAGTACCTAAAAGAGGAGGTCAAGCTGGTACCTCTTAGCCATTAGTTGAATCCAACTAAAGGTTTTGTGGTACCAGGTGGACCTCCTCTTCTTGGGACCTTAAAAGCCAATTTTTTTTTACAGAAATGGCAATGCCCGTGGTTGGGTGTTTGTAAAAGAATTAGTATAAATTTTAGGCAAAGGGCGCTTGTGTACAAGTTCCAAATTTTCATTAATATAGTAGTGAATGCATTTCATATTTTTGTTATTTAACTTGTGCTCTAGCAGTCATGAATGTTCAAGGTTAGTATTGGTTGACATAAAGAATTTCACATGGTAATTGATATTTACTGGCTGATTGATTTTGCAGGGGTTGAGTTTGGAAGAGATGGCTGACATGCCCTCGTGCAACTTATCAGAAACAGTTCATAATAAGTGGCTTCAAATGTCCGGGAATCGGAGAAATAATTTGTTTGATGCCACTTGCAATGATACTATCCGGGCATGGATGCAAATGACAAATTATCGTGCATACTTGAGAGGAAATTCGTCTGGATCTAGTCCATCAAAGGGAGAATTGAGGTTGAAAGTGGCTAGATGAAGCGGAGATCCCAAGAAAATTGTAGAAGCATTGAATACACTTTATGGATTAGAGGATGTGGGAACTTGAGTACCACATCTAGAAGGCGAGGAGATTTTTGGAAGCACAAAGAGGAAGTTGGACATGCCCATTGGTGATGCCGGAGACTCACACCAGCCAGACAAGGTGAGTTTCTCTCAACCGCGTGTTTGAATAAGGTCAAGTTTAGCTTGTGCTAGATTTTCGAGGGGTACAAGTCAGCAGCCTGCACCCAACACTTGTTAGCATATCAGCATTGCCTTTGAAAGTGACTGCGATGTGTCAAAGTGGCACATTGCAAGAATTAGCCACAAATCAAGCACAAGATGTCAAGCTCAGCAACGGGGGTCAAACATGAAGTGCACTGCAAAAATATCAAAAGGACGGAATGGAACCCCAACTCCCACCTATCGCAAGAGAAAAGAAGATTATGGGAGTAAGCAGGAGGTAGTGGTGGACTTCTGGTTTTGCCGGGATGACACTGAACGATGTGTGAAAGGCACAAAATGCAAGTGGATCATTGATTGGCTTGAGGTTCCGGAGATTTGGCCAATTCTGACGGGGACTAATCTCACTAGGGATGAAACTTTGCTACTACAGCATGCTAGATTCCGTCTTCAAGAGAGACCTGCGTTGTAACCACGTTGGCTCTACAGCATGTCAAAAGTATTCAAGACTATTCTTTATGATAAACCGCCACCATCAAATCCAACTCAGTATCCAACGGTTCAAAACAATAGAACCATACAATGACTTGCAAATGCTCCAACACCGGAACAAAGGAACAAGTGGGAGAGCGTGGGCAATGTCATAAGACAAATGGTGGGAGTGACGTTGCTTTCTTTTCCGGGCCTGGGTGCAATAGTGTCATTGGAGACAAGGGCAAACACCAATAAAAATGTGTATCGCATAACAGTGGGTATGTACCCCACTTGCACATGCCCGGATTTTGTGGACATGGTTGTTTCCACAATTGGAGGTCGTCAGCAATACGTGAATTGCAAGCATTTGTACGATTTGCTTAGATACTTCTGCAAGATGGATATGCATGATGACGTATTCATTCATGCACCAAGTTATAGCTTCAATGAGTTGAAGTTACTTCTAATTCGAGAAGGAATAATCAGTTTCTTGGAGTAGGGAAATCCACATGTTGTGGTGTACTTCATTTGTAATGTATTCATTTATATTTTTTTAAGATTAGAAACATTTTGGAATTTTGGAATGGACATTGTTTATGTACTTGTGTAGTCATTTCCATTTTTTTTTTTTTCTGAGTAGTACATGCTAATATTACCTACCATTTTTTTGGTAACTAGTGTTAGATAAAGTCTTTGTAGTTGTTGTATTACAAAAAACTAAAACTGTATGAAGTGGACTTGTAGTGCTAGACGAAAGTGAATAACTATGCACAAGAAGGTCCAATGTATAAGGTAGGAGGTTCTAAAAGCGCATAGGGATCTCAAATGGACCAACTCCTCAAATGTACAGTACTTGTACATGTTTCTTTTATATAGTCTTCAGCAATGTATAAATAGTGTACATTTTAGGAAGTGGCCAATTTTAGAGCATTATGACATTTCAACTTCAAAATTTAGTATTTCATTCGACAAAAGCTCCAAAAAAATATTAAACAACTTTGGTTAGATGCCAATTCCACTTTTCTTTCCAAGCAAATTTCTTGAATTTACCAATCACGAATTCACCTCCCCAAAATTCAGTTCTACCTCATAAATGAGCGAATTATAAACATCCTACCTTAGAAATATTGAAAAATAGAGATTAGCAAACTTCAGCAGATAAAAACTAAATCCACGGTCATAGGGATAGGGGTTATAGGTACCCAAAACTTAATATAAATAGCAATTTTTTTCTTTTTTTTCCTTTCTTTTTATTTTTTTGGGTGGTGGTGGTGGTGGTGGCTTCAAGCTCACAAACTCCACGCTTGCAGCTCACAAGCTCACCGCTCCAAGCTCGCATGCTAGCGTCATTGTACTTGGATATTGAACCATTGACACATCCGATGTCGTGGTACAAGGTGAACGACTATAGGGGAAAAAGTAATCTTTTATCCAATTTGAATGTTATTGTGGGGTCCTTTTAGCTGCTCTAGAGCGGCCCACTTGAGGCTTGCAATTTTCTATAATGATCCCAACGATGACATTTTTCTAGACATCAGTGTGAACCTTGTTGAACTTTTTATTTTGAAAAAACATGAAAACTGAGCTCAAAAACAAATCTACTACATTATTTTTTCAAAAAATGCTTTGATTGCTAGCAAAATAAGTTTTCCAAAACTTTCAAATCATAATTCCAAGTGGAAATAATTATAGCATTCTATGTAAGAAAAAAATAAAACCTATGAGAAAAAACTTTCAAGTTTTTGTGAATTTTAGTTTTGTTGCATACTAAGTTGAAATTTGAGCTTATTGTGGTAAAACATTTGCTCTCAGGAACCGTTTGGAATAAAAATATATTTTCAAAAAGACAATAAATTTTTCTATCTTAAATTAAAGTTTTAAAAACTTCGCCAAATTTTTTGCTCAAAGGAACCTTTGCAAAATCCATTTTCTCTTTCAAATGAACAAATGGGAGTTTAGCGGTTGGAAATATAGAACCATATCTTATAATTTTGTATCAGCTTGACAACCATTCTCAACTAAAAAATTGGGTTTGAGTTGTATTAAACCACAAACACTAATAAAGATTCTTGAAGATAAAGAATCAAGGTATTTTTTGTGAGAAATGTCAAGTCTGAAATTTGAGGCATGCAAATTGCTTTGTAGTATCCCATTGATTAGTAAAAAAGAAGTTAATACAATCAATAATCTTTCTCATAGTCATAAGCCTTTGGATCAATCACAAAGTACAAATCTAGACATTTTATTTATTGTGATATTGACCCAATATTATTGTTATATTTGATAATGTTGTAGACCCTCGTAACTCTTGAGGGTTATCTACTGCAAATAGGTATTACATAGGAAGTGAACAATTTCTAGATGTCCATCCAATCTTCATATTTTCTAAATCCGTCTCAACATAATGGTCTGCTTGGGCAACATTACCAATGATATTAAAACCACTACTTGTATTACTAGCCCGCATAGCCAAACAATCAACATGATCTACACGAGGAATGAAGAGGTTTTGTCTAGTTAGTTCAAAATCTACAATGGAGCTATCAAGACTCGAAAAATGTAGAGTCATGTTTGGATACGTGACATGTTGCACTCCACTAGTATTGTAGCATATGGTTGTGTTGTGAACTGGTATCATTGGATAGGTGATGAGGTCTTTCAACATCTGTAGAAAATTTACCCAAATTAGTACAACTTCAAAATGATTATATTGATGCAAAGTATTGCAATTTGCTATTGAAAATTTAAAATATGAACTTTGGAACATGATTGTAAACTTTACCTGTATGACAACAATCCAAATGTCTTTGTTGAATTTGATATATGTTGTTCCAGAGTCAAAAAACGTTCCGCCCAACTGTGAACTAGAGTTGTATTCTAATGATGTTGAAGAGATGCTTACATCTATACCATTTATGCTAATACCCGTCATGTTGACCCAATAAGATGTAGGTTTAAAATCACTGTTCAAAATTGGAGTATATACCAATTGTAGTTCGTTGGTGTCAGGCACTCCAAATACCAAAGGTGAAGTTAAAGTGTTTGAAACAACAAAGGGAACAAGGCAATAAGAAAATACATTGACGGAGTTCAATGTGTTCAACTGGCTGGGTAAAGATAAGGCCCCACGACCAAATCCAACAAAGCCATCAACAAGTCCAAAGCTCGCTGTGTTGTTATTCATACACCCAAAAAGAATGTTTGGGACACTCTCCGTTGAGTTGTTGAATGAAATGGTTTCCGTTGACAATACTCCTTCATATTCACTTCCAGCTTGGGCATATGCATAGTTGATTTGGCATGTGTTGAGACTATTGCAAGAGGGCGGGTTTCGAAACTGCAATACAAATCCATATATGTTCAAATTTAGATCACAACCATTCAATCTTCAAATATTATTAGTCCACAAATTGATGATCACGAACATCTCTTATAGAAAGAAAATACTAGATTATGCCAAACTCACTCCTTAACCCCTAAAGATCCATTTGCTAGAAATTGACAAATATTCACAAAATTGACAAAAATTAACACTCTTAAACAAAAAGGGCTATCAATCAAATTTTTTTCCTTTTTCAGAAGTTGTAACTGTGGGACCTTATTTACCATAACTTTTTTGTTGCAACCGTTGCATCTTCATTAAAATTAGACTCTGTAGAAGTGTGTTTGTTTCCCTAATCTCAAAAAAAAAACACCATGGACACCCCCCCCCAAAAAAAAAATCTGATACTGCATTTTTCAAGGATAAAATTATTGAAAAGAACTGGAAGAGACGTCTTCTATGAGCTTGTTTCTGAGCTTACCAGCGTTCGGTTACAATTGGAGCTGTTGCAAGATTCCGCCGAGTAAGTGCTGGACTTGGAGGGGTCGAAAAACGGATTGGTTTCATTGTAGCAGTGGATGCAAGGGACACATTGCACCCACACCAAATTACTCCCTGTGTCCACAATGAGGAAGAATTTCTGCACAGGAGTGCCCAAGTACAGAGTCATGACGTATTCGTGCGCTTCCTCGGCGAATGCGGAGACGATGGAGGTGTTGAATTCCACAGCACCAGCAGCAGCCAGGCCCCGGCGCGCCATGCGAGCATTTTCGCGTGCGGCTGCGGCGTGGAAACGGGCCTCAGTGGTGGTGCCTGGCACACTCAGTGGTGACTCTGGGTGGTCTCGGTGCATCAAGCGAGCTCGAAGGACCTGAACTTCGAACAACTCCATAAAAAGTTAGTATGAGTTCATCTTCTTGTAGCAAGTCGAGACCTAGTGCGCTAGTGAATACAAATGGCTCCAAAGTAAAGAGAATTCTTTGGTTCTGGTACTATCGAGGTGTGTTACAGAATAATGTTACAAATGAAACCAAGTGAAGCCGTTGCTAAACGTGTCCATGTGACCTCCTCACTTAGTAGAATTACCGCAAAAAGACTCTTCATTCTTTGGACTGGTCAGAGTTATTCAATTCTTCCGTTACCAAAGTAATGGATTTCACCTCCCATTCTGGACTGTACACTATTGTTCGACTGAGGAGGCAAACAAAGCGCCTAGCTGCCGACGTACTGCGAGAATTGTGAGATTTAATACAGAGAAATCTATCTTTCACCTTGGTGGAGTTGAACTCCAATCCCCTCTCAGTCTGCTGCGCATTCGCAAGCCCCGACGCTCCTGACAAGGCCAGCAAAGCCAGCACCCAACAACAAGTAAGCCCAAACCCCCTTCCTGCTGCCATAGTCGGTAGCTAAGTTGTCAGTAGTCACTGAACTAGTAATGGAAATCACAAACACTCTAATTCAATGCCTACGCATTCGAATTTACAAACCTCAAGTGCAACTGAAATGTTTTGTGGAACTGCCGAATGCTTGTTCCTTTCAGTACTGACCTTGATGCAGCAAATGCAATGGAAAACGTGACCGTCTTCAGCACACCCAACTGCAACTCATGAAATGGTTTCTTCAAACATCTTGAGCTGCACAGTACAATGAAAGTAGCTTCTCCCATACATGCAAAGTGCACAAATTAAGATATTTGTTTTTGGCTGTCACCATTTTCTCCCCCCAATTCTCCGCCAATGTAAGTGAAAGCTTATTCGCTCGATCATTCATGATGGCTCCACAAAAGTCTGCATCACGCTTGTCTCCACAGACAGAAGTTTGGAAGTGGTTCCTCCCCAGGAGGATGGCGTTTCAATCACACACTGTCCAGCCAAAGAAGCACTAATTTAGGGCCAGTTTATACTTGGGGCCGGATTGAAGGCCGGCCAAAACTCTCCAAGTTTGAACCAATAGAATCACTCAATTTCTCCAAATCCAGCCCAAGGGCTTTATACTTGGGGCCGCCCGGAACTTTTACATGCTTATTATCTGTGTTCTCAAGAAAGTTCTTCCCATCTGCATTGCTGAAATTTTGGGGCTTTGTTGTCAGTCTCAGGCTTGCTCAACTTACTGTAGCAAGATGCAGGTACCATGTTACATCAATAAAATTAACCCCTAAAGGACCAACATGCGTTTTTTGGCCGTATAGTAATTTTGGGCAGGTACCTGTGACTAGAGATATCCATATTTGAGGCTGAAATTTTAATAGAAGGTGGGGGCGAGGAATATCTCCATGTATACCAAGTTTCATGACATTTCAAAATACGAGTCAAAAGTTGTGACCTAATATGTTTGTTTTTTTCGTAACTGGGCAGTTTGGGCAGATCAGAAAAAATCATTTTTTTCGGAATTTTTTTTTTGAAATTGGTTCTCTACATTTATATATACTCAAAAAGCTTTGAGTCATTCCATTTCACTCAATGAGTCAAAAGTTATGAGGATTTTTGGTTTGCGGGCAGTTATGGATTGTCTACTCTAAAAAAAACTTTAAAGTCGTTTATTTAACTCAATTTTCAATATTTTTGGAAAAAAAAAAAATCCTAGGATGTAAATTGATTATTACAACATTACAACCATTGGATTGGTATTTTTAAATTCCATGATTAAAATTTTAACAATTTAGTATTTTGAATCATTTTCTACTTCTTTCTACTTACTATTTTTTTCCTATATGTTGTACAATTCCAAATGATGTGAAATTTTTCAAGCATATAGCCAACTTGTTTAGGAAACTGAATTCAAAGAAGCACCACCTTTATAGGCATTTTTTCATTGAAACGTGAGCTTGCAAAGTGCAGCTGCCCGGTTTTTCGCAGGATTGAAAAAATGGTTTTCAAAACTTTGAATGCTTATATCTTATGATCCACACGGCGGAATTTTCTGAAATTTTTACCACATGTTTTCAAAATATCATACTACAAGATCCTACGGTTACATGTGTCAAAAATTGTTTTTTTCCAAAAATTTGGTAGTTGTATTAGAAATGGCAGTTTTGGAGCGTTTTTGGTGAGAACATAGTCATGAAACTTTAGGGGTTAAGAAAAAGTTTATTTTTATTCATTTTAAAATTGCATCAAAGGGGGCCCATAAATTAATTCCTTAACGGCCTTCTGGAGGGCTGAAATTCTTCCTAATGTGAGATAAATTACCTCTCGGATCAATGCTTGTCCATATGGAAGCGCATGCCACTCTCTAAACCAAGCCTTGGACTTGGGCTTCCATCTGGCCCATGAAATGAAAATGAAAAGTTTCAAAAAAAAAAAAAATTTTGTTTTCTGTTTTTGAAATAGGAAAAATAGGAATAAAAAAGAAAAGTCAAATAAAACAAAAAACTTCTTTTTCTATTTTTGAAATAAGATAAATAGAAGAAAAATGAATAAATAAACAAATATATGAATAAATTTTTCTTCTTTTTTTGAAGTAGGAAAGAAAGGAAGAAAAAGGAAAACATGCGTGTTTTTCATATTTTTTTAATTGAGCATTGAAAAAATCAAGGGTACCTGAATTGGAAATTGGGCCCTAGAATTCGGCCCAAGGGCTTTACATTTGTTGGGGCCAGATGGAAGAATTGGGGTTGGATTGAGGGCCGAATTGAAAACAAAACAAACCGGCCTTTCATCTAACCCTAGGTCAAGTATAAACTGGTCCTAAAGGCCCAAGGCCTTTTTTCTGCCAAAAAACACCCAAATCTGCCATTTTTATAGCAAAGAGTAAAAAAATTTGAAAAATGTTTCTTTTGCACATCTAATTGTAGGATCTTACACTTAACTAGTATGAGAATGTGTGGAAAAAATTTCAGAATTTTTGATTGCATAGATTGCAAGATATCTACGTTTAAAGTGAAAAAAACAAATTTTTCAACACATTGTGGGACTAGATTTTATGACTTTGAACATTTTTAACTTAAACTTTTTGCACTTCAAAGTTTTGAGCTTTAAAACTTTACAGTAGAAAACTGAGTTGGGAATCTAGGGAAAAAACAAAAATTCAAAAAAACTTAACTTTCATTACTAAAAATATTGTTAAGTAGAAGTAGGTACAAGACAGAAGGAAAATCTAAAATTTTAATATCTTTTATATGGAATTAAAAAGCACTAATCCCAATGGTGAATGTTCTAGCAGAAAAACTAAACCTCATGGAACTTTTTTTATTGAAAAATTGTTAAAATTGCATTCAAAAATGAATCCTACAAGTTATCTTTTTTAGGAAGATGCTCTAAGTGCCCAAAAAACAAGATTGTCCATAACTTTCTCATAAAATATCCAAATGAAATGAATCAAAGCTTTGTAGATACACAAAAATATAATCTATAAGAAAAAAATTATAATAATTTAAAAATAAAAATTTGGAAATTTTTTTGTTGCCCTCCGTCCCCTGTTTTGAGTTTATTTGGGCATAACTTTTTTTCCCAAGCACCGATTGAAAAAAAATTATATTCCCACAAAGCTTAGCAGTTTTCCTATCTTCAAAAAATGTTTTCAGAAAATTTCAACAAATTTTCAGCCCCTAGGTACCTGCCCAAAATCCCATTTGTCCCCTGAAGGAACAATGGGCTTTTAGGGGTTAAGATAGGAGGTGCTAATTCCATGCATGGGCTCCAGAACTGCTCCTATAATTAGACCATGGAGTGTTACTATAGGGATGAAAAATTGTCTAGGGATGAATTGGTGCCAATTTGGGATTCCTATTGTACAATTTTATGTGTGGTTGGAGAGCAAGTTTGATTTGGAAATAGATAAAATTTTAGTGTAAAGAATGCGGAGTTATGAGAGGTGGGACACTTTGTGCCATCCTAGGCAATTATATGCACCATGTTGTTCCAGTTTAACCCTAGAAAGGCCCTAAATGCCTTTTGTGGCCGTATAGTATATTCTGCATTTGGTGGTATTTGATAAAAAACCTTCCACTTGTCAGTTCCTGTTTGAAAGAAGTGACCGTCACTATAAAATGTAACGGAAGCGATAAGCTCTGTCCACAGTGCAGGTGAGGTATGAAGATTTTACCAATGACCCTGTAATTGTTTATCGCAGTAGGTAGTGACCGATTTCTTTTCATTTTTTAATGCATTGGTGGTGCCATTGGTGGTCAATATGAAGTGAATAATGAAGTCCAAGTAAGGTAACTACACCTAAAACCAACCGTGTTCTAATTGCGACCCCTATCTAGGAAGGACTGACATGTTGCTTGAAGTATGTTCTATTGTCAATGATGAGTTAGGTAGGCTTAAATGGTCGCTTTAAGAGCATACTACCTTATGTGAACGGCAATTACCAAGGAAAGTGATATGCACATTCTTAAAGTTGTTTATGTAGAAAGTATACATGAAGAAAGAATTTCGTTTTGTTTCGTTATGTGCATATTATTTAGTTTCAGTTGTGCTGAGTGATATAAGAGAATGTTGCTCTTCCAAGTGCATTTTCGGTAGCAGTGGAGAGGTCTTAGCAAGGAAGGTTGTGTAGTGTTTTTAACATTCTCTTCTGATAGAAGGTTTTGCTGCAAGTGATTATAATGATTTTAACAAAGTTTAACGAAGTTGAAAGAATTGTATCCCTACTGAAATAGTGAAAGTAATTTGAACTGTGGAAGTCCTGACAACTCAAAATGAATCTCTATACCTCTAGTGATGAAGAAAGTGGATCAGATGATGTCAACCTCGATTGACACTAGAGGTAGTCACAGTGTCTTCACTCCAGCAACATTCACAGAAGAATGAGCAAAACGAGGAGCCAATGGGGAGCCCGAATTCTTGAAGACACTATGACACCCTTTTTTGGTGTGTCAAGAATGGAGGATTGAAAACAGGAGAATGCTTTTACTCTTGCGACTATATCGGCAACTTGCAGGGTGAGATCAGCAGCCTCCCTCATGAAATGAGCAGCCTCGAGGTGAAAGCAATAGTACCCAAAGTGAAAGTAGCAACAAGCTTCACGCGCTAGTGCCTCACGACGCCCATTTTCACCTCTGGAGGAGACTAATGTGCATCGCGAAGCTTTTGCAGAAGAAGCTCGGGGAAGCTAATAGGGAGCCGACACATTCCCATTCGCACAAAAGTTTTCCTGGAGTGAAGACACTGTGACTACCCCTACTGAATGTGCTTATGTGAAAGTGGGGTGCAGATACTTGAAGAACCCGGATGGGAAATTGATTAGCCAAAATGAAGCTAGGAAAGTGTCGTGTTGAATCCATGGAAGAAGACAGCAAAATGTTTGAATTTGAAAGTCTTTTATATTTAAAGGTTGTTTGGCTAGAATCCAAATACCACAGGAAGGTTTGTTTTCCAAGCGCATGTTGTTTACTTCAAATATACTTCAAAAATAAATTATGCAAGTATGTGCCAAAAAATACTAAATTACTGGTACGAATTAATGATGAAATTGAAGTAATTTTTTTTAATTTTTAATTTTTGGAACTTCACCTTTCATTTTGAACAATATGAAGTTCATTTTATTTGATTAGGACATGTACCTTTAAAGAGTACTCTAATTTTTCCATATAAAAATAGTGAGGAAAAGAAGTTCAGAAGGAAATGCAGGTATGCGGTAGGTGAGAATGAGGATTTGAGCTTTAAGTAATGAATTGAACAGAAGAGTATAATAGGTTTCTGTGTCGAATTACCATTTATCTTAGTTTGACCTGTTGTGGAGTTGAAACATGATGTAAGTAATTGGAATTTATTGTTGTTATCTATCGTAGCTACTTGTGAGTCTTTTGATAATGGCAAATCAATTTGATTCGTTGTCATTGCTTGAATCATTTATATTCGTTTATTGCGAAGAAGAAGGTAACAATTATTGTTTGTAACCTAAAATATAGGAATTCTTTGCAAGGACTTATATTGGACTTTAAATACATAAATGCAAGTGACATTGCTAAATTTCGCTACTTCTAATGTTTTTTGTTATATTGTAGCAGCCAAATGTTAGCAATTACAAATTTCCACGAAAGATATTTGAATCTCTGACATGGAGATGTGACGTTGAGCATGTAAAAAAAATTGAAGAGTTTTGTTGGAAAACAATGTAGATTTTTAAATTTAGCTGGGAAATGAAGATTGACTATTGCATATCGATCGAATAAGTCCAAGAGGGAGTGAAGCCTAGGACGTGAACATGCATTAAGATTCCTTATCGTGCAAGCTCCGTAACGTTTTGAACAATTCATTTAAACTAATGTATTATTTAAATCGGTTAAAATAACAAGTTTGCCTTCATGTTTGTTTGTAACAGCAAAAATGTGAATTTCATTTGCCATTAAAAATTATGTAGCACTGCATTTTCGTTTTAGATTTCTGTTGCTTGGACCTTTGGTGTGCATGTCCTCAAGTAATATAAATGAATTAAAATATATATATATATATATATATATATATATATATATACATATTTATGGAACAGAAAATCCACACCGCCCTGTCCAGACGAAGAGCATGCAGAACTTTGTCCGTCACTTAGGTAGTTAGTTTTCAAAGCAACTGGCTAGTACAAACGATCATGTACATGTACATTTTGCTTTCTTCAATGTACCAGCTCTGTACGATGGAGGATGTGGTCGGTTTTAGTAACCACTACTTTTTAACTTGAAAAAGTTGAAACTAATTCCACGAGGGTCCAAAAATTTTGAAACGACTCTTGGTAGATGCCAATTCTATTTTCTTGACTACAAGAATTAATTGAAAATTGTTTGAAGGAATTTTGCTTCCCTGAAAAGACAAACGGCTCTTTATTGGTCGCTTCAAGAGCATACTACCTTGCCTATTTTTATTTTTTTTTGAACAAATGGGAAACCTACTGCATTAAAAGAAACCAAAGAACAACAGCCAAGCCAAAATAGCTAGACATAAGAGCCAAACAAGAACGGTTCAAAACAAAAGAACAAAAGAACCAAAAGACCGCTAGAAGAAAGAGCACTCAGAAGGCCGCACCCTGTTCCAGAACACCTCTTTATCGCCCCTCCTATAAGCTAGGATGGGAGATTGAAGCCAGCCTCGCTCAAACCTACTATGCGCCTCATTAGAGAGCCTAGGGTGATGGTGTGCACTACACATGGCCTTCATATGTGCCGCCCACCCCGTGTCTAAGAGTGCTCTCCATAGTGCTTGTTGACAGTTGACTTTAGGCCAAGAAGCATTGGCAAACACCTTACTATTACAAGAAATCCACATGATCCACAATGCTTGACCTCTAAGTAGAGTCCAAATAATCCTAAGGCCAATAAATCTATGTGGAAGCTTGGTTCCAAATATACATTGGGTAGGACTGAATCGGCTATGGGGTCCCATAGCTGGTTGAGCTCCTTGTATATGATATAGAATCGATTGTGCGTACTTCCAAATCTCCTGAGCGTGTGGACAATAATAGAACCTGTGAATCGGCGTTTCTTCTACATTGCCCTACAACAATTACAATTGACATCAATGGTTGGGTTGATCCGTGCTCTCCATGAATGAACTGCCACCACATTGTGCCAAGCAGACCACATAAACGTTGCTTCTTTTTGAGTTCTTGATTTTTGCCAAAGGTCTCATCAATCAGGTAGAAAGTCAAAGAGGGAGATGACCTGGCCATTTGGAAGGAATGGAACGCTTGAGTTGACTTTGCTTGGTTAGGAGTTGGCGACCCATGGATGTCGTATAATCTAATAGCCGAAATCCATTCTCCCACTGCCAATGTCCAGGATTGAACTTCAAAGACTAAATATCTCCCAAATAGAAACAAGTCGGAACCCCACCACTCTTCTTATAAAATTCTAATGTAGCCCTCTTAAACTTCTTCCCCTGGGAGGTGATGGAGTGTCAATATTTGCTTGGAGGTTGGGCCGACTGTTGCTAGAGCTGCCTCTATTGAAGGAGAGAGGACTTGTAACTGTGATGGACGAATTTTGAAGTTAGGTTTGTTTACCAACCATGTTAATCTAGGTAGGTCGTCATATATACGTTGGTGTATAGATCCACCCATTGTCCTTCCTTGACAAGGTGGGCCTGTGAAGTCAGAAGAGTCACCCATTCATGAGGAATATGTGAAGTAAGAAACCTCCACAGTTGGATTTCATTGTCAGTAAGTAAGTCAAATTTTCTAAATTTAATAGCGCCAGCAACTGGTCTTGATCTCCGACTAGAAATGAACTGCGTTTTAGACAACCAGTGACCAATAAAGTGTTTGAGCTCTACTGTACTAATTTTTCGCAATCAAAACAGACCTTTCAGCAACCTCGTCTGAATTTCAGCAATTGCGTATTTAACTTCTCTCCTTAAAACCACCACATCTCTTAGTGTGAGAAAAATGAAATGCACGATCGAAGTAGCAAGGTGCACACCTTTTAGTTCAATAATAATAAATCATAAAAAATCCATTGAAAGATCAATAAGTGTAATTACAGAACTGCAACTTGTAAATTGAGTAATTGCTCGTCCTCATGGAGCTAAGATGTGTGCATGTTCCACACAACAAACAACGTGCTTGCAAGGCCTGATCAATATATTCTACTCCGTACCGCCAACTCTACATGAATCGAAAGGATTTGAAATTTTGCTGTACATTTTTTACCTACTTGCAAATTCTTCCACCAAGGAGCAAACATGCCATCCCCATACTATTCTGTTGATAGGGAGCACAAAATATCCAATACTCCAATACCTTTTAGTAACTAGCACAAGTGAGTACAGTTCAAAATCCCACATTCTTTTGCTTTCTACTATAGAGGCGACATAGATGTCTTTAAAAGAAATTCCTAAGGGACCTATTAAAGTTGTCCACTCTTCAAAGTCCATAGGAAATCGCTTCTTGGATCCATATTCATCGTCGGAATCATCAAGATCGGAATAATCATGAACTTCAACGTTGTCATTGCTCCCAACGCTCTCTTCATTGACACTAGCAGCGTCGACATCTTGATTATCCGCAACCGTGCTACCACGCGAATCCTGTGCAGCAGTAGTAATCGCCATCATTCCTGCACTAGTCACAAATGCCAAGAGGAATAAGTTACACCTCATTCAATATGTACAGTCTCACCAAACATCATTCACCAGATATCATAATTTTAGAGAACAAGAATGCAAAGAGTTCTCCAGACAATCAAGCCCGGGGGGGCAACTCAGTTATAATAGGCAGGGCTGTGCGGCATAATAAGTCAATTTAGACTTGTATATTTATTTATAATATTTATAGTAACTTATAATAAGTCAATTAAGACTTGTTATTCATTTATAATAACTAATAATGAATGAAGGATCTTATTATGCTCTTATCTTTGTTGTCACAACGGACAAGTTAGGATCATTGGATGTCCCGAACGGGCGGATATATTGGACGATTTGGACAAAAGGGCAAACAATGTGACCACTTTAAAGTAGTCACATTAGACAAATTAGGGTCACCGGACGGGCGGACAAATCGGACATCTCTGTCCATGTGACAACTATTATATAAAAAAATTTATAATAAATTCTAAAATTCAAGGACTTTCTTGTCTTCACA
The DNA here is from genome assembly GCA_963969595.1 of Neckera pumila. Lineage (NCBI taxonomy): Eukaryota > Viridiplantae > Streptophyta > Bryopsida > Hypnales > Neckeraceae > Neckera > Neckera pumila. Next base: position 20,504,839 of record OZ018415.1, on the reverse strand, counting down.
CCCTTGCATAATAAAATGCCTTATTTTTCATTGATTTTGTGTTTTTTTAAATTATAGATATACATTTCTTATATCCAAAATACATATTCTAAAAGCTCTCAATGTCTTTTTTCCAATGAAATATATATCATCAGAGTCATAAGTGATTAAATTATTGTATTTTGTAAAATAAGACACAATAAATCTCCATATAATAAATGGAAGTCACTCCCCCGGGCGATCAAGTCCGCTTTATACCAAAGAGATTCGCCTTGGAAAGGCCGCCAACGGTAACTTTGCCAGATTGAGTTCATGGATGTAGTCGCAAGGTTTTAAAATTAAGATACTTCGGGATGGCTTCTTCTACTCGGATCGATAGAAGCATTCGTCTGTCAGAGTGATCGATCGAGATGAACTGATACTAAAATGATGAAGACACTCAGGACTCAAAAATCAAGGTAAGTATTTGTAATATCTAAAACCAATCACTCACTAGATTCTTGCCTTAAATATACTCATGCTATTCATGAGACGATTTTAGAAACCTCTATTTTAATCACTTTGAAAACTTGTAGCCTACTTACACAGTGGTCAAAAAATGTAAATTCTAAAAGAATCTAGAATCCCCTTTTGACTACCAAGAAGACCCAACAAAATTTTTCAATAGAATAATAGAAACCATGTTTAACCCCTAAAGGACATTGTCCCTTTCGGGGACAAATGGGATTTTAGGCAGGTACCTACATGCTGAATTTTTGTTGTGATTTTCTGAAACTTTTTTTGGAGATAGAAAAACTGATAAGCTTCGTGGGAGTATAATTTTTTTTTCAATTGATGTCTGGGAACAAAAGTTTTGCCCAAATAAGCTCAAAACATGGGAGAGGGGGTAGCAAAAAAAATTTGCAATTTTTTTTTTTTTTTTTAATTTTTTTTTCCTTATAGATTATATTTTTGCCTATTTGGGAAGCTTTGATTCATTTCATTTGGATTTTCTATGAGAAAGTTATGGACAATCTTGTTTTGGGGGCAGTTAGAGCATCTTCTTGAAAAAAATAACTTGTAGGATTCATTTTGGAATGCAACTTTTGCAATTTTTCAAAAAAAAGGTTCCACATGGTTTAGTTTTTATGCTAGAACAATCTCACCATTGGAATTAGTGCATTTGAATTCCATCTAAAAGATATTAATATTTTAGATTTTCCTTCTATCTTGTACCTACTTCTACTTAACAATTATTTTAAGAATGAAAATTAAGCTTTTTTGAGCTTCTTTTTTATTCCTAAACTCTCAACTCAATTCTCCACTAGAAAGATTTAAAGCTCAAAACTCTGTAGTGCAAAAAATTTAAGTGAAAAATGTTCATAGTCAAAAAACCTAGTCCCGCAATGTGCTGAAAAACTTGTTTTTTTCACTTCAAACACAGATATCTTGCAATCTGTGCGGTCAAAAATTCTGAAATTTTTTCCGCACATTCTCATACTAATTAGGTGTAAGAGCATATGGTTAGATGTGCAAAAAAAACATTTTTTAGTTTTTTTTACTCTTTGCTCTAAAAATGGCAGTTTTGAGAGTTTTTTGGTAGAAAAAAGGTCTTGGTCCTTTAGGGGTTAAATTGCTAATTTGTGCGATTTTAGGTGTAGTTACCTTGTATAGGATCTGAAGCTCCAAGTCCTTAACCCTGGAACACCACCGGCACCACTTTGTGGCATTTGGATGACATTCCAAGGAAAATATAAAGTGATTAGAAGCATTTTTCCATTTGCTCTTCCCTTGTTGACCTTTCATATTGGGTTATGAAGAATATCCAATTGAGTTTGTAGTCTTGCCATTGTTTGTTTTAATGTAAATGAGAATTTATTAAAAAACGGATCACCAAATATGTTATTTCAGTGTATTTTAGAAGTTGTTGCTCTTTGCCCTAATCTGAAATTTCTTCACAAAAATGATATTTTTTGAATTTGAGTCCAACTAATAAAATGAAGGTCATCTACTCTAGTTTCTACTCCAATTTGAATTTTCAAAAAAACTCCTCATTAAATGTTTGTTGCAATTTGAACTTTGAATGTATTTTCAATGTCTATTACATTTTAATTATAGAATGACACAAAAATTGAGTTTACACCATGATGTTTGTCACTATAACATACATACATATTGAAATTTTCAAATTTTTTGAAATAGTTCTCTGTTCGATGCGATTTTTCTTCACTCTTTTTAAAAAACTTCAAAAAATTCTAATTTTCACAAAAAAATCTAAATTTTTGTGAAGTAAAGAAGACATATAATTTCATCTTTGGAAAATAAAATAAAAATATTTATATATATCTAGTTGCAAATTGGCAACAAATTGAATGATGGTCAGTGAGGCCTGAAATCATTGGTCATGGGTCTGTCATTTAGGGTTAACCTTGATATTAACCCCTAAAGGACCAACATCCAATTTTTGGCCTTATAGAAATTTTGGGCAGGTACGTGTGGCTGGAGATTTTCATACTTTAAGCTGAAATTTTAATAGAAGGTGGGGACAAGGAACATCTTCATGTGTACAAAATTTCATGACATTCTAAAATACGAGTCAAAAGTTGTGACCTAATATGTTACTTTTCTCTGTAACTGGACAGTTTGGGCGGATTAGAAAAAATCATTTTTTTTGGAAATTTTTTTGGAAATTGGTTCTCTGCATTTAAATATACTTGAAAAGCTTTGAATCATTCCATTTCAATCGATGAGTCAAAAGTTATGAGGGTTTTTAGTTTGGAGGCAGTAATGGATTCTCTACTCTAAAAAAAACTTTAAAGTCGTTTATTTTACTCAATTTTCAATATTTTTGAAAAAAAATAAGACCCTAGGATGTAGATTGATTATTACAACATTACAACCATTGGGATTGACGTTTTTTAATTCCAATTAATTAAATTCTTAACAATTTAGTATTTTGAATCATTCTCTACTTTTTTTCTACTTGCTATTTTTTTCCTATATGTTGTTCAATTCCAAATGATGTGAAACTTTTCAAGCATATAGCCATCTTGTTTAGGAAACTGAATTTTAAGAAGCAACACCTTTTTCAACATTTTTTCATTAAAAAGTGAGCTTGTGAAGTGCAGCTGCCCAATTTTTCGCAGGATTGATAAAATGGTTTTGGAGACTTTGAATGCTTATATCTTATGATCTACACGGTGGAATTTTCTGAAATTTTTATTACATGTTATCAAGACATTGTACTACAAGATCCTTTGGTTACATGTGTCAAAAATTGTTTTTTTCCAAAAATTTGGTAGTTGTCATAGAAACGGCAGTTTTGGAGCGTTTTTGGTGATTACATAGTCATGAAATTTTAGGGGTTAAAGACAAAGCCTATGACTATGGGAATTCCAATATCCCAAATAATATTTCTTGTTTTGTATGCTCTATTTTTCTACTAAGTATGAGTGGAAATTAATTTAGTTTTAATCTTTTAGGAATGTAATCACACATCGTCTATAAGTAGTAAAATTTTCAATTTTAGGGTAAAAATATGAAATAATTATGACTTTTCCAAATAAAAGAGAAGAAATTTCATTTCAAATACAATATATGCTTGAAAATTCTGAAGTATTCATCATAATTATGTGTGTAATATGGTGTAGAAAATATTTTTGTAATCCAAATTTTGAAATCATTTTAAATTTAGAAAATCAATGTACCATGGTTGTAGATCCAAAGCTTCAATAGCTATAAATAATTCAATTTTTTACATCTTTCAAAATTTCAAGATGGATTAGAAAGTAGCCTCAGTGAATTTCAGTTCATTAGTTGATATCAATTCAAAATTTTTTTTTATTATTTTGTCTAAAATTTAGATTTAGAAAAAGAGGTACAAGGTGCCAAAAATCATTGAAAATCATCTTATATGATCTACCTTTTCAGCATATTCTTTTGCAAAGAAGTCAATAACATCTCAATATGAAAATATGAAATAATTATGACTTTTTCATATAAAAGAGAAGAAATTTCATTTCAAATACAATATATGCTTGAAAATTCTGAAGTATTCATCATAATTATGTGTGTAATATGGTGTAGAAAATATTTTTGTAATCCAAATTTTGAAATCATTTTAAATTTAGAAAATCAATGTACCATGGTTGTAGAGCCAAAGCTTCATTAACTATAAATAATTCAATTTTTTACATCTTTCAAAATTTCAAGATGGATTAGAAAGTAGCCTCAGTGAATTTCAGTTCATTAGTTGATATCAATTCAAAATTTTTTTTTATTATTTTGTCTAAAATTTAGATTTAGAAAAAGAGGTACAAGGTGCCAAAAATCATTGAAAATCATCTTATATGATCTACCTTTTCAGCATATTCTTTTGCAAAGAAGTCAATAACATCTCAATATGAAAATATGAAATAATTATGACTTTTTCATATAAAAGAGAAGAAATTTCATTTCAAATACAATATATGCTTGAAAATTCTGAAGTATTCATCATAATTATGTGTGTAATATGGTGTAGAAAATATTTTTGTAATCCAAATTTTGAAATCATTTTAAATTTAGAAAATCAATGTACCATGGTTGTAGAGCCAAAGCTTCATTAACTATAAATAATTCAATTTTTTACATCTTTCAAAATTTCAAGATGGATTAGAAAGTAGCCTCAGTGAATTTCAGTTCATTAGTTGATATCAATTCAAAATTTTTTTTTATTATTTTGTCTAAAATTTAGATTTAGAAAAAGAGGTACAAGGTGCCAAAAATCATTGAAAATCATCTTATATGATCTACCTTTTCAGCATATTCTTTTGCAAAGAAGTCAATAACATCTCAATATGAAAATATGAAATAATTATGACTTTTTCATATAAAAGAGAAGAAATTTCATTTCAAATACAATATATGCTTGAAAATTCTGAAGTATTCATCATAATTATGTGTGTAATATGGTGTAGAAAATATTTTTGTAATCCAAATTTTGAAATCATTTTAAATTTAGAAAATCAATGTACCATGGTTGTAGAGCCAAAGCTTCATTAGCTATAAATAATTCAATTTTTTAAATCTTTCAAAATTTCAAGATGGATTAGAAAGTAGCCTCAGTGAATTTCAATTCATTAGTTGATATCAATTCAAAATTTTTTTTTATTATTTTGTCTAAAATTTAGATTTAGAAAAAGAGGTACAAGGTGCCAAAAATCATTGAAAATCATCTTATATGATCTACCTTTTCAGCATATTCTTTTGCAAAGAAGTCAATAACATCTCAATGAAAGCATTTTGACTAGAATCTCATATTGACAAGCACATCCAAAGAACCCTCAAAACAAATTGGATGAAATAGTACAATTCTTCATCATGTTATATTTATTTCAAATCATCAAAGTGCCACTTCTATGGTCCTTTGAGGGTCAATGACTTCACCTTTAAATGCCTTGATGTTTTTTGAATTTTTGTGCATTTTTGCTTACATCTTTATGTACCAATTTTAGCAAAGTGGTCACAAATTAAAGTCATCTATTAATGATTCAAATAATTGCTTCAGATGAATGAAAAGGCATTTGGATGAATCATCGGCTCAAAGCACTTTGTCCCTCATCAACGAGAATGTATATTATGTTTGAGCGCTAGAAAAATTAAAAGTATAAAAATGACCTCTCTATTCAAATGAAATTTGGACGTGATTATTTTCTTCCAAATATTTTGAATGAAGAAGTTGGTTTGGACTTCTTCTATCTCTCCTTCTATCTATTAAGTTTATTAGAGAGATAAATGAATGATGCAATTATTTGAGTGATGGTTTTAATAAAAGTTTGATTTAGATTGATAAACAAAGGATATTTTTATGAATTTTTACTTTTAAAGTGCCAATATAATTTTTTTTACAAAAATCAGCCATTTCTACTGTATTGAGCCAAAAAACAAAAAGATTAATTTGTTGAAAATCTAATACCAGAATTTTGTAGTGCACTTGATTAAAAACAAGTGGTAAGATTTTGAAAAGCTTGACCTTGTAGAATGCAATTTATTACCATTTGGGGTCAAAGAACTTTTTTTTTGGTCTCTATCTAAGGATTTTATATTACTTTCACAATCTGCAAAGACTGTGGATTTTGAATTTTTAAATATATTGGGTGCTTGCAAAAAATACTTGTATTATTTGTTACATTTTTTATTTTAAGCCATTTGGTACTTTTTGTACTACAAGTCACCTTCAATTTTTTGGGGGCATGGATATGAAATCTGGATGGTCAGTTGGAGTTTAAGTCTACTATTCTAACAGCATGTGATGTTCTTCATTGAATGGCAAGGATGAATGGCAATATTAAATTTGCATCTTTATTTACATTGGTAGATTAGAGACACTACGAGCTCCCACCAAGGCTTCTTTTTTTGGCAAAATTTCACCAGTTTTGACAGAAATAGACAAATACAATGAAGCCCCTCCAAATTTAACGCAATGGCATACTACCAGGAAGGTAGGTTCTACAGTCAAAAAAGAAGTGCTGGCTTCCAACAATAGTATTGATTCTTTCTTGTATATTCCAAAATACTATTTTGAGCCACAAGCTGCAATTCATGCTAGAAAACAAGACTTTCACATTTGCATTCTTTTAAATTAGAAAATGATCTTGAAAAATTTATTTTAAAAGTGATCTTTGTTACCAACTAAGAACAAAGAAAGAAGACCAAAGTTACAACCAAAAAAAACATTTTTAGGGTGAATGCAAGAAACACTTGTACTATTTGTTGCGTTTTGTCACACCCTAGTTTTTGATTTGGTTTTTCCCATAACTTCTGTGTTTTAGCTCCAAATGACTCAAAATTTATAGGGAAGCTACTCATAACCATTTTACACCTTGCCTAATTTTTTGGTAATTTTCAAAATTTACTATTTTTAAATTGCCTCGATAATTTTGCACAATGGGTGATTTAGGGGTTTTTTGCACCCCTTTAGTCCAAAAAAACAAGTTTTGAGCTAAAACTTGGAGAGAATGGTCTTCTAATAGACTTATAGCTACTCTCCAAAGGATTTTTTAAAATAATCATTTTTATGTGGTATACAAGTCCACAGAGAGTTCTCCTTTCTGCATTTTTTTCCAAAGGTATGAAACATTATTTTAGTGCGTTTTTTGCCCAAAACCTATCACCAAAAAGTTTTTTGAAATGGAAAATTTTTAGATTTAAAAAAAAAAAAAATCCTATTTTTTACAAATTAAAATTTCAAAAGTGGTATTTTCTTCACCGGAATTTTTGACATAGAATTCACCCTAATACCAGTGAAGAAAATACCACTTCTAACATTTTAATTTGTAAAAAATAGGAGTTTTTCAAAAGTTTTCTTTTTTAAAACTATCCATTTCAAAAAACTTTTTGATGATAGGTTTTGGGCAAAAAACGCACCAAAATAATGTTTCATACCTTTGGAAAAAAATGCAGAAAGGAGCTCTCTCTGTGGACTTGTATACCACATAAAAATGATTATTTTTAAAAATCCTTTGGAGAGTAGCTATAAGTCTATTAGAAGACCATTCTCTCCAAGTTTTAGCTCAAAATTCGTTTTTTTGGACTAAAGGGGTGCAAAAAACACCTAAATCACCCATTGTGCAAAATTATCGAGGCTGTTTAAAAATAGTCAATTATTTTTGAAAATTACCAAAAAAATTAGGCAAGGTGTAAAATGGTTATGAGTAGCTTCCCTATAAATTTTGAGTCATTTGGAGCTAAAACACAAAAGTTATGGCAAAAAAAAAATCAAAAACTAGGGTGTAACAAAACGCTTTAAGTGTTTCTTGCATTCACCCTTTAATTCAATATGGATTCATCCTCAATATAGCACACTTTAGGCCAATGCAAAACACACTTGGAACATGTTTTTAGAAATCTGTCTTTTGAGAAGGCGTATTTCTATTAGAAGAGCTAGCCTACCAAATCTAACAACATAATTCTTCAAAAAGGTACTTGATAGTACTAAAAACTACAAAATCGTTTGTGTGATATATATTCAAATCCAATCTCACCTATTGAATTAATTTTGAAAAAATGAAAGATTTCAAGTGCGTTATTCTATTGCTATAGGACGCTTACTTCTAAATTTCATGTTCATTCAATCATTTTGACAATACTTAATATGGTACAAAACAACTTCCTCATTGAAGGTGTGACAAAATAGGACAAGTGGTTTATGCAATCATCCTATTATACGCAAGAAATTATTGTTAAGCATATTTATACCAATTTTTTAATGTTACCAAGACTTATAATATATCTAAAATATACATTCCTACAATGTAAGGAATGATATGTTACAAATTAACAATTATACAATTAGCTTGTTAGTGAGCAAGTTTCTACAACACACTTTGGAAATTCAAGAATCTCAACAACGGATCAAGAGATTCATTCATCCTTCACAAGAATAAAACAACAAAATATGAAAAAACAAAACCTTTAGTTTCTATATATAGAAAGTTCATCCATTACATTATTACTGGTTTCAATGATTACCTCAACATAGTTCATGCGTATTTTCAAACTTTTGAATCACGCTTTGACGTTTCAAGACATTTTAAGAATAATGTCTTCTTTAAGTCCTATAACCTGCTAATATATCAACAAAATTGATTATATTAAAAACAAGGTTGAAACCAGTTTAATATGAGATACACTTGAATTTTACACAAAACATTTTAAACATATTTTAAATAAACTCATGATTGCATTTTCATTCAAAATGAATGGATGGTCCAATGCCTTTACTATGGTCATTTGCTTGCTTGGATCTAGAGTAAGCATCTTTGTCAACAAATTGTTGAATTGAGCAAGTAATTTTGTTTTTTTTGCCACCTTTTTTCAAGTTCATACCCTTGAACTTGACAAAACAGTCATTTCTAATAATTCTATTCACCATCTTTTTGGTAACAAAATCTTCTTCCACTGCACAAAAATTCAATTATGGTCAAAATGGTGTTTTTGAAATAGCGCCTTTTTCAACATCTTTTTGGGAAAAGCTCCCATCAAATTCATATGCAGTTGTAGCATCTCATTATTGGTTTATCTAAAAAAGAGTACCTCTCCTGTATAAAAGCTCATATAAACAACACTAGTGTAGCCCTGTACTGATGCCAAAGCCAAAACAAAAGCAAAGTAATTTTTTAATTATTAAAGTCACAATAAAAACTTTGAAATTCAGTAACTTTTGCACAGTAGGTCCAAACACCACAAAACCAAGCCCATGCACCCTTCTTTGCCAAGCCCTTTCCGATGGTGCCAAGATTGCCACCAAAATCAAAGTAAAAGTAATTTTCTAATTTTTTGATTCCATAAATACTTTGAAATTCAATAACTTCCGCATCGTAGGTCTAAACGCCATAAAATCAAACACCTGAAATCATTCTTGGTAAGGTAAGCCAAGAATGATTTCAGGTGCTCGATAATATTGACTGACCAAATATGGTGTAATTTCATTTTCCCCAACAAACATAGAGGATCCAAAATCACAAAGCTTTAGTCTTGACTTCCGCACATCCAGTGAATCATTTACCAAGTGTAGAACTCCACATTTTTGCAAATGTTGAAGAGCAATGAAAATTTTTCTTGCATAAGCTTGAACTCCAATTAAATTGATACCAATATTGCGTCCGTATTTGTCGAGAACTTTACGGAGGTTCATGTGTGAAGATTCAAACACCAAACACAAATGGTTTCGATATTCAAAGCTTGAAAGTAGTTGTACACAATGCTTTTTATTTTTAGCATCGTGTCTGGCTAAATGTTTCAATATCGCCACCTCGTTGAGTCCACTTTTATACATGGTATCATTGTTACGAATAATCTTGATTGCAACTTTATTTGGGCCATTTTCACTTGCTTTTGAATCATGCGCTTTAATTACAGTTGAAAACACACCACTTCCAAGTGATTCAAGAATACAATAGCGGCCATTTAAGATCTCACCAAGGTGGAAGCGGTAACGTCCTTCAGCGTCATCCCAATTGTCATGCAATCCACTTGAATTAATAGCCAATCCCTCACCGGCTTTTTGCACTCTCCAACCTCCTAGAGGTGATTCTGCAAACATGTTATTGCCAAACATACCACTTAAGTGCTCTTGGTTGCCTTTTCCTGATCTTTATCCCAAAGCATTGGCCTTTGATGCAGTCTCATTTATACTATTTTCATTTTTGAAAGTATTCCTTCATCTTCACATCAACTGCCAATATTGAATTGTACTCAACTGCATTTTGAGCTTGGTCGACCTCCACCTTGGGTTGATGATGTTTATGCTTGTATCTATAATAAAATAAAACAATTGATTCTTGTGTGAATTAATCCATTCGTGAAAGTTGAAAGAAATACATAAAGTAAAAGCAGTCAAAACCTCGTGCGTCAACTTCGTGACTCCCGGCGCAGACCTCACCAGACCATGCAAATCTCTTCTTCTTTCGGCACAGGCGCCCACGTCGATCTCCGTCAATCACGCTCAAGTTTCCACCACCACTCTCACGAAGCTGCTGCATGTCCACAAATCTCCACATGGCAAAGCTGAGCCTCGCCCGCTTCCACTTTCCGCCGATCAAAGAGGACTCGATCGATCACGATGACCCATCGATCCGATTAAGTTATTCTGATCCGAAACAGTCCGATCGATCCTCAAGGCATCGCTGGCCAAGCAAAGACGGAGACGTGGAAGATCGGGTACCAGTTCCGCCTGTCCGACCGTCCGTAAGTCCCTGCAAGGACACCGCTCTGTACTTCTACGGCACCCAAATCTGCGGGATCGATGCAAGGAAGCGAACCGCGGCTTCAGGTCTCGACGTTTTTCAGAGAAAAATTTCGAATATCCTTCCCAGAGATTCCTGTACTTCATGTCCCGGTGGTTTGACGATTTGGGACACGAGGAGTGCTTGGTTGTTGCTGCTATAGCTAGCTCATGTATGTGCTTTATGGACAGGTGTTCGACGCTTGCCTCCAGTACGATAGTACGATTACGTACGTGGACCAGGATTACGTGGACCAATTAATTCCGAAGTATCGCGCTTTTGAATGTCGTTTCGATCAAGCTAGAATGGAAGTATTGGGTCAGGATTTCGGATTAATTGTAGAAGCTCGCTCAAGATGGGGAGTTTGAGTGAAATCGACTTCTAGAAGGGAGAAGAGCTGCCCTCGCCGGGGAGCGCATATCTTGGAGCAGTTTTGAGGTAGACCCAATGAATTGAGCTGAGTTAGTTGCTTATGCCGGTGGAGCGAAATCGCTGGAGCAGGGTCACGTTTTTTTGAGGTGGAATTGATTTCCAGTACGTGAGAGATGGCAGGTAGCGGGACTGAGAAATCTTTGGAGCAAACGCCCACCTGGGCAGTAGCCGCGGTATGCACGGTGTTCGTCGTCTGCTCCCTGTTAGTGGAGCGTGGCCTCTTCAATTTCGGCCGCTATCTGAAGCGGAACAAGCAGAAGGAGTTGTATCACACACTGGAAGTCATTCGAGGCGGTACCAGGAATTCGATCACAACTACTCTGTTCCTTGCCATTCAGTCTAATTTGGAGAGATCGACTTCGGCCGGGCTCTGCTAATTCTTGAATTCATTTGGGATTAAATTCAATACTAGGCTACTGATCTTGGGGGATACATGGTGCTTGTTGGACTGGTGCTGCAGAATTAATGCTGCTGGGATTCGTGTCGCTATTTCTGACGGTGTTTCAACCCAAGATTGCTAACATCTGCATGCCAGAGCGTGTGAACCACTACATGCTCCCGTGTGAGTACAAACCCCCGGAAGCGCCACCCCCGGAGGCTGAATCACCTGCTGCACGTCGCCTTTTGCAGGGGCAAGGCGAACCGGAATCCACAGCCAAGTGCTCTCCGGTGGGTACCACAATGATTTCACATGCTTCCTGGGAATCAGTAAAGTAGAGGCTCCCTTTACCATACATTACGTTAGATTCGATCTCCATTGACTGTATAGGTGAACTCATTGATTTGTGGTAAGAGTGAGTAAACACTTACGCTATAGCTTTTTTGCAATTGATTGTTTGCTTAACAAAGACAAATTTGCAAACTTTTAGATGAAACAAGGTTCATTTAGATAAATTGTTGGAGCGAAAGGCCCAAAGTAAATGGAATCTCTCCCTTCCCTTGCTGTATGGTGATTGGAGACTTTACATTAGTTGTCGAAACGCGAACGCTTGAATTATGGCTAATTCGTGAAATGCGCGATGGGTGTGTGGGGTTGCAGGGTCGGGTGCAAGTGATCAGCACCGCTGGTCTGCACGAGCTTCACATCTTCATTTTCGTGCTGGCGGTGGCGCATGTGCTCTACAGCTGCTTGACGGTGCTGTTGGGGCTATGGCAAGTGCACAGTTGGAAGCGTTGGGAAAACGAGACGCGCGAGGAGAATCATCATTCCGTCGATGTCGGTAATTCACAATCTCAATTTGTTAATTAGAATCTCTACTTAGAGATCTCATCCTTAGAATCTCAACTTCAGGACTACGCAGGCTGTCAGGCTGTGTATTGTTGACGCGACGGATTTTCAGAGTACCGAAAATGTGACATTCAAGTACTCGAAATTGTGAAAACTGGAACATTCAAATGCATAGAGCTTTGATTTTGAAGTGCTTAAATGATTTTGAAGTGCTTAAATGATTTTGAAGTGGCCAACTATTTATACCTTCAGTTCTGAGATTGAGGAATATTATAGATATGAGGTGCAGCCGGGTTCCAGTTTTCAGTTGGAGGACTCAGAACTGCTCCGATTCCTCAAGTCTCACTCGTTTCGATGTTCTCCAATCTTGTGATGTAATTTCGCCATTTTAAAGTATACGGGGTTACGTGACATGATTGAGTGTAAATTGTCTGAATTTTTCTATGTACATTAACTCGGTGTGTGATTGGGGGTCTGTGGTAGCATTGGGAAAGAAGACGCACAAGAACGCAAGTAGCAATTTTGTGCGGAAGCGCGCCAGTTACAGCTTCTCGAAAGAAACCCGAACGGGCTGGAATCTCGACAGCTACCTTGTAAGCAAGCAATTGCTGTGCATTCCACTTCTTGTTTTTTAGGGTTTAGGGTTTTAAGGTTTGGGGCTTAGGGCTCATGGTTTGTGGAATGACTTCCTTGCTTTTTTTGGTCCATTGTCTGTTTGGACTGCAGTACTGCTTCTTTCGGCAATTCGGGCGACCCATCTACAGACATGACTACTTGTGCCTCCGCTTGGGCTTCATTGCTGTAAGTACTTCCTTAAACCCTAATCTCCCAAATCCTAATTTGGGTCCGTTCATTGATTTTGCTGGAGGGTAGCGAATGCTGATTGAGCCTGAGCCGGTGTCTTGTAGGAGCACAAGCTTACGCCTTCCTTTGACTTCCATAGCTACATTCGACGCACCATGGAAGAAGATTTCAAGGTAGTGGTTGGCATCAGGTACACTGTCAAATTTCACCCTCACCTTGAGAGTTGGGATTTAGCATGATTTTTTGCAAAATTAGAGTGTTTAAGGTCATTTTAGACAACATCATGAATAGAATCTTTCCTATGATTCGTGGGCAGGTTTGGGAGGTCTCAGTATCGTCATGTGAAGGCTTCTCTGTGTAACCTTATTATGGAGAGACTTCGGTATGATCACTTGAAGATCTCCCATGAATCATGAGGAAGATTCATTTTATGATGTTACTAAGAGTTTCGGCTCTATATCAGTCTAATTTCATTGAGGAAACCCTGTTATTGTATCGAAAACTTTGTAATTTCTGTCTCAGTGCTTTTATTGTTTCGAGTATGGGATTGCTGATATGCTTGTATGTGCAGTTGGTACTTATGGGCTTTCGTCTGCCTTTTCCTTCTGATGGACATCTATGGCTGGTACACGTACTTCTGGATAGCTTTTATTCCGACTCTTGTAAGCTAATATTTCTTACTTTCGCTTGTGGTACATACATCTGCTCTCTAGACTAATGTGGTCAATTTTTGCGGATATTTTTTGGTTGGAGGACCTTTGATTTTTTCTCTCTTTCGGTTGCAGACGGTCCTGTTAGTGGGAATGAAGTTGCAGCAGATTATCACGAGCTTGGCACTAGAAGTCATGGGAGGTGTGGGTACGAGTAATATAGGGGACAGAGGGGCCAAACCAGAGAGAGCTGTAGCCGAGAAAATTTTAGATGATGACTTGAAGCCAGAAAAGATCCATGCCATTAAGCCTCGTGATGACTTGTTTTGGTTCAATCGACCCCAACTTTTGCTTTACCTTGTCCATTTCATGCTCTTTCAGGTAATCTTAAAGTTTAAATCATTTGATCTTAACATTTTTAGCAGCTTTGAGGACTCCCTCTTCTCTTGTGTAGATGGCAACCAAAAAAAGACTCAAAAGTTTGATATTCATTGTATAGAGCTTTTGAGTAGCCAGTATACGTCTTCTCCTTGGAGATTTTGGTACTTCCCCTTGAGATGAGCTCAAGATTGTGCACACAAAAGAATCCTATGCAAGTTGTTGAGGCAGTTCCTAATTATTTTCTTTAGGAATTTTCTATGTGCCTTGTTGAATAGTACTCCGTACTTTGGTATGGTTGCTTACCCTTCTCATCACTTTGTGAATTGACAGAACGCATTTGAATTTGCCTTCTTCTTTTGGGGATTGGTAAGTAGTCTGACCTCTTTTATTTTCACTACTGAAAGAGATCACATTTGGTTATGCACACAGCATTTTAAACTCAACCGAAGTCTGATCCTTTTTGGTTCCTAGATCATAGCAAAATCCAATCATAGGTTTAGAAAAACAACCATAGCTCCCTGTACCCCAAAAGTTTCACGGGCAGCCTTTCATTTTAGGTATGCTAAAAGATTATAATACTCAAAGTTTGAGATTTCAATGGCACTTTGAACTCATTAAAGTAGATAATGAAGTTATATAAGATGTGTGTGTGTGTGTGAAATGTTTTGTCTGCTCATTGGTTTTAGATTTTTTGCTAATTAACCTTTTTGCAGGGAGAACTGACTGTGGTATTGCTTGTTTTGTTTGTGCAGGTTTCGTATGGCTTCAATTCTTGTTTGGTCGGTAAACGATGGATGATCATTGTCCGCTTGTTCATGGGGTGAGAGTCTCTCTTTTTTCTCTGCTGAATTCAGTAACAGTTTTGCTGTTGACAAATATTCAAGGTAGTTTTGCTTTCAGCATTACGTAAAGGAGCTAGACATGAGAGGTTCAAGCTTTTGAATGTCGTATCGCTACAAACAGTAATCGTCTTTGATTTTTGCATAGAAAGTTGGCTAACTCAGTTCATTGGGCACATATGTATCAGGGTGCTTGTGCAAATTCTCTGCAGCGCCAGCACATTACCTCTGTATGCCCTAGTCAGTCAGGTAACTGTTTATTAATGATACTTTTCATGTAAATTCACATGTTTCTTACTGATTTCCAGATTCTAGAGATACATTTAATCTAAAGCTATTGTAATTTTGGTTTTAGAAAATCTTTAATTTCCAGTATAACTCAATCTGAAAGCAGTGACTGATTGTCTTCACTTGTGGAAACCATCTTCTGTTCCATTCAACTTGACTCAAATGACACTCCAGCTCCATTACTTACGGGTGTTGTTGCAATGCTTTGCTGCAGTTGGGATCCAATATCCGAATGAATGCTGTTCTGTCAAATGTGGCGGTGAGTGCCATTCATAAGTGGCGGGACACAGCCAAGAGAACACATGAAACCCGAGAAGAACTTGGTCAGGAGTCGTCATCCTCAGAGGATCCGAAAGACGACCATACCGTGGACATTGAGCTGCAGCCAGGCTTAAATGGACACCATCGTGCAAATCATCAAAGTGAAAACGGAGACATCCACGGATTTCATCACTCTGATGCAAACTCCATTTCTCAAGGTCAGACATCATTTGAGTAGGTTCTTATGTGCAATGTTTGTTGCTACTTGAAAATTGGGGCTTACAGTAGTCCCCATCTTAAAATTAGTTACATCTCTAGTTTGCAACTACACCATGAAACAATTTTTATAGCCTCTTGAAATGTTGCTGTTTGTTTTCTTATGAGCTGCTTTAGCTTGAGGGAAATCTTTAGTTGTCATGTTGATAAGCTTGGACTGAAATTACTTCATATCTTATAAACTTGTCTATCTTGTTGTATGCATGTACAGGTTCAGTTGATTCCCACAGCGTGGAAATACGCAAGCAGGGTTTGAAGGAGTAATAGATCATGGACTTAGTGCTCTCCAAATTTTATAGTTGAATGACTTCCAGAATACAAAAATTCTTCTCCAATTTGAGATTGTACAGGTACTGCACCAAAATGATTATTTGAGGGAGCATTACAAAATGTTTTGCTACTCAGCAGAAGAAAGACTTGTAATCTTCTGTAAGTAAGTTACATACTGTAACTATCAGCTTAGCTTAGACGAGATTAAGATGAAACATTAGCAAAGTTTTGTTGCCCTGTAAGTTATTCTGAAATGAGATTAATGTGATCTCTGCCAGGCTTCTTGTCATAACATTCTGGAGCATTGCTGACAAAGGAAACTAATATTAACAATTTTTTTATTTCACTGGTTAAATTTAATTTTCATTTCCCTCCCAGTTGGAAGACCTACTGGTTGTTCCAATAATGCTTCATTCAATATTGAATGTAATCAGAAGTGTTAAGTGACACAATTGTCTGATGTTATAATACAGTGCTATATTGGGAGTGCAAACCACATCTTTATCAGCCTATCATCATCCATAAATAGATATGAACCTAATAGAATATCATTCTCTGACAATAGTACCCAATTGCTTGCCCAAAGAAAATGAGTTATGCACTCCGTGGAAATGGGTGATGTTTGTTGTGCAAAAAAGAGGATTTACAAGATGTAGGTATTTGGTGATTGACCACTCAAGCAGATCTAATAGATTGATTTACTTTAACTCCTCAAATCACCATTTCCTTCTTTTTGACCTCTTCCTATTTTCAATTGCCACTAATTTACCTTGCACACAAACCCATAAATTATCACACCACAAAATTTTTATACTACTAACCAAGCTCTTGATGTGTCTCTAAAGTTATGGGTCATTGCATGAATGACCTTCCATTTTTATTCCACTTTAGCTGTTTTCAGCCATTTTTTTGGGAACACTATAAAAATAGAAAAACATTAAAAAAAAATATGAAAAATATAAGAAATGTATACACCTACAAGAAGAAGATACCCTATGAAGGAAAAGCAAAAAAATAATCTTTAAAGAGGAGAACTAGAAAAGTGCAGAAATGCAAGAAAATACATACTTTAACATTTTAATTTGTAAAAAACAGGAAAAGTAATTTTTAAAAAATTGAAAGAAGGGAGTTGAGAAGACTTCATGGTAAAGAGATTTCACCAGAAAAATGATCCTAAAACCATCTTCAATGTTCAGAATTGCATGCGCAACGGAGCCCTCTTTGCATGGACGTAGAGGATATAAAATAAAATATTTTTTAATGCACCTTGGTAGAAATATGAGTTCTTACTATGGAAATAGACCATAGAAATTTCAGCTCCAAATTACTAAATTTGGAAACTCCTTACGTAGTAAAAATCCTAAAACTCAAAACGTTACAAATTAGTTTAAATGATTTTTAAATATAAAATGATTTTTGAAAATTTCTAAAAAATATGAGATATGATTAAACTCATAAGAAGACTCTCCACTAAAAATTTCAAGTTCGTACAAGTCATGCTTCTAAAGTTATTGCAAAATGAAGCTTCGGCACTACATTTGTGACACTGTTTTATTACAGGTCTTTCAAGCAATCACCCTTATCCAACTTTGTTGACAAGAAGCAAGAAAGGTAAACCACCCCATTTCAATCCAAACTCCAATTCTAGACACCTACAAAAAGCCCCATTTTAAGTTGTTTGCATTGAAAAATAGATAATAGAAATGAAGGAATTATTTGCTTACTTTAGGGATTTGATTGCAAAAAATGAGGATAACAAGTGTCTAGAATGGGTAGAATCTATACTTTAACTCCTTAAGAACCGGCATGCGTTTTTTGGTTGCAAAGAAATTTTGGGCAAGTATGTGTGATTAGAGATTTCCATATTTTAGGCTAAAATTTTATTAGAAGGTGGGCGCAAGGAACATCTTTCATATACAATAAACTTCATGACATTTGGAAATGTGAATCAAAAGTTATGGCCTTATATGTTATTTTTTTTTGTAATTGGGCAGTTTGAGCAGATAAAAAAAATCATTTTTTTCAAAAACAAAAGTTTGAAAATGTTTTTTTAGAATTATATATGCGTGGAAAGCTTTGAATCATCCCATTTTTATCAGTGAGTCAAAAGTTATGAAGATTTTTAGTTTGCGGGCAGTTATGGATTCTCTACTCTAAAATAAACTTTGAAGTCCTTTATCTTACTTAATTTTCAATATTTTTTGAAAAAACAAAACCTAAGTTGTAGATTGTTTAGTACAACATTGCAACCATTGGGATTGGCATTTTTCAATCATACTACTAAAATCATAACTCCCTCTGTAATATCACAAATGCTACCATTAATTATAGAAGCTCAAGCTTGCTATGCTACGCATTCATTGTTTCACATATTAGTAAAATTTGATATATTTGAATAGAATGCATGATAATGATTTCAATATGTCTTTGAAATAATTAATTTTAATATTTTATAAAAATATTTTCAATCATGCATACATAAAAATAATTTTTTCACACAATATTATATTACAAAAATAGAGTAGTAGTTTGCAATCACCTCTATAATATCACTTTTACAGCTTTTATGATTTCAAAATTCTATTGCTACTACCAAATAATTTGAGAAATTTATTCAATTGAAGCAATTTTGGATTTCACAAAAATTAAGTTGTTCATGAAGTTTTTGAAATTTACAAGTTTTTCTTTTCAATTCACCAAGTTTTTGGGTTGTCATTGTTCGTAACAATTGAGTCAACTTTTGAATGCATTACAATAAATGTGTATCTTTTACAGTATTCACCATTGCATATATTTCATTCATCATTCAATAAATTTCTATTGTACATTTCAATATACGCTTACTTATAAACAAAATTATACAAAGATTTTAGTAATTTTTATTTGAAGATTTATTGAAATTTTTGTTCTGCATTTTATCTAATACATAAAAATTCTACTAAAATTCTTATGATGAATGCGTAATATAGCAAGTGCTAACTGCTAGTTCTATAATTAAATTCTTGACAATTTAGTATTTTGAATCATTATCTACTACTATCTACTTACTATTTTTTTCCTGTATGTTACTCAAATGAAGTAAAACTTTTTAAGCATGTAGCCAACTTGTCTAAGAAAAAAGAATCGAAACATTTTTTTCATCAAAAGATGAGCTTGTGCAGTGTAGCTGCCCTGGTTTTTGCAAGGCCAAAAAAATGATTTCACGGAATTTAAATGCTTATATCTTGCAATCCACACAGTGGAAATATCTGAAATTTTTAATACATATTGTCAAGTCAATGTACTACAAGATCCTATGGTTACATGTGTTAAAAATAGTTTTTTTCAAAATTGGATACTTGTACTAAAAATAGCAATTTTTGAGCATTTTTCAATGAAAACATAGTCATTGAACATTAGGGTTACTTACACACTCTCATCAATTCATTCTACGATAGCATTAGATAATCAATGCAAATCAATTCATTCTGGCAATAAAAGTAAGTAATTGGTATTAAAATCATTATGGAATAGATTGGACATGTGTTAAGTTGGGTACGGGTTGATTAATACTAGAAGCCCTACAATAGCTATTTTTTTAACACTAACATGCAAGTCTATGGTTGAAATGGAATGCCTATGATAAAAATGCATCATATATCATCTTGTGAATGGTATGATGTGACGTGGACTCCGGAGAAGCCGACGTGGAAATTTAGTTTTGGCTTTTGAATGCTGAATTAGACCTTCATATAGGATAGGATCAATTTCTATAAGATACAAGGGAGTTACTGCAATTTTTTCCCTAGTAAGAGCATCTCCTGCAGCCCTCCAGATAGCTAGGCTCTTTCAATTGAGATCCATTCAATATAGAGCGGATGGCCACTTGTATCTCTAATAGTGCACAACTCCCTAAAATATACTTCCAATCAATCACAAGTCACAAAACTTGCAAAAGCAATAAGTAAGCTATCATTTGTTATGACGCCTTGCTATTTCCAAGAGAGTAACTATATAGCTTATAGACGGGTTAGCAACCCCTTCAAATATGGCCTTATTTGAAGGAGAAAGTGAAGGTAACACTAGTAGAAAATTCAATTTTTCTGTTGTTTTGGTCGCCTTGATCGGGTCAATTTTTGACAGAAATCTGTTGATTTCAACAGATTTCTGTCAAAAATTGACCCAATCAAGGCGACCAAAACAACAGAAAAATTGAATTTTCTACTAGTGTAGAGGCCAACATACACTAGAATTGATTGCTTATCATCCAAAAATAAGAAGGGAGGGGATTTTTAGAGGGCTACATGAGATGCTCTAACGATGCGAGTGATGGACCTAGCCTGCACTATTGCCCTCGACATTCATTCCCTTTTCAAAACTCCTTGACTGCTTCCCTTTCTTTGCAAATTCTTTCACAATCCTCATTGTTGAGGTTTATATTGGTAGATTCAAAATACATTGGCAAATCTTACATTGGTTTCTGAAAATGTAAGATTTGCCAAAGTGTATGATTGCTCGCTGAAACAGTCAGATTTTGCTATTTTATTTCATTAATTTTTTATTTGTTAAACTGGATCCTTGTGCCACTATCACTACAGTTTCAGTTGCGCGGAAATAGGAGAAAAAAGAAATTTTCAGCCTCCAAAAATAAAATTTCATGGTAATTTGGAGGGCTGTGGAACAGCTTTCTAGAGGCCTGAAATTTTCTCAAATGCACAATCCGTCTTGTTTGACTCACAACACACAACTTAGTGGCATGTGATTGACAGTGAAAAATTACATTGACAAACATGAAGGTTTTAGGATGGACCTAGCCTGCACTTTTGCAAGAATAGTGGGGTGCAAACTATTAGAAATGACAAAGCAAATGAAGTAGAGGTTAATAGTGATCAATGTTTGGTGGGGCCAAAAGACCCATTTGTTGTCAACAAACGCGAAGACAAGAAGCAACTCATGCGACAACCACAAGTACCACCACATGCACTGTTTACAAGCGCTACCAAAACTTGGGATGGTTCAAGGAGCTAAGGGATCACAAATTAGCTTGCCGACATTTCAAAAGAAAATCAACCATTGATCAATGTCAGACCGTATTGTCATCTACCAATGATGATAGGAATGACAAATTGGCTTCAATGTTGCTTTGATCGGTTCTCACAATGCACATCCATAATGCAACTTGAAATCGTCAGCCCCTATGCCACAGTCTGAGAATGCAATGAACGTAACCATTCAGAGGGCGCACATCAAAAAATTCAGAGGTCACTGAAGAATCTACTTAAGCCAATAAGAAAAGAGTATTGCAACCCTTTGCAATGTCACCAATTAAGAAACAAAATGTGGGTAGAATCCCTTGATGCATGTCTGCTTGTTGCAAAGAGGAAAATAAAAACGGTCGAAGGCCTTAGGGAAGAGAAGAGGAAAGCCATATTGAAAGGAAAAAAGAAAACAAAAAGGACAAACAAAGAAATCCCGCACATCTAGGCAACTAGAAGAAGGAGGATATATGTACACTTCTAGGCTCTTCATTAGACGATGTGGAAGACACATCCAGTGGCAAAGATACTGGATGGAAAAAAGCATGTGAGAATAGTGGGGCAGAGGTGAAAAGAGATGTTGATTATTGTCCTTAGCAGTTGAAGGGATGTAGTCTTAGGTGTTCATGTGCTCATATTACATGTACAAAGAGCATGTAATGACAAATTAAAAGTTGTTTTATTCTTTTATTGTACTAAAACCGTGCTTGTTGATGTTGAGAATACATGTACAATTTTCTTTGGTTTGCAAAGTTGAAGGATTGAAGGAAGAATTGAATAAAAATTGACTATGTGTTTATTTTCTTGAATGAAGTAGGGTATATTGCAGTTGGACTGTACAATACCTCAAAAAAAGAGTATATAACTTCTAATTTGGTGCCTAAAGGCTTAATTTCGAAATTAGATTTAGAGGATGATCCATCAAGTTTTTGAAAAAAAAATTTGAACAAAAATAGCTCAAAATTTATAGGAGAATAACTTTGGTTCTTGGCCAAATAGCATATTGTGCATTTGTAGTGAGTGATTGATTGACAAAGTGGAATATTGTACGTTCAAAGGTAATTTTTTCAAATCACATTTACTACACCGGTTACTAAGATTTTGAAATTACTTCTTGAAAGGAAACAACTAAGAACTTACAAGAGAGCAACTTCCATTTTAAGTTCAAAAGCTTATCATACCTCAATGGTTCACAAATGAAGCCCAAACGAATAGACTAATCTCAAAGACGACTCATCAGACCAAATAATTTGTTTCCAATCTTCTATTGTTTAATGCTGGTATTGTATTGCAAAGGCTAGCCTTGCAAGCTTGAACTTGTTGTTTATAAACGGCTTCTTTGCAGCAATGCAAGATTGATAGCCCAAAATATGGATTACCTTTTGAACTGTGACAACGGTGAGATTGGTCCACTCGTTTGGGCTTCATTTGTGAACCATTGAGGTATGATAAGCTTTTGAGCTTAAAACGGAAGTTGTTCTCTTGTAAGTTCTTAGTTGTTTCCTTTCATGAAGTAATTTCAAAATCTTAGTACCTGGTGTAGTAAATGTGATTTGAAAAAATTACCTTTGAATGTACAATATTCCACTTTGTCAATCAATCACTCACTACAAATGCACAATATGCTATTTGGGCAAGAACAAAAGTCGTTCTCCTATAAATTTTGAGTTGTTTTTGTTCAAAAACTTTTTTTCAAAATCTTGATGGATCATCCTCTAAATTTGATTTCAAAATTAAACCTTTAGGCACCAAACTGAAAGTTATGTACTCTTTCTTTGGGGTACTGTATAGTACAGTACCCACCAACAAGTTCACGTTCATAGCAATTAATCTACAGAAACAAGGTTTAACCTCAAATTTCAAATTGCCACCACATGCTCAAAAATGATCCAAATCACAAACCGCAATGTGAATTGGAAAGATAATGAAGTCTACTTTATTCATATTTTAAGTATTCACAATTTTTTTTGTAGAATTATATATAAATATAGCATTTTTTGACAAACTATCTACCATTTAGTGCAATCACCATTAGCTTTGATTACGGCCTTCATATGGTAAGGCATGCTAGCAAGGAGAACTTCAATCTTCTCTAAAGACACCTCTTTCCATGCCCTTTAAATGGAGTGTTGAGTAATTCTTCTTTGTTTTGTGGTGGCACCTCATTTTGGATGTTGTCTTTTACAAGCTTCCACAGGATTTTGACAAGGTGAAAGTGAGGAGAGTTTGTGGGCCATGAAAGCTTTTTTTATACAATGCATTTGCCTCCAATCACTTAATTCTTTGCTACGGTGCTGTGGAGTGCCATCTTCCATAAGTATAGGTATCTTGAGGTGATTGTAGAGAAAGTAAGGCCACTCAATCGGCTTTCATAGACTACATCAACAAAGTCTTGCCTATTCATCTATCACGTGGCATTATAACAAGAGAACACTTATTGAAATTGGTGAATGCATCCCATATCATCATGGTTGAATGAATGTATTTCAAAAACAGTGCTAAACCATCCAAAGAAAAACATTCGTATGACTTTTGCCATACCTTCACTTTCCTATCTTTTTCTAATTTCAAACGAAGATTGTCTATCCATATTACATTCTTTTTGTCCAATGCCGTCCAATGCAAGTGGTTATAATTCTCAATACACCTTCCGCCACCATTGAAGTCACTTGTTACAATAAAAACACCTACAATCTCACACAATCTATTTTTGTCTCTAGAAGTACACCTACTCACTAAAGTACACACACAATGTATCCACAAGCTACCGCAGTGCTTGGCCTAAGCATGTTTGCATCAAGAGGTTATTAGAGCACCACATATAAAGCTCAAATTGACAAAAATCTGAATTGTGTTGGCGTGAAAAGCATTGATGTTGCCTTCACAGTGTAGGATCTACAAACACAATTTGAAGTGCAATCAATGAGATTCAATTTTTCTTAGATTATTGGCTTTAATTAGCATCCAAGAGACACCTAGAATGTAGTTAATCCCTAAAGTTCCATGACTATGTCCTCATTGAAAACGCTCAAAAATTGCCATTTTTAATATAAGTATCCAATTTTTGAAAAAAACTTTTTTGACACATGTAACCATAGAATATTGTAGTATGGTGACTTGAGAACATATATTAAAAATTTCAAGAATTTCTACTGCGTGGATTGCAAGATATAAGCATTCAAATTCACTAAAACCATTTTTTCGGCCTTGCAAAAAGCAGGGCAGTAGCACTTCACAAACTCACTTTTCGATGAAAAATTGTCCAAAATGATGGTACTTCTTTGGGTTCTTTTTCCTAGACAAGTTGACTACATGCTTGAAAAATTTCACTTCATTTGGAATTATACAACATATAGGACAAAATTAGTAAATAGACAGTAGTAGAGAATGATTCAAAATACAAAATTGTCAAGCATTTAATTATGGAATTGAAAATGCTGATCCCAATGGTGGCAATGTTTTAATAAATAATCTACATCCTATGATTTTGTTTTTTTCAAAAAATATTGACAATTGAGTAAGATAAGGGACTTCAAAGTTTATTTTAGAGTAGAGAATCCATAACTGCCCGCAAACTTAAAATCTTCATAACTTTTCTCACTAATTAAAATGGGATGATTTTAAGCTTTTTACCTATATATAATTCTAGAAAATCAATTTCAAATTTTTGTTTTCAAAAAAAGTGATTTTTCTGATCTGCCCGGATAACCCAATTACAAAAAAAGTAACATATTAGGCCATAACTTTTGACTCATATTTCCAAATGTCATGAAATTTGGTCCATATGAAAGATATTCCTCGCCCCCACCTTCTATTAAACTTTCAACCAAAAATATGGAAATCTCTAATCGTACATACTTGCCCAAAATTTCTATGCGGCCAAAAAAAGCATATTGGTCCTTTAGGGGTTAACTTGTTTTTCAACATTTAGGTGGCAGTTTCATGCAATTTGGAGGTCTAAAGTGGAATATGATCACTCAAAGTTGCACTTCTTTTTTAGTGGCACTTAGAGTTCAAAAATTTGAATGTAAACTTCTTGGTGGGTACTGTACATTACAATATATACACTATAAGAGACCTGCGTTTTAGATGACGAGCCCTGATTTTTCTTGATGGATTTTAGTGGACGTTTGATGCAACAAACCTATGTTTTTATGTCAACATTGATATTACATTGGACGTTTTTGTTGACAAAAAACATGGATTTGTTGCATTAGACGTCCATTAAAATCCGTCAAGATAAATCAGGTCTCGTCACTTAAAATGCGGGTTTTTTTATAGTGATACTTGCTTTGGAATCTATTGTTGGGTCCACTAATCTTACAAATTGTCTGTCTATAACTTAATTGTGCCATTCAAAGACTTTTGCATAAGGAACTTTGCTTATAGAATGACCTTTTAAGAATTGGTTGCATTTGGAGGAGGCTGAATTCCTTGAAACAATTTTTACTAAATTTTTGTAGGAAGAAAAATGGAATTGGCAACTAACCCAAGTCCTTTCATATTTTTTAGACCTTTGTGGAATTATCAATAAAATTTTGAAGTTGAAACACAGTGGTCACTAAATTAAACCAATCCCCTCTTGAAAGGTACACTGTTGGTACATTGAAGAAAGCAAAATGTACTTTTATGTTAGAAGTCACTTTTAGAGTAGGGTTGCTTTTAGAGCATCCTAATTTAATAGAGTTAATTGTACTATGGGTGTCGGAGAAAGGCTTAATTAAGAATAGTACTCCCTCCGTTCCAAAATGATCTTCCTATTGGACAAAATGTTTTGAATTAAGG
This sequence comes from Neckera pumila, assembly GCA_963969595.1. NCBI lineage: Eukaryota > Viridiplantae > Streptophyta > Bryopsida > Hypnales > Neckeraceae > Neckera > Neckera pumila. The sequence goes on along the minus strand of OZ018415.1, from coordinate 20,478,886 downwards.
CTGAAAATAAAATTTTAAAATCCATTTTGCACTACAAATAGAATTTTGTTCACTCCTAATTATCATCCTAAAAACTTTGAGTTTTAGAGCTCTTTCCAAAGTGCAATTTGGGAGTACTAAAAAGTAGAATTTTTGGGCATTTTTAAAGAGCACTAGTAGGCACTTAACTGTTGAATGTGAGATTGTCATTTTGTGGGCAATTAATATAGGCCCAAGACCATGTATGAACCTCTCTTCTACCTCCTAGAGCTTCAATCATCTCCTTCAATTGGGCAACATTCAAAGAGATGCAAAAAAATAAGAACAAACAGTGTTGATTGGTGCTTTAGTCATTTCATTTGTCTATTGATTAATGATTGCGTGGATGGAAGGGAAACTCTATTTGGAGTTGTTTTACTGGTCCCAAATAGCAATCAAAAGCCAAATGTAACCAATTCGCAATGTTACAAAGTGTAACAAGAAGATCATTATTGGATAGAAAATTAAAGCCAACAGAAAGATCATTTTGGTATGGAGGGAGAGCAAAAGAAACACACCACCAACCTCCATTGATCAAACCCCAATTTTGGTGCTTTACGGAGATTTGTTTTGTGTTTTTCTCAAACTCTAACTCTTGTTCCCTCATAAACTGGTAAAAAATACCATTTTGGTAATTTATGATTAACTCTGATATAGAATAATTGCAATTGACATTTTTCACTTTGCATAATTAATATTCAATTCTTACGCAATCCCAATCAAGCATATCAAATTGCAGTTTTTGAAAAGCAAAACTCCATTTTGGATGATTGCAAGAAAGACCCGTCCTATTTCCTGTCACATTGAGGATACCCTCTCTTGTCATTTGCTATAACTTTTGAAGCAAAAAATTCAATCACTATAAGAAACCCATGTTTTTTGGGATGTTTTTACTATTTTTTGGAACGTATTTTATTGAACATTAAATGAAATAACCGATGTTTTTATGTCAACAATGGTGTTCAATAAAACTTCTTGATGTTTTATTGAACATTATTGTTGACATAAAAACATCGGTTATTTCATTTAGTGTCCAAAAAAATGCGTTCCAAAAAATGGTAAAAACATCCTAAAAAACATGGGTTTTTTACAGTGAATGAACATGAAATTTTTATTGGAGATGTCAAACTTTATGGTTATTAGATCCCTTATTTTTTTGCTATAAAAAAAATCATAATTTTGTATTTAAAAATCATTTTTGTTAATTTTCACACCGTAAGGTTTAGGGATTTTTACTATGTTAGGAGTTTCCAAATTTAATGATCTGAAGCTAAAATTTTCATGGTCTATTTGCATATTAGGGAAGCATATTCCTACCAAAAGAAATGTAAAAATATGTTATTTTGTGTCCTCTACATGAGCGCAAACAATACTTCCATTGCATGCAATTTGGGAACAATGAAGATGTTTTTAAGATTAATCTTTTAGTGAAATCTCATCAGCCAATTTTTAGTTTTTTCTTAAATTGCTTTTCCTAATTTTTACAAATGAAAATGTGAAATTATGATGCATGTACCTATTTTCATGAGATTTTGCACTTTTCTAGTTCTCCGAATTAGAAAAAATTTCTATGCTTTTCCTTCCTATGGTACCTTTTCTTAAAGGTGTGTACATTAAGCATATTTTTAATATTTTCTAAAAATTGATTTTCTAATTTTAAAGTACTCCTAAAAGAAAAGATGAATACTGTGCAAAACGCTATGCTTTTTGAACAATCTTTCTTGCAATGACCCTTTGGATGAATTGTTTTATTTAATATTCATAGTTTTTCATAATAATTGATAGAAAAACATTGGTTGATAATTTTTTTGTAAACTTGAGTGCATAGATATGTAGGAAACATCCATAGGCGCATCTTTCCGTCAACACACATTTCCAAAAAAGTTTCAAATTCCTACTATAGAAATTTCAATGTTGGGCTGACAATGCCCAAATTTTGCAAAATAACAAATTGTAAATGCCCTCTTTATTGTATTTAGAACAGTTGAAAATTTATCCAATTTTGACACTTGCTTTTCAAACAAGGCAATATTTTAAGGATATATAATTCCTAAAGTTCCATGACTAGGTTTTCTTGAAAACTGCCACTTTTAGTATAAGTACCAGATTTTTGAAACGAATATTTTATTTGACACATGTAGCTATAGGATCTTGTGATGTGATGACTTAAGAACATGTGGTAAAAATTTCAGAAATTTCCAGTGCATGGATTGCAAGATATTATCATTCAAATTCATTGAAATCATTTTATTGGCCCTGCAAAAAACAGGGCAGCTGCACTTCACAAGCTCACTTTTCTATGAAAAATGTCCAAAATGGTGGTGCTTCTTTGAATTCTTTTTCTTAGATAAGTTGGCCTCATGCTTGAATAATTTCAAATCATTTGGAATTGTACAACATACAGGACAAAAATAGTAATTAGACAGTAGTAGAAAATGATTCAAAATATTAAATTGTTACAAATTTTATTATAGAATTGAAAAATGCCACTCCCAATGGTTGCAATGTTGTACTCTGTAATAAACAATCTACATCCTTTTTTTTTTTTTTCAAAAACCATGGAAAATTAAATAAGATAAAGGGCTTCAAAGTTTATTTTAGAGTAGAGAATCCATGACTGCTTGCAAACAAAAAATCCTCAAAACTTTTGACTCATTGATTAAAATGGAATGATCCAAAGCTTTCCACTCTAAAAAACCAATTTCAAATTTCTATTTCTAAAAAAAAGGATTTTTTTAATTTGTCTGGACTGCCCATTTACAAAAAAAGTAACATATTAGGCCATAACTTTTGACTTATATTTCCAAATGTCATAAAATTTAGTCCGTATGAAAGATATTCCTTGTCCCCACCTTCTCTTAAAATTAGGGCCAAAAATATGAAAATCTTTTGTCACACGTACTTGTCCCAAGTTGCTATGTAGCCAAAAAAAAAGGCATGCTAGTCCTTTAGGGGATAATACAATAATGAATGTAGGTATGTAGGATCAGAGATTGGCCATGGAAGTTCCAAGGCCTATAAAAACTTAAAATCCCAAGCACCATTTGCATTACTTATCAAAAACTACATCCCTCTTTTTGAAGTAAGGATGAATAAAATCCAGAAAGGGCATATTGCCCATTCACATATTGGTCAATATCATTTTCAAGTTTAATTGCAGGTTCTAAATTAAATGCAATTCTCAATTTTTTTTTAAAATGTGAACATGTGAAAAATCTATCTACGTGAATAATTGGACTTGGTGTCATGGACATATGTGATTTTTTATACTTTTGTATAAAAACATAACTTGTTCAAAATTTTGAAATCTTTTCTTTAATTTAAGCAATGGATTATAGAATTATGAAATATATACTACTATGAGAATGTGTAGAAAAAATTTCAATCCATCTGCCTTATATATAGATTACAAGATATAAGCGTTCTAAAGTAATGAAATTTTTTTTACAGCTTATTTGATTGCTTGAATGCCCTCTCTATTAGCCCATTGCCTAAGCTGCCCCTAAATCTTTCAGCCTCATAACTTTTCACTTGGGCACTTGATTGGAAAAAAAACTCATATTTTTTGAAAACCTTACAAAAATTTGCATCTTTGATATAGAATTTCATTTTCATCTGCTCGAAATTGACTTCATAAACGTAAACCTACATTAGTTTCCAATTGTTCACATAGTGAACAATTGTCCTTTAGGGATTAATAAACTAAGCTCATTGTAATTAGTGATACTCCTTGTAATTTCACATTTGGTGCAGAAAACAAGAGACAATAGAATTTGTTTTCTTTATATTTAATATTTAATATAAAATTTCAATTTAAAAAATAAAAAAATGCTCGGCTCTTTCTGAGATTTTTTTTATTTTTTATTTTTTATTTATGTTTTATATTTTATATCCATATATCCATATATTAAATTAGCATGGTTTTTTTACCTATATTTAGAGACCTATTTGTTTTGTTTTGTTATGTTGAGATCTTCCGGACCGTGCGTCCCCCGGTGGCGTGCTTGGTATCGTCGGAAAGCCCTCGATGAGGAGGGGTGCACGGATTTGGTTTCGTGGCATTTGGAGTTACTATGCAGAAGTTATTGAATTTCAAAGTATTTATGGATCGAAAAATTAGAAAATTACTTTGACTTTGACTATGGTCGCGTTCTTGGTACCGATGGAAAGCTCTTGGCGAGGAGGGGTGGCCGTGCTTTGTTTTATGGCGTTTGAAATGACGGTGTGAAAGTTATTGAATTTCGAAGTTTTTATATCAATAAAAAAAATAAACATATGACTTTTCCTTTCGTTTTGGTTGTGGCAACGGCACAGGGCACACTAGTTTCATTCTTAAGTTCAGAAGGCACTCACGCTGACCTCACGTAAGCGAACTCCTTCTGATTCTGTGATTCTGCCGGTACGAAAGGAATGGGTGATTGGCACATGCTGACAAAGCATTTGCCACCTCAACCAAAAGGCAAATCAGATTGCGCTGACGTGGCTGCCTTCCTCCTTCAAAGCTAGGTCTCAAATTGTAAACCCGAGCTTTGGCTATGGTGGAGATCGAGGTCACCTGCTTCCCATTTCCTCGCATTCCGCTTCCCCGTCGTGGCCACGGTGCTCTATCCCTTTGTATCGCCCTCCAATTTCCTTCCTCTCTCTTTCGCCGTTTGAACGAGCCCCTTCTCGCTCAAATCGGTTGAGATTTGCTTCTCCAATTTGACTTCAAATTGGTCACCTGCGCTTGCCGAACAGGTACATCGTTTCCCCTCCAGAATGAGCGTCGTAGAAGTCGCTCTTTTCTCTTTCATTTTGTTTTCCTCGATTTGGAAACCTCCTGTGGCGAAATTTGGTTGCGGAATGTGTGAATTCATATGAATTTGGTTTGGTGATTTTGGTTGGATTGGCCTCGTTTAGGGAGTGTGTGTTGGTGAATTCGCTCGAGGTTGTCTAACTGCACGAATATTATGTTCGAATTTTCGTATTTTACACTGATTCCTGGCGGATTCCTTGGAGAATTTGAATCGTTATTATGGGACTAAACTTTCAGAAAAAAAATTGCTCTACTGCGCACTGTGCTCATTCTTCTTTCTTGTTATGTCTCGTACAATATTGTATTCAGGATATGCCCTGGGTGATGGCGCCCGGGCGAGGCATTACGTCGTTATCTGTGCAGTGAGAAAGTGGATTTGGAGAAATGGTCCCCGAATTTCCTTTGCATGGACCTGTGGAGGCTGGGAGGAGTGTCTTCGCAACTCGGTAGTCGCAGAGACTCTGATGGTTAAATTGAGTTGCAACATTGTCATGGCACCGTTTTCTTGCACAATGCTGCAGGGCGACTCTCCTCATCCCTTTGCTATTTCATATCCTAGTGCTCTTCCAATACAGTACTCGCTTCACTTCTCTTCTTCCACGCTAGTAAAGAGTAGAACGAACCATTGTAGATCAGCAAATTTCCATGGAAACCTGAAATGTGTTATCTCGAATAGCAAGTTAGGTCAGGCTCATAAATTTTTCAGCAGTAAGAACACTCTTGCATCAAAGACATTCATTGGATGTAGCTATTATGGAGCAGATAATTTCAGTGGTTCAGGAAAGTGGGGACAAGTGAAGATCATCCTCGCAAGTGCTCCAGGGTTTGACCAAGATTCAAAGGAAGAAGGCAGACCAGACCCCTCGGCGTTGCAAAACCCTAGCGACAAAGAGGACAACGGTAAACCGGCACATGTAGATGAGGATAACCGGTCGACCACATCCGGCAGGGCAGAGCCCTCGGCAAGTCCTCCAGAGAAAAGCTGGTGGCGAATGCCGAAGTGGATGTGGAATCCAAACTGGAGTTGGAAAGGCACGTCTGCCATCCAGGCTCACGAGATTGGGGCTCTGCTTCTTCGATTGAGCATTTTCGTTTTGCTCATGAGATTGCTACGGGTTCCATTCTCCGGCGCATCCTCTTCATCGACTCCTGAAAGGAGCTCTTCAGCTTATGTCACTGTCCCGTTCAGTGAATTTCTAAGCGAGAGTACTCGCGACGACATTGAGAGCGTGGAGATTGACGGGTATCATCTGACATACTCTCTGCGACCATCAGGACGTCAAGTACGGCCTCAGAATGAAATACAGGTGAGTTTGCCGTTATCGCAAATATATACTCAAAATTTGTGAATTCTCGCGTCCGAGGTATACCTATGCCAGAGTTGGAATTAGGGTTTAGAAATTGACCCTCACCATATTGAATCTCAATGGACATTTTGCACTCTGTTTCTGACATGCATCTCGTCATTTTGTTTATTAACTTATACCGGTATTCAAAGCTCCGAGGGTGCTGGAAATTCAGATTGTATAGAGGAATGTTACTCTCAGAAATTTCTAGAGTGCTGTTGTATTTACGCTCATGGGTGATGCATGCGGTACATCAGTTTCTCATACTGAAGCTTTGGATGCAATTTTGAATTAGAAAAAAGTGGGAGACGATGTGGATACTGAAGGTACTCGAAACAACAAAGCTGAAGTACCTGGAATTGCACAATCTGGAAAGTCAAAGCGACTGTATTACACTACAACAAGGCCCTTTGACATAAGCATTCCGTATGACCAGTTGAAAGCAAATGATGTTGTGTTTGGTGCCCCTGATAAGCGCCCTCTGAAAATCATCAATACTTTACTAGTAAGGAGTTTCGCAACTCGACAAACTGGAGCCAAGTTATCTTCAAACTGAATTATTCTTTAAGTGGTTCTTGTTATTACTCAAATAGTAGGTGTGCACCTAGCTCATTTATTTGAGGTATCGACTGTAGTTTCTGGAGAGTGCATCATCTTGAAAACGAAACAAGAGGCAACAATGATGTCAATGGCAGGGAGAGTATGATCTCTGGTTGGTTTTAACCGGGTTTTTTTTTTATTGTTGGGGTATCAGATATTTTTCCTGTATGTAGGCCTTATTGTTGGCCTTCTGGGTCGCTTTTCGTTGAAACTACCACAGGTTCACTTTCTGACCTAAAAGACTCTGACTCCGTGAGTGTGTTACACCCTTTACCTTTAGTGTTTAGGACCAATCTGAAGGTTGTGATGGAGTTTTGTGCAAAGAATATAGGAGTTTGTTCCAGATCGTGTCTTAAAATTTGGATGTTCTATATCTTTGGACAACCAGCACGAGTAGATCGTTGATGAAGATATGTTTTCATTGGTGCTGAATGTAATTGCAATCAATGTACAAACTGGTGAGGGCGATGGCATATTACTAGACGTTCTCATATCCATCTACATGTGCAGCGCTCAACTGGTCGTCTGCGGAATCGGAAAGGATTATTGTCGGGAGGTGGCAAGGATCAAGACGTTGGCGGTCCAATTATGTTTGCAGACGTGGCAGGTGTGGATGAAGCAAAAGAAGAGCTTGAAGAGATTGTTGTAAGTGAGACCGCAACTTCAGAAACCTAAGGCCATTGACTTGCTCAGGATAGCCACGTATATACTGCTGAGCTGAGGGTATTGAAAGTTCTCCACGAAAGATGGCCAGTAATTCATGTCCATCCAGTTTTGTTTGTGCAGAGTTGACTGTGTAGTATGTTAACATATAATGGATTATCGTCCACGATTCATTCGGTACTTCTTCATGTTAAGGCCTTCGCTTTTGGTTTCCTGTTGTAGGAATTTCTTAAAAATCCGAGTCGGTATACAAGGCTCGGTGCGAGACCTCCAAGAGGGATTTTGCTGGTACATTTCTTTTCTTTGCTCTGGTGTGAATCAATTTCATGTGCTATTGTTTTGTCATATTTTGTCAACGTTCTCCTGGAGCATTGAGGGCAAAGTCATGATGAGTCTGCACATCGTTTTCAGTATCTGCTCAGGCGTTAATTTGTACATTAAGCTGGTTATTGTATTTATTAGCTGATGTAGAAAGAGGTTGTCTCTCAGTCCTCGTTACCCATGTTTTGTACTAGGAGCGGGTTCTGTGTAGCCAATTGATTGCGTGGTACCAAACCACCTACAAGTTCCATAGAGATTTGGGCTAGAAATGGGTCATGTTTTTAGGAGCTGGTGTTCTTATGTACAAGTGTTATAGTGAAGATAAAACTGACATGACTGGCATATTCAATGTCTGGCAGGTTGGACCACCTGGTACTGGCAAGACATTGCTTGCTAAAGCTGTTGCAGGAGAGGCAGATGTACCATTTATCAGCTGCTCAGCTAGTGAGTTTGTAGAGTTATATGTGGGCATGGGTGCCTCTCGTGTTCGGGAACTTTTTGCCCGAGCCAAGAAGGAAGCACCGTCAATCGTTTTCATTGATGAGGTTTGTAGCATTATCTACTAGAACGAAGTGTACTTGTTTTTTTAAGATGTACCTGAAGAAGTCATTAGAAATGTAGAGCCTCTTGTTTCGTGAATCTTGAATTTCTAGTAGTATATGTGAGGCTATTGTGGGGTAGTCATTATTGGAAAAGAGCAGTTGAGGTGCTTATTTGGTCTAGACATAATTTTTACAGATTGATGCTGTAGCAAAAGGTCGTGATGGTCGGCTTCGAAGTGTAGGAAATGATGAACGAGAGCAGACCCTCAACCAGCTTCTTACAGTATGTTTACTGATCTTTCTATTTGACCAGCAAGTGTAGTTTGTTCTTACCTTACGCTCAGCATGATTATTTTCTATTTCGATTTTGATCAATGAGGTGTATGATGTAATGGCTTTTCTTGATCGACTTGTCAATATGATAGCTTTGATTTCTTTAGGTTGTACGACATGCATTTACTCATCTTTACGGGGTTTCGCAAGATCTGTTGAAACCATGAATGTCTCATGTGAGTGATTTTTATGTCCTATTCAGGAGCTGGATGGATTTGAGAGCAGCTCAACTGTCATTGTACTGGGGGCCACTAACCGCGCTGATGTTTTGGATCCTGCGTTGAGGCGACCTGGACGATTTGACCGGATTGTTATGGTTCTACTTCACGTCACTTTTATTCCTCTGCAAATATTTTGACTTGTATTTGCTTTTGCTATGGTTAGTATTTGATTTTATGAGCATTGTGAATCATAAATTTAATAATGAGAAGGTTATCTAGTATAATTAGATGCTTGCTTTTCACGTAATATTCAGAAATTCGTCGTGTTCGCAAGCACTGTTTGAAAGTATTCTCTCAAAATAGGTGGAGCCACCTGACAGACGAGGGCGTGAGGAAATTTTGAATGTTCATGTGACTAAGAAGCAGTTGCCTTTGGCACCTGACGTGAATCTTAATGTGATCGCTGCTGCAACAGCCGGGTTTACTGGGTATGGAATCATCATTACCCTGTCCACCGTCCTGTCGCCAAGTTTGTGTGGTAGAAAGTCCGTCTTTGCAGTGAATACCGAAAGTCTGTCTTTTCGTTTCGAATTGTCCTTATACTAGTTGTAGAGCATCTTATCTCTTGCCACCCTCGTGAAGTTTACTAAAAGATATTGTCAGCTCTCCAAATGGGTTGATGAACAATAGCTTAAAAAAATTCAAGTGCGTTTACCGAGTTGAAATCTGAAGTTTAGTTAACTAGTTTTGAATGATTTATATTTTAATACTCCGAGCAAATCTTTTTTAATTCTGAAGCTAATACTTCCGAGTACTTTCTGACGGTTTAATCAATTTGGGTCTAAGTTTTGAAGATCATGCTTTTTAATTAGAGCTTAAATTTCGATGTTGTTACTGATGAATCCTTCTGTATTCCCAACAGAGCAGACCTTGCAAATCTGGTCAACGAAGCAGCCTTATTGGCAGGGAGGGCGAGCAAATTGGTGGTTGAAAATTTAGAATTTTCCCAAGCAGTGGAGCGTGCGATAGCTGTAAGACCTCTTCGATTACCAGAGTGATTTCCTTCTTGCATGTGATATAAATCTTTGAGTAAAAACTGCAGATTGAGAAGCCCATTTAAATGCCTCAATCCTTGATATCTCATTTTAAGAGTTAGGGCCAACAACGCAAGTGTATTCACAAGATTCTATCTTCTAATTTTTTTTTGCATTCTGAGTGTAAAGCGTGTAAAGAAAGGAACTGGTATGAACGCATCTCAGACCCGTCGGTATGATAGTGAAAGACTGTCGGTTTCAAGTATTTAAATGCTCTTCCCTCAAATGGCTATTTGTGTAAAAGTTAATCTCTCAGTCTTCTGTGTTTACAGGGTATTGAGAAAAAGAGGTCTACATTGCATGGTTCCGAAAAAGGTGTTGTTGCACGACATGAAGCAGGTCATGCAGTTGTTGGAACAGCTGTTGCCAAGTTCATACCTGGTCTTACACGAGTGCAGGTATTGCCTATTCTCTGGACGTGGATTCATCTGTTTCTTGCTACTGAGCTTGATTGAACTAATACTAATTTGAACCGATGGTTTTAATTCCACCTCAGATCAGGTTCTTGCCGCCTCTCTCCAAGCCTAAATGTTTATCAAATGTTGTGTCTATTTCTTGCAGAAATTAAGTATTTTGCCAAGGTCTGGAGGAGCTCTGGGTTTCACTTATATTCCTCCAGGTGCTGAAGATCGTAATCTTCTGTTCATCGATGAGCTACGAGGCCGTTTGGTGATCCTCTTGGGTGGCCGTGCTGCTGAGGAGGTGGTGTACCATGGTCGTGTTTCTACTGGTGCTCTTGATGATATCAAGCGTGCCACCGACTTGGCATACAAAGCAGTAGCAGAGTATGGTCTCAATTCCAATATTGGTCCAATCTCGTTATCTACACTTGCTGGAGGAGGCCTTGATGAGACTGGTGGTTCCTTCTCGTGGGGCAAGGATCAGGTAATTCCTAGTTCCTTGGTGTCTAGTCCCAAAGTCGTTATAGTTGGTGGTTAGATATCACATAAAATATGCAGTCTGTTCCTGTATTACAACTACTAAACAGGAATTTTGACGTTTTCTTTTTGCGGATGTAGTGGAGTTATGCTTAAATTGAAATATAAATGCTGACAAACTTCCAGTCATGTATTTGAAGTTTTTGTACAAGGGACCTGATCTGTCTCATAGGTTTTCTCTAGACCTTTAATCTATCAGCATCAAGTGCTGGTCATCTGTTAGTATCGTTTCTAAAATCTGGTAGATGCCATGATGTGTTTCTGTCCGCTCTGTATAGACTTAGTAACATCATTTTCCTTCTGTGTTTCGTCATGACTAAGTCAGCCAACTTATGCTCAATATTTATGCTGGGTGAATGAAGGGTCGCATGGCGGATATGGTACAAACCGAGGTGAAATCTTTAATTCAGTCTGCCCTGGAAATGTCCTTGCTTGTGATTCGCTGCAATCCGACAGCTCTCGAGGGCCTTGGCGCTCAACTTGAAGGTAAGTGCTATGTCCATTTTCTCTTGCTGAAAGCTCATAATATGGATGAAACGGAGAGTCTATATCACTCGTTTTAACTTTATATCTGATTGTCCATTTAATTTACCCCATTTTCTATGCCTTCAAATTTTTGGGGAGCTTTTAGGTTTGCAAAGAAATTTGAACTTGTCCTTTCCTTGCTTAGCAAGTGCAAAGGAAAAGAACTTCATGATGTACTTGTCATTGTTTATTGAAACATGATTGTATGCATTTATGTTGTCCAGCTGAAGAGAGACTTGAAGGTGATACATTAGAGGATTGGCTCAACACAGTGAATGCTCCCATGGAGTTAGCTGCATTTATTCGTGGAAGGAACTGAGCTTTTTGAATGAAAGAACAATCCGCAAGCATAGGTGAAACCTCTTCAACTTCCTGGTGTTGCTTGTGGTATACATATGCATTGTTGCTCAATCAGGAACTACTTTGGAAGAGAGTCTGCAGTTCAAATTTGGATTTAGTTAAGAGAAGTAGACTTGCTTATCTAACGCAGTTCCTTTTCTTTGTGAAGGTGCTTTTGATGCAGAAGCTTAAAAAGTGTACAGAAATGTTAAGACACGTCTAGGAAGAGCTGAGAAATCCAGTGCTAGTGAACATCAGGCCAACTTTGAAGCCTCTTACTGGGGATCAATCAAATTGTATTTCCAATTTTAACTGTACTACGGCTATAATTTTTACTTGCCATCCAGCTGTCAGTAGCAAGGGATGTTGTCTAGCTTGTAAAGTACATGGAATTAGCTGACAAAATGGCTAAAATGTTGTAGACCGTCCCAGCAATTTGGGTTGGCTTGAGATTATGTGTTGGAATATTGTCTGCAAAGGATTATTTGGTTTAGAAATTCTACGAGTGCATTGGGGAGTGTCTTAGGTACAGAGCTTGAAACAATTCTCTGGCAGCTGTTTTCCGGAGATGTGTACAAGTTTGATCTCGTGGCAGCTTGATGAGAGTGATTGTAAAGTGATGGACTTCTATCAGGTACATGGAGTGCATGTGAAGTCGAGATGAGGCCGCTGCAAATAACTGTGTGAGAAGATAACGTTGTTTGGTGATGAGGTTAATTTTTCTCAGTAATGCTATAGCAATTTGTAAGAGTTAGAAAGTGTCCCAGGCTAGTGTGATTGCGAGGCACTTCCGCTTTCATTAGGAATCCAGTCAGAAGATATCAAAGATTTGGCTTCAATGTTCTGAATCGTTTCTTTAGGGCACTCAGCCATTTATCAATATTTGCCTGTTCAAGGGAAGACATGTTTAACATCGCTTGAGGTAAATGCATCTAATGGTGGCCTCTACAATGACAAACAAAACTGAGTATGAATTTGAATTTGAGTATGAATTTGAAATGTTTTCATTCAAACAGCCATATCGTTGAGTGTCAATGGGCACAATCCAGCAGTTCTAGTGTGCTATATGTAACAGATTACTATGGAGTTGTGAAGAAAAAATTAGTTGTGATTTGAAAGAAAAGTAATTTCAAAGTTAGCCATGTCTAAAACTTGGTTTGTGTGCCATAATTTAAAACTTAGTATGTGTGCCATAATTTAGTATTTACTTTTTATTTTGTCAATTTTTTCTTAAAACTCCAAAAAAAATTTGTATGCTTTGGTATGCACCATTTCAGATGTTAAGTTTTCATGATATTTAAATATTTTGGGGAACTGAGAGTACAGAATTGCATTAGCCATTGTAGAAAGGATATTAGTTGTAATATGAACCATTGTTACATCTTAATGCATTTGAAATAATTGAAATATTTGTTGAACATGACAATGCATTCAATTGATATGGAGAATTGAGAGTACAGAATTGCATTAGCCATTGTAGAAAGGATATTAGTTGTATTATGAACCATTGTTACATCTTAATGCATTTGAAATAATTGAAATATTTGTTGAACATGACAATGCATTCAATTGATATATAAAAGTCGTATGATGTATTTTTAGATTCAAATTTTTTTTACAAAGACTAGAATTTATAATACACATAATTGATTCCATCAATTGAACTATTCATTTTTGTTGATTTTGATAACATCAAAAAACCATTAGTTTTATGAAAGTTGGTGTAATTTTTGGTGGTTTGGAACTTTATGATGATATTAAAAATGACAATTTACTTTTTGGTGGTTTTGAATTTTATGATGATTATTGACTACTTTTGATTACTGCCTTGATTACTAACTACTTTTTATTATTGCTTTGATTATTGACTACTTTTGATACTATCACTAAAAGAAAACTGCGTTGTACTTGTCAAAAACTGCATTGTACTCAACAAAAAATATGGGTTGGATTTTGTTGAGTTCTCCCTTCATAATGCTATATATATATATATATGCATTCTAACAAAAAATTCTGTGTTTATTTGTCAAATTTTGTGTTGAAACAGTGGAACGCAAAATTTTGTGTTATGAAGGGAGAATTCAACAAAATCCATCCCATACTTTTTATTGAATACAACACAATTTTTGTTAAGCACAACGTAGATTTGACAAGTAAAATGCAGTTTTCTTCTAGTGTATTCACCATTGTCTTGCTTGACGATATGTGCCCTTATAGCTACATTTGGGAGATGACCCGATGTGAAATATTTTACATCATTTTTGTTGGAGAAGAGCAACTTTTCTACGATAGTCCAGTCCAATTCCGTATTCCGTCTCTTACTTTTCGCCCTAATTCCGTCTAGGAAAATATTCGAATCTATTTAAGATTCTTGACAAAATTAGCGCATTAATGCCAAAATGGGATAATGTGTCAATCCTTGATTTGTGAATACTTAACCCCTATAATACCAAGGCAGTTTCTGGCTCCAAAACCACTGAAAACTGCCATTTCTGTTGTGATCACTCCCTATACCAAAAAAACTTTAAAAAAAAAATCTAACCATAGGATCCTGTACTTCACTTCTCTTAGATCATGTGGTAAAAATTTCATGAAGTTTGACCATACAGATTGGAAGATATTAGCATTTGAAGTTAGAAAAAGAATTTTTTTTGAACTGTGGCATGCAATTCCAGATGACTTTGACGGCCATTTCTGGATTTTTTTGGCACCATATACCATAAAGTTAAAAAATTTTATGTTGAAAATTTGAGTTGAGAGCTGGGGAAAAAAAATTCAAAATGTCAAAATTTGATATTCACATATAAAAAAATTGTTAAGTAGAAGTAGGTTCAAAATTGAACAAAATACTAAATCGTTAATAGCTTATAGGTGGAATTAAAACACCATAATTACAATGGTGGGATTGTTCTTGCAAACAAAATTAACATTGTCAAAAATTTTTTTTGAGAAAAATTGAAAATTGCATTCAAAAATGAATTCTATAAGTTGTTTTTTTAGAAGATGCTTAGATTGCCCGAATTTCAAGATTGTCCATAACTTTCTCATTCTGAGTCCAAATAGAATGAGTCAAAGCTTCAAATGTAGACAAAAACATGATCTTTGAGAAGAACAAATAAAAAATAAAAAACTCAATTTTTTAAAGTTCTTTTTTTCTGCCCGGCGAATTGCTTTTTGGACTTCGGGTGGCATAACTTTTGCTCTCGGGCACTAATTGAAAAAAAATGATATTTCTATAAAGCTAATGTGATTTCCAATCTTCAAAAAAAGTTTCAAAAAATCAGGTCAAAATTTCAGGTTGCACGAGCCTGCCCAAAATCCCAAGTGTCCCCCGAGGGGACTTTGGTAGTTTAGGGGTTAAGTGCCATTAAATATATGGAAAGATAGTCATGGATTGTTTATAGAATGTTTATGACTCCACTCTGTACGCGGTCTGTAATTTTAGGGCAAACCACTTCAAGAAATTCATAGAAATTACAATTTTAATTTAAAATTATATTTCCACTTGGGTTTGATCCGTGAAACAAGCACACACCTCTGAAAAATATGTGCCCCTCTTGGAATTGGGCCAAGATATTCAGATTCCAAATCAGGGTGGTAATAGGCTTGTCTACCTCAAAGACTACTGGCAAGATGCCCTTAGTTTCTGTATATATCACTATCATTTCATCCTGTCAAGATTTCTTGAGAGGCCATTCAAACTTCATTCATCCATCGACGCCATTCAAACTTTCGCTCGAAGCCACATCGAAGGGAGAGCTCCCGCCACAACCATTTCATGTCCGCCTCAACAAAATCTTTTGCTCAACCTCCGCAATCAATCAATCCAACAATTGCACACCATGATTCCACCACTTTGCACCTAGATTCTGCTCCTTGCATTCTTTTTTCCGCATTCGTTGAATCCATGGAGTCCCTCCTGCTGTTCATTCCAGCAAGTTTGAAACTCTTCTACGCCTTTCAATGGTCGTAATTGAGGAGAGCGACGACGAGGAGGTGGGGCTATGGAGCCTCCTGGTGGAGATCCCGATGACGATGTAAGAAAAATAGCGTGCGATAATTGAATCTCGTTTGCTTGTTTAGGTTCAGCTGGCAAATTCGCAATTTTTTGGCTTTGAATTTTGGTATGAGAGCCAAGGAAATAGGATTTTGATGTTTGGGTTCTGTTTTTTAGGGCTTGAGAATTTGAAATTAGGGTTTCAGGAATTGGGGTTCTGTGTACGGGATACAAATGATCTTACTACTGCTACTAAAGTACAAGAGTGATCATCCGCGTGACTAGCAAAGCATACTCTAGCTTATCAACATTTAGGTTATTAAGGTGTAGAGTTTAGAAATTATATTTGAACATTGTCGTACTTTCTACTTGTGCGCTTCTGCCCCTCGTTTTCTCGACTAAAAGAGTTTGAATTACATCAGGACTTTGATTGGGAAGCAGCGGTGGCGGAGGTCGACGAGGTTTGTCTCAAGAGCCAGCGAGGGGTGGCTCCTCCAGCGAGTGCGAGCGACATCGATTACGCCGCTGCTTCCACATGGATCTATCCAGGTACAGGTCGCGGCTCTGCTCAATTTTTAGTTTGAGGAGCAAACAATCAATGAGGTGATGTCTCGTATATGGCTCTCTCTGTGTGTTTCAGTCGCCTCGGAAGTTGAGCTAGGTCTGAATTTAATTATCGCTCTGCCATGGATCAGCCAATATACCGTACCGGGAGTATCAGTTTCAGATGACGAAGACTGCCCTTTTTACCAACACCCTCGTTTCTCTACCGACGGGACTTGGGAAGACTCTAATTGCTGCAGTTGTTATGTACAACTACTATCGATGGTTTCCAACTGGTATTTATCTTCTCTTCCTGAATTTTAACCTTGATACTTGGTGTTGACCGATTCTTATTTCTTAATAGTGAATTGGAGTCTTTGATTCTGAGGTTGTAAGAATTGATGTTGGAATTTGGAATTTGGAGTTAAAAATCGGAAATGTGATGTGAGAATGTGTTTCTTCTCATTCGATACTTGAACGGACATGTGTTTACAATCATCTAGTTGGGAGTTGGGCTGCATATGGAGAATTCTGATTTCCAGCCTCTTATTTTGAGCTGATCAAACCAGTATGTCAGAAAATGATTCTGGATGTCACTGTAATGTGCAGGAAAAGTTGTCTTTACAGCTCCATCCCGACCATTGGTGATACAGCAGATTGAAGCCTGTCATAATATTATGGGTATTCCTCAAGTGCGTTCTCTGTCCTTTTCCGACCTTATTCTTGAGGTGCTGATTATAGTAACATTCAATACATCTACCGGTATCTATCGTTCGAAAATTTAGAATATCGTGTGTTTATTCTATTGGTTCATTTTTTTACCTTCCTTGCAACCTCCCAAATGATTCATTTCAACTCCTGTAGACATGAAAAGCAGCCACTGTTGACCATTTGTGCACTTAGGGTATACGATCCGTTTAATCAATCTGTTCATGTCTTACGATCGTCGTCTTGCAGGAGATGGCCATTGACATGACAGGGCAGATGAGCCCGCCACAAAGAGCAGAAGAATGGCGGAGCAGGAGGGTTTTTTATGTGACACCGCAATGCTTAGAGAAAGATATACAATCAGGTGCTGACCTCAATGCATTTATATTAATGTCTCTAACTCGATGAACAAGTTAGTCCTCTCTCTAGTTGTCACGGTTATCCCATTTGACATTTGCAAAAAGAAACTTGGTTTTGCTCTCGAATGATGGTTTGGTATGTGACTGATACCATTAATGGCCTGGTTGGATAGGCTCTTGTCCAGTTTACGATATGGTATGCTTGGTTGTGGACGAAGCACATCGAGCAACTGGCAACTTTTCATACTGCATTGTCACCCGTGAGGTTTGCTCTCTCACGACATTTGAATATATTCCGCCTTTCAGCTTCTTTTAACCTGTTTGAGTTCCTATGTTTTGACTTTATATGAACCAAAGCCACTTGCCAGAGACGCTCTTTACAGAAAATATTCTGACGTTAATCTCCATCTTTGCTTGTTATGCAGCTTTTGGCAGTTAATGAAAAGATAAGGATATTGGCTTTGACAGCTACTCCAGGCTGTAAGTTTTCATCTCAATGCACAACGCAAGCTTGTCTGATCTTGTTACAAGATTCCTCGGTACAAGATTCTGTCATCAATATTTTTTGACTCACAATTCTCTTGATTTTTGCAGCCAAACAAGTAACTATTCAAGCAGTTGTGGATAACCTTCATATGTCATGTTTGGAGTTTCGAGACGAGAATGATCCCGATGTCAGCCAGTACACACATAATAGGAAATTGGAACTTATTCAGGTATGTGAGGAATTAGAAGTGTGTCTCTTCCTCGGCGTTCAGTTGCACAACAGGCTCAAGGAGACAGATGCATATGGAAACTGGTCTGGTCGAAATGTTTGATTGGAGCTGATCGTCTCTCGTCTCGCTTGCAATGAAATTTAATGAGTTCTCCGCTGCGGATTATTCATGTCTTGTAGATCATGAAAAACTGAACTACTCTTTGATGCGATTCTGTGTCGAGCGAACATTAACTTGGGGCAGCTGCCTGAGATTGTATGTTTAGCGGACATTGACTTGTAGCCATCTTAATTTTACTTTGACTGACCCGCATGTGTTATTGTTATGCTCAGGTTAAAATGAACGCAGAGACCAATAAAATCAAAGACATCTATTTAGAGGTTTTAAAACCTGTGGTTGAAAAGCTTTATAATATGAAGGTTTTTTATAGCAGAGAGATCGCAAGGGTAATATCCTCCTCTCTCTGATAATTTTCTGCTTCTTGTTTATTTATTGCTTAGTCTGTACTATAGTTGATGAGATATAACTTCTTCAAAAGTAGTACTTCTACTTCACGGCAAGCGTCTCGTGGACAAATATGTACGTTTTAGGCAATTTCCACTTCTTTGATACCTAGATGCAAACACTTTCTTGGCTTATAGGTCACTCAATAATTCGTACAATACATGCTATCTGTCTGCTGTAAAAAATTGGCCCTTGCCAGCAATACCTTTTATATAGGCTGAGAATTACCTTATTTGTTTTGAGTACCTATTGAATCCAGATCATGTGATGTTACTTTCTGCAGCTTTCACCATTTGAATTCCTCACAGCAAGGGATGCGTTTCGTCAAGCACCTCCTCCATCGTTACAGCAGAACCAGTACCGGGAAGTAGAGTCCTTTTTTGGCATAGCTATAACTCTGTATCACATCTTTAAGCTTCTGCATAGTCACGGCGTTCGACCGGCCCTAGAAATGCTTCAAGCAAAGCTGCAAGAAGGGTGAGTAGAATGCTGCTCGCTTCTTCGAAATCTTGCGCTTCTTTGTAGCTCGGTAGTGTGGCTACATTAATGATACAGTCGAAAATGCCTGTCTTTACAGGTAGAATCCGATTTTTTATTTCATCCAATAGGTGCCATGTACCAGGTGAATAATCTTTTATTCTGTTTCAGTCTTGTCCTACACCTTAACTTAAGAATCTGTTTGTCTTCTCAGGACCCTGCGACTATTGGCAAGAAACAATAAGTTAAATGAGATCAAGAATCTCATGCAGGAGAGCGTTGGCCATGGAGCTCCTAGCCCCAAGCTCGTAAAGCTGGAGGAAATCATACTTCAGCATTTTCGTAAGATCCTTCTTAGTATTTGGATTTGTGGAGTATCGAGTTCGTTTATACCTGCTACAATATTTTACGGCACCTCCAACAGTTTACGACCTTAGCATTAAATTTTTTAAATTTCCAATTGCTTGAGAAGAGCGTCGCTGACCTAAACGTGCAACAACCTATCGTGGCAGGTGATCATAATCCACTTACAACCCGAGTGATCATATTTACGAATTTCCGTGAAAGTGTCAAGTATACCCCTACATCCATCAACTCTAGCACATTGAAGTCAGATAAAGTTGTTTTCTTGCTGGTCTTACTCAGGTTCTTTTGAAATGTTTCAAATTTCGCCTTCGACTCAGGTTCTGTGCAGCGACTTGTGGTCAATGCTGAGTTCCTGTGTGTGCAGGGACATCCTCGAAGCCCTCCTGAAAGTTGGGCATATTGTCAAAGCCATGGAGTTCATTGGACAGAGTTCAGGTTGACATCCGCTCTGATTGACATGACGGTGTTTTCGCTTTTCCTCATTTTACATCTTTGGAACCTTGCCAATATTTTAGAGAGTAAAGCATGTAGGATGTACTTGAAGCGTTGGAAATACTCATTGCAGGTTTGATCTTCAGTTTTCCCGCTTAATCAATATTCTATACTGTTTGAACATGCCTTGTTGTTCTAGCATACTGTATTATGACTGCGATCCTTTTTTCCTAATTATCTCAGCCAATCTCCTTTTATGAGAGATTCACGTACGGGTAAATATTTTGTAGGCCGAACATCGAAAGGACAATCTCAGAAGGTGCAGCAGGCTGTCCTCCAGGTAAGATAGCTCGCTCTTTTCGTGCTAGCAATTCTCTTTTCGTGCCTGCTTTTTGTCGTTGAGTAGTCAGGCTTATCTGTCGTTACAACTGGTTTAAATCGGGACTCAATTCTTGTTTCGGGACTCGCAGAAATTTCGATCTGGGGGCTATAATACAATAGTGGCAACATCTATAGCCGAGGAAGGTCTGGATATTATGGAAGTGGATCTGGTAATCTGTTTTGATGCGAACATCTCTCCGCTACGCATGATCCAACGGATGGGTCGTACAGGACGGAAGCGCGACGGGAGAGTGGATATCCTTCTCAATATTTCTGGCTTTCGAATAACTACTGTGCAGCTCTTCTAATATGCTCTTGTTGAGGTTCAGAAAGTATGAATTACACGTGGTCAACTGCCTCTAGTAGGCGTGCATATGAAATACTTGTTGACAGCACTGAAAGGTCATATGATCTGGCATGCTCATCGCTATTTACTTCGTTTTGACCTTAACAAATGGCAGCACTTGTATTGGCGAGTGAAGGGTCAGAGATGCAAGGGTACCTCAAGAAGCAGGCAAAAAACAAAGCTCTTGGGAAGCACATGCGGCATGGAGGTGTAAATAGCTTCATCTTTCATCCCAGTCATAGGATGGTAACTATGGCTTCCATCAATGTCTCTCAATGATACTGAGTCTTGAAGTAGTAGATCCTTGCTACCTCCTGGGATACCTTAATATTCAATGATCGAGAGGCCCTCTGGACACATTTTGGGTTAGCTTGAATCTGTGACTCACTGGGAGTGGTTATATGTCTACCTTACATGTGCTCCGCTGGCAAAGCTGAAACCTTTTTAACATGAATTTCTAATGATGCTATGCAGGTCCCTCACATGTTGCAACCTCAAGTTCAAATGATGGAGATGAAAATTGAGCAATATGTACCTCGTGGGAAGAATAAGTCTGCGGAAGGGACTGCTGTCCCCGACATTGAGGTAGCTGAGCTCACCGATGAGGAACAAGCATTGCTCCGGAAATATGCGTTATCTCCGGGTGTAGAGACATGGAAACCCTCTCTTATTGCTTTCCCCAGATACCAGCTACTTCCAACTCCGGTACATTCTGTGAAACATTCTGTTCGGACTACAAGCATGTTCATTGATATTCTTCGTGGCCTCCAAGAATCGGCTTCAGCCTTCCTCGGCAGTGCGAAGGATTGCCTCCCCAGCCAGCTCGGGGTCAGTATCTTCTTTCTTACGTTATTCCTCCAATTTGATTATCACTTGTCAAGTCTGTCAAGTTTATTATTATTATTATTTTTATTTTCAATCTAATTCTCTTTTTGTTCTCAAGCTTTGTGTTGGTTTCCACAGTTTCCGTCTTTAAACGTTGATCAGCAACCTGCAGAAGCTGGCGCAGAAATACTTGCAGGTAGGTCCATTACATCGGAATATGATTTCCTTTTTTCCAGATGGCATAAATACTTCACATAATATGCATTGCATATATTTGCTTTTGTGCTTCTGCTATATGTTTTTTAGCGCCAGTTAGTTGACACGGCTTAGGTTGTACGGGCATTTGGTAACTACTTCCAGTTAGCTACTTGGTTGGTGGTGGCAAAGCTAAGTATGTTCTCTCTGTGCAGGTGGTGATGAGTTCATCTTCCCGACAAAGACCCTTGAGGATAATTTGGATGAAGATGATGAAGAGATGCCCCTCAACGAGACTATTTATGTTGTAGACCCCATCCTTGAAGGACATCAAGTCATTTTACAGGAGCCGAAATTGCCACAATCTGAGAAGGTCCATGGTGATGATACTTTGTTAGCACCTATTTTGAACACAATTGAAGAGACTACTCCGGAAAGAGATCCTACTCCTGTCAAGAGCACCGTGAGAAAGTGCTTCACCTTGCAACCGATTACTTTACATTCACATCAATTCCTTTTCAATACTTCAGTAGTCTATAAGAATGCAGCAGGAGAATTGGAGATTGCATCACCTCCAGAGCGAAGACCTGCTATCAACATTCTGGATGACCAGATTACAAGAGTGAGCTTGTCTCCGCAGCGAGAGTCAGTCGATGACGAGTTCTTTGTAGCAGGTACTCCCGAGGACAAAATCCCCAGAGCTTCTACTGGTGAAACTTCTTATCCAGTTGCAGCTGCCCGCCCGGACACCTTTACTTCTCCCCTGCCAGCTTTTCCCCAGGTACGTGTATCTACGATATCTCCAATTTTGGAGACCCCAGGTTTACAAAAGCACGAAGTCACTCCACCTTATTCGTCAAGGCTTCGTCCTCCCCTTCCTCCTGGTCGATACCTTGAAGTTGCCTCTACATCTAGGCGAGCTTATGAGACACCCGGAGATGCTCCTCGCATCCTGGAGTCGATGCCAGTGACTCGGCCATCCAGCGATTGTGTTGTGATAGGCGAAAAGAAAGCTGACTTGAGCTATGTAGCATCTCAGTCACCACCAAAGCCGAAGGCTTTGAACTTTGATGAGTTTGAAGTTGGCCCCAGTGAAAAGCCAGAGTTGGATCAGAGAAATGGTATTATTCCTTCGAGGGAGAAACCTCAATCTCAGCAAATATCACATGTGGAGCCTCAAAGTATGGGCCACAAAGTGACACCAACCTCATGCCATGAACTGAGTCCAGGGATTCCACGTACTCCTCATGCTATGGTCACCCTGAGTAAGACTCCATCCACGGGGCAAAGGCCTAGACGGAAGTTCAAGCGCCTGAAGAAGGCACGTGACTTGGTGCGTGCCACCCAGCAAGAACAGATGAGCAACAAGAAGCTGGGAGGTTCTACTCAACCAGAGGATGCACGTATTCCAGTAAAGAAACATACTCGATTAGGTAAGTATCAGTCATATGACGTCCGCTTGTGTAATCCTCAGTGCGCAAGCTAAAAAACGAAATTCCACTTATAAAGCTAACTATCGATCATAGTAGCTTTCAAAAGAATTTTCTATCGCTCAATAATATAGGGGGTGGTTTCTTCTTTCTATTGGTACATTCTATTACTTCCTTAAGAGAATCCAAAAAATTTGTTTTAATTCCTATAGATATAGAAGCTTCTACTTGGGCCATTTGAGAACTTCAGGGTTAAGTTTGTCTGATTTTGGTGCTTTCTCTATCATGGGCCACAGCTTCGACCTTTGGCATCTTAATTTTTAAAGAATTATTTTGTATTCATCTCTCTTCATTTCCTGCCTTCTTCAAACTTCAGTGGTATGTTCCTATTCAGGACCCAGTGTCCGGACGCTATTTAACTGCGAGAAGTAGCATGCATTAAATAAATTTCTGAATTTTTGCAGGAAAAGTGCAGCGGAGATTTGCAGTCCACCCATTTATTGATGAAGAAGCCGAGTATGTTCCCCATGACACCTGTCGGCAGCTTTCATTGGTCTACATAGTGACGAAAAATAATATGAAAGAGTGAAGCTTTAAAAGTATGTTCTGAGAATTTCTATTCCACTAGTTAATACACAGGCCTACTCCAGCTAATGGATACCTAGCTTTTCTCAAACATGCGTGTTTCCTGACGCTGTCCATTCTTGTAGGGTATCATCGGACGAGGAGGTTTCAACTGATGACTCGGAAAGTGAAAGTGGGGAGGAAGAGACACAAGATGACTTCATCGATACTTCCAACACTCAACATCTTCGGTCTGGTTCAGTCGACATGATGGCAGTTTATCGGTATGGAGTCTCAATCTTTGACGTCCTGGTATCTGCTGTGATTTTTTAAATTCCACTCAAACTTGCGATATCTCTGCACTTTTTGAGTTATCTTGTTGATTAGGTGTAAGGTCTTGGTACCAGAGTTATTGTGATGAACATGTACTCTATGTTCAGTAAAATACCTTTTCGATAGCATCATAAGAGAATTCATGAGAAGGTGGGAGTGATTTTACGGAGGCCTGCCTACTGCTCATATATGGGGTGGCTTCCATTCGATTACTATGACCATAGGAGACCTCTCCACGAGTATTGGGAACGATTTTCTTTGTGATATTGTCTGAAAGTTCCTGAAACAATCTAGTTTGACTGAAAACACTGTTTTGATCTTGGAGTTCGAATTTGGAATGAACTGCCCCAAAAAATATAAAATTTTCAAATAGAAAGTCTCTTATTTAATTATTTATTGATTTTTTTTGCTGCTGCAGCCGATCCTTGCTGACCCAATCACCTTTTGGCGGAGGCCCTCCTGGGGTGAACACTCCTTCAGCTACCACTTCTGGAACACTGGTCTCCTCCGAGACTGGAGGATCGCTTTCTAAGCGAAGCAATGAGATTCATTCAGTTTCGAGAGTTTCGTATTCTGCTCCCATACCACTGGCATGTTCTAAGCTCAATGGTTCTGTATCCAGTCACACATTTAAGTGTCCTGGGAGCGGAAAAGAGAACATCTCTCATTTCAACGTCGGTGGAACGCCAGTAACATGGCTTCCAGAGGCTCACGAAGCAGACGATGGAAGAAAATCCTCTGAGTCGAGGAAACGGAAACTGACCTTTCAGTTGCAAGACGATGAAGATGTGTTCGCTGGATTAGATCTGGACGCTTTAGAAGAAGAAGCTACTGTTAGGGCTCGGGCTCGGTCAACTCAAGGTGTCTGTCCCACTGCTGTGATGCCATCCTTTGATTTGGGGTTCGAAGACAGTGAAGAGCAATAATCTTGTCATGTGTGTTCTTTTCTCTGCTATGGCAACGATCTGGGATCAAGATGCAGCCGAGATTCAATGAAATATGTCGAGGAATGGGTCTGAGATTACAAGATCTGCTACATCGTGGTTTCTGCTTGGCTCCTCGTGGACCGCCTCGTCAGGTACTACTTTGACTTCAGAATGAATTTGTTATGAATAATCACATGAATATTGTAGGGCACAGGTTTGATGGCGTGGGCTTTGTTTCTGATTGAGATGCGAACCTGCGAGTCTGCTCATTTTTCGCTGTTTGCTGGTGTTTGAAATT
The DNA here is from genome assembly GCA_963969595.1 of Neckera pumila. Taxonomy (NCBI): domain Eukaryota; kingdom Viridiplantae; phylum Streptophyta; class Bryopsida; order Hypnales; family Neckeraceae; genus Neckera; species Neckera pumila. The sequence goes on along the minus strand of OZ018415.1, from coordinate 20,453,811 downwards.
TGATGCTTGCATTTTGATGTTGGCTTTGAGATTTGTATTGAGCCACCAGCGACCGTCCTAGAGGTGTTAAAAGGAATCCTGGCTGCTTTATAACCCTGCCAATTGTAACTCCATGTAAGGCAGTTTTTTGTGTAAACCCTGCCAATTGTGATGTTGAACGTTTTCCGAAATACCTCTGGGAGGGGGATTCTCTATTAGTGCGGTTCCAACTATTTACCCTTTTATCAAATAAATCCTGATAATGGTAAGTTTCCTGTGAGATGTATAACTCTCTTTTCTTTTCTCTTGGACAGATTGAGGTTCCGCAAATGGTCACATGATCAACCGTCTTCTCAAAATCACAGCGCGGGCTGAAGCGTAGTCTGGTAATATTCGTCCTTCCCCCATCTGGGGGTATATGTTGCATGCTGTGTTGAGAGCAGTGCAATGCGATAGAGTGAGATGAGAGCCAAGTTTGGTGGAGGGCAATGATTGTTTTCACAAGTCTCTCTACTTTATGTACAGTTGCACAATACAAGGTACACTGAGTCCCTATTTCCAGAAAGGGCCTCAGTAGACAAGGTTTATGGCACGTAATGTACACTTTAATTTATCAGTCCCATGTAACCCTATTGGGAGATGCGGACACATTCTAGATACCAAGTCTGTGACATCCAATTCAGTTATGAAGAACGTATCATTCTTTACGGAATGCTCATCTACATCTGAATCTGGTTTGTCTTTTGATATTACTACTCAGTAAAATTTAGACAGTCTTCTGCACAACAGTTTCATGGACAGGGTCTTTCAATCGAGAAGTGGTGAGATCTTTCAATTCATTAGATGCCTTTCTGCTCCACTTTCATGTACTGTAATATGATCATTTTGGGTCAGAGATATTCACAAGAGCCACTGGTCAAGATTTTCTTCCTTGAGATGCTCTGTTAGAGGGAACAAATACTTGTTGAACTGCTTGCCATCCGCTTATGCTCCAACTCTCAATATGCTTCACGATCTGTCCATTGTCGCAACAACTATCTCAGGGAACTGTAGCTGGTAACCCAAAAAGATCTCCATAATTCCAAATAAATTCAAGACTAAACCCTAAATCAGACTCAAGTCAAATCACATCGAGGCCTCAATATCACATTCTTAAATCACATCCTCAATTTTCTCATTTTCTTTGTCAAATTGAAGAATAGATGATTTTCATCCAATTTTTTTGTGTAATAACATTAAGTCACAGTCAGACGAGTTGTTTTTATACTCACAGTAGTTTATTGAAAATTAGTTTTATTGAAGTTCAAAGTTGCTTCAACATGTTAGCCTAGTCATACCATTGATGTTCTTTGCTTGACACTTCAGACCTGAATCATGTGTGATCCACTCTTGCTTTTCATGAGTCAGTGAAAATGATATTTCATGATGTTGAGCTTGACTAGAACCATAGCTCCTAAGTTAAGTTAAGCTTGACAGACAGAGTGGCAGGGTGTCCCATCAATGATAACAAAGTTACAGCTCATTATGTTATAGTACAGCGTGTTACGCAAACCATGGAGTTGATGGCTTTCCAAGCAGACTGTATACATGAGCTTGATTAGAACCATTGTTTCCAAACATCAAACGCCTTGTGACTAACTTAAGTTAAGCTTGACAAGACATAGTGGCAAGTAGAGTGGCAGACAGAGTGGCAGGGTGTCTAGTTTGATGTATAATCCTTGATAACAAAGTTTCAACGCGTTATATTACAATGCGTTATAGCAAGGATATGCTTTATAGCTTGGGAGGATACTCAGTAGGGAAATTTGAGAAGGTTTAGGAGATTGTACATATGAGCTTGACTAGAACCATCACTTCCAAACATCAAACATGCACCTTGTGACTAACTTAAGTTAAGCCTGATGACAGACAGAGTGGTAAGGTGTCTAACTTAGTTTGATGTATAATCCCTAATAACAAAGTTACAGCGTGCCTTGAAAATCTATAACCACATCTCTAAATGCAAAGTGACATAGAAAGTTTGATGAAATATTCTATGCTACAATGTACTTTTATTATGAAATTTTCAAAAAATTTAAGCATGCTTTGTATTTTCTTCTAAAATTCATGGAAATTAATAAATTTCATCCCAAAAAACGATTTTTTATTGACATATATTAGATATGTGATTTAATCTCTGAAAAATTAAACTAAAAGCATTAACAAATAAATAGCAATAAAATGGGGGATATAGAGTGAAGGATTTTGAGGTTTGACTTAAGGCCATAAACTTTGTTTTGTTGAGGGTTAAGGGATCAAAAGTAAGTAGTTCAAGGCTTGGTTTATACCTTCATCATGTTTCATTTCAATATCACAATATGTTGCATACAAAGGTGATAAATAAGGTGTGAAAAGTATTTTAAACCACCTTAGCTCTTCAACCTCATTTACTTTTTGAATGTCAACTTTCAACACAACACAAAATTGTCATAGTGTATCAAAATTACATACATCTACATACCACTTTGGTGTATAGGTTGTGACGATCAAAGGTTTCAACTTGTTATTGGAACAAAAATAAGTAAATAATCCATATTGGTTTAAAGCCATGTCTAAGGACCCTCACCTTTGAATTAGCATCAATAACATAGAGTGTCGAGCCATTGACATCGATCAAAGGCTTCCAAGGCAACTTGAGATAAGTCCTATAAAAGAACAAAGTCACGCAATATCGTTATCTAACAAGATATCCTAAAAGCAATTCATAATTTTACATGCATGACTACATCATTGCTACTTGATAAGTCCAAACAAACTTGTAGCAAGCATCATATTTGATTACTACTATGATCTTTTCATAAAAATGATCTTGAGCAAGTTGGAAGACCATCCTTGTGAAAAAAGAATGTTTGTGCCTACAAAAGATACCTCCAAAGGACCAAAGGACCAAACTATTTAAGCCATAAACACTAGGCTTAGAGTGCAATTCATGATTTTCTTTTAGCTCTTTTTGAGTGTCATGTCAGAGTTTTCTATTTTTTAGCTTTTTTGAGTGTCATGTCAAGGTTAATTTATTTCTTGACTAACAATCGCAATGTTTTTTGTTGATTGTGGTGATAAAAAAATTGGCCCACTTTGAATAAAATATTTCACATTATAATCAATCAAATTGGTCACTTCAAAACTGCTCATTGGGTATAGAATGTTGTGTCACACCAGTGGCTTCTTAAAATGTACCGTACAAAGAAATACCTCAAATTCCAATTTGCATTGATAGATCGCTCATCCTCTTCCCCTTGGAAACCCTGCAGCAAGCATGTTTCTCAAGTAAGTAGGAATTAAACAAGAGTCATCACGTTCTTAATAAGTAAAGTCATGAGCGCAAAAAATACTAAAAGGACACGATTATATTTTCATTTTGATCCCATTTATCAGATGTATTTATACATTTGGTTGGACTTATTAATTAGCAAGGGTGTAAGCATGACTTGGTTATATATCTCTCGCCACTGATCTTTGAATGGAAATGGAATTGAAATTCATGCAATTGAAAGTTGATCGCAACACGTTTGCTGCTTGTACCCAAAGATCTATCCATCTCCCCAGAATCATTCCTACATATGAAAAATGCTCTAAAATTGATGGAAATAGTATCCTCTACCTCGTCTTCTATGTCAAATAGAGTTAATCTCGGCTCCTCAAAGAATGGCACCAAAAGCTTCAGATTGCGTTGATATAGATCTCGTCCTACACACCACCACATCAGCTTCTCTTTCATTCTGCGAGTTAAAAGACCATCAATGAAAACATCAAAGTTTCGGTCAACTAGAGAGTGCCACTGTGTAATACTACACTAAATAATCCATATACTGCAGCGGTAACTTGAAACCTTAATTTGACACACAAAAATTAAGTCCAAAGAGGTTGTAAGCAACTTGCAGCTGAAAGGTAATCATTAGTGTCGCACTAAATTTGAAAACTATACACGTAGTATTATTGTGACCCCTAATAATTATTGTGGGTCACAACTTGTGGTTTATTTATGTGGATTAATTAGTTTACTAACCTCTAAACTGTACTGTAGGGTCTGCAAACAAGCAGTTGACATCGTAGAGCGATGTAGTGAAGTCCCCTGTACAAAGCACCAGAGCAAAATCAAACACGAATAGTAGCAAGAATCACAACCTCAAAAGCGAGGTCGTCTCTTGAACCAACACATCGGCATTTCATTCAACAGACCCCTAAACCACCTTTCAAAACTTGAATTCAAGTTCAAGCATTCTTCTGCAAAGATCAAAATCTCACCTCTCTAATGTGACACTCGGCTATAGGGCAGATACTATGATTCAAAGACTGGAAACGAGATAACTCAATCTTCTGAGGAATCATTACTTGGCACCTTCACATAAAGATTTCCCAAACATGTCAAATTAAAGAGATGAGAGGTCACACTGATAGCATACCATGAATTACCACATCCACAGCAAGGTCTACCTGTAAGAAAGTAGGCTCGTTCGTAATCCTCTCGGAGAATTTCGACCACATTCTGATTTTCCACCGCAGCAGATGGAGCTACATCCTCGACAGCAACCGCAGGCTGTGAGCTGCCCTACACGAATTGACACACAAAATGAAGGGCACCAGCTTTTTCGTCTAAATCAACACAAATCAACCTACTTCTTGTGTCAACCAATTAAGGTAAATGGAAACTACAATAAAAAACAGACTCTGCTCGTACACCAGCAAATTCACCAGAAGAACTCAACAGCGTCTCAGCAACATGGGTCCAATGGAGCTAATTCCACTGCGCATGTCCTTGTCCTAACAAAGCCCAAATGATTATAAACATATTCAGAAGCCTTCTTGCTGTTTTACTCATCTTGTAAGCAAAACTTCAAATTTCAAAACTTCCTTATTCATACAATATCCCAATTACACACTTGTTCGTGCGTTGAAATTCTTTTGAAAATGGGCGACAAGATCCACCTAAAAATTAGTCACTCAGCAGTCGAAACCGGGAGAATGAGTACCCTCCCTTCCTGTACATATGAAATGAAAAACCCTAATTCAGAGAGAGACTCCTGTAAAGTGGAGGCTCCATTCACCAAACAGTACATCCGATGCTCCCCTCCCTTGAGCATCCTGGTGAACTTCGTTTTCTATTGTGTAAAGACTGAATCTATAGACATTTCGTTTTTTGCAATTGATTTTTAGCTTAACACAGACGAAATGTGCAAAACTAGCTATAGATGATGCCAGTTTCTAGATTGTTGTAGGGAGAGGCTCAACGTACACCTGTATGATGAAAGGGACCCTCTCCCTTGCTTGCTGTATGGTGAACGGAGACTTTTACATTACCTCCCAAAACTGGAGAAGAGGCGCAGAAGCTCAGTAACGAGAGCAACTCCAATTCGCAACAGAAAGGGCTCCTCCTTCGCCTCCTTCATCATCTTCTTCTTCTTCTTCTCCTTTTCATTCTCCAGCACAAGCTTGACATCGTTCTCGCCTTTGGTCACTCTCGCCACCACAACCGACCTGCTGCCACACTTCGCCCTTCTCGCAATTCCACGAATTGGGTACCCGCCACACACCTGCAGTTGGGGCAAACTCGAAGAAGAAGGGAATTGGACGGCAGAAAAGAGAATGGCGTTCACCATGGCGGAGGCTGGCTTGTCCGTAACTAACCCAGGATTTCAATGGTTTGATTCTTGACCAAATCGAGAGAAAACTTGAATTCAATCAGGGCCAACATCTATATCACAAAAAACAAAGGCGAAGAGCTCCTAGTCAAAATATAAATGAAATTGCCAAAAAGAAGACATTCTGAGGTCCAATTTGAACCTGTTGGCTGTAAAGAGGAGAGGAGAGGACCAGTGATTCCAAAACAAGTTTACGGAATTTAGTGCAGTATGCTAACTAGTTTAGGGAATTTAGTGCAATATGCTACCTTCAAGACAAACATGCATCAACTTTGGCTACCTTGAGAGTGAGTGGCATTAAAAAAAAATAGAAAAGAAAGGATTTTACAAGTTGTAAAGAATGATTGGGAGTACTAGAACCCAAAACTAACTAAATAGATGCTAATTCCAATGCGGAGGAAGTAACAAATTGGCTATCAAATTCTATTGGTTGTTGCAGTCGTAGCTAAAATCTAATTTTTTCGAGGATTTTTTCCAATGTGTATTTAGCTACTAAAAATTTTAAGTAGCAATGGAGCAAATTTTAGCCAATTCTGTGAGGACTGAAATCATCGCCTTGCAGTAAACCGTAGTTTGTAAATTCAAGAAAATTCATGAAACCAAGATGGAATGATCCAAGATGAGTGATTTGAAAGCTTGATCCTCATTAGTACTTTGAAAGGCAAATGCACATATCACTCTCATTTATTTATATTTGAAAATAGAATGGCATTCACCATTGGAGAGACTTGTCCTTAACTCCTAAAAGCCCAAGGCCTTTTTGGGTTCAAAAACATCATTGCTTTTGAAGTGTTATAGATAGATCTAAATGTCACTAAATTACAGAGATCTCAACCATACAATTTTATAGTAAATCTTATCTTACATGTTGTAGATGATGTGAATCAAACTTGGAATCATTTGGTCACATAGATTGCAAGATTAAATGTTTTAGTGTTGGAAAGGGATGTTGAAGATTTCCTAGCAACACATTTGGAGGTGAAATTCGATTTCTAAACCTACTCAAATGAATAAAAGTGAAACAAAACCAGCATACAAATACAATGGTGCATGAAAATATCATTCAATTGACTCTGTGTCTATAAAATGGCTTTGAAATTTCAAAAATAGCAAGAAAAGTTGCAAAAAATACATCTGAAATTGAACCTCTTTCTACTAACATGCTTCTCAGTCACTCATAATTTCTTGGATTGATATGAAATTTAATCCACACAAACTAGACTACTATGTGAAACTTTTCCAAAAAAAATTGTTGAAAATGGACACTTTATGAAGAAGAAACAAGCCGCCAAAGTTCACTATAATTCAAAGTAGTTGGGACTTTGAACTTTGATTTGCTTCCAAAAATTCAAAACAACTTGGATTGATTTGAAAATTTTACTACACAAATTAGAAGAAAGAACAAAAAATTTTACAACAAGTTTAATTGAATTTAGACATTGGATGCAAAAGTTATAGCACTTCGAATTGGACTTGAAACTACGTGAGGACACTTTTGGTCCTCTGAGGCATTTAGAGGTTAACCCTGTAAAGACAAGCCCATGACCACTAATTTCAAGGCGGCCTACCTATCACTCTATTAGCTGCCATTTTGCAACTAGATATGAATGAAAAATTTTATATTTATTTTTTGGAGATGAAATCATATGTCTAATATATGTCCTAAAATTTTCAAATTTTTTAGGAAAAAATTGAAGTTATTATAAATTACTAAGAAAAAACTAAAAGAAAATCATATCAAATACATAATATATTCCAAAAACCTGAAATTTTCACCATAGATGTATATGATAGTATAGAACATCATGATATAAACTAAAGTTATTGTGTCACTCAAAAATTAGAAAATTAACAAACCATGGTTATATGTTCAAAGTTCATATTGCTATAAAATATTGAGATTAAATCCTAAAGGTTTTTGACTATGTTTTCACCAAAACCACTCCAAAACTGCCATTTCTAATACAAGTACCAAATTTTAGAAAAAAAACGTTTTTGAACACTTGTAATTGCAGGATCTTGTAGTACACTGGTTTAAGAAGATGTGGAAAAAATTTCAGAATTTTCCACCATGTAGATTGCAAGATAATAGCGTTTGAATTGAAAAGAATCCTTTTTTAATCACTGCAAAAATCCGGGCAGCTGCCCTTCACAAGGTCATATTTGTATGAAAAAATGTCCAAAATGGTGGTTACTCTTTGGATTTATTCTTCAAGGCAAGTTGACTACATGCTTGAAAATTTTCAGATCATTTGGAATTGTACAACATACAGAAAAAAAAAATAGTAAGTAGGAAGAGGTACAAAATACTAAATTATCAAGAACTTAATTATGGAATTGAAAAATGCCAATCCCAGTGATTGTAATGTTGTAATAAACAATATACACCCAATGTTTTTTGTTTTATTCAAAAATAATGAAAATTGAGTTAGAGAAAGGACTTCAAAGTTTATTTTAGAGTAGAGATTCTATAACTTCCTTCCAACTAAGAATCCTCATAACTTTTGACTTGTTAATCCAAATGGAATGATTCAAAGCTTTCCATGTATATATAAATCTATAAAACCAATTTCAAATTTTAATTTTTCAAAAAAGTGTTTTTTAAAGATTTTTTTTGAGCTGCCCGAGCTGCCCGCCAAATGCAAAAAATTACATATCATGCAATAACTTTTTACCCATGAAGTCAAAAGTTATGAAAATTGTTGAGCCTTGAAGCTACTCCTCGGGCACATCTTGTGTGAAAGCTTCAAAGAAAAAAATTAAAATTTCCATTCGTAGTGAGCTGCCCAAAATTGCTATGTTGCCAAAAAATGGTGTTTGGTCCTTTAGGGGTTAAGGAATTTTTCAGAATTTCCAATTGGAGTGAAAACTACACTTGATAAGCTTCATTTCATTGGTTGAACTAAAATTTAAAAACCATCATTTTGATGGCTGAAATTAAATCAAGAGAAAATAGCAAGAAATGGCCAAAAGACACTACAAGGGTGATCCATGGATTAAGCATCTTCTTCTTCAAAAATCAATTATACTATATTGAAGGAATTTGCAATACTATTCACTATTCACTGAAAATACACTCAAGTACCTTCAATAAATAAAGAATTACATAAAAAAACATTTTTTTCCATCCTATAGTATGAAGTGAAGTCATCCATTGGACACTTAATGCAACAATATTATAGGATTAACCAAAGATTTACAATTTGAAATTGACCAATTTTAAAGAAAACTAGAATTCAAATGGAGCATCTACAAACTATTCACAACTTGGAGAATAGCCTTCTAATAGCACTAGTAGAAAATTTAATTTTTTTGTTGTTTTGGTCACGTTGATCCTCTCAAATTTTGCCCGGATCAACGTGACCAAAACAACAGAAAAATTAAATTTTCTACTAGTGTAGCCTTTTTGTGGCTTCATATTTTTAATATACCCAGTTGAAGCAAATTGACAACCATCGCTAATAGGATTTCTGGGATGACATCTAGTATGGATTTGTATCCTAAGGCAATGCTACAGTTCCAATTAGAAGAATACAATGGCAAGCCAAAAATTTGTAATCTTCCATCACAAATAGATACAAATCCACTTGATGGTTCAAGAGTCCCAAGCATTCTTGGATCCGCTATAATCAAAAGTGACCCCCCTTCATGAATTTGGCAAATCATGGACAAGGATATAAGATACTTAGGTTCTATTGACCACAAATCCAAGGGATGCCTTCCACACACCATTTCCAACACCAAGATGCCAAAACTATAAACGTCTTATTCCTTTATGGCTTTGTCTATGTATGGCAACTCATGATCCATGTAGCCAGATGTGCTTGATATCAAAGTGACCTTGTCCAATTTGTACTGGTCTATTAAATGAGCAAGTTCAAAGTTTCTAATGTAAGCTTTGAAATCCACATCCAACAACACATTAGGCTAGATTTGTTGTCTTGATGCAAAATACAAGTCAAACAATCATTGTGCATCCTTGGATTGCACTCACTCCTTCAATAATGAAATGCCTCATTTTCAACAATAGGTTTTATTGGCCCCACATTTGTGGAGCCAATCATCATTAGGAGTAGAATGAGGCTTCGAGAAGGTTGCTTCTCCTTCAAAAAATAACGTATGCAAGAGTGTAGGCGGACAATTTCAAAATTCAACTAATGATTGCAATCATTTTGGATGTAGACCATCTAACAATGGATTAGAATGTAATTGTCCGACTAGCATTTTCTTTTCTTTCTTGATGTGTACTTCCTTCCATTTTCTTGGTTAGCAAATTGCCCAATCAACTTTTCCTCCATCTTTGGTGTAGGCTAAGGTGCCATTGCTTTACCAAAAAAATTTATTTGTGCAAACATTTGGATTATTACCCCCATGTACTTCAAATTTCTAATTGTATTATTTGTGATGATAAGCAATGTTTGCAATTAGTTAGATTCAACCTAATTTGATGACAAATATAGTATTAAATTTATTAACATATAGTTTCTCAGCATCACCACTACCACATCATAAGATGTTTTAAGTGTAGTGTTTAGTAGTCATAGTAGTATGATTTTGAGGTAATACCTTTCTAGGAGGTTTTCAATAGAAATTTAGTAGAAATACATTTGTTTCTAGTAAAATTTTATTTAAAAATCTTTTGAAAGGTTATCATTTAAAATCTTACTACTATGACTATATTAAAATCTTTATTTAAAACACCAAATATTGTAGTAGTGTGCGCGCAACATTTTATAATCTAAGTGACACTCATCCTCAAATGGCCGGCTAATTTTGATCCTTCTATAAGTTTCATATTACATTATTTATGTAGAACGATAATTCAGTTGGTTTAATTATAATAAGCTTAGTTTAATAAAAAAATAGTAATCAATTTTGATGAAAACACCATTCAAGATATAGAATTGTAAATTGACCTTTAATCAAATACTAAAATGTAATACCTAATGTAAGGAGCCTTAGTTTCTCTGAGGTTGTTTTGGAGCTAAAGATTCAGCTCTAATAAAAGCCTCAGAAGGAACATCACAAACTCTCACAAACTATTTTTCAAAGGTTCAAGCTTTAGAATTTCATAATGGGTTGTTAACTTTTCAACGCTAACATGGCATTGTCCCATTGACAACTCGTCACCAACTCTCACCAACTATTTTTCAAAGGTTCAAGCTTCAGAATTTTATAATGAGTTGTTAACTTTTCAACGCTAACGTGGCATCGTCCCATTGACAACCCGTTACCATTGCCATTACAAGTTGCAACTCATAATCTTCTTCGTTCCTTTCAACTTGCTTCCAATACCCTTAGATCATGAAGATCGAAGGTTGTGATTGAAAAATGTACAACCGGTTGTGTCCGATAACCGATTTGCCGCTAGCCCGGCTCATCAGTTATCTAATACATACTTGCTCCAGACCACCCCAAATCTTCAGAAAATTGAACAAGCCCTAAATATTTCTCGAATGCATCACAGCCTGGCCCGGACTCTCACTGGGAACTTTGAAGACTTTATGCTGGGCTAACTCGTGAAGAGTTAGGCCCTCCTTTTGGCCCATTTTTGTACAAATCCGAGGTGGGGGATGCGAAACTTTTGCTCTCCCTTTTGGCCCATTTTTGTACGCATTAGGCCTCAATTGACGCTAAAAGTGCGCGGAACTCAGGTTCCTGCGGTCTTCCGAACCTCAGCCCAACCAGAGATGCACATTAGGCCTCCCTTTAGGTCCGGCATAAAGTGGCAGAAGTTCCCAGTGCTCTCTTTCAAATGATCGGAATACCGCCACTGTTTATAAAAAATTCACAGTTAAGCAAGATCGTAGTCCACAAATGGTCGCTTCCATTCTTCAAAATCCTCAAATCTAACCGGAAATTCAATGAAATCGATGAAAACGAGGATTTCTAATCAGACCAGCTGAAAATCAGCTACAACGAGAGCCTCCCTAAATGCAAACGAAGTCGCTGTCAACTGATTCCAACCCAAAACCCATGACATGAAATTTCACGATCATCCTGAAAACATCGACCACACCCCAAGGAAAATTATCGGTGAAAAAATGCTACGTAGCATCTCAGTCTGCGCTTGAATCGAATACTTTGACCTACACAAAACCAACATTGAAGCTGCAATCCTGCATGCCTGTGTTGTACCATTGTAGCTTATCATCGGTATCTCCTCTTGATGCCCATCTCTGCGCTTGAATCGAATACTTGAACTGAGGAGAAAAAGGAGGCATTCGAATTGCAAACACCGCTTTCATGATCCTTCAATTGAGAAATGGAACTGGATTTGTGCGATTGCGAAACAGGAGAAATGGAGAAGGAGCTGAAAAAAGCCCAAGCTATTATTCCTAATGCAAAATCACTTTAAACTTGAGAGACTCTTGTGCAAAGAAAAAGGAATTGAAAACCGCTAAACCCCAAAAACTTTCTCGCGACTCAAGTGAACCTAAAATCCATTGAACACTGTCTTGAACAACATCCATTTTTTGAAGTTGAATAATGGTACAGAACTGGAGATGTTTCACATGTTCAGTCTACATTGCCGATGATCCTCCCCTTACGATGGTCTTCTTTTATTCATGGGCATCCACAAATTTTCTTTTGGGCAATGTTTCCTTGAGTGCGAAAGACTCATAGTCTTCTCCAAGCCTCATCTTGCCTTGAATGTGAGAGTTCCATTGGGCAAGTATTCATGATACAACAATAATAATTTGTCTTTTTGTTGACACCATCTACACAAGCTCACTATATTTCAATGTCAAATTTGGCCTAGACTTAATGCTTTGGCATGGAAGAGGGCTTGAGCTTGTTTATCTTCCAACATATTGATTTGTTTGGCTCAAATATGGATTCAATAGTTCAAACTTGTTTCACAAGAATTGAATCTTTTTGGGAAGATGGTTTATATTAAGCTATGCAAGTTAAGATAACCATTTGAAAAATCCAATTCACAAAGAGATCATAACCTTTAAACTATTTCAATGGAGCTTTGGTTCTTGTATTATAATTTTTTTTGAATCACAAGTCTTTTAATGGTTTCAAAGAGATAGATAGGCAAGGGTCTCTTCAAACCTTGCTCCTATTATGCAACTATACATGAAAATGAATTTTTCTATATGTATTTTTTGGAGATGGAAATATATGTATTCTATGAGTAGTAAGAATTTCACTTTATATATGGGAATTTGAAGTTATTGTGAATTTTGAATATAAAGTGAAAAAATTCTTATATAATACAAAATTTGCTTAGAAAATCTGAAATTTCTTTGTAGGTGAACAATGTAATGCAAAATTCCATGGTACATTAAAACTTTCTTTTGTCAATCTAAAATTAAAACATAAATAGTCCATGGAATTGGGCCCAAAGCTCAAATAGCAATTAAGCATTCAAACTAAGGAATTTAAAAGAAATTCAATTAAAGTAGAAATTAGACATGATATGCTTCATTTCATAAAAATGATCATTCTTAAAGCTTAAATTTTGATCGTAATAAGCTATAAATAATATATTGATAAATTTTTTAATGCAATAATTTCTTAAAAATTGTAAGATAGGTTCAGCTTTTCTTGCTTATTAGAACAATTTCACCATTGGAATTATTGTGTTTTAATTCCATCTTAGAATGATTAAAAATTTAGTTTTTTGTTCAATCTTGGATCTACTTCTACTAAATAATTATTGAAAGAATGAAAATCAAGTGTGATTTCTTTGAAATTGTTTTCCTAGACTTTCATTTCAATTTTTCAACATAAAACCTTTAAATTGAGCATGTGTAGTGCAAAAATTTTAAGCTAAGAAGATTTAAAGCCTTAAAATCTAGGCAAGCAAGGTGCAAAAAAAATGATTTTCTTTACTTCAAACGCTAATATCTTGCAATCCACGTGATCAAAGTTTCTAAAATTTCTTGTATATATTCTTACACGCATAACCTTTAGAAGCCTTTGTGCCCACTGCCTTTCCCTTATACACCTTGCTCGTCACATTGCATTGAGCTTTCACCTATCTACTAAATTACTGATGGAGTATTCTACACCACCTACTATAGAGCCAAAGCAATGACAATGCATGCTATTAAGTGTTGTAAAAGCTAGTGCAAGATCCTATAGTAAAATATGCAAAAAAATAATTTGTAAAATTTTTTGTACTTTGCAATAGAAATAGAAATTTTGAGTGTAATTTGATGAAAAAATGGCACTGGGATTGCTTCAAGAGTTAAAGATTTTGGATTAAATAATACAAAGATTTGTTTGAAAATGACAAAATTTCCACGGAATAAATCACCATACTTTTGCATTATTGTTTATAAAGATAATTTTGACCTTTTTAATGATTTCTTTTGCTTTGAGAAAGTACAATAAAATGAGTTTTTTCAAGTCAAGTCTCTATTCTACATGGACGAATCTCTAAAAGTGAGCATTTTTCCATTATTTGAAAGTTGAATGTCAATAACCATATTTTCAAATATGAAATGATTCCAAATTTTAAACAATGATATTCTACACTATAACATTCATCTATGGTGAAATTTTTAGGGTTGAGTCATGTGTACTTTGTAAACTAAATGAATTTTTGTCATCTTTTTTCCAAAAATTCAAGGCAACTTCATTCTATTTAAGATTTGCAAAATTTTCATGTGATTTCATCTTTCAGAAATAAAAACAATTTTTTATTCATAAAGGTATTTGCCCACTACAGAACATAAAGAGTTTTTGTGTCACAATGCATTAAAATGCATAGTTTGAAAACTTTGAAGAATGCCCATGATAAATGCACATTGAACTTGAGGTAAAAGACAATTTTTAGAAGAAAGGAGGCCACTAGGCTATTTGATCACCCAAAAAGAAGTTTAAGAAAGTCTTCAAGCACTTAAAATAGGAAAATCTACACCAAAAGAATTCGTCCCTCACATTGCATCATGTGCCATAAATTTAGACTTTTCAATGAAAACTATTGTGTGAATTTTTTTTTATATAGGCTTTAACAGTTGAAATAATTTTATTTTTGAAAATCATATTATTTTATTTTTTTTTGAAATTTTATATATAACTTCAAAATTCAAAATTTTAGATTTAATTTTAAGGGTTCAAAAAAATATATACTTTACTTCTTATTTTTTCAGTTTTTAATTTATACAAACTGTGAAGTTGGATTTAATATCTTAAATTTTTTGTTGAAGGTCATGAAATATTTTGTACAATAAAGGGGTAAATATGCCAGTACAAATTTTAGTGCAAATAGTACAATTTTGATGCAAAACTAGTGCATACTAAGCATGCTATGCATCCAAAGGGCATGATGCGACTTTGTGTACATTAGTCAATCTACCAACACTTATATAAACATGCAAAATAAAGGTATAACTATTTAGAATTAAAGGTGGAGAAACTCGTGATTAGGCCAAGGTATAACTATTTAATTCAAAGCAGCTCAATTATGCTCTTATAGGAATAAAACAAGTTGGTATGAATCACTCTCACCATGGCCTTTGGGGAATAGAATCATTGATAGGAAACTTAGACCAATGAAGTACAAGAAGGTGCAACGAAAGTGTTCAAGATAGCACTACGTGACCAATCCAATGAATCATAACGCCCAAGTGGTTTGCTGGTTGGCAATGATGGCATTAGTATTGTCTTGATGGGAGACTCATACTCCATGTCTTGAATTTGTTGCAATAGTCTATTTACTTTTGCCATAAAAGGTCGAGCCTTGGAATTGGGAAGGCAACAAAAAAGTCCCAATTGAAGTAAACTGACAACCATTGACATTTGGATTTGAAGGTCCACATCCGCAACTATGGATCTTGAAACATTGCCACTATGATTCAAATTGAAAGAATCCAATGGCAAGCCAGAAACTTGTAGTCTTTCATAGCAGACACAAATCCATTTGATGGTTGAAAAGTCCCTAGCATTCTTGGATCCACCATACCAAATAGTGACCCACCACTTCCAACACCAAGATGCCAAAACTATGAACATCCGATTCTTTTGTGGCTTTGCCTGTGTATGGCAACTCAGGAGCCATGTAGCCAAATGTACCTACAAGCAAGTCCAAAGTCTCCAATGTAGGCTTTGAAATCCGCATCCAACAACACATTATTAGACTTGATGCCTTGGTGCAAAACACAAGTCAAGCAATCCTCATGCAAGTATCTTAAGGCTGCACCCACTCCTTCAAGAATGGAATGCCGCATTTTCAAACTTCTTTTGCCAAGAATTGAATTGAAATGTACACATCTAAGGAAGATTGCATATAACCTAGAGGAAAGATAACCATAGAATATTTTTAAACTATAGACACTCTAAAAATGATGTCATAAATTGGCAATATAGCTAAATTTTGAAATTTGGGATTTTCTTCTATATTTTGAATTTGCTCATTTTTCAAGCTTTCTTCCAAACATACATATTTATACTAGTACTTTGTTGCTCAAAATTTTTGGATGCCCTGTTTTTGGAATTCTATGTCTAAACTAGTACATTTTTAACATGTTACAATGCACAAAAGACAAATATGCACAAAATAGATAATGCTATGCTAGGATTTGGGGGGAGTCAATTTCATAGTGCATGCTTTAGACATATAATTTTTTTATTCTAGAATAGACATTCTAAAATTTGTTGATGCTTTTCTTTAAACAATTCATCAAGTGATAAAATTTCAAAAAATAATGGGTATTGAATGGATAGGATTTGGGAAGCTTGGAAGAGGGAATCTTCAATTTGATGGTATTCTAATGGGCCTCATATTGTTTTTTTTTTGAAGCAATTTAAATTTAACCACATAATTTAATTTAAATACCAAGGGCATGAGAATTATTTTTAATTCCAAAGGCACATTGAAGCTTGAGATTGGAAAATTCTTACTAAATACTATATTTGATTAAAAAATTTTAAAGTTTCTTTGTAGGTGTACATCATATAATGCAAAACACCATGGTGCAAAAATCAACTTACCATGACATTTGAGAATTTAAAAATAAGTAGTCTTTGATAATAGCCCAAAGCTCAAATAGCAATAAAATATTCATATTTAGTATTTTTCAACATTTTAAATTGGTAAAAAAACTAAAAATTATAATCTTCATTTAATTAATTGGCTCCAAATTCAAAAACAAACATTTTTATAGCTTATATTAGCTTATATCTAGATTCAACAAAAGGAATAGAAAATGCCAAAATACACTATGTAATGATCTATAGATTTATCATTTTTTCATTTAGGAAAGTCAAAAAATATCACAACTTCGAGCAAATATACAACAACTTTGACTGAAATTGGCCTCAAGGACTCTCTTCAAAAGATTTGAATGAAAAGCATTTTTTAACATCTAGGATACCTACCTAAAATCATCTATAAGACACAAATTATCCTTTCAAGAGTTCCAAAACTAGACCAAACGCCTAAGAGGACATTTTGTATCCTTTGGTTTTCTCATCCAATTTTGGAGAGATTCTTTGAATCCTTTCCAATATATGGGGTTAGGTGGTCCCTCCTAATGAAATTCTATAACTTTCCTTTGTACAAAATTGGCAAATCCATGGATCATCATGTAGTACTTTGGCAATTTCCACTCTTTTTTCTAAATCTAAAATTTAAGCCATAAAATTGATTTTTTTGTGTTTGATCCCAACTAATGAAATGAAGTTTAGAAAGTTTAATTCCTACACCAGCTTCATAACTAGAAAAATTCCTAGATTTTTTTTTGGCTATTCTAACTTTGAACCGCTATTATCATGGAGTGTTGGTTTTCTAATTTTACAATGACACAACTTTTTGCTTGTACCATGATGTTCTACACTACAATATCCACCTAGAAGAAAGTTTCAGATATTTTGAGTTAATTTGCTCTCTAGTATTTGATATGATTTTTAATTTTTTGCACTTTGTAATAAAAATTAATAGTAATTTCAAAATGCACAAAATAATTTGAAATTCTTAGAACTTATATATAGAGGATTAGAGTTTATGTAATTATACCTTTGCAAAAAAATTCAATCATATGTAACTATGTAAGATAGGAAGCCCTTAAAGGAACCTTCTAAGGTTTTACCAACTAAACCAACTAAGTTTTTTGCAATTTTGAAGTATTCAATTTAGACTTGAAATATTTGTCAGTAAATTTTCTATGATAAACAACTGAAATTTAATCTAAGTTGTTTCATTATTTTTTGGACCTTTGTGGAGTTTGTTATGAATCTTCAACTGGGAATCACTAAAGTCCTTAAAAGCATCTATCCCTTATATGTTCACTATAGGTACACCAATGAACACAATTTGTACATTCAAAAAAGCAATATCATGTACCTCTATCTTAGTCACTGCTTTTACAACTTGAATTGATTTAGGACTTCCTACCTTGGTTGCAAAGTGAGAGCATTCAAAGAGAAGAACTTTGAAGTCTAGAAAACTGGTCTATCCTTCCAGAGTTAATGCAATCTTCCTAAGATGGATGTCCAAAAGTCAATGAAAAGTCTAATTCTACTAAAACTTCAGGTCTCACCTTTCAAAAAGCCTTTGTAAACAACTCCTGATCCGCCACGTCCGAGCAGATTTCTTTCATTAAAGCTGTTGGTTGCCTCGCTGAGCTCATTATACGAAAAGACTCGTGGTCCTGTGGAATACCCCAAAGCAGAGTAACTGGTGGATGGCTTTGCAAATGAAAAGATGGACCAGAGAATCACCAAAGCAGCAATCGTTCCAAATAGAACTCCGCCTGTGGTTATGCTGACCCATGTTCTTGACCTGAAATAGTGAAGCATCATTTGGAGCTTCGACTCTGGTACCTCGGTGCTGAAGAAGCTCCAGGACAAGAGCTCGTGCTCTTCCAAACGGTGGACATCGGAGCTTCCCCAGAACGAGAGGTACACGTCATCTCCGATCGCCTTCGGAAATTCGTAATTGGAAATGAGCAACAGAGGTCGCGAAGGTTTGGGATCTGATCCGTCTGCCATCCTGATTTCTAGTGTCTGAGATGAGCTATCGAAATCAATCCAAGCCGTCAGTATTCTCCCATTGGAGAAACACGAGCAATGCGTGCCATTGCCACAAAGGTTGTGGGTGTACGCCTCCAAATCATACTCATATTCTACATTTTTCCCAACCCGGATGAAGTTATTGCAGAGCCTGTGCTTGAGATTCGAAATATAATCTGCCTGAAAACTCACGTGAAAGCTTGCAGGAGTGATTGTATCTATTAGAGTTTGTACCGGCATTACCCTGCATGCACCAACGTTTCGCTTTTGGGAGACCAAATCGTTCAGGATAGCCATGGGTAGTTTAGTGACGACGACAAAGCCAAATCCGGTTCCTTCCGAGGCTTCTATACTGTAATCCCAAGGCAAGCCGTGCTTGGTGAACGTGAAAGAGAAAGAGGTGCTGAAGGAAGCCGCTCTCCCAGTTGCTCCATTTCGAATCTGGACCGGTTTCACGTAAAGCAGAACTCCACAAGACCCCTTGGAATCAAGCGTCCTAGCACCTGCGTTGATGATGTAGGAACGATTGGCGGCATCGTTTGCAGCATCTTTGAATGTGAAGAAGTCGTCCCGTGATTCAGGCGAGAATGATGGGAAAGAGAACTACGTATCTGCAGTTGCAGCTGAGAGAAGAAACCCGAACAGGAAGGTGAGACGTTGTACAGACGTGGGTGGCCCCATCGAATCAAATTACATCTCTCTGTGGAATCTATTGTGGCGGTCCAATATCGATGTTGCTCCCGCGAGATCGAGATGGTCTCTGGTTCCCGGATTGTCAACAGGGAAAGTTAAGGTTGTGCTCCTTATTCACCGTGTTTGCTGCTTTGACTTCACCCACGTGATCGATGCCCCCTTACTTTCCGAGTGTAACAGCATCTGGATATTGAAACTTCTGGTACTTTCAATGTAGGGAGTCAGGCCAGGAAAGCAAGTGATGCTCCGACCCCCCAATCGCAGGATGTCAGGGCACTAGTCCAGCTAGCAACTGGCGTCCCTGCATCCGAATGATGTTCCTGCATCCGAAGTGTAAATTCAAACCTCCTCTCAGCGGCTGTAATATCTAGCTTGCTCAACAACATTAGCAACATTTGGAGTTGTCGTCCCCGGTGTGAAGTGCTAATCTGATATCAATTATATTAAGTACACAAAGTACACAGTGTCACGATCCAGAACGGACAGACCCATTGTCACATATATCGACAGCCATGTTTTCATATCAATGTTTCGATCATCTTGCCATTCCCTATGTTGCTCATCCAGTTCTGTAAAACTTTGACCGGCAATCCAATCCATATTCTCCTAAGTTCAATGTTTAGTTGCCTTGCAAGAAGTCTGTGCGTTTTTATTTCTATATTAATATCTATATATCTATTTAGATATTCATATTGTATAGCACTACTAGAATTAGGGGGGGTTTGCAACGTCTAGCAGCAACGTTTTGTGGTGCTTGCTGGAATGGAGCAACATTTGCACCCGGGTTGTTGCAAGAATGACCTTCCGTTTTTGTTCCATTTTGGCTAGTACTCCCAATACTATGAGCTTTTGCATACAAATTTTTATAAAATAAAATAAAATATGGATAATTAGTATTACACTAAAAATGGCATATCACCAAAATTTAAGACCTAAAAAAAATCTAGGTCAAAAGTTATTCACAAAAAAGATGAGTTGCAATTTTGAAGAAAATACATACTTTGACATTTTAATTTGTAAAAAATAGGGAAAATCATTTTTAAAAAAGCTAAAAAATACCATTTGGAAAGACTTCATGATAATGAGATTTCACCTAAAAAATAATTTTGAAACCATTTTCAATGCTCAAAATTGTGCACACCAGGGAGACCTCTTTGCATGGACATAGAGGATATAAAATAAAATACTTTTTAATGCCCCTTGGTAGAAACATGACTTCCTACTATGAGAATAGACCATAGAAATTTCAGCTCTATATCATAAAATTTGGGGAATCCTTACGTAGTAAAAATCCCTAAAACTCAAAACGTGACATATTAGTTTATATGACTTTTAAATATAAAATGATTTTTGAAAATTTCTAAAAAATATGAGATATGATTAAATTCATAAGAAGAATCTCCAATAAAAATTTCAAGTTCATGTGAGTCAAGATTCAAAAGTTATTGCAAAAGGAAGCTTTGGCACTACTTTTGTGACAATGTTTCAGTACCGGTCTTTCTTGCAATCACCCACCCCCAAAAAGCAGTGTTTGGCAATGGCAATGCACATGCAACATCTGAGTAATGTTTGAGCAACATTGATTGTGTTCCCAATGCGGTTCTACACCTATGGGGAATGTTGTTAAAATGGCGGTATTCCATATGCCATATTGACGACATGCCATTTTGACCATTTAGGATAGGTGTAGACTTCAGAACGACCACTCTAAACTATCTAGGAGAGGAATGGATTTCAAAACGGCCGGTCTAAATTGTAGAAGTGCCAAAGTTTTGAAATGGCACCATTTTAATGAAATTAGCCATATCTTCATTTCCATTAAGGTTGTTCCCATCTTCATTCTTCCTTGAGGACATTATCCCATAAGGAATGTCTTTGGTGAGACTCCAATGTAGTATAATAGGCAAGTCTCTCTCGTATTCTTCTATTCACAACATATACTTCATATGTACAAATGTATATATTATATTATACATATATAATATAATATAGTGTACCATACAATATACATACATTGTTTCCAAAGAAGAGAACAAGTAAAGCAACATGAGAACTCAAGTTCAACCGTTCCCATACTTGCAACAAACGTTGCTAGAAGCATGTACCAAAACGTTGCTTCACCTGAGTAACATCTATGTCCAAGCTTAAAACAACATTTGAAGATCTCCCTATGTTCACTTTAATTTCTAGTGTATCTTGCAACGTTGTGGGTGATGCAAACCATCCCTTATTCTAGTGGAGAGTTCATATGCCCAAGTCATGCGCGTGAGCCGGCAACATGGATAGTTCCTAAGAGGCAATTGATTAAAGGGCACCATAGCAAGCAACGTGGGGCATCAATTTACACATTCGTTACTTTGCTGACCTTCTAGAAAAATAGTCTCTCATCATAGCTATTCACATCTCCAGACTCTTCTGCAGTGATTTCTTTCCAAGCTTCGGCCTTACAGGTGTGTGCTCCCGCTATGCTTTCGTCAGCAGTGTGGTATTTAAATTGGTATCTTACTATAAATGTTTGCAAGATTTTTGCTGAGGATTGGAACAGTGTGCAAGTGATTTTGATGATCACCAGTAGCTTTTAATCTTGGTCAAACAGAAGGCCCTTAGAAGAGTGTATTTGACTCCCTACATTTTGCTAAGCTTAAGGTATGTTATTTTCCTGTAAACAAGTCCACTTGCTTCTACAAGTTGGGTGGTACTCCACACTGACCTTTTCCACACAGAATTTTTTTTTCAACAAGGTTGAATACCGACAAACAAACTGAAGTCCCGGTTTTGAAAACATAACCGGTTGTTGAGTTTTCAACACTCACGTGGCACCGTCCCATTGGCAACCCATCACCATTGCCATTACAAGTTGTAACTCATAACCTTCTCTCCTTTCAGCTTGCTTCCTACACCCTTGGATCATGAAGATCAAAGGTTGTGATTGAAAAGTGAACAACTGGTTGATGCCATTCATCGCAAATGGCTGCCCCCCAAGAAGGGAAGCAATGTTTTTGAGCCTTCAGTTTTTATTTTTAAACTTGAAACTCCCATTGTAGGGTGAATGCAAGAAACACTTGTACTATTTGTTGCATTCTGTCACACCCTAGTTTTTGATTTTTTTTTTGGCCATGACTTTTGTCTTTTAAATCCAAATGACTCAAAATTTATAGGGAAGCTACTCATAACCATTATACATCTTGCCTAATTTTTTGGTAGTTTTAAAAAATAATTTACTATTTTTAAACAGCCCCGATAATTTCTCACAATGGATGATTTAGGGGATTTTTGCACCCCTTTAGTCCGAAAAAACGAATTTTGAGTTGAAATTTGGAGAAAATGGTCTTCTAGTAGACTTGTAGCTACAATCCAAAGGATTTTTTATAATACTTATTTATATACGGTGTACAAGTCCACAAAGAGAGCTCCTTTTTGCATTTGTTTCCAAAGGTATGAAACATTATTTTGGTGCATTTTTTGGCCAAAACCTATCACCAAAAAGTTCTCTAAAATGGACAATTTTTAGATTTTTTTTTTTTAAATCCTATTTTTTACAAATTAAAATTTCAAAAGTGGTATTTTCTTCACCGGAATTCATCCTAAAACCGGTGAAGAAAAGACCACTTTTGACATTTTAATTTGTAAAAAATAGGATTTAAAAAAAAAAAAAATCTAAAAATTGTCCATTTCAGAAAACTTTTTGGTGATGGATTTTGACCAAAAAACGCACCAAAATAATGTTTCATACCTTTGAAAAAAATGCAAAAAGGAGCTCTCTTTGTGGACTTGTACACCACATAAAAATAAGTAATTCTTAAAATCCTTTGGACTGTAGCTATAAGTCTACTAGGAGACCATTCTCTCCAAATTTCAACTCAAAATTCGTTTTTTTCGTTAAAACAAGTGCAAAAAACCCCTAAATCATCCATTGTGAGAAATTATCGGGGCTAT
This sequence comes from Neckera pumila, assembly GCA_963969595.1. Taxonomy (NCBI): domain Eukaryota; kingdom Viridiplantae; phylum Streptophyta; class Bryopsida; order Hypnales; family Neckeraceae; genus Neckera; species Neckera pumila. The sequence continues at coordinate 20,430,556 of OZ018415.1, read as the reverse complement.
TTAAAATAGTAAATTATTTTTGAAAATTACCAAAAAATTAGGCAAGGTGTATTATGGATGAGTAGCTTTCCAATAAATTTTGAGTCATTTGGAGCTAAAACAAAAAAGTTATGGCAAAAAAAATTCAAAAACTAGGGTGTGACAAAATGCTTTGAGTGTTTCTTGCATTCACCCAGTAGTCATCAAGAAATTAATGTGAAGTTTGTATGAAATTGGCATCATGGGTAGAATTGAATTTGCACATGTTAAAGGTTATATAAACTTCATATGTCAATAACCAAGGGCTTCACTAGTTGGAAATTGGACAATGGAACCGTAGAAATGTGTCCCTTGAAAACCCACAACTTGTCTAGTTGTCTTGTAGGTCTTTTTGTGGGTCTTATCATTAAATCTATGGTACAAAATGTTTCTACCTCAAAAGTAATTCAAAGATTCAGAGGCACTGATATTAATTGTTATATCATTAATTTTTATAAGAGAAATAAGAGAAATCATTGTATTTTTATTACTTTAGAGGCTACTAGCATATTAGGAGAAGAAGGGAGTATCTTCTTTGCCTTGAAGTCATCCAAATTTTTGAAATAAATATCATTCTTACTAGAATAGTAGAAAAATGAAATATAAGAAGTGCATATCAAATTGAGTTTACTTGTGTAAGGTAGGAAGGGCAAAATTTGCCCATTTAACAAGATATTGGCTTTGCATCTCTCCTTTGCTTATTGAATCATTTTCTAACAAATTTTTAGGGAAAGAAAAAAGGGAGATACAACCATCGCAATTTGATTTGTAAATTTTGGACCTAAATTGAATAAGATATGATTTTTTTAAACTCACAGCAATAGAGTGCTATTGAAGGTTGTAGGTGCTACCATTAAATGTCAAAAAGTCATTTGTCAATGGTGCAAATGGTGTCCTAAAATGAAGGCAAACAAATTTTAACCCTAAACCCTTGAAAGGCCCTTGGGGTACTTGTCATTAGAGAAGAAATGAGCCCTTCAGAGGGCTGCTCCACAGCCCTTTGCAGGACTCTGAAATTTAGTTTTACAAGGCAAAAAAATGCTGATTTCCCTTATTTCAATAGAGCAGTTTCTGTTGTAATAGAGGTTGCAAGAAGTAAATTTTGTAAATAAAACATTATAAATATATACATATATATTTTTAAAAAATATTAAAAATGAAAAATAAAAAAGCTAATTGTTTTGGCAAGCACTCAACCACCAACAGCCATTTTGAGATTGTAGGCCAAGCTTGAAATAGCTTGGCCTTGTCAATCTGGAGCAGCCCTCCAAAGGGCTGCTTTTTTTTCTAATGTATATGGCCTGTGTTTAATCTTATAATTCTTCAATCGTGGTTTAATATATCAATTGTCATACATTGTTATTTATGTTCTATCATAATCATTAATTTACTTTGAACTAAAGATTATTCGGTCAATGTTTCTCTAATCAAATACCGCCAAATGCAGAATATGCTATACAACCGCAAAGGGCCTTCAAGCCTTTCTAGGGTTAAACTGGAACAACATGGTGCCTAGGATGGCACAAAGTGTCCCACCTCTCATAACTCCGCATTCTTTACACTGAAATTTTGTTTACTTCCAAATCAAACTTGCTCTCCAACCACACATATAATTGTACAATGGGAATCCCAAATTGGCACCAATTCATCCCTGAACAGTTTTTCATTCCTATAGTAACACTTCATTGTCTAATTGATAGGAGCAGTTCTGGAGCCCATGCACAGAATTAGCACCTCCTATCTTAGTACTTCTTTCTGGACAGTGTGATTAAAACGCCATCTTTTGTGGGAGGAACCACTTCCAAACTTCTGTTTGTGGAGACAAGCGTGATGCCATTAGATGAGATTTGGGGGTCTTAAAAGGCTCTAAGTTCCCTTGCTATCTGCTGCATTCCCAGACTGCGGGAACGCAGCAGCAGCAGTTGGCTAACATGGTCGAGCGACTGCCACGTCATTTTTTGAAAAAAAAAAAAAAAAAAAAAAAAAAAAAAATTGCTTAAAATGATATTTTGGTAAGAAATTTTATTTTATTTTATTTTAATTTTTTTGGAAAAAAAATTCTGACACACCCATACCGGCGTTCACTGAATCTGGGCAGATCAGGGAACAGGCCTGAAACGGCCCTCCAAGACCTCCAAATATCATTGAATGAGACTTTTGTGGAGCCATAAGGATGATCCAGCGAATAAGCTTTAACTTACATTGACAGAGAATTGTGGGGAGAAAATGGTGGCAGCCAAAAACAAATATTTTAATTTGTGCACTTTGCATGTATGGGAGAAGCTACTTTCATTGTACTGCGTTGCTCAAGATGTTTGAAGAAACCACTTCATGAGTTGCAGTTGGGTGTGCTTAAGACGGTCACGTTTTCCATTTGCTGCATCAAGGTCAGTACTTAAAGGAACAAGCATTCGTCAGTTCCCCAAACTTGAATCAGTTGCACTTGGTTTTTTTTTAATTCGAATGCGTACGCATTGAATTAGAGTGTTTGTGATTTCCATTACTAGTTCAGTGACTACTGACAACTTAGCTACCGACTATGGCAGCAGGAAGGGGGCTTGGGCTTACTTGTTGTTGGGTGCTGGCTTTGCTGGCCTTGTCAGGAGCGTCGGGGCTTGCGAATGCGCAGCAGACTGAGAGGGGATTGGAGTTCAACTCCAACAAGGTGAAAGATAGATTTCTCTGTATTAAATCTCACAATTTTCGCAGTCGGTAGGCGCTTTGTTTGCCTCCTCAGTCGAACATTAGTGTACCTGTAGTCCAGAATGGGAGGTGAAATTCAGTACCTTGGTAACGGAAGAATTGAATAACTCTGACCTGTCCAAAGAATGAAGAGACTACTTGCAGTAATTCTACTAAGTAAGGAGGTCACGTGGACACGTTTAGCAAGGGCTTCACTCGGTTTCATTATAACATTATTTTGTAACACACCTCGATAGTACCAGAACCAAAGAGTTCTCTTTACATTGGAGCCATTTGTATTCACTAGCGCACTAGGTCTAGTGAATTATTTAGCACACTCTCGACTTGCTACAAGAAGATGAACTCATACTAATTATTTATGGAATTGTTCGAAGTTCAGGTCTTTCGAGCTAGCTTGATGCACCGAGACCACTCAGAGTCACCACTGAGTGTGCCAGGTACCACCACTGAGGCCCGTTTCCACGCCACAGCCGCACGCCAAACTGCTCGCATGGCGCGCCGGGGCCTGGCTGCTGCTGGTGCTGTGGAATTCAACACCTCCATCGTCTCCGCATCCGCTGAGGAAGAGGATGAATACGTCATGACTCTGTACTTGGGCACTCCTGTGCAGAAATTCTTCCTCATTGTGGACACAGGGAGTGATTTGGTGTGGGTGCAATGTGTCCCTTGCATCCACTGCTACAATGAAACCAATCCGTTTTTCGACCCCTCCAAGTCCAGCACTTACTTGGCGGAATCTTGCAACAGCTCCAATTGTAACCAAACGCTGGTAAGCTCACAAACAAGCTCATAGAAGACGTCTCTTCCTATTCTTTTCAATGCTTTTAACCTTGAAAAATACTGTATCAGATTTGGGGGGGGAGGTCCACGGTGTGTTTTTTTTGAGATTAGGGAAACAAACACACTTCTACAGAGTCTAATTTAATGAAGATGCAACGGTTGCAACAAAAAAGTTATGGTAAATAAGATCCCATGGTTACAACTTCTGAAAAAGGAAAAAATTTGATTGATAGCCCTTTCTGTTTAAGAGTGTTACTTTTGGGCAGTTTTGTGAATATCAGTCAATTTCGAGCACATGGATCTTTAGGGGTCAAGAAGTGAGTTTGGCATAATCTAGTATTTTTTTTCTCTAAGAGATGTTCATGATCATTGATTTGTGGACTAATGATATTTGAAGATTGAATGATTGTGATCAAAATTTGAATATATATGGATTTGTATTGCAGTTGGGAAACCCGGCCTTTTGCAATAGTCTCAACACATGCCAAATCAACTATGCATATGCCCAAGCTGGAAGTGAATATGAAGGAGTATTGTCAACGGAAACCATTTCATTCAACAACTCAACGGAGAGTGTCCCAAACATTCTTTTTGGGTGTATGAATAACAACACAGCGAGCTTTGGACTTGTTGATGGCTTTGTTGGATTTGGTCGTGGGGCCTTATCTTTACCCAGCCAGTTGAACACATTGAACTCCGTCAATGTATTTTCTTATTGCCTTGTTCCCTTTGTTGTTTCAGACACTTTAACTTCATCCTTGGTATTTGGAGTGCCTGACACCAACGAACTACAATTGGTATATACTCCAATTTTGAACAATGATCTTTCTTCTACATTTTATTGGGTCAACATGACAAGTATTAGCATAAATGGCATAGATGTAAGCATCTCTTCAACATTGTTAGAATACAACTCTAGTTCACAGTTGGGCGGAACGTTTTTTGACTCTGGAACAACATATACCATATTCAACGAAGACATTTGGATTGTTGTCACACAGGTAATGTCAATTTTACAATCACATTCCAAAGCTTGTATTTAAACTTTCAATAACAAATTGCAATACTCTGCATTAGTATAAGTATTTTGAAGTTGTACTAATTTGGGTAAATTTTCTACAGATGTTGAAAGACCTCATCACCTATCCAATGGTACCAGTTCACAATACAACCATATGCTACAATACTAGTGGAGTACAACACGTCATGTATCCAAACATGACTCTACACTTTTTGAGTCTCAATAGCTCCATCGTAGATTTTGAACTCACTGGACAAAACCTCTTCATTCCACTTATAGATGATGTTCATTGTTTAGCTATGGAGGCTAGTGGTGCAAGCAATGGTTTTAACATCATTGGTAATGTTGCCCAAGTAGACCATTATGTTGAGACTGATTTAGAAAATATGAAGATTGGATGGACATCTAGAAATTGTTCACTTCCCATGTAGAATCTATTTGCAAAAGATAACCCTCAAGAATTACGAGGGTCTACAATATTATGAGCTATAACAAAAATGTTGGATTGTTATTACAATAAATAAAATGTCTATATTTGTACTTTGTGATTGCATTAGAGAAAATTTCAGCCCCTTGGAGGGCTGTTTGAAGTTGACATGCCATGCTATTTCATGCATGGCCTGTTAACTTCAAAAAGTGCTCTTGGTGAGTAGTCAGAGTCTATGACTGCTTGCCAAAGCAGTCAAATTTTGCAGAGTTTTTTTTTAAAATATTTTTTGAAGATTAAGAAAAAAAAAAAATTTAATAATTTTTTATTTGGAGGTCTGGGTTACTGCGCCATTGCCGCTACAATTTCAACTGGGTGGACATAGGGGAAAAACGAATTTTTGAGCAAAAAAAAGTAAATTTCAGGGTACCTTGGAGGGCTATGGAACAACCCTCTAAAGGCCTGAAATTTTTATTTTAAATTTTATTGTCTTTTTAGAAATATAATTTTATTTCAATCGGTACCTGGGAGCAAAAGTTATACCGTAAATGAGCCCAAATTTCAGCTTAGTATGCAACAAAAATAATTCACAAAAATTTGAAAGTTTTTTTTTGCAAATTTTTTTTCTTACATAGGAAGCTATAATTATTTCTACTTGGATTCATAATGTGAAAGTTTTGGAGTACTTGTTTTGCTAGGAATCAGAGCATTTTCTTGAAAAAATAATGAAGTAGATTTGTTTTTGAGCTCAAATTTCAAGTTTTTTCAAAATAAAAAGTTCATCAAGGTTCACAATGATTTCTAGAACAATGTCACCATTGGGATTAGTATGTTCTTATTCCATCTTAGAACTATTAATGGTTTAGTTTTTTCCTCTATCTTATATCTACTTCTAATTAATAAATTTTTAAAGAATGAAGATCATTTTGTGTGGGGGATTTTTTTTCTAAGACTATCAACTCATTTATTTACAATAATTTTTTTTACTTCAAAATATGCTTTGCAAAAATTTCAAATTATGAGGATTCAAATTGTCACAAACTAGTTTGTTACAATGCCAAAAAAACAATGATTTCTTCACTTTGAATTTTCACATTTATCTTCTATTCTATGTGGTCAAAAATTTAAAAAAAATTTCCACACATTTTTATATTAACTAGTCTATTGTGAAATCGTACAATTAGATATACCAAAATAATGCAATTTTAAATTTTTTGCTCTATACACTAGAAACGGCAATTTTGTGCAAATTTTTATGAAAAAAAAGGTTTTAGGACAGTAGGTGTTAAAAACAAAATAATACATTCTTGTAAATCAATCCTTTCATGAAAGTTTATTGAAATATAAAGTAATACTGTTGACATCTGGAGTGTTAATGTCTATTTTTCTTCAAAAAACACTCAAAATTGTCATTTCTACTACTTTGAGCCAAGGATGGATTTCAAAGGAATCTAACACAAAATTTGTGTAGTTCACTTGTTTAAAATTAAGTGGCAAGAAGTTTGAGAAGTTTGAATTTGAAGAATGCAATTTATTAAGTGAAAGAAATTTGTTTTTAGCCCCTGCTTAAGAATTCCAAATTACTTTGACTACTGTTTGTGCAAATTTTTTGAACTATGGATTTTGAATTTTAAGATGTATCCTACTCAAGATTGTGCTAGGCATATTCCCTCAAATTAACTTATATGACCGCAATTTATAATTACATCTAAAATATTCCTACAATGTCAAGATATGCTACAAATTAAAAATAATACACTAGACTTGTTTGCAAGCAACTTTTCCACCACACTTTGAAAATTCAAGAATCTAATCATAGATTGAAAGATTCATTTCATCTTTCACAAGAAAAAAATATATATATATGAAAAAATAAAATCTTTAGTTTTTATAAAACATAGAAGGTCAATGCAATATCCTAAGAGCTAGCCTAAGACTTAGGGCATCCAACAATCATAGGATCCATTATGGTCCCCTTCTAATCCTAGCTTGCTCCAAACATCATCTTCTATATAAGAAACTTTGTACTTGAGCTCTTTACACACCTAATCATTTCTTCAATCCTTTTAAATGGATTAAATACTAAAATTTTGTTGTTTAAGAGATGGCTAGAAAAGGGCTAGAAATAATAGAAAAGGACTATTCAAGCAATACCTTTTGAATTACTGCATAGTCCATGCCACATGCTCTCTTTTTAACCTTTAAATGACATTTCATGTCCAAGCTTGGTCAAACTTCATTGGATTACTACATAAAAACACATATTTTGAAAATTTAAGATTTTTTACATGTAGTAATATATGTCTAAAATTTGAATTAATTTTTTCATAATTAAAATTTTCAAATTAAAATCTATGTGATTTATCAAAAAAAAACTTTTATAAAAATCATAGTAATTACAAAAGTACTTAAAATAATATGAAATTTTTAAAGAAAATGAAAATAATAGTGAAAAATATCATGGTGTAATTGATGCACTTTTTAAGCTCATACCATGAGAAATTTGTTAGAGAAAGTTCAACAATGTTGTATTTTGAGCTTTTAAGAGGCTATCTCCTAAGTGCCATAAAAATTACAATTTTAACAATTTTGAAAGAATTCAAATGGGATAAAAAGTAGTTTATTGGAACTACATTATTTGAGTTTAGTTTAAATGCTTTTAAAATCAAGAACTATGTGAAATTGCAAGTATGACTTTCAAAATGCCCGTGGGGCTTGCAAGTCTTTTAAAGGTTAAACTTGCTGCCTTGCTACAATTTGCTTTCTATGCTTCTCCATCTTCTTTATCCAAAGTCTAGGAATATTATCTTGACCAAGCTGCATACTAAACTATTTTTTCAAAACCTTGTTTCTAACTTCTAAACCATGCAGTAAATTTGTGCATGAAAATTATATTGCCTCAAACTTTGTAGACAATTAGATTTTTTGAAAAGTTCCAAAATATCATGTCAAAAATTGAGGCTGTAGGAATCTACTTGGAGTCCAAAGTTACCTCTTAAGGGGCTATTGGACATCAGGGGATAATTCAATCAACTAGTGTTCATATTTGAAAAGGATATTATCCAAAAGGATTGGTTGACTACAAGCACTCTATCACCGTCATGAAATGTCATCCTCTACTTGGTTCTTCTTTATATTCTAAAGCATTTTCAATATATCAACCAATACTCCAATAGGCTTGACAAATAAAATAAGTTTTGAATAATTGATGTGAAATTAGGAGTTAAGAGTACTATTGTTGATAGCATATCCCCAAATCCTTGAAGTAAACATAGAAAATCCAAATTAGACTTGAAACAATCATAATAGATTCAATTGATAATGAACAACAAATATAGAGACCTTGACAAATTATGTGTAGGAAAAGTGTTGTGCCATTTGTATGATTTACCTTTCTTAGGTATGGTTTGTTGTAGCCTTTGTAATTTCTTTTAGCTTACTTTAAGAGAAGTCTATTTTAGTTATCCAAAGTTTTAGTAATGTATCTGACAAGAACGCACTATTATATATGTTCTTTGTAAATGGAGATTTAGGTCCTACTATTTCAATTCCAAGCTAGAAGAGAAGATTAAAAGAAATTTGCAATTCAAATTGTGCAAAAAAATACTTTGATACCTTCTTTGTACAAAGGCATGACCTAATTCAATTTAGGAAGAAGATGAATCACCAATCCAAAGGGTCAACAATTGAGAAAATGCTTTGAGGATCAAACACAAAGGCAATAATGACTCACAATCTAGACTTGAAAAGATGGACCAAAAAATGACAAATTTGAATTTTACCCCTAAAGGACCAAACGGTGTTTTTTGGCATCATAGCAATTTTGGGTAGCTCACTCTAAACGGAAATTTCATTCAATTTCTTTAAAAGTTTCATACAGCATGTGTTCAAGGAGTGCTTAAGGCCCAACAATTTTCAAAACTTTTGACTATATGGTTAAAATGTTATTGGATGATACGTCATTTTCAACGTTCGGCGGGCAGCTCAAAAATATTCTGAAAAATCACTTTTAAGAAAAATAAAAATATGAAATTGGTCCTCTAGATTTACATACACGTGGAAAGTTTTAAATCATTCCATTTTGATTTATGAGATAAAAATTATGAGGTGCTCTAGTTTGCGGGCAGTTGTGGATTCCTACTCTAAAATAAACTTTGGAGTTCTTTATTTAACTAAACTTTTAATATTATTCAAAAAAAAGCAAAAGCATAGGATGTATATTGTTTATTGCAACATTACAACCATTGGGATTGGCATTTTATAATTCCATAATTAAATTCTTAACAATTTAGTGATTTGAATCATTTTCTACTTCTTTCTATTTATTATTTTTTTCTTATATGTTGTACAGTTTGAAATGATCTGAATTTTTCAAGTATGTAGCCAACTTGCTTTGAAGAATTAATCCAAAGAGTTTACACCATTTTGGACATTTCTTCTTATAAATGTGACCTTGTGAAGTGTAGCTACCTGTTTTTTCACAGGGACAAAAAAAGCATTTTTGTTAATTCAAACGCTATTATCTTGGAATCTACATGGTGGAAAATTCTGAAATTTTTTTCACATCTTTTCAAACCGGTGCACTACAAGATCCTCCAATTACATGTGTCCAAAAAGTTTTTCTTTCTAGAATTTGGTACTTGTACTAGAAATGACAGTTTTGGAGCAGTTTGGGTAAAAACATAGTAAAAAACCTTTAGGGGTTGAAATCCTTTGGATTATATAAAACACCATAGTGTAAGCCAAAATTCTTTATCACTTGATATTTAGAAAATCAATTCCAATCATTTATGGTTATAGGTCCACAATATATATTGCAGTCAAGTATTTACTTTTAAGATTTTCTTAAGATTGCAAATTGGAGTAGAAACTAGACTTGATAAACCTCATTTCACAAGATGGGATCTCCAGACCTTCATAATATCTTTTTTTTATGAATAAAATTAAAATTAAAAATGAGGAGCTAGAAGTGTCCAAAACACACTACATAATGATCCATGGACTTACGGCATCTTCTTCAACAATATGTATGAACAAATTTGCAACACATTCCATTATAAATACAATCAAGCTCTCTCCCAAATTAATTTGATGAAACTTTATCTTTTTCATGAAGTCATCTAATGGACCAAATCAGCCATAGGGCCATTTCTTTGCTGAAGATGCACTACAAACTCTGATTTTTGTGCAAAAAATTTACATAATAGAGCAATTAATCTTGCAATTCCATGGCACAAATGATAACTTTAGCAGTGAAGGTATTTAACCCCTAAAGGACCAAGGCCTTTTTTCTGCCAAAAAACACTCAAAACTGCCATTTCAATAGCAAAGAGTAAGAAAATTTGAAAAATGTTTTTTTTCCACATCTAACCGTAGGATCTTACACCTAACTAGTATGAGAGTATGTGGAAAAAATTTCAGAATTTTTGACCGCACAAATTGCAAGATATGTGCATTTAAAGTGAAAAAAACAAGTTTTTTAGCATATTTTGGGACTAGATTTTTTGACTTTGAACATTTCTAACTTCATTTTTTTGCACTACAGAGTTTTGAGCTTTTGATGTTTATACTGGAGAATTGAGTTGAGAATCTAGCCAAAAAAAAAAAGTTCAAAAAACCTTAATTTTCATTATTAAAAAAATTGTTAAGTAGAAGTAGGTACAAGATAGAAGGAAAATCTAAAATATTATTATATTTTAGGTGAGATTAAAATGCACTAATCCCAGTGGTGAGATTGTTCTAGCAAGTAAACTAAACCATACAAAAAAAACAAATCTGAAAAATTTGAAAAATTGCATTCAGAAATAAATCCTACAAGTATTTTTTTCAAAAAGATGCTCTAACTGCCCCCAAAACAAGAATGTCCATAACTTTCTCATACAAAATACAAATGAAATGAATCAAAGCTTTCTAGATAGACAAAAATATAATCTATGAGAAAATAAATACTTTAAGGAAAAAAAAAAAAGCTGCAAATTTTTTTTGCTGCCCACCGTCCCCTGTTTTGAGCTTATTTGGTCATAACTTTTGATCCCAAGCACTGATTGTGAAAAAACTATACTCCCATGAAGCTAATTGGCTTTTCTACCTCCAAATAAAGTTTCAAAAAATCAGAAGAAAATTTCAGCTCGTAGGTACCTGCCCAAAAACGCATTTGTCCCTCGAAGGGACAATGGTCCTTTAGGGGTTAACCCCTAAAATCCCAAGGCTTTTTTCCATCAAAAACCACTCGAGACTACCATTTCTATGGAAAAGTAAAAACAATTTAAAAACTTTCTTTTTGCATATCTAACCATAGGATCTTGTACTAGACTAGTATATGAATTTGTAGAAGAAATTTTAAAAACTTTGACCATGTAGATTGCAAGATATTTGCGTTCAAAGTAAAGGAAACGAGTTTTTTTGCACCTTGCTCAATTACATTTTTTGGCTTTGAACCTTCTTTACTTAAAATTTTTGCTATGCTGATTTGTAATTGCTAATTAAAATATGATGAAAAATTGATTTGAGAGTTTAGGAAAAAAAATTCAAAAAACACACACTTAGTTTTCACTCATTAAAAAATTGTTAAGTAGAAGTAGATTCAAGATTGAAGGGAAAACTAAACTATTAATAGCTCTAGGATGGAATTGAATCATGCAAATCTCAATCTTAAGATTGTTCTAGCAAGAGACTTTAACCTTGTAAAACGTTTTTTTTGGAAAAATTGTGAAAATTGAGTTCAAAAATGAATCCTACAAGTCATTTGTCCAAAAAAATACTTTGGTTGCCTAGAAAACAAGATTGTTTATAATTTCTTCAAACAAAATGAATAAAAGCTTTACATATACATAAAAATATAATCTATGATGGAAAAGAAAATTAAATTTTAAATTTAAGTTTTTTTGAGGATTTTTTTCTGCCCCCCAAACTAGAAAAAAGAGCTTTTTGTGCCGTAACTTGTTCCCGGGCATCGATTGAAATAAAAAAAAAATCAGAAATCTAATGTGTTTTTCTATCTTTGCAAAAAAAATTCAAAAATCACGACAAATATTGAGACCATAAGAGCTTGTCTAAAATCCATTTTGCCCTCTGAGGAGACCATCGGACTTTAGGGGTTAACCCTGAAAAAACATGATGATACAGGTTCTAGGTGGGTACCCCCCAAATCCCCACTTTTTGCTATTGTACCTAGTTATTATTATTAGACTGATCAAATTTTTTATATTGTCTTGTTAGCAAGTGAAATCGAGTTCCAATGCATCAAAAAACGCGACATTGGAATACCGTATGTAAATGTTATGAAGGACCAAAGTTTTTTGGTCAATGTTCTAAAATTGTTTTGCAACCTACGTACATATTGATTTGGGAGATGTATATAGAGTGATGATGATGGTGGTTTTAGGCATAGTATGATTTTGAATGAACCCACTCTTTAGCTCCTCTCGCTTGTAGATTGAACTTGAGCTCATAATGAGAGTGTGAAGGGGATTAGAATTTAGTGATTTTGATTGCAAGTGATTTGATAATTCAAGGTGTTTGTATCCATGAAGCACATGCAAATTGGAATAAACTCTAACCTTTTTATATAACACCCTTCAATATGACGAAATCTAAATTGTGACAAGATTCTTGGGAATAGATGCCTCCAATTCACCCCTAAAGGACCATTGTCCCTTTAGGGGACAAGTGGGATTTGGGGCATGTACCTACGAGCGTACGAGTTTGTAAGATTTTCTAAAACTTCTATTGAAAGTGAAGAATTGAGAGAGCTAAATGGGGATATAACCTTTTCGTCATTCGGACGTTTGAGTAAGAAGCTATGCATGTTTTTGTGCAATTTGGGTAAGGAGGGGCAGTTTGGGTAGGATCTTTGGCCACTGGGATTGAGTTGACTCACTACAAAGCAGAAAGCGGTGTCGTGTTGAGAAGAGCGCGCTTTGGGAATACACAGGGTATCTGGCTGCAACTGGGAATAGTTTGCTATGGAGGTCAATCGAACCGTTGAATCTTCAATCTTCAATCTTCAATCTTGATTCTTCATCCCGTTGACCTATCCTGTGTTGGTTCTAAGGGCCAAGGGTAAAGGTGTGTAATAAGAAACAAGTCTTCGGACGGGTAAAACAGGACGGCCAACACGAGTGACCGTTCGGATGACGGGCTCCTAAATTTCAAACCCACGATGACTAGGAAGTGCCTTTCATCAATGGGAACAACATATAAGATCGACTATGTGGGCCATTAACCCCACTTTGTCGCCACAAACACAAAATGGAGCGCTTACTGGATAACCACAACTCACAACAGGTTTACAATGCAGAAATTGAATTTTCAACTAGCCTCCAAAACCGGCTGGGAATAACAAAAATGAAAACGAGCCACAAGCCACAACACATTGAAGACCCTCAAAGCTTCTTCAAATCTTTAAAGTCTTGAGTCTTGACGTCTTCCTTTGCTCCACAACTTGAAGAAACCCCAACAAGTTTCAAAAGAAACTTTTTTAAAATAGCCGCTGCCTTCTAACTAGTGTCATAGATGCTTCACAATCTCAATAGCTAAGTGTCTTAACATTCTAAAAAACTAATAACATAAACCAACTACTCAACAAATTTCAATTCACTCCAAACTACTGGCCAAAAGCTATTAAAGAACAAAGTAGAGGTCCTCTTCTCCCTTAACATTTAACCACTATTCCTTCAATCTCAATAACTTTTGCTTCTTAAGTTCAAATCACATAAATAAACTCAATATAAGTTTTGATATTCACAACTTTAAAACCTTAATAACTTTTGACTCACAACTCCAAATTCAACTTGCAAGCACAATTTGAAGAGCTATAAGTATCAAGAATTTACTCTCAAAGTCTCATTTAATAATAATTCATGCTCCATGAGCTACATCAACCCAAAAATCAGCTTCCAAAAACAAAAAAATACCCAACAACCCACACACCAAACTTCCTCTCCACACACACAACACACCAATACTCTATATCTCTCTCCTTCCCAAAACAATTGGTCTTCCCCCTTCTCCCACAACCCGAGAGAAGATGAAAAGTCATTGCCTTTTTACCACCTATCTCCACTTTATCTCCACTCTAACTTCACTCTACCTCTTTATCTTTTACTTTTCCATTCTATCTCCACCTTATCTTATCTTTAACTTCACTCTATCCCTTTATCTTTTACCTTTCTATTCTATCTTCACCTTATCTTATCTCTAACTTCACTCTATTCCTTTATCTTTTACCTTTCTATTCTATCTCCACCTTATCTTATCTCTAACTTCACTTTATCCACTCTATCTACGGAATAAAGAATTAAAATCCACATATATCTAGTAGAGGTAAAAAAAAACTAGAGCTCCAATTTCTTGAGACTCAGAAAAAAACCCCTCTAGTTCGACATAGTATAATCTAAATAAAACACAAAGAAAAAGAATACCAAATGAGATGAAGCTACCTCAAATGACTTCAACTTCTTTATGATGCAACAAACATTAAAATCTATCTAAATCATATATATATATATATATATATATATATATATATATATACATAATCTACATAATGTCTGCATTTGCAACACGACAGCGGGGCACAAGATGAGAGATGAGTTGAGCAGAAAGGGGGCTTGAATATGTTTGGAACCCACGCTATACGTTGGAGCATGGACGGGGAAGGGAACGCGGGGAGAGAAGGCCGTAGGATTGCCAGGCTGTCAGCCAACTCGCGGTACGGTGGCTAACGCAGGCTCCAGTCAACTAGCATAGGCCCTGCTGACTAGCATAGGGCAATGTCTGGCCGCACTTGGCTGCGCCTAACTATAGTGCTACAGCCAAGCCTGTCATCCCTCTCCAATATTCACAAAGAGGGAGGGACGGAAGGGACCCAGCTGCCACCTTTCTTTTTAGACAGATCCCACCAAAAAAAAAATTGGCAATTATAAGTCTCTTGGAGGACGAAATTTTTATTTTATTTTATTTTTATTTTTTGTATGTTTTATAATGATGACATGTCTATATTTTCAACGTTTGAATTTTTGCTATATAAATTTTTGAAATGTACGGAAAGTTTGCAATTTTACCTAGACCATATGCAAATTTGAAGACCTTCTCACATTGCAAGAATTTTTTCAATATCTTCTATCCCTCCAATTCATTTGAAAATTGTTCCATACATACCTAACATGGTCTGCTATATAAAGGAATTAAAGCTCAACTTTGTGTAGAGCAAATTATTTCCTATAAGAGTGGTCAAAGACAAATATAAGTTTCGGGCATGAAAAAAAACACTTTTTCTGCAACTTTGGATGCTAATATCTTCCAATCCATTTAGTCAAACTTCATGAAATTTTTACCACATGATCCCAAACAATTAAAGTACAAGATCCTACGTTTAGATTCAAATGTATATATATATATATATATATATATATATTGGTTTCTTAGGCAAACGCAACAAAAATGGCAGTTTTAAGTGGTTTTTGACAAAAAAATGGCCTTGGTCGTTTAGAGGTTAAGAACTAAATAATCAATATACTACAAAAAAATGGATATTTTATGACTGCAAAAATATGACTAGAGATGATTGGCAACTACTTGCAATCATATTCTTAGTCTAGGCCAATACCTTGGTAAAAAATACAACTGCAAAATACGACTGCCAGTCATTTTTTGGCCTTGTAACTTATGGGCGTATACTATACACCCGTTGGGAACGCCAAAATACTTTGTAGGCAATAGCAAGGAACATCGAGTCATATTGCGAGTCATATCTTTGCTGGAGTCATATTTTGGAGTCATATCTCCATGGTTGTGATATTTTTTTTTCTTTTGGGGTAGCAGAGGGAAATTTGGGCAGGTAGTCATACTTTTGCCTTAGTCATATTTTGCAGTCATATTTTTTTGTTAGTCGTATTTTTCAATTACATTTTTTTGTTAGTAAATTTTATTTCTTTTGGGATAGACTAAGGAAAAGGATGGGCAATCTAAGATGGCCCTCTTGTACTCCTCTGGTATAAGTGTGACTTTATTTCATAGATTGCTTATTAAAAATAAAAAATAAAAAATTTGTATGCTGTGTCCATTATAGAATTGGCGTCTAATAATTTGAGGTGGCACATATCTATATTTTCACTAATCAATTTAAATTTTTCAGACAGCCTAAGGAAAATTTGGGCGGGAAATATGATTGTTTGGAAAGTGCCTAGTCATATTTTTGCCTTAGTCATTTTTTGTAGTCATATTTTTTGTCAATCATATTTTGTAATCACATTTTTTTGGTAGACATTTTTTTTTCTTTTGGAGCAACCCAAAGAAATGGTGAGCAATCTAAGATGTCCCTCTTGTAATTTGGCCATAGAAGTCATTCCTTTGAGTGTAGGTGTGGCTTTATTTCATGTCTGTTAAAAAAACATTATTTTTTTTGTGTGCTGTGTCACCTATAGAACTAGCATCAAATAATTTGGAAAGGCATACGTTTATATTTTAATTAATATATTTAAAATTTTCATAGGACATAGAAGGGAAGTAGAGAGGAATTAAGCAATTAACAATAGGAGATAATTACATAATTAGATTGATTGATACAAAGTGAAATCTTATGCATTTAATCTAGTGATGTAAATTGAAGGTTGTGGAGTTTAGAAAAAAAATTTGAAGCTTGGAAAAACTCTAATCTAAAGTGGAAAAAAAAGACTGTAAGAAAAATCCATACCTGAATGGCCATGGAACAAGAGTAAGTGAGGAATGCAATTTGTATTGAGAGTCTAAGAGTTTGAAGTAGAAGTACAGGTTCCAAGTTGCCACTTGAAGCTTTAGGCATAGTTAGAAGACTAATTTGATTTCTTTACAGAGATTTGACTATATTTTTTATTAAAAAAAAAATTATTGATTATAACACATATAGTTGACCAAATGAAGTTTTAAAGGCTTAAGTATATATTTAGTTAGCACTTATGAGGCTTATGTCATTACAATTGTTTGGTTTATAAAATAATTAAAAATTAATTAGTAGTAATAGAAGTCAAAGATTACAATTCTAAAATATCCCAAAAAATAAAGGAAAAAAAAGGAAAAATATAGAAAATAATTTAGAGAAAGTCAAGAGGGGGAAGTAGAAAGAAATAGGTTGAAAGAGAAGAATAAAATTGTAGATAGAATTTATACAACTTGTTATAAAAGTTGTCATTTAAGTTGTATATATAAAGACACAAAAAATGCAACAAAAATGGATCAATACAAGCCTCATGATACAATTACAATTACAATATGAGTGTTGGAGAATGGAGATGTGGTAGAAACGGATTCCAAGGCATGTCTTTAAATTTGGCACTTTATTATTTTTCTTCTTATAAAAATCATAGATATTTTAGAAATTTAGAGGTTTAAGTCAAACTTTTAAGAATTTACTAAAATCCAACTTTGAATTCAAGATCACTTATGTAATTTCTAGAGGTTTCAAATAACATATCACAATTTTAAAAATAGACAAAACCTAAAGAAGATAAAATATGATGAAATGAGATATTCTAAAGTGTTAGTTTTGGATTAAAAATGTAAGAAAGCCATCCAATTCAAATTAGGTGACATTTAGAAATTTAGGTGACATTTAGAATTCAATCTTAAAAGTAAAAATTAAATTAGGTTTATAGGTTAGAAGAAAATGTGGATGAAGTTTTGAAAGATGAATTAGAGATAGAACTTCATCCATCCATAATTCTTGCTAAAAGAATCCCATTATAAAGGTTTTTACTATTTTAGAATAGATATGTAGTGCTCTACAATTTAAGTTTACAAACATTTTGAACTTCTCAACTTAAATTTGGAAGTCTAGAGTTTTGGCCTAGATTGGATGAAACCATGTAAAATTAGTTCAAAACCTCTCATTTTTGTAATTTGTATCAATTTTAGCATGAATTTTAGTTAACCCCTAAAGTCCCATTGTCCCCTCAGGGGACAAATCAGATTTTGGACAGGTACCTACGGGCTCAATTTTTAGTGAAACTTTTTGAAACTTTTTCATAAGATAGAAAAACTGACTAGCTTCATGGGAATATAATTTTTATTTCAATTGGTGGCCGGGAGCAAAAGTTATACCTCAAAAAGCCTCAAACTAAACTTGGCGGGCAATACAAAATTTTTTGCAAAAATTCAAAATAAACTTTAATTCTTTTTCTTTGAAACTTTAAATTTTTGTCTACATGTGAAGCTTTGATTCATTTTATTTGGACTAATAATGAGCAAGTTATGGACAATCTTGTTTTTTGGGCAATCGAAGCATCTTTTTGAAAAAATAACTTGTAGGATTCATTTTTGAATGCAATTTTCACAATTTCTTACAAATTTTTTTCTGAGAATGTTGAATTTGCTTGCTAAAACAATCTCACCATTGGTATTTTAGTATTTCAATCCCATCTAAGAGCTATTAACAATTTAGGTTTTTTTTCAATCTTGGACTTATTTCTACTTAATAATTTTTTAAAGAATGAAAATCAACTGTGTTTTTTTTTAATTTTTTTTGTAGACTTTCAACTTACATCTTCAACATAAAATTTTTTAAATTCAAAGTCTATAGTGCAAAAAAATTTCCACAAACAGCGGTCTAAGTCATCTGAAATTGCAGGTCAGTGTTCAAAAAAACTTTCTTTTTCAACTTTGAATGTTAATATCTTCCAATCTGTACGGTCAAACTTCATGAAATTTTTACCTTATGATCTTTAACAAGTGAAGTACAAGATCCTACGGTTAGATTCTAAATTTTTTTTTTGTATTCTTGGGTGAACGCAGCCAAAATGGCAGTTTTGAGTGGTTTTGGACAGAAAAATGGCCTTGGGACTTTAGAAGTTAAGATGTGATCCACTTACACTTTATCATTAGAAAGTAGTTGTTTATAGCTTAAAATGACAATTGAACAACATTTAACCCCTAAGCGCTCAAGCGACCATTTTGTGGTTGTTGTCTTTTTTGGACAGGCTACCAAACATTGTGAAATACGAAATTTGGAGACCTGATTTTTTTGGTAGGTGGGTTCTTGGAATTAGAACAATTTCCAATGAAAAATTAATGAAAAATAGTCCTGAATGCATTCGCTTGAATTTTTTGAAGTTGCTACCTCCAATTTCAAGGCTCAAGGCTATAATTTTATTTATCAGAATCCAATAGACAAGCAACACGTGTGGGAATTTACTGGCTGCCCTTCCATGCAGGAAATTATGCAGGTTGGTTTCTCGTTCGTGAAGGAGAGGGACCGATCTCATGCTGGCGGTCTGATACACACTACCGACCCGAAATCTAAGGTAGCCAGTCTCAACGGTTACAAGTGGTAGAGAAAGTTTGAAATCCACGGATAGGGTCCCCTTCTGGAGTTCTCTTTAGCTGAACGGCTGAGGAGAAACAACCGCACAACCCTTCCAGACCACAATGGCTCACGTCTAAACAACAAAATGTGCAACCATAATTGAAAGCCCCATGAGCTTCACAAAATCACAATGAATGCTACTATCCACAAGTTTTGAATGTAGTGTCAACATTTGGCATCTTCACAAAACAATCACGCATACCCTCATTCATGGGACTTCAGTGCTTCACTCATGTGCATTCACAACCCTTTTCAGCCCAAAAGATACCCAAATGTCAGAGGATAACTAAAAGCATACTGCATTTAGGGCCTCCTTCATTGTTGATGTTCTCTACTTTGAAGTCACAAAGTCCTACAACTACAACACTAAGTGTAACACAAGTTATCCACATGTATGTAGGTATGGGAACTCAATGTCATGCCTCAAAACATTACCACTCACTCATGTGGCTTCAAAAGTCACACTACACAAGCAAATAGTCAAACAAAAATGATTGTAGCTTCTTCAATATCTCCTGCATGCAATTACAAAGGTTCGGATGTAGCAAAGCAATTGCAGCAGCACATTGAAGTGGCACAACCTTTCAACATAGACTCCTCTTTACTTCTCCTATGTCTCCATACTCCTAATCCTCTTGCTGCAGCTGCTGAAACCATCCAAGAGTGGGCACAACATCAACATGGCGCCTCACACACTCAAGTCTAGCTTCTTTTGCAATGCATGAACAAGGACTTTTTGGCAGCAAGACCAAGATTGGCAAGGAGTAGAGCACTACCTAAAGTACCTACCAACAAGAATTTTCGGCAACTGTTTTATTGGAATGCAGTTGCGATTCTTGGTTGGGGTCCCTCCTGACGCTGCGAAGGAGACGGGCACGGATTCAACACCGAAGTCTACCACCACCTCCGTCATGTGCTGTTCCCCGATCCAACCTCTCCCACAACCAGCAATGCAATGTTAGAAAACAACATCAACATAGAACATCAATAGGAGGGGCTAGTAGAAGATGGACGAAAGTACAGCCAAGGAACACTTTAGCATTTGAATATACCCAGCAGCAGGAAGAACAACGCTAGCAGCACAGCTAACCAAGGTACGTTCTATATCCTATTTTTTTTTTCTAACCTATTGCAGCAAGAATAACATCACAAGCACAGCAACCATAGGTCATTTCTACTTCCTATTTTTTTTATCTACTTAATATTCATATAAACCACTGTAAAGACTAACCTTCATTTTCATTGTAGGAGGGCAAGGAAGAAGGAGCAGCACTTCTTCAGTAACGGAGGTCCTTCATTGCCAGGAGCACCTGCAAGAATGACCTGCCAGCAAACCCACAGGTGAGTTCACGAACCCCATGTTCCTGTGCATTATGTGTGATTTTGCTTATGCTACGCTAACTTACCTGCATGGACATCATGTACGCTAACTTACTTGCATCTGTACTGCAGGAATCGGGCACAGCAAGATCGTTGTCAAACTAGAATCGGCGGAAGGCTCGGCAACAACCTGCAAGGTCAAAAACACGGCAGAG
This sequence comes from Neckera pumila, assembly GCA_963969595.1. Classification (NCBI taxonomy): domain Eukaryota; kingdom Viridiplantae; phylum Streptophyta; class Bryopsida; order Hypnales; family Neckeraceae; genus Neckera; species Neckera pumila. The sequence goes on along the minus strand of OZ018415.1, from coordinate 20,409,734 downwards.
TCAGGTACGTTTAGGTATCTCTTTTCTAGCCTCTTTTTGCAGTTTGCTGAAGGACTCTTCCAGTCTTCCCTAACAGCTACGAAGTTGGCTACCAAAGAAAGCAAACTTAGACTTAGACAAAAATCAATCAGAAAGGGAGCACGGAACAACGACCAACATCAACCCTGACGTCTCTTCCAACGGCAAATCAGGTTTGCGTCTAATCCCAATTTTTTTTCCTTCTTTATTTCATGATCATTTAGCGCTACGGTGCTTTACCTGATAATGTTGGGCGCCAATGTTGGAGTTTGGCGCAGGTTGCAAGCACAGCCGTCTTGGATTCCACAATGAGGGAGGCTCTTCCACAGGTGACTACACCCGACAGAGGCAAGAGTGAAGGTGGAAACCTTCGGCCCCAAGACCAAGTGCCACTCTTGCCAACAACTCCATCGACAACTTGTGAGCAAAGCAGGGGCGGAGGACAGCACCCCAAGAGTGATGGACGTCCAAAGGACCCGATACTCCAAAACCAAAAAATTGACACGTCTTCGTTTCCGATGCCCATAAAGGTGCCTCACTTGTGCTTGAGCAACAAAATAGTACGATGAAGAAGAACAAGAAGAGGAACACTGCGAGTTTAGTCTAAGGCTAGCTACATACTCCTATTTTCACAACGTGATTAAAGAAGAAATGTACCTCGTGATTTTGGAAAATAAAAATACTATTGCCGTGAAAAAATCAGATGTCCACAAAATACTCCGTGAAAAAGAACTCAATTCGGAGTCAGACATAGAAAACACAGATAGAGAAGGGTGTAGGGACTCTTCATGCAATAATAAAGACAGCATGGCAAACTCATCAGAAATTCAAGAAGATGAAAGCAGCAGCGACAAATCGGACAACCACCAAGAAGGAAATGACAATGACAACAACTACAAGACTTGCCCTCAGCTGTTTACCTCCAAAAAATAAAAAAATGCTCTCCCTGTACCCACGAATTGTGACAACGATGTCCTCCATGGCTATCTCGCTCCGCAAGCATGACCCAGACCGCAAACCAGATTGGCGACCAAAGAAGCCAGTACCTCGCAGCTTCTTCGTAAAGAGACAACGCTGGCGCCAGAGGTCCAAACACTGCCATCGGACGCAACAAATGAGGTACCTAGCGGTGGGAGGGGAAAGAGACGGCAAAGGCAGCCCAATCTTGGTGGGTAGGAAGGGGTAGCGGCCGGTCGCGGCTCTGAAGGTCAACCTGCGGCGGGAAGGGGCCCAGGTAAGGGTTTCTTCTTCCTTTCCCCTAAAAAACAATGATGTCTTCTTGTGGGTTCATGTAAAAATGAACTCACAAATTGTGAGTTCATTTTTGCTTTTGCATTTCTTCTTTTCAAGTGCAAAGAATTACACCCTAAATCAACCAAATTTTGGAAGCAGGTTGGTTGTTTTTTTATGATTGTTTCTCATTCCGAGTGAATAAATAAAATTTCATACATAGAGTGCAAGTTTCCTACTTTTCCGTGGATGTAAGGTAGAGCCACCCATTCCCGACCATTGACCCATTTCCGACCTATAGGTGCACGTATTTTTGACCAAGCTTAGAATGCTTTTTTTTCCTTTTCAAGGTTAGAACTAATTAATACATGATACATATCCAAAGTTTTGAGAAAGGAAGTACGAAATACTGATTAGGAAAAAAGTTATTGAATTACTGACATTGGAAGAGTCTAGACGTTGGCCATGGGTCCGAAGCACTTTTTGCCTCCCAAAATTCCTAGTAATTTCAGTTCAAGCAATAAAATTACCAAATTTTTGGCAATCCTTGTCATTTCTATCGATGTACCTCGGAAAAATATTTGATTTGCCTTCACGACTTCAAATCATATTGGAATTTCTTATTTGGTCGGTTATGGGTGTCTCTACCTTATATTTTTTCATTTTTTTTGACATTATCGCTTTTCACATTACCTAATATATGTTAAAATCAATAACATTGCTCAGGTTGTGGGAGTTGAGGTAGGAGTGGAGGATGGGGGGGCCGCCGTAGGAGAGGCGAAAGTGGTGTCCCAACTCCGGCGTCTGCGACAAGAATATAAGCAAAGAGTATGGCCCAAGCACATGGAACCAGAAGTATATGAATTTCAACCCCTGAGTGAAACCTTTCACTGGCCCATCCCCTGGTTTGACTGAAGAGTGGGATAGGGTCTCGTCACTTCTTCAATTATTTGGCCTATTCTAGTCAATTCAGACATTGAGGTGTATTTGTTCCGAAAGAAATAGGTACGCAACCAAGAAGTTGAAGAGGGTGAAGCGTGGGACTGTAAATGCAACATGTCCTAATGATTATGAAACATATATTCGTGGGGGCACCAAGTGGAAATCGATGGATGTGGGTGAATTGAAGGCCTTCTTTGCGATATCTTTATATATGGGAATGAAGAAACTCCCCAACATACGCATGTACTGGCAGAAGTCAGAGCCGTTCATTTATTGTCAAGTTATATCCCAGCTTCTATCACGCAATCATTTCTTACTGCTATCGAAGTGTCTTCACATCACCAACCCAGCTTGTATATGCGTGGATCATAAATCTCCAAGTTACGACAAAGTAAATAAAGTGAGGTGGTTGTTGAGTGAACTCCGTGATCATTGCAAGGCCTTATGGAATAACGGGGACAAAATCACCATTGATGAGATGATGGTTTGTTATAAAGGTGTGTATTGTCCAGTACGTCAATACATGCCCAATAAACCTGAGAAGTGGGGACTAAAGATTTGGTGTTTGGCAGACTCCATGTCACGGTTTGTTAGCAACTTTGATGTGTACTGCAGAGCATCTATTGAAACAGTGAGGGCCCCTGAGTCAAAGAAAGGAGGCCAAAGATGGGGCAAAGGGTAGTAGAGGCACTTCTTGCAGGGCTAGGAGGTTGAGGACACATAGTAGTGATGGATAATTTTTTCACGAGCGTGGAATTATTCCATGATTTGGAGTGGGATGGTATGTATGCCACGGGCACTCTTCAAAGCAATCGCATAGGACTTCTAGATTTTGTGAAGGAACAAAAAGCCTTCAAGAAGTCCGCTCAAGGATGTTTGGAGTGGGCTATGCATGATTCACGGAAGATGTGTGCCGTCATGTGGATGGACAGGAAAGCAGTACTCTTATTATTGACGAGCGCTTTGCCCCTATCTTTTCCATGTGAAGTTGTGGAAGTCCCACACCAAGTAGGTGGGAAGATTAATAAAATGAAGACATCACCGGTTCATTTAGAGTATACCACTTTCGTGCGTGGTGTTGACGTGGCAGATCAATTGCGTGGTTCTTACTCTTGCCAAGTGCGTTCCCATAAATGGTGGCACCGTCTCTTTTATTTCCTCATTGATACGAGTGTTGTCAACATGTGGATTATCCACAAGGAAATTTTGAGGGTAAAAGAATGTGAGAAGGAGTACTTGTCACATTTCAACCTCATACTGACATTGTGCAAGGCATTGACAAAGAGTTGGGCGGGCTAGAAGGTAACTATTTCACTATTGTGGGAGGACGTGCCCCAAATACATTGCCCTCAAAAAAGTAGGTTGCGCCGTCAATGTGTTGTATGCAAGAGAAGAACGAATAGTTTCTGTGCGTTATGCTCATTTCAATGGATGTGCTATACACATGGATGCTACAGGAAGGTGTACCACCCCATTGGTACATTCTAAATGAATGGAGGTAAAGTTCTTCATAATCTTGTACATGCATGCAAAGAAGTTGTTCATTGTTTTGGTTTCATTTTCCTTTGTATAAGGGCTCTTGTTTTGAGATTCCATGTAAGGCATTTGGCTTGACGCAGCGGACCGTCTTTTGCCTTCCCATTTTTGAAGGGTCTTTGGCCAACTCATGAGGAGATTACCATGTGAATGGAAGATATTATGTTCAGTAGGAGACTAAACCTTCTAGGAGAGCTTTGGCTTTATTTATGTTAAGTATTTGTGGACATAATGTAGTGCAATTTTGGCTCATGCCCTCCGCTCTTCATTTGGCTTGTAGTAAACCCTTTAGTGTTGGCTTTTGACTTCACCTTTGGTTTCTGGCTTCTTCCCTATCTCAGGTTTAGTCTATGGGCTTTTCCCCAAATTTTTAGCCTATAGTTTCTACATCTTATATTTGGCTCTTTGCTCTCTCTATTTGCTAGACCCTTTGGCTTTACATTAGGATTAGGGTTGTATGCTTGAATTATAGATTTTGCTGTTGGGGCACCCCTTCTTCTTTTGTACCTTCAGGCTCACCATTTTGGATGTGGTAGTTGGCTTTATTTGTTGGAGGTATTACTTCTACACCCAATTTTTTTTGGCCTCACGGTTGGGAGTGAAAATAATTTTTGCCTAGACCATATTTATTGATCTTGAGTCTTTATGTTCTATATTTGGATTGTATCATTAGCTTTTGAGGGTAGTCCCCAATTTTTGGGGTGTTCACCTTTTACATTATTTCCATTGCCTTCATAGACGTCGTTTTTTGCTTGAAGTTTTTTTCCGTATTTTTTCTTTGGGTAGAATATTTATTGGGCTTTAGGCTTAATTTTTTATACTTGGAATGTATCAGTACCTTTTGAGGGCAGTATCTGCTATCCCCTTTTTTTTGGTGTTCACTCTTTACATTATTTTCATTGCCTTCATGTCCATCAGTTTTTGCTTGAAGTCAATATTTGTATATTTTCTTGGGTAGAACACCTTCCGTAATAATTTTGGAGTTTCATTCTTTGAATGGAAAAGCAAATGGAAAATTTTTCTTCACTCCAAGACAGAAACTAAGTTAGGGTCGCAGGAACTGGGGACCTCTGTCATGACCTGCGGTGGCAAGGGCACCAAGGGAAAGGGTGGAGGCAAGGGCGGTAAGGCCGCTCACGCGGCCGCAGCAGAGGTGCAAAGGAGGGCAGTGTCTGATTTGAAACAGGCGCATTATTTCAAAATAACGCAAGGGCTCAACGGCCTCCCTGCAAGCTTCCATGGACACAACACATGGCAGCACGCCTCCGTGTCATGCCATGCATGGAGCGAGGGGGCCAATTCCCCAAGCCAAGTGCCAGGGCCGCAAGCGGGGAATAGGAGGTTATGCTTGGGCTCCCTCGCAACCCATTGGGCAAGAGGGTTGTGGCCTGCCTTATGCAGTCTGGGACCAATATAGGTAACAGGTTGTTGGGTTTTAGGATTCGAGAGAAACTGTGAGGCTTAGGCAGTTGCTTTTGAATTGCAAGCCCCAGGAGGAGTAGATAATTTGCAAAGCAAAATATTGCTTGTATTTATCAATTATGTGAACTTCATGGTTGGACTACAAGGAAAAAAATGTTGGCATTTGGAGACCATGTGCAAAAGTTATAGGCCCTTGAATGCAAGCTACCCGGGATTGAAGTACAGGAAAATGACCCAAAATTTAACTTCAAATGCATTTTCCATAACATCCGTACGGTCAAATTAGCTGAAAATTTCAGGGTATCTTGAAAAGAATAGAATGCACAAGATCCAATGGTTACATTTTCAAAAAAAGTTTTTGAAATTTTTGGGGCCTTCTTACAGTAAAACGGTTGTTTTGGGGCCATTTTGGATACACCCACCCCCTTGGGTGTTTAGGGGTTAAATATCCAACTTACAATTCGAAGCTCAACAACAAAGAACATGGTTGTGCATGCTCTATCTCAAGGATATAGATAAAATACTCACATATGTTATGTGTTGAAGTTTGTTTCTTTCTTGAAAATGTTCTTAGCAATGTCATATAAGCCACATTTTTAGAGTCTCTACATGCCCTACAAAAGTCACAAAATTATTCATATGAAGATTGAAGCTTACCGTGGATATATGTGCGCTTGTATTGCAATTAAAAGATGGTTGTTTGGATGTTTTTTCAAGAATATAGACTACAAAAGTATAATCCCTTTTTTGATTCAAAGATGCTTTTAAATAGTGCCTCTATCAAATACTTTTGTTCCTGTAGATT